>CM056574.1:165378782-165978782 GCA_029721435.1 Gymnothorax reevesii
TCACACGTTTCGACCATTGGAGAATCTGAAGTGACAGCTGCAACCCTAGCATTTCTGTCATGATAAGGCTTTAGCATGTTAATATGACACAATTGTTTTGGTTTTCTCCTATCTGGAGTCTTCACAATGTAATTGAGATCATTGAGTTTTGTCAGAATTTCATAAGGACCATGAAATCTAGCCTGCAATGGATTGGACTGCAAGGGAAACAACACAAGGACCTTTTCTCCTGGTTTAAACTCACGGCTTCTAGCCTTATGATCATACCAAGTTTTCATTTTTCCATGACTTGATTTCAAGTTCTCTTTGGCAAGGTCACAAGCTGCACGCAATCTTTCCTTGAACTTGCTAACATAGTCTAACAGACTGATGTACGGCTCTTCCTCTTGCCATTGTTCACTCAATAATAGCAAAGGTCCTCTCACTTCATGACCAAACACTAGCTCAAATGGACTGAATCCAGTAGACTCCTGCACTGCTTCTCTAGCTGCAAACAACAGCAAATGAACCCCTTCATCCCAGTCTTTCTCATGGTCATAACAATAAGTCCTCATCATTGTCTTGAGAGTGGAATGAAACCGCTCTAAGGCACCCTGACTTTCTGGATGATAGGCACTAGAAAGAATCTGCTTTGCACCTAGTTCATACACAACCTGCTGACACAATCCTGAAGTGAAATTGCTACCCTGGTCTGACTGAATTTCCCTGGGAAGGCTAAACAACGTGAAGAACTTTATCAAAGCCTTCGAGATTGCAGTTGCCTTGATGTTACGTAGAGGTATGGCTTCGGGGAATCTGGTAGATGCACACATGATTGTCAACAAGTACTGATTTCCAGATCTAGTCTTGGGTAATGGACCAACGCAATCAACAATGACCCTAGAGAATGGCTCCCCAAATGCTGGGATAGGCTGCAATGGAGCTACAGGTGGGTCTAACTGGTGTTTTCCAACTACCTGACAAGTGTGACAGGTTTTGCAAAAGTTGGAAACGTCTTTCCGAAGCCCAGGCCAAAAGAAGTGTTTCATGATCTTATCAACAGTCTTGTTAACACCAAGATGACCTCCTAAAGGTAAACTATGAGCCATTGTTAAGATCTCATTCCTATAGACCTTCGGAACAACAATTTGCCTGACCACTGCCCAATCTGCATTGGCAGGGATATCAGGAGGGCGCCACTTCCGCATCAACACACCATCCTTGAGATAATACCCAACTGGAACTGCGTCTATTTCTTTATCAGGAAGGGCTCTCCTCTTTAGTACACAAATTTCAGGATCATTAGTTTGCTCCTCAATCAACCGCTTTCTGGACAGAGACAAGTCTCCAGACACATCAGAATCACAAGACCCATCCGGCTGGCTGAATAGAGAACTGATAAAAGTATCTGATAAGTCCTCAAACGGAGAAACCATAGTAGGCCAATCAGAGTCATGAGGCGAACCACCTGAGTCCTGACTATTCAATGTACTGGACGGCACCACTTCATCTTCTTCTTTAGCCTTCTTGGCCATAGCACGAGTCACTGCGCAAGAAGGATACAGAGATGGGTCCTCATCCCCATCTTCAGTGCTCGGCTGTGAAGTAAGATGTACAGGGGGAACTACTTTGCCCCCAGCCAGGTCATTGCCTAGCAACAGAGAAACACCCTTTATAGGTAGACTTGACATAGGTCCCACCTTTACCTGTCCTGTAACTAAATCTGACTTCAAGAATATAGAGCGCAGGGGTACAGATACAGTCCTCCCTTCAATACCTTGTACAAGTATGAAATCCCCTGAAGCGGTCTCATCACGTAACTCCAAGGAGTCCATCAACAAAAGTGACTGAGAAGCTCCGGTATCCCTTAGGATATATATGGGGACAGGAGTAGTATGCTCATTCAGAGCCACAAATCCCTCTGACACAAATGGAAGAAATTCCTCCCTCACAAAGTCAGCTGTATTAGGCTTTTTAGCCCCACAAGAAGCAGGCAATTTAGCAGATCGGTTATCTACTACAGGGATTTCTAACCTTGTTTTCACAAAGGCATTTGGTTTGGTATCCTTTTCTTTTTCTTTCTTAGCTTTAAGGAACCAACAGTTAGTTGTAACATGACCAGATTTCTTGCAATAACCGCAAACTAGACCACTTTTGTCACTGTCAGCTTTCACACTGTGATCAGACCTGTTACTGGATTTCTGAGCACCATCACCAGATTTGTCTTTGTCTTTGGGTGAGGAATCTTGGGTATCACCATAACCCTTTATCTGAAATTGGGACCATCTATTATTACTGCTAGACTGAAATTTGGACTTATGTGTGAGAACATATTCATCTGCAAATTTGGCAGCTGATTGCAAATTCAGTGCTTGCTTCTCATTAAGGTAGGTCTTAACATCATCTTTAACACAGTTCTTGAATTCTTCAACTAACACCATCTCTTTTAGTGAGTTGAAATCATCCTTGACCTCCATAGAAGTACACCAGCACTCAAAGCAAACCTGCTTTTCATTAGCAAATTCAACATAAGTCTGATTTTCAGATTTCTTCAGACCTCTGAATTTCTGTTGGTAAGCCTCTGGAACCAACTCATAAGCTCTCAAAATAATCTTTTTGACAACCTCATAATCAGAGGAATCATCTGCAGACAAAGCCGAATAGGCTTGTTGAGCTTTACCCTTGAGGACAGTTTGCAACATCAGAGGCCAGTGTTCCTTTGGCCACTGGCAACTCTTTGCTACCTTTTCAAAACACTGGAAATAGTTGTCAACATCCTTTTCTGAAAATGGAGGCACCAGTTTTACCTCCTGACTGGCACAAAATTTATTTTTAGTTTCAATTTTAATTTTTAGTTGCTCCATTTGGAGTCTTTCTTCTCTATCGAATTTCTCTAATTCAAAATCTCTCTGTCTCTGTCTCTCTCTTTCTGCTCTTTCCTCTTTCTCTCTCTCAAATTCTCTTTGTTTTTCTTTTTCCTCCCTCTCAATTTTCTCTTCTCTTGCTAATTTTTCTAACTCAAATTCTCTTTGTTTTTCTTTTTCTTCCCTCTCAAATTCTCTTTGTTTCTCTTTTTCTTCCCTTTCAATCTCTAGCATTTTTAATTTAAGTTCCATTTCTATATGTGGATTTTCCACTGGAAACTGTTCCAGATCTCCTGGTGCAAACACATTTTCATCAATGTAATATTCAACTATCTCTCTAGCCAGTCTTGCTTTTCGCATGGCTGGTTTTACCTCTGTCAGCTCCAACTGTCTGCAAATTTCTAGCAGTTCTGTCTTTTTAAAAGACTTCAAAACCCCTACGGTTGGTGATGCCAAGAAATCATCCATTGCTGTTGTCAATATATATCTAGGAAAATTCACAAAAACAATTTCACAATTTGAAATGTTAGATTTTCAATAAATTACTCACACAATGGTCTATCCCGGACCTTGAGCCCCCAATTGTTATGGCCCCAATTTGTTTTTACATTTACAACGTAACAGCAACAGCAACAGCAAGGGTTGACAGACACAGTTTTAAAAACCTCAACACATTCAATTAACACACAAAGACTAATAACAACTAACTAACAAACTAATCTATTGACCAAGATTGAATTATAACAAAAACAAAAATATTTACAGTCCCTTTGGGTTTTCTGGTGATGTGCTGGGTGAGAAAAATCCACAAAAGAAACTTAACAGGTCTTGAACAGAAATGACAGGTCTGGTCACACGTATCCTTCTTCTTGCAATTTCTCCTACTACATTACTGTCTCAATTCTTTTCCTTATATACTCTTTTGCAGACCCCACCCACATTTAGACCTCTTTTTTTTTAATTTTCTGAGACTTGCCCCGGACATGTCCAGGACATGTCTAAACATGACTCCAGTCTGAGCTTAACAAAAAAAAGGTAAATACTGCCATCTAGTGGCCTATATTCACATTACATATTGAACTGGAATACAAATTGAAATTCCTCCTGGACTCATGAGATAAGTTTACAAAGATGACACTCTATACAACGTCACAGGCTCAATGTCAACTAGCAGCTTCCTTTCATAGTTGAGACCACCACGCTAAAGCTACTTAGCCAGGACATTTCCCAGTGCAGATATGGAGCTGACCAGAGGGAGTCACTATTGAGCACTGAGACAGGTGATTTTCCACAGAACTAAACACTACTTCCCTTGACAGCACCAAAGCCAGTTATGCTCCAGTGCTCATATTTCATGGTTTTGGTACTGCTGCAGCAGGAATTGGTCAAGACATCCTTACAGGAAAAAAATGTTAGAATGGCCCCCCCGCCCTACATGGGCAAAATACTCCCCACCTCTACAAGGCCCCCAGAGTGGCCAGTGCCCAGGTACACTTCCCCTGCTATACCTCCCTGGCTGAGTCATATATGAACAGCCACTTCAAACGAACTTACAGGGATCATTTCAGGACAGAACCACATCTTAACAGGAAAACATCTTAAACAATTTAAAGGAGCTGAGTCACGATTACTGCACACGCTCGCAATTTTGAACAAAGTATATCTGCTCAACTGCACGTTGAAATCTAGAAGGTATTTTTCTTCTTCTATGATTATCACCGATTGCAACCCGCTGACATTCTTCGTACACCTTGGCTAAAGCTCAAAATAGCGCTTTGAATCCCGGAATCTCCATAGATAGCTCCTGAATATAAAACGAATAATGCCGCAGTAACTAAAATCTATGAATACAATGCAAAACAAAGATGGGCTGGCAAGGATGGAATAAGATTACGACTTGTAATCAAGCACATTCACTTTCTTAGGATGTACGTTCTGAGCATGTGCAGTAATCGTGACACAGCTCCTTTAAATGAATAGAGGGAGACATGCATGAAGCACTAGTTCATTGAAAGGGTTCAACAGTATGTACCAAACACAGTGAGGTTCATAAGTACTAGGACAGCAGCACTTTTAAAAAGGGCTGCAAATCCTACAGTGAGCACCATATGATTGTAAAGTCAGGCAAACCAAAGTGCTTACTAAAACATCACATCAGATCTAATCTGCTGGAGTAGAGAACACCGTCAAAAATTGTGTAAAGTGTCCAAATGCAGCCTAAACCAGAGTTATTAAAAGCTCCAAACTGATTCAGCTATTGACACTGGCCCATAAGGATCAGTGCGACTGTATCCAGGGAGCATTTGCAGCAAATGACTGTTTTGGCCAGTTAAAGGCCAGAGGACTGGACTGTGTCTCGGTCGTGTTAAACTGCCCAGCTGCTGTCAGCCCACACCCAGGGCCTGTTCACTTTATCTGTGCCGAACCCGGGCCCGGCCCTGGCATCACGGAAAGGCCAAACTGTTCCACAGCCGATGCCGTTTATCCATCACAGTGCAGTTAAACATTAACAGCAGGTGGTGTGCTGATAGGGTAATGGAGGAAGACAGAGGGAATTAGAGAGGGAAAGAAGTAAGGGGGAGAGAGAGAGAGAGAGAGAGAGAGAGGGAGGGAGGGAGAGAGAGAGAGAGGGAGAGCAGGGTGGGGGTAGGGATATGATAAATGGCGCCCCGCTGGATTGTGTCATTTTTAGAGTTGCGTCAGCGCGGCACGACTGGCTCGGCTTCTGTCAAAACAAGGAACTGCCCTCAAACTGAACTCGCATTCTGAGACTCCTACTGGGGCCGTGGAGTTTGGGAGGGGCCCAGGAGAGGAAGCGAAAAGACCGCTATTGAGAGGTTTCTATTCGGTGTGTTAGAACAGGATTTTGAGGGAAGTGAACACCGGATGAATTCTCCAGAATGTAATCACCACTTTTAACAGAGGGCGAGAGAAAGGGAGACAGAGAGATAGTTTCTTGTTGAGAGAGAGGAGGAGGGGCAAGACTGAGAGCAGGAAAGAGAAAGTATGAGAGAGAGCGAGCTAGAGAGAGAGAGAGAGAGAGAAGGAGGGAAAGGGGGATGTGTCAGTTAATGCCTCGGCACACTGACATGGAGGCTCTAGAATCAGAAACATTGCCTAATAAGGAGAGGTCACTGAAGAAGGCTGGCCGGGAACTCTCCGCCCCTCTGAGTCTTTCTCCCTCGTACACACTTACACCAACACAGTGCGCACGCACATGCACACACACACACATAACATACACAGACACTCGCTAGCACACACACACACACACATACCCATATTTTCTCACTGGACAGTTACACAGAATGACCTCACAATAACAGACTGCTCCTGGTAAGCCACGCACAGGAAGAGGAAGTACAGGCCTGTAACAGACCTCATGAGGACCAGTGAACCCAGCCTGACCAATCCTCATTCCATGGGAGACACCTGACAGCATGCACTGCAATGCTGCGGCCAATCAAGCGCAGAAATGCAAGTCAGGTGCTAACTAGTAATACCAGAGGCCCCTCCCTCCTCTCTCTCTTACCATTCCAGGTGAGGAGGAGCTTGGCAGGGTGTGCTGGGATTGGTTCCTCTTCCTTCAACACTGGACTCTGATAGGACAGCAGGAATGGTACAGACTCCCACACCTGGCGATGAAGAGTGGAAGAGGTCAAGATGCATGTTGTAAACTACATGGTTTGGATCCGTTTGTCAAAACACGAAATAAATGGCCAGTAGAATTCATAAACAGCCTTAAAAGATCAGTGAGAATCTTTCTCTGTTTACTGGCACTAGAAAAACAAACATATACAGAATCTCATCTGGTTAACAGAGTCACAAAAAATGTAAAATGGGAAAAAATTACTGATAAAGTTAACAGTATTACGGATAAATGCAGAATGGACTGCACTTATAATAGTTCTTTTAATGGACAAAGCCCTTTGCAATGCCTTTCGTTTACCCATTCACACGCACATGCGCTCTCACACACACACACACACACACACACACACACCCACACACGCACACACGCACGCACGCACGCACGCACGCACGCACACACGCACACACGCACACAGCACTGACTGCAGAGCTGCCATGCAAGGCCCTCCGCTGACCATCGGGGGCAACGTGGTTCTGTGTCTTGCTCGCAGACACTTCGACGATGTACCACACCCCCCCCCCCCCCCGGTCACAGCCACCGCAAAGTGAAACGTACCATTTCTTACATATGTGATGAGGTGTTACATTTTAAACGACAACCTGTCGCAGTAAATTAACCTCAACAGAGTCCCGGTGAAGTCAGCTGGAGTACGAAGGTGGATGACACACAGCTCACACAAGAAAAATGTTCTTAAAAGGGCAACGTTCACACCACCCCTCCAAATACTTTGCCAAGAATGAATTTTGATTTTTGGATTTTCCCTTTAAGATTCAAAAGGACCTCAGCTGTAGCTCAAGGGGTAAGCGATTCCAGTCATGGAGGGCCAGCGTGTGCACGTTTTTATTTCTATCAATTACCCTGATTAATTGAGCTGATTGGTTGTACACACAAACATAGATTTGCGCATAGATTAGACCATAGTAAAATGTAACACTTAGGGAGGACAAGAACAGTCTTTGGTGTTCATAAGTGAAAATTTAAAGAAATGCAGCAGAAATGTTCAATTCAGCAGTAATTGCTGAGACTAAGACTACCACACATTATCCCGTAGTACAATGTGAAATCATCTGAAGTCCAGCACTAACCAAACATCTATGAGCGCCATCCAACGTGCAGAGCAGCAACCCAGAGGAACACAATTTAAATAGGGAAGCAATTTATATCAATATAACCAAGCTAAAGACAGGTGCAGGTTGACTGCATTGGTGGTTGCTGCATATTTGTAGGTTGCGAGTAATGATTTCAAGCGAGCTCCTTTTTTGCAACAAAGTTAGAGAGCCATTTCAAAAACCATTCACTGTCTGCCGCCTTATTAACAAGCCAGCCAACTTGCTAACTGGTGGCTGGCTATCTGATTTGGCTACATTATCCCCATAATTGAGAGGGAAATTTGTGAGAGGGACATAGGAATGATAAGCAAGAATGAACAGTAGATATCATACATAACAAAATGCATAAAAGTGTGCTAAAAAAATCTGCAAGAATTTATGACCACTTTGGCAGGCTGTTAAATGTTCTTCGCTAACCATGCAGCAGGCTGGAAAAGCAGCCAACAAGCTAACCTTGAAGGAGAATGTTATGGAGGTTAACCTATTAATCCTGAGGCAGACTGTAGCAGAAGCTTACATGCTAACCTGGGGCAGGATGTTACAGGTGCATACATGTTAACCCTGAGACGGACTGTGACTAGTGCTAACCTGTTAACCAAAAGGCAGGCCGTTACACGCTAACCCTAAGGCAGACTGTTACAGGTGCCAAAACGCAAACCTTGAGGCAGACGGTTACTAATGCTAAAGTGTTAACCCTGAGGCAGACCGATACAACTCTAAGGAATGAGGCCGCAAGTGCCAAAGTGCTAACCCGGAAGCAGACCGTTACAGGAGCTAACATGCTAACCCCGAGGCAAACTGTTATTAGTGCTAAAGCACTAACCCTGAGGCAGGCCATTACGGGTGCCAACATGCTAACTCGTAGGACGGATGTTATTAGAACCAACATATTACACTGAAAGCAGCCTGTTACTGGTACAAAAGTGCCAACCCAATTGCAGGCTAGTACAAGTGTCAACAGGCTAACTCTGAGGAAGGAGGTTACAAGTGCCAAAGTGCTAACCCTGAAGCAGGCTGTTGCAGGTGCTAACTTGCTAACCCTGTGGCAGGCTGTAACTGGTGCCAGCATGCTAACTCCGAGGACGGATGTCACTAGTGCCAACATATTAAACTGAAAGCAGCCTGTTTCCAGTGCAAAAGTGTGAACCCCTAGGCAGGCTAGTACAAGTGTCAACATGCTAACGCTGAGGCAGGATGTTACTGGTGCCAACATGCTAACTGGAAGGCAGGTTGTTGCATGTGCTAACATCAGTATTTCTCAGTACCTTGGCAGCGTTGACTAGCCTCCAGGCGTTCAGCAGCCCAAAGCCGTGCTGGTGGCTGTGATGGAACCCAGCTCCATTCGTTTTCCAGTCTGCCCGCCGGTCCTCGTACTGTAAACACACACACGTCGGACATTAAGGAACGTACATTTGGTATTCAGGTGAGCATTACAAATCCAGTAGCAGCCTCAGAGTCAGGAATATGGCAGTACGTGCACAGGAGCAAATACCAAGAGTCAAGCACACACACGCTGACTCTGTCCCTACTCTACAAACTATACTGCAGGGGTGTGCGAATGGATGGGTAACCCCCAGCTACAGCCTACCGACTCCACGAGTCATCCTACAGGTTTTAAAATTTTACGATGCCCAGGGTTAGGAGGGTACAATTAAAGTTTACTGACCCTTCAGAAAACTAAAATGAAAAAATAAAGTTGCGCTCCAGATGTAGATTGTTTTCTTCAGGTGCGTGAAAACCAGTAAATGAAAGAGGCGCTGAGTGATTGGTTCACACTCTGAATGAATTAAACAAAACAAGTATTTGCCACAAACGTGTCTTAGTCCTCCACCAGGAAATGGCAAATCGTGTCAAAATGAACAGGTGCGTTCGGTGTGACCTTGAGAGTGACACGAAGGTCACCAAAATCGACTGGCGCCGGGGCACCACCCTAATACATGTTGACATGAAATTTAAAGGAAATCTGTCAATTTGTTCTTGAGATATCTCGCTGACAAGGATTCGGGACGTACGTACGTACGGACGGACGGTCGTGTATACTATGTCCCACCGCTGCGCGCATTCGCGCGGCGGGGGACAAAAAGTTTTAGCAAAAGGAGCAACTTTAATGACGAGCGTGAGCAAACGTTTCAGCACATTGCCATTCCCAAAGCTCATGCTGAAACGCCTGCTCATGCTTGTAATTAAAGTTGCTCCCATTCCAAAAACTTTTTTGTCTATTTCGTTCAGAGTGTGAACCGATCACTCAGCCTCGCCTTCAGAAAACTGGAAGTAAAGTTGGAATGGAAGCCAGCGCACAGACTGGCCGTCGGAGACTAGAGTCGCACACATGTGGCTTAACAACCTGAACTTCACAGTGTCCCCGCTGGGCCCATTCCAGCCTGGAATAACCAGCCGCCCTTCTCCTCAGTACTGACACCCCGCATGTCACACTGCAGCCTCAGAAACAGACCAGGCCCAGCCTGTCGTTGTCTACACAGGACAAACTCAACACGTTCAGCAGAAAGTGACACTAACATGCGAGGTCACTTCCTTCCTCTGCCATTTCATTTCCTCTTTCCCTCGCTCTTGCTCTTGAAGTTACTGCCTGGAAATCCTCAAATTCAACTTTATCTCTCTTGTGTGCCAGTATAATGTATGCAGATGCACACAGATTAGAATGACTGCGTACATTCGCTGCATGTATTCAAGTTGCTCTATTCTAAAGTACATTATTTGGGGAGCTGATTGTTAGGTGTTAAGCGAGGCTTAGGTGAGCGCTCTGTGTGTGTTTCGCGATTGTCCCGAATCGTATTCTCAGTTTTTGTATTTTTGGTTCGTTTGTGATAAGGACACCCTTGCAAAAGAGATGATGCATCTCAAGGGGTTATCCTACCATTTAATTTGTGAAATACAAAAAAAGAATAAATAAAAATAATTCAGCACAGGTCTCTTTCAAGTGTCCCCAGGTTCCATCCCCCTCTCAAAAACTCACTCCCTCCAAACCGGTCTCTGGCCCCTCTTCCTTTAAGCTGACTGCGCCCCCCCCACACTCATCCATTCCCACTAACATCCCTCCATACACCTTAGAGGAGGTGTATTTAAAAAAATAAATAAATAAAAAAAAGAGTTTGTCACTAAAGTGACTATATCCCCCGCCGTTAGGTCACCAAAACCGACTGGTGTGCGAATTCCCAGTAGGAAGGTTGGTAACAAAAAGAATTGAAATAGGTTGACTCCTTCTTGAGATATCGCGCTGGCAATGTTCGGGACGGACGGACGGACGTACAGACGGAGCTGAATACTATATCCCTCGCTTCGCACTAAACGGGCGGCAGGGGATAAAAAAAACAAAAAAAAACAAAGTCTGACATCAGCCCTGTGGTTCATCAAGCCGTGCTTAACCCTGGTTTCTGCAGCATTAAGCGACTCAGAGTATCGCTATTACACCAAGATGGGATGATGGTGGATTGCAGGTTATCCCCCAGCCTTCAGTCAGGTTTCCCTGACATTTTGCTGGTGTCCAATAATACACCTGGGTGGAGTGAGGCAGTGTGGGAGTGTAGTGTTTCTGCCCAAGAACACACTGCAAAGGCTGTGGAAAGGACTTGACCTCAGGAGCTTTTGATCCCAAGTCAAGCCTGCTTACCCACTGCACCACCGCGTCCCCCAGAGGTGGAGTTGATTAATTATTGTTCCCCCCCCCTCCCCACCACCAAGACCAAATAACTAGCCAATAAGCACTACTCAGTACTTACAACAGCGTTACGCAGTAAGTTCCCTCATGTTTCATGATTCACAAAATGTTCATTTCGCTTGACCATGCTTATGTGAATAATAAATCTTTATTTTAGTTCGTCTTTCTGATCGGTCACTCAGATATTATACAAACAAAAAAACATGCTAAAATTCCAGGCAAGACTGTCCCTTGAAGGGGGCACCTCGGTCGCTCATTGGTCTAGGAGCGCACACCATAAAGGCTGCGGCCTTCCTGCGGTGACCCGGTTCGATTTCGGCTCAGGTCATTTGCCGCATGACTTCCCCATTCTTCTCCCCAACTTTCCTGTCTCTCTCTACTGAGTGAGTACCAAAAATAAAGGAGAAAATCCCAACAAAAATAATCTTAAAAAAAAAAAGAACGTCCCTTGAAGTTCAGAGCCAATGATCGCAAATTGAACAAAGCAACTCGGAAACATCTGCGCAACAAGTCATGGCTCGGAGTTGCATAAAATGAAGAGCATATGGTTACAGACATGTGAACATTGTTAGGAATTTAAAACCAGCTCAGATGACATCTCTTCCATGGTCTCCAGCCCCAGGCTCACCCTAACCCTGACCCAGCCCTCTCCCTCTCCCTCTCCCTCTCACACCTTGGTGGCTGTGTAGGCGATGACGTGCTGCACGTCTCTCCAGGACAGGCAGGGCCGGACCTGCAGCATGAGCGCCACCATCCCAGCTGCTAGCGGGGCGGCCGCCGAGGTTCCCGTGTGCCCGTCTGTGCAACCCGTGCCCTGCTGCAGCGACCAGTCCGACGTCACCTGAGAAGACACACACACACACACGCACACACATACAGGGTAAGTGCTCTGCACAAAGTCAGTGCTATACGGACACTGCACTCCCTCGTTCTGACAAACAGCGCCATTAAGACGACATCTAAGACAGGGCCACGTCAAACACAGAGACTTACAGCCTGTAGCTGCCTGTAAATCAAACCCTTTACGAGAGAGAGTTTTATACAGATCAAAACTAAACGCACTAGCTGTAGCACATGAATTATAGGACTTCTCACACAGACGCCAGTGCTCTGGACATAAACATTTCATTCACCCCGCTGACATCACAGGGAGATGCCCATTACTGTGACCAAGGAGGAGGACAGACGGAGGGGCCATGGGGTCACGTCTCCGGGCCCAGGGTACGTACGTTTACAAAAGAGGGATGAACGAGAGGAGAAAAGGATGGAGAGAAGTGACCGGAAGGGGAGCCAGGAGACTTCTGGAGCAAACGGAGTCTGAGAGTACGGTGGGGTGGGCCTTTCATGCTAATGTTAGCCAGTGTGGACTGGCTCCCCCTCGAGAGCTTGGTTCTTCCCTCCACTTTTTTTTTTTTTTTTTTTACCAATGAGGAGTTCATTTCTCACAAAATTTCAAGTTCCTCTTTTTCCCGTGCTTGTTATTTGGCAGCTCAGGCCAGATATCGGTGCAGCTGCTGTTCTCTAAAGCTCCCTCTCGACAGTGTTGATCTAAAACGAAGACCCACATTCGGTCTTCTCCTGGATTCCCTCTAAACTCTCAGCTCTATACACTGACAAGCCGAATGCATTAGCCGAAAAGAGCCCCGCGCTGATGAGCGCTCATAAAACTGCGCTCAACCATGACTCCGCACCCCTCCCCGGCCCCCATCCTTCTCCGCTAGCTGATGACATCACACCGCTTTGAGACGGCCACAGACGCGTTTCCTTAAAAGACTGTCCAGACAGCCCGTCCACAGACTCATTTTTCCTCATAAATTCCCTTCCAGGGAGGGCACTGAAGGCCCAGTCAACATTACTGCTGTAAATGCACTCAGGGCTTGACTGTAATATTATAGCTTGTGCACAGCGTGACAGGACAGAGCACGCTGGCTGGGCAATTAGACGCATAAAGAGAATTCAATACATCCTGTAAAATGAAACCCAAGACACTTCCCATAAATGATAAACCCCACTGGGGGAGTAATAAGTATTATATATAAAAGCATAGATGGCGCGTAAGGAATGACCATCATTTAGTCTTAAACCTCTGCTTACATTCTTATTACATGCTTTTGAAATCATTGGAATGCTGTTTACGAGCAAAATGACGTAAAGTTGGGTTTGCCTGACACACTGAGGCCGAATTCTCCCTTCTTCAAAGGAGAGTTCAGGGTTTGGTACACAGGGGTGTGGTTTCAACATTCACTCGTCCAATCGGAAACCAGACTAACGCAAACAATGTCAGCAACCAAAAAAACCACCCGCATCAACACCTCACATCCTCGCAGTGGGAGTTCGACAGCAGCCCATCCCACAACGCATTGCACAACGAGCACAAGAGGAAAAGAAAATGGGAAAATGCCATCCATTTTGAGACAAGAAACAAATGAGACTTTGATAACTTCCAATTTCCTGAATTTGCAGTGTTTTTAAAGAAAAACTGATTTTTGCAATGTCTGAACTTTTGAATGCCTGTATGACAGGTAGACACCTTGACAAGGGCTACCACCTACAGCCAGCTCTGGGTGTATCTGAGGACCAGCTCCAGGGAATGTTCTGTGTGGTTTTCAATATGCTGTTTGGTACAATTCTCATGGAAGTTCTGTACTGTACAGACCGCCCTGCGCTAATCATCAGGCCACCCAGCAGTGAGGGGAAAAACGTTTTAAAAATGCACCGGCAATTATTTTTCCATACTGGAAGACAAACATTTCTAGAATTTGCTGTTACCCCACAGCCCTTTATGGGTTGATGGGCTGTGTTACACCCGGTGGCGTCTGGGCGAGTAGGGAGTGGCTCCATTATTTGTCTGGGCCATATCTCCTAAAGTGTTGGGCACAGTAGCATCAAATTTGGTATGCAGGCCCTTTGTGAGCGACTGGTGTGTAATGCAAGGGTCATTAGTAAATTTGACCTTTGAACTCGGCACAGTGACCTTGAATCTTCACGCAGGTATGCAAAACAATCTCTGCAGCGGAAACACCAGGAATGATAGTTAGCATACATGCGCTTTGCCATAGGCGTAAGCCTTTATTTACTAATAATTAGTTAAGGGCTGTGAGGCGGTCAGCGCCGGCTTGTTTTTATTCTAGCGTAGACACAAATGTTTTTGAGCAACCAACTAGCTATTCAGCAAGCAAAGTAAATCAACTTAACGTCCCTAGCTTTAAAGTATCCAGGCCAATGCGCTAACAAATATTAATACTAATGTTGATAACCTCATATTTAGCAGCACGTACAGCATATATAACTGTTCTTTCATTGCCTATTACAAGTGTGCAGTGATTGAAATGTGACACGTCAAGAACTGACACTATGTACCAACCGGCAGTGGTTGGCAGCTTTTTCAGAGCAGCGCATGATTGGCCTTGCGCTGCAGGGTTACAAATTGGGAAGGGACTGCCGGGATAGGATATTAAAATAGTAGCGTTGTTTGTTGCTCAAGCGCCTCCTGTTGGCCAATCGGGCGCTCGTCAATAAGATTCTAAACTCTTATCCTCCGCCCTCATTCTGAACTTCCGAAGGTTCGAGCTATGAGTCTAAAGAAGCAGTAGTTGACGTGCACGCGTTTCGGAGAATAGCCGCGAACTGTCACCCCTCTCCTGAGTTGGCAACATGGGGCCGCATCTGACAGTTCTCGAATTGGGCATTCCAGATTCGGGTGGGATTGGCGATGCCAAATTTAAATTAAAAAAATAAATAAATAAATAAAAAATAAAAAAAAAGAACTGACACTATGCACCAGAGAGATGCAAGGAGCCAACACTGCTTGCTCAACCTCGACCAACACTGGCTACATTTTTAGAGGCAAACAGTTTAAGAGTGACGAAGGCCCACCCCTTCAGAAGCCAGTTTACACATTTTGCCACCTTTATTTAAGTAATCAGGACCTGTTAAATGGGACTTGTTAAATATATACACAGCCATTCTGGCTTGTTAGTAATTTAATAATTTAACCACCAGGACTACATGCCCTAAGGCGGAGGCTGAGATGGTGATGTAATCCTGTGAACAGATGATGTTCACTGACAGCCTTTGAAACAGGGCTAAAGCCGGCGCAGGAACATCGAGTGCATTCATTTCGCTGGTAGCATTCCAAACGTGTTAATTTATTAGACAAGACCGCAAGAGCAGAGGAGTGCATTACATACTGTTACCAGTGCGCAGTACTCATAAGTTGCTGAAAGACTCCATTAGAACATTCTGGAGCCTGAGCTTTAAACTAAGCTTCTTGTGTGCAACTGCACAGCCACATTACTTAAACCACAGAATGCTCATGAAATCTTGGCGGTCAGTTTTTTTTTTTTAATTCATTTGAGGGAGTGGAAACCGTTCCAAATTGTTTTATGGCAGATAAAAAAAAAAAAAAAAAAATCTACATATTAATAAAAATTCTTCGAAGTTTTGAGTTCAGTGACTTAAAAAGCAATCCCACAAATGTCATATGTGAACTGATGTTTTTTATGCCAGGAGGCATATCGCTTTTTTGTTTTCGATCACAAATACTGTGTTCGCGCTAACATGATCCGAGACCAATATGATATCAGTAAGTTGGCATCGCCATGACGATGGAAATACACAATGCCCGTTTGCCTTTATTTTTACGCCTGTTCCACTTTCCTGCATCCTCATTTACATTATCTACACACTCACTGCTCCACTGCTTTTTACACCCAACTTCACTTCAAGCAGAACAGGAAGGAAAGACCCTCCCATTCAGTCATTCTTCATCTGCGGGGGCTGTTCGTGAGTCATGGTGAGGGGATAAAACAGGTCTCTTACGTGTCCTTTCGAGTCAGACCATGAGCTCAGTGAGCCTGAGATTACTCAAGAACATCACCCCTGTGATCTGGAAAAATCTAGAAAGTTAATCAGTGGCAAAGATCTCTCAACTGAACAAGAATTTTAGGTTCTGGACTTTTCCTCACAGAAAACAATATGATAGAAACTTGATTTTGAAAGTTCAAATGACAATAATAGCTACTGCTTTAAGACTTTCACCACTTAATTATCGCAAAGGAAGGTTAAACTCAGTTTCTACCAAAAGTGAGATACTTACTAGGTTTTTCCAGATCACAGGAGATCAGCCAATCACAGAGCCACAAGTGCTTCGAAATGAATACAGGCCAAAGCAGTTGTAACTGTAAGCGATGGCACATGGAAGTACTGTGGAGGATCAGAGTTGCAGGAGGAAGACTCACAATGCTGCGCAGCTGTTTGTCCCCACTGCTGAACGTGACCGCTAGCATGGAGGCACATTCTTCAGCATAAAATGGCATCCTGCCGCTCTCGTCTACCGCACCTATGCCGTACCACACACAGACACACACACAAACACAATTATTAGCGGAAAACGCCAGAAAAACATACGTCCTCGTATGATACTTCTCATCAATGAGGGAGATCATGGGCACATGACAACACAAACTTTCCACACCCACATGATGACCCACCCAGTTAGATGCACAAAGCCATCCCAGAATTGAAGTATATCATCCCTCTTAATTAAAACAATACTGCATACTCAACTATGACATCACCAATAACCATCCTGCCCCGCCCCCTAAGATAACACCTCAATCTCTCACCTATAGTCACGGTATAGATGGAGTTGGCGTATCCATCATAGTTGCAATTGTCTTTGGACTGGCCGCCATTGCCACTGGCAACTACGAAGATGCTGCCAAAACCTCTCCTGCCGGCGATCACCCCATGTTGTAGCGCCGCCTGCAGGTAGGGAGGGATGAACCTGGTTAATCGTTTTACCACAATTTTTACAGGATGTATTGGCCAAATTTCAGATTCTACAAGATCAATGGGATCAAAAACTATAATACAAAGTAACTGCCTGTGAAAGCATAAAGCAGAATTACAAAAATTGTACTGAGCAACAGAAAAACAGACGTTCCGATGTTAATAGGCCAATTCCGGACACAGTTTAAGCCCAATTTTTGAATTGAAATTCCTAAACTAAACCTCAATTTAGTCCATGACTAATCTTAACTGTGTCTATGGAACCAGTGTCATGAGACCGCAGCCAATCAAAGCCAAGTAAAACATGCAATGTTACAATAGCAGAAACCAACTGAAATTCCAGTGACAAGCCAAGCCTGGTAACCGCTAGATGGATCCACTGCCTGCCCTTGATATCTTTGGGATACTGACCCTGTCCTTCCAGAACTTTCAAAAAGAGTCTTTCCAAAAGCCATTTAGATAATAGGGCACTTTGGAGATTCCTCAGTAATTGGTTGCTGGAGCAGGCATTCCCTGTGCAACAGCCTGTCCGTATGTCCTCAGCTGCAGCGAGCAGCCCTGTGTCTTTATTGAGCTGCTCTATTTTCGAGGAATATAAAAATAAATTCAACAGGAGGTGTTCATATGCAGTCGCATAAAAGCACTTGCATAAAAATAAATGTTTCCAGTAAAAAGGCCATCAATAAACCTGAAGTGACAGTGGAAAAAGAAGACGCTCAAGCAAGGAAGAAGAATAAAAATGTAATGATGTAATGAAATGTAATGGAAGTTGAATAAGACACAGGAACACCTCAAGCTAAAATTGTGGAAAAAATGTGGAAGTTTATATGCGATTGATCTAGAGTGTTGGAACACGATGCTCGAGCGGACCCAGGACATCTGTTTTTCATTCCCGTGAACATGTGTTCGCAGTAGAAATCATTCTGCATTTACAAAAATGCTAATCCTCATCAGTTTCAGTAGTGTAAGCCTTTAATTTACCAAGTCCCCAGTATTTTATTCATCATATAGACGGCAGAAAAAGAATTTCTGATTTTGTGCCGCTGGCTTTTGTTCAACATTTTTGGTATTATAGATCAGTTTCCTAATTTAGTTTTTCTGATTTCAAAGTTCTTGCCTCGGAAAGTTATTGCGTATTGACCAGTTTGCTAACACAGATAAAAGCATGCTGTGCCAACATTGCACGGTAGCTAGGCGGATGCACCAACATGTTCAGGGTGGAACTGGACTGGTATGATTTTGATGGGCATCCACAGTGTGGTTACAGGACTTCTCGTCCCCGGATTTTTTGTCCCCCATTGATAAAGAAACATGCCACCACTGTTGACAGGGTTAGGGTTATAATGCAGGAAGAGGGCAAAAGATTATTGGGGATGAACAATGCAGGGATGAAGAGTCCGGGAGACAAAAAATTTGGGGACGACAAGTCCTGGGACAAAAAGCCCTTGGACAAAGAGTCCGGGGACGAGAAGTCCATGGGGACGAAGAATTTGGGGAGAAAGGGTCTAGGGGCGAAAAGTCCTAGAGCCCCACAGTGCCTGCCAGGTATGTGAAAAGCATTAAAGCCCAGACTGGGGAGAGAGTGGAGCTGGCAGTTTGGTTTCTGAGGATAGGAAATGATCCTGGCCCAGCCTGTGATGCAGGTAGCCTTTTCCTGGGGAGCCAAAACTGGACAGGAAGCTTGTCTCAGTGAGTTAAATTAGGATGTAAAGCCACCACTATCCACCATCTCACACCCACAGTCTACGTTGTGGAGAAATCAAGATGCGCACTGTCAATTAAACAAGAGCAATCCGGAGATGGCATATATTCCCCAGCCCCTGCAACACTCAAAGTAACCAAAGCCAAACAATTTAACATAAAATTATCAAAAAGTTAACATACAGACAAAAAAAATTTAAGTCTCAAGGTCTGCAAGCTCTGACTAACAGGGTCCAAGCAACATGAGGAAGTTATAAATTTTGAAGCAGCAAGCATTGTACAAATCTTTGGCATTTTTCTTCCATGGAATCAAGGAAGAAAAATATCTCCTCCTTCTATGATTATTGGCGATGGAAAACCAGCTTACAGTCTTCGTACCCTTCAGCTAGCTAGCGCTTTTGAATCCTGACATTTCCATAGAAAACCGCTGAATATAAAAATCCCATTACCATCTGAACTGAACTGAGCCATACCGTCTTGGACTCTGTCCCTCAAAGTCATTATCATATTACTATCAATGAATCCTACTATTGAATTGTACTCTGATTCCTGCATCTGGTTCATTGCCTGGATCATAACAGCATATATTGCTCCAAAAACACAATCAATCTCCTTCTGCAATGTTATTAACTGCACAGGTTCCAGTTACCCATGCCATGGACACTGACACACCCCATACCATGACAGACCCAGGCCCTTGAATTTTGCGCTGGTAACAACCTGAACGGTCCTTTTCCTCTTTAGCCAGTCGAGCTCAACATCCATTAACAAACTGAAAGGTTGACTGGTCCAACCATAGTGCATTTCCTCCCATCATCAGTCAATTTCAAATGGCCTCAAGCCCAGAGAACACTGCAGCATTTCTAGATGTTTTGACAAACAGCTTCCTCAGTGCACAGTGCAGTCTTACCTGGCATTTGTGGAGGCAGTGATGTATGCGGCTAATTGGCAACTGTTTTCCAAATTGTTCCAGGCTATGTGGTTTTATCCATCACAAAAGCATGTATTATCTGAATGATCAAACATCAGAAGTACTTCATATTGATTCTCACCCTCATCCTTCATGCAGAGATTTGTCCAGATTACCCAAATCTTTCAATAATAGTGTGCAATGCAAAGGGTGTTGTTTTTTCATTTTCATTTAACTGCAGGAATACACATTCTCAGTTTTTTTGTGAAGCGGTGAGCCTCGACTCCTCATTGCTTGCAGAAAAAGGCCTTCTTGGATTTTCTTTTACCATACAAGCATGATAGCGTAACCTGTTTAACACCAGTGAACCCATTCTTTCAGTATTGCACCGCTTTCAGAGCCTTGTATAAAACACTAAATATTTTGTTCTCAAACTTATAGACGATTTATAAATCATCCTTACGTTTTTTCACTCGCATTTTCCATACTGTCCAACGCTTTTAGAAATGAGGGTGCACATCCTCCTAGCCAGGAACTCTGATCAATACAGCTTTCAATAATATTAAAGTAGGCCATGTACCTACATCACTGAAATATACAAGCATGGAATACAGATTCATCAGAGAGGAAATGACAGTTCGAGCGTTTTGGCTGGGGAGTGGAGCTGCATGCTTGGACTCAGGAGATATGACGGTACAGTGCATTTCCTCACATATGTAAACACTCAGCGCGGCTAACCCAGAAATCTCATCTGTCTGTGCATTCGTCTCACCATCTGCCAGCCAGTTAAACTGTCTGCCTAGTAGCAGCTGTGGCGCTGTTGCCTACAAAGTCGAATGCACGTAATCAAAGAGCAAGCCTGGACAGACTTTTCCGCGCGAGTTTGCTTTCCGTAATAATCACTGAGGAAATGATGGATATCTCTCTTTTTCTCCTCGTTGCCAGCGCAAAAGCGTTTCGCACGGCTCTGATATTTCAGAAAGGCTTGAAGGACATGGCGGTTAGTTTCAGGTTAAAGTGTGCACCAGCCGAGGAAAAAATAAGCAATAACCATAGCAGCTCCAATTAGCAACCAGGTAACAGAAAGAACATTATCCTTCCGGATACCCCTAAAATATGAGTCATTCAAGTGGCTACTTGCGGTCACAATACCAAACAATGTTTGCATAGAATTATGCCATTCATCTATTGGTCAAACCATGGATAAATTGCGCTCCCTAGAGACAGAAGGGAAAAACTGGGGTTACAAAACCAAATAGCAGACGATGCCCCACACAGAAAATGAATATGCATTTATTTGAAGGAAAAATACCGCATTGTTCTCTGCAACTGTTCCAGATGAGTGAGTCAGACAGCACATATCAACCGGGACCGTGATGCACTTCGCCAAACTGTGCTTGTTTATTGTTGCGCATGAGAAGCATTTTTTGTCTGAAGCGTTCTTTCCCGTAGCTGGCAAACATCCCCTAGTCCTCTTTTCCACCTCTATTCCTGTTACTTGGGTTTGAACTAGAGCGCTCTTTCCCTCTATTACCACCTTCTGACCAAATACAGTGCACTTTTGTCTGGGCTCTGACATGAGCAAACACATTTCAAGGGCAAACAATTTTACTAACACCCAAAAAATTAACTCTTAAAACATCAGGTGGGTACTAGTCAGTTCATAAATGGCTCTTTGAAGAACTGAATGCAGAGAGTCCAGTATCCGAGAGCACTTAAAAATGCACATCAGTCATTGAATGAATATTTATGTTATTTATGTACCACAACAACCATGTAGGTTAACACAAAGGACTCACTGACGGAGTTTATTACAGACTGAGCACCCTCTTGAAAGCATGCCCAGGGCAGCAGAGATTTGGTGCAGATCCCAGCCACAATCACTGATCCAGGATCAGAAGCAGCTTGTACAACAGTGGGGACTCAAAATTAATGAATAATTTCCTAAGGGCGGAAGCAATTATGGCATCAGTCAAAGCTTCTGCCTCCAGTGGTGTGCCACCGCCCTCTAGTGTTCGTAGTTGGTAATCCACACTTGCCAGTAGCTGATGGACCACAGTGCAGGCTTGCATTTCTGTTCATTTAATTATTAACAAGAGGCCCATGGGCCTTAACGGTCACCTGAGTATAGTACATCCAATGTTAAACCTTGGCCATTAGGCGTGGCCCTAATTTTGACCCCAGGGATCAGATTAATGGAAACCAGTATCATAAGCAATAGAGTATTCTAAATTGTATGTATATAACTTGTGGCTATTTTCTTTCAGCAAAGAAGATTTCTCAAGCCATTTTGACCCTTGGGCCCTGCCCCTTAGCCCCTGGGTAAGGGAAACAGTCAAAAATATCATAATATCATCTCATTGTTTTAATGTCAATCAAGTGTGAATGATTTTGAAATTAAACAGAATATACCCAAAAGGATCACTTTCCTATATAAACTATAGTAAACTTGACCCCCCTCCCCAGGGGCAAACATGGAGGGGGTCATGAAATTCACAATTTTTATAAAGCACCTCAAGACACTTCCATCTATAAAGATAACTGGTTTCCAGCATATCTGGGTATAAAAAAGTACATGTAAGACAATAGGCTTGCACTAACAGAGTTGACAATACATAGGTTTGGCCGGTGCGGTCTGTGAATATGCTCATAAAAACTTCATTTTGCGTTTAAACAAAAAACACTTCAGTGAAAGGAAGGAATAATACCTTCATTAACATATGTCAAGTTACTTTTCTACTTCTGAGGTAAAACCGCATCCCACGGGGCATTTTCCCCTCAAACTGTACAGGCAGTTGTCGAGTACCAACCACAGGTTGTTGGTTTTCTCCAGGTATACTCCAGTTTCCTCCAAAACCTAAACATGACACATCCTTAAATGACCCTTACTTAAGTTGTTGTGTTCACAATGTGGCTTATGATGATAATATAACAAAGGGCAATAACTCCATCAAATTTGATTGAATCGGTCTGGTTTTCGAACTTCTTTGAGATCTTATAGATATAAGCCAGCATGCAAAGTTTCATGAAAATTGACCAATATTTACTAAAATTATTGTGTTCACAAGGTTGCTTATGATAATAATACAACAAAGGGCAATAACTCCATCAAATATAATCGAATCAATCAGGTTTTCAAACTCGTCCAAGATCATATGGATATAAGCCTGCATACAAAGTCTCATCAAAATTGGTTCATAAATACTTAAGTTATTTCGTTCACAAGGAAAAGTTTACGGACGACAGACGACGCACGACGACGGACAAAAGGGGATCGCAATAGGTCACGCCTTCGGCTCAGGTGACCTAACAAAAGTTTCACCCTGATACTACAGCACACCGCAGCGAATGCATGTGTATGTGTGTGTGTGTGTGTGTGTGTGTGTGTGTGCGTGCACGATTGTTTATGAATGTGCGTTCATGTATTTGTATATGCACGAGTAAATGTTTGCGTGTCCGTGTGTTGGTGCATGCTTTTGTGCGTTTGCATGGGTTTTTTTCTTTTGCGCGCACGTGTCCCCGCGCGGTTGCGTGCCTGTCGTGCAACAGAACCTCTCACCTTCCCCAAGGGGTGTGGCCCATCCACAGTCCTGCCATCATCATCTGGGCCCCAACTGGAAGAAAAAAGAAAGAGGGATGAAAAAGAGAGGAAAAGAGAGAGTGCAGGAGAGGGGGACACATAAAAGGAGAGAAAGAGGAGACGATGAGAAAAACATCCTCACATTTCAGAATCATGTGACATAAACTATCAGCAGAGTAATATAATTTATTCCAACGGAGGAATTACTGGAACTGCTCATTGGACTACTGATTTACACATTTATATTATGGTAATAATCACAGGAGACTAGACTGATAAAATGAAGGCTATGGGACAGGAGAGCGCAAACACTTTGCAAAGAAAAAGTGTAGCCCTGAAGTCTCCTATGGGCCTCTTAGGGGGTAAGAGAACATCTGTAATGTGCGTTTGTGTTCAAGCTGCGGTACCTGCAGCTGTAGACATCGTTGACCTGGTAATGTTTGTTAAATGCCACTGCCTCCATACTGTCTGTGAGGGGTCCGTCCAGCACCCTGATACCTACAACCAACACACACACACACACACACACACACACACAGAGAGAGCGAGAGAGACACACACACTTAACGCTCTCATCTCCTGCCTCTGAGTATGTTTCATGGTGTTTCTGGTATTCCTGGGTAGCAGGTTTCTGTTCATTGGCTGTCATTTTCACATGTACTCTCTGCGGGTTCCTCGTGCTCTTTGCCTCACCAGTTTCTCGTCTCCCTGAGTCATCTCGGCGTGTTTCGGTTCCTCTTTCGCCATGTGTCACAGCCAGAATGTAAGATGTGCCTCCATACTGTTCTGTTTCCCTACATTTCTTCTCGTGCCCTGATCTTCCAGCTTCCACTCTCTGCCAGGCGTTTCGTCGGCGTCGCCCCTGCTCTGTGTCCTTTGCCAGTCACGCCCCTACATCCTTCGCCTCAGTGCCCTCTATCTCCCGGCTCGAGGCCTCAGCTCTGACCCTGGAACAGCCTCTCTGCTCTGCCTCGTCTGCCCAACCCTGCCCTGTCTGCCGCTGCTCGACCTCGGACTGTAACCTAATCTGATAAAGCTCAGCGTTTTCTGACCTCTGGTCTGGTGACCGGCTCCGCCTGTCTGCACTGTCCTGACACCATACAGCCTGATAAAATACTGGTGCAGCACTTAGGCAGACCCCACAGGGTCATTTTTCTTCCACTCTAAAAAATAAACAAATAAATAAATAAATACAAACACGATAGTCGACACCTTCATGACCATCACCAGTGTGATAAACTGCAGTGCACATGGCGAGTGAGTACTGTTTTTAACCCTTTGAGCACCACAGGCGACTGTAGTTGCCCAATGGAGTAAGATATCTAAACCAGGTGCTGTTGAAAACCTATCATGTGGCAACTTGTTTAAAAGAGCTCCCACAGGGGAGCTCTTTTAAACAAGTTGTACACATGATAGGTTTTCAACAGCTCAGGATAGTTACATTTTTAATTCCTTGAAAACGTATCCAGCGCTCAAAGGGTTAATGCCCCTGCATCTCCAACGCCATTACTCAGCTCAAACAATAAAAGTAGGCAACTGAGGACTAAGCGTTTGTTTTCACCAAACACGAAGCCTAATTTTGACGCATTTTACTTCTGTGAGTTGGACAGCGGGATCATTTTTATTTTCTGACTTTGAAGATTCGTGGCTCTGTTTTTGCGACAAAATTACATGCACTTTTATTGGGCTGGTTCCTAATAGGAATCTCCGGAAAATCAGCAACGAGGAAACAATGCTAATATTGCTATGCTAATGTCATACAAATTTTATCTTATGAACTCTGGGTTCAGTCAAGTAAGGTGCTGATGTAGAGTGTTCGTGAAATCCAGGTATAAGGTGTTAACACCTGCATGCTAATACCCTGCTGTTTGCCGCCACCAGATTTGCACGTACACGAAATGGTAAAATTATGACAAAGAGCAATCTCAGTTGAAAGCAAAAGTAGCATGTTCATGAATACAGAGGGGGAAGGTCAAGTACGATGTTAGTACAGAGTAGTGTTGGCAAGTGGCAAATTTGCTAACAAATGGTACGTGGCTAAGCATTAAAAAATTCACAAAACTGATAATATTTTCAAATCTGATGTTGAACTAACCACTTTATTTTTTCCATACCTGTTTTACAATGGCTATTTGATACAGCTAGCTCGCTAGCTAACTTTCAAAATATCTCGAGGGATGCATTTGCAGTTTGACCAATGTAGGTAGAATAGCTAGCAAGCCAATGTAGCTGCCAGTAGCAATGATGCTATTCAGAATACTACTATACTCACGCAAATTTTTTGCTCAGTGTGAATATTTTCAACAAGCAATATGAATTTTTACGCGTTTCCCTTGGGTCGTTTGTGTTGCATCTTCCGCGCAATTCACGTGGACCGGTGTGCAAACTCTCCTCTTCGTTTGCATGTCTGCATTGACTTTGTTTGAAATCAGAGCGCTTGAGAAATTCGCTTTGCGTAAAGTAGAAACCAACTATAAACGCTCTGCTCTTGCATCCAGCACTAAATTATTAATAATTAATTTTTAACAAGCAACCTTTGAACCGAACATAATTTTGACTCCCTCAAATGCAGTCTATTTTTGTGAGCCATAGTTTTCCAAAGATGAGTTTCCATCAATGCTTACAGTAGGGGTGTCCAGTCTTCTCCATAAAGGGCCGGTGTGGGTGCAGGCTTTTGTTTCAGACCAGTGCCCCAACACCTGATTCCACTAATTAACTGATCAGGGGGTTCAATCAAGTCCTTGGTGAGTAGAATCAGGTGTGTTAGTATTGGGCTGTAACAAAGACCAGCACCCATACCGGCCCTTTATGGAGAAGACTGGATACCCCTGGCTTATAGAAATGGGTAGTAAAGCTTTGAATCTCAAATACTGAAGACCCCCCAAAACACACCTGCTACTCTACTGCCGTAAGCCACACCCACTGCACAAAAGCTGTTGTTCGGGGCGGCGGCTATCTCTCCAGCACACCGAGTTCCATGGTGATTGTCGCTACGGGCGTCAGGGTGGGGCATGGGGTCGGGGTCATTGGAGTTGAGGTCATAGCTCCCCTCTGGACTCTGAGAGAGTAAAAGAGCACAATGCAGGAACAAGGCGGTTTGATCAGGGATTAAAAGCCAAGGAATTTGGACAAAAGCATGTGAATTTTGTGAACGCTTACTGACCCTGCTTTCCCATTACAGAGAGGTCATGTAAACACACTTCATCCCTCAAACACCACAGTCCCCATTACAGAGTGCTCATGTATACATACAGTATATACACTCAAGAGATTTTTGAGACCTTTTGATTTTGAAATGAAACAATGCATGAGGTTTAAGTGCACACTGCTGCCAACTTTAATTTACATTAGAATCAAAAACTGTGCTGGAATCCCGGCTGCACATGCACACACTCACAATCACACTCTCTCACACTCACAAGTATTGTAGCTGTACTTATGAGGACCTTGTATTGACTTGTATTCATTTCTGTACAGTCCTCCACAAACCGTAACCGTAACCAAATGAACCCAACCCTGTGATTTAATCCTCCATAATCCTGCATCCTCACAATACTATGTTTTCTCAGGAGATGGTTCTCACGAGTTTTGCTATACAAGCCCATACACACATGCTCAAATACACACACGCACACACACACACACAGCTGCTCACATAGTTGGGCTGAATGTCCTTCAGGGTGTGCTGGACCCCGTCGTCCACGACGACCACGGTAACCCCTGACCCCGTGATATTGAGCTCCCACACCCCAGTCACGTTGATGTCCATCCCCACTCTCACCTCGTTATGCTGGGGAGGGACCCCAAAAACACAGAGGGGTCAGATACACACAGGCATAGATGACAGAGCACTTCACACGCTACCTCTTCTGCGTAAAGAAAACCTTAGTTAGGAACTTATCTCAGTCATCTTCTCAAAGCGGAAAATGTCAGATTTCCCAGTTAGCCTCACTAAGCTGTACAGTGGTACTAAGTATTTAGTGGAACGTGTCCAGCAGCCGAAGAGAGCCATTTTGATTTAGAGCGATTTGAATGATACAACAGCACATATACTGCACATCAAGGGCCCTAAAAATCTAGGTCCACAGCAACCTCATTGAACTGATATATTCACTAAATCATCATTATTGTCGAGACCACCAAATAATAAAGCAACACTGAAAAGAAGAGCAGATTATACTGCCCCGCAGAGATGTGCAATACTGAAATCGAATGATGCGAAACACGTTACGGTCTGATTCAGAACAGAGTCTTCATGTCCCAGTGGCAGTTACTTTGACAATCTCAGTCATAGATACGCCAGTTACAGCACACACATGAGTGAGTCAATAATGAAGTTTCGCGAGGGGAGGTGCGGTTTCTCTTGTTGAATAATGCCGCTTTCACACTGGACGCGAAACGAATTTTTCGCGCGACAGATTACATTCAAAGTCAACGCAAAGACGCGTGTCTTTGCACTGACTTTGAATGTAATCTGTTGCGCGAAAAATTCGTTTCGCTTCCGGTGTGAAAGCGGCATTATTCAACAATTTGTTTCGTGTGCGGTGTGAAGGCGGCTTTACTGTTGCTGGGCTGAAAAGGGGAAAAGCTGCTTTCAGTCAAGGGCCCAGCCCAACGACTTCTCTTCAGATGTGAAACAGAATCCCAGTGTCCCCACTGAAGGCACAAACATGTAACTCTACAGTTACCATTAAGGCACATTAAGGCCACCTCCTGCAGTGTGTCCTGCACACAGCTGACACCCGTGAGCCCCACACGGGCGTTAGCTCTCACCAGGTGCCACTGTTTGGGGTATCTGGGGTCGTTGAAGGCCAGGCTCCTCTTCGCCCGGCGCAGCAGCTGCTCCTGAGAGTGCCACAGCACGTCGGGGTGCGAGGCCAGCACCTCCGCCGCGCTCCTGCCCCCCCCAGACTGCGCCCCAGACCCGGGGCACAACAGATAATGCCCCTCCAACTGGCCAATCTGCCCCTGGCTCTCTAGCCCCGCCTCCCGAGCCACGGCCCGAGCCAGCTCGTCCAATCCCGGCCCGGCCACGCCCTCCCGGCCCAGCTGCACCGCCCAGGACCGGCCCGGTTCACAGAGGAGGGGGTCGGAGTCGGAGGCTGCGGCTGTCCGGGGAGAGGAGGAGGAGGAGGGGGGGCCGGTCAGGAGAAGCAGCAGCACTGAGGGGAGGGAGAGCAGGAGGAGGGGAAGGGGGGAGGGGGAGGGGACTGACGTCATGGAAACGCACGCTGGTCCCCTCTACTGCCGCTCCTCATTAGAACTGCAGAAAGAGAGGGGGATGGCGGGAGAGATGGAGAGACGGAGATAACAGTCATGATGCCAATGTTTGATCCTGTTGTGTCACCGTAATATGGACACATTCACATACATTTAACCCTTTAAATCCAACCGTGTCATCGCTGACACAAATACGCATGTTATGTTGCGAGTACCATAATTACCATAATATTTGCCCTTTCGAAAAAATCCAAACTCTGCCTGAAAGCTAAGAAGCTGCACTTCAGCCCAAATGCAGGTTATTACGGTAAACACGGCAGCATGACATTTTCCTTGGACTTTTGAATTAGGCCATTAAGGGTTAGACAGCTTAAAATCAGTGAGGGGAGACGTCATAGAGAAATAGAGGAAGGATGAAGGGAGAGTGAGAGAGGAGAGGGGGAGAAAAGAGTGAAGAGAGAAGAGGTAAGAGATGAAGCCGGAGAGGGGAAGGGACGGAAAATGGAGGAGGAGTGCGCTTAAGAAGAGAGAGAAAAAAGTGAGGGGTGTGATGGAGAGAGAGAAGGAAAAACAGAAAATGGAGAAACAAAGGCAGCGAGAGAACAAGAGAACAAGAAAAAGTGCACTGCAGCGTTACAGTCACAACAGAGGCGCTGACAAATGGGTGGGCCCAGAACACGTCGTATCACAACACTGTTAGCATTAGGGAACCAGCCCAAAGACAACATACCACACGTAGCAAAACAAGTCTCAATTTCGTGCCATTACCATACCCGCCACCGGGGGCAGATTTCCAGCATTAGCATTCACACTTGATATCACTGCCTAAGGCATTTCCTCCCGGGCAAATAACTTCAGACACCATAATGTTTTTCAGTTCCACAGATATGATTATTTATGAAATTACCTACTTTGATGCCTCACAATCCCATCCCTTAAAAGTTCTGGGACAGATGCTTAATTTTTTTCTTGTTCTGGCTCGACATTCCAACACACTGGATTTCAAATGAACCAATAAATAAGGTTGCATATCTGACTGAGAGCTTGAATTTGAGGGTAGGAATTACAGACTTCTTCTATATGTCAGGGCATCCAGTACGAGTATCGCAACAGAAATGATAATGCCAATAAAGTTAACATAATGTGGGAGAGATTATATATATTAACAGAATAGAATGGCATTCTATGCTCCAATCTGAAGTCAGTTCTATTTCTCTGCATGGCTTCATCTACCCAGATGCGATGAGGGCTTGTTATTCCTTTTCATCACCGCAGCACAGAACGCGGTGAAGGTGAGCAGAATCAAAGACATTAAATGCGTCATGAGACCAGAGGAGTGTGTGGTTTTTCCACTTCGGTTCACACCCTATTTTCGTCTTTCATCTGTCGACGCGCTAATCAAGTGCGTTCAGACAAGGGTGTAGACGTAAATGTTTAGGGTGTCGTGCATAGCAAGCGGGCGCAACCAAGTGTATTTAATCGACTTACAGGGATAACGCCCCAATTAAATGGACAAATATAGAAATGCAAACAAAAAACTGGAGCACTCAAATCACCAGCATAAATTTCTTTAGCTGCAGTTTTGTCTTGGCATTTGGATTTACTCTCCTTTCTGCGAGCACGGACCTCGACTGACAGACAGGCTGAAGCGCAAGGGGTTCCTTCATTTTATGGACATACAAAGAATTTCTGTCAGACTTTAAAAAAAAAGAAAGAAAGAAAAACAAAACCTGAAGCAAACTGTCACAGAAGCACATGCACTTCCTCATGCTATCCCAGGTATCCTCCAATCAGGATCCGAGAACTGCAACTCTGCCCTGCACCTTATTAACCCAGAGTCAGGTGTAAGGGTTGGCTAATTAGAAGCACTGACTGTTCAGTTAATTAGCCTACATGACAGAACGGAGAAGCAGGGCTGAATTTGGACTTGAGGTCCACAATTGCTGATCCCTGCACTGTGCAGACATTTTACACCAGATAGGATACCGCACAAGACAATTTAAACACACCATTAAAACCAGAGCGGGTCAAAAATGGCAGGACTTCTGCTAAACTGCGCCTGCACCCCCACTTCCTTTTACAAGAAATGAAAAATTACCCACCCAATACAGAACTAACAATTTCCAATTCCCACCCAAATGTGGAAAGTCCATTCATCAGCCACAGTCTCAAACTGAGACAGGAAGTGCGCAGACCACTGGGGCCACCTTCTGGAGCCCCTAAGACCTCACCCCTAGGCTCGACAATGCTGGAGGGAATCGGGCACAATCGGCACTGGAGCAAACTGGATTCAGTCCGAGGCTGTGAAAGCCAACGCCATGGTGCCATAATCGGAAAACTTACATAAAATAATTTCGCATAGATGAAAACTACAGTTGACATCTTTATTTTGCAAAAACTGACGCAGCTCCAAGTCCAACACAAAAGCTGCTCCATAACCTACGTCTGCAGAAAAACAGCCGTTAATGGGGGCTTATTAACATGCAGCAAGATGGAAAAAGCAAAGGGGTTGCCCCTTAGACAAGACCTTGCCCAGGACTGCTGTTGTGTGCATCCACATGATGACATGAAGCGTCATCAGAAGCTTGCCCAACTCATGAAAGCTATGGACAGTTGATTATCCATCAAATTCACTAAGCATGAGGGAACTGCCCAAGAAAATGAAATAAACCTATCACTATAATGCATAGCATTACTTCACAATGCAAATGTAGTGGAGCAGACTGTTGACTGACTACCTGTCAAAGCCACCCTTAGCACTCCAAGTTCCATTGTGCAAATGCTACAAAAGCCTTTATGAATGGTGGTATGAAGGCACCCTCTTGCCGGCTCAAAAATCCGATTGCGGCAAATGATTTAATTCTAGACATTCTCTCTCGACAAGCTGTAAATCTTGGATTTTTTTATCCTTCCAAGTTGCACAGTGGGAAACTATCTATATATGCAGGTCACCTAACTAGTCAGGCTAGTTTTTATGCACACTTAAAAGGCATCAGTATGATAATGCTGCATCGGTTATATTTGTAGTCTTCAGGAATAAAACTGCTTCTGCTGCGGTAGATTAGAGTGTAAGATTCGCGTTGAGAAACAGAATAATCTGCCCAACCACAGAGATACTTGACTCTTTATTTAAACCACAACAAAAACTTTCTGAAAGCAGAGGACAGCACAGAATACAACCAAACCGCACCCTGTTCATCTGTCATGACAAATAATTATTGGTTACACACAGACATCGGCCTAAACATCAGTCAATATGAAACCCCAACTGCGACACTCAGCAAGTAAAACGGATTCGGCACTAAATTAATTTGTGCACGTCTGTTTCAACGCTCCTCTCCCCGGAACAAAACCGCGTGCCTGAGATGTTGCGGGGTCAAAGTAATTAGCTGTTGCCCGCTTTCCCAGATGACAGTTGCAAGCAGGCTGCTAACAACATTAAAGCCGCTTTCACACCGGACGCGAAACGAATTTTCTGCGCGACAGATTGCATTCAAAGCCAATGCAAAGACGCGAATACGCGCAAATATTCGTTTCGCATCCGGTGTGAAAGCGGCTTCACTCTGTTGGCCGAGGTTCTTCTGGCGGATGGAATCTACACTCCACCGCAACACGACGTATGACAGGAGGACCGGCTGAGAATATATCCTAACAAACTTAAGGGTGTACAGAAACATACAGAGACGGCAGAAAACAGACCCAACGATCTGGATTCCACTGGTCTAGAAGTACCAACAGACTAACCTGAGATCACTACCCCATCTCACCGTTCCCAGCATACTCACAATATAATGCTGCTGCAAGCTAGCGAATAGGCCAGCTACACCTGATTGTATCACCGCCGTCAAGTGACGTTGCTCCTTATTCGGTTTTGTTGTGAAATTTAAGTACAAATTATATTTTGATTTATCTGACTTCATGTCAACGTTTCACATTTTCGGGGTTTCTCGGGAAAACAATATCCCACTTCAACCGCCGTGCTGTTGACAGTGCACTTCCGCGTCGCTCAGGTGAATTCATGATGCGTTTCGTCACTTCCTAAAACAGACACGCAAGCGACGTAACTGTCGTGCGCGAGGATGCGAGGAGCAAACAACAGGCCTACCAAAGAAAACGTAGCCTCAGCACACAAAAACTTTGAAATGCCTGCATTAATCGCGGAAATGGCAACTGAAAAATAATACCCCGCTACCGAAACTGCAAAAACTGCAACATAAACTGTTGACTCGTAGCATAAGTCTATGAAACTGCAACATCTTCTATCGCATCCGTCTTTGCCATTTACTGCGCTTGCGCGTACCGGCCCAGGCTGCTTTCAGAGATAGCGGAATCAGGCGTGTCTCCCTCGGTTGGTAAGTAAAACTTTCAAATATGACGTTATTGTTAATGCAGATGTTTAACAATGAATTGTAAGACGTAGCTGTTACATCCACATTCTCGTAAATTCGCTTATTTTAGCATGTCACCCTGCCGAAAATGAACGATGCACTGTCGATTTCGCTATAGTCTTAGAGTTGCCAACTTGACGACTTTCTCAAGACGTATACATACATACGTATACATACGTCTTGAGTGGACAAACAATCCCGATTTGGAAAGTCGCCAGATTAAGCGAGAAAGTCGTCAAGTTGGCAACTCTAAGACTTAAGCGAAATCGACAGTGCATCGTTCATTTTCGGCAGGGTGACATGCTAAAATAAGCGAATTTACGAGAATGTGGATGTAACAGCTACGTCTTACAATTCATTGTTAAACATCTGCATTAACAATAACGTCATATTTGGAAGTTTTACTTACCAAACGGAATCAGGCGTGTCTCCTTCGTTATCTCTGAAAGCAGCCTGGGCTGGTACGCGCAAGCGCAGTAAATGGCAAAGACGGATGCGAAAGAAGATGTTGCAGTTTCATGGACTTATGCTACGAGTCAACAGTTTATGTTGCGGTTTTTGCAGTTTCGGTAGCGGGGTGTTATTTTTCAGTTGCCATTTCCGCGATTAATGTAGGCATTTCAAAGTTTTTGTGTGCTGAGGCTACGTTTTCTTTGGTAGCCCTGAACAAGCTTTCTGTGATGATGCGCACTGTCAAGTCTGCTGTCATTGGCAAATATCAAAAATAAGTAGATATTATGCGCAGACAAAAACAAGTGAATGTTACGGTCTTTGTAATACAAGAGATAAAGCGACTCTTATTAGTCTCATCAATTAGAGTAGATATAGAGTCGATCAATTGAAATATGGACATATGTTTGAAGTCATAAAAGGGAATGCTCCAGGAGTATTCAGGAGTAAGTTTTGTTCAAAATCATCATAGATACAGTACAAGAGCAAGTGATCTATCGTGTTGTTCCTAGAATTGGTAGTTTTGGTAAAAGTAGTTTTATGTATTCAGGAATTATATTATGGAATGATCTACCACTGTCAATTAAACTAATTGATTCAAAGGATATTTTTAAGAAACAGGTTAAGGGGTTCTTATGGAATAAATTTAATGTTGATAATAATAATGTGTACATAACTAATTTTTAGCTCAAATGCTGGTGCTATTTTCTCCAGTCCTTAACTAGTCACTAATATATGTCATTATTGTATTATCTGGTCATTTTTCTAGTCTTAACTCATGGTTATTATTATATTATTCTGTCATTTATTTGTCTTTAACTATTGCATTGTTTTGTCATTTATAATTTTTGAATTATTGTATCTCTACAGTCATTTCTCCCATTATTACTATATTGTCATTTATAGGCTTTAATTATTGTATTTTTTGTTGCTATTCATAATCTTTACTTTAATCTGTATACAATATTGTACATGTGTATTATCTTGTTATATATTTGTATATAGTCTTTGTTGCCGGCCATGTTATATTGAATGTACTATGAGGACCACATTGGAAATAAGTTTTATGCTTTTATGTGTTAACCTCGGTGATTATTTATGTATATTTTATATGTAGATTTTTGCCTAATAAAATCAAATCAAATCAAATCACGTCACGGCTACAGCGTGAAACTAAGAAAGCCACAAACCGTACAAAATGTCCAATTAGTACCACCGCAGGATTTGACTTTTTGCACAAAATACAGTGCACTTTGATACACTGCCCGGCCAAAAAAAAGTCGCACACTCAAATATTTAGTTGGAACCCCTGTAGCTTTGATTACAGTGCAAATTAATTTTGTTATTGTCTTGACAACTATATGCAATGCCAGAACATTTATTTTCGATCATACATGCCATAATTTTTGGCCGAGATCTTGTCTTCTCGACATAATGGTTGAACCACGCGGTGGTCTTTCTTGAGCACATCCCTATAACTTTTACTGTGTCTAAGATCAGGACTTTGTCGTGGCAAATATGTTGGTGAAAATGATTCCTCATACTTGTTTTTGCATTCATGAGTTTCTTTGCTAAATACAGGCTAATAAGTTGCCTGTTCTGAAATACTGCAACATCTTTTCCACCAGCAAGGGATGTGTCTTCCGACATGATTTTTTGAGAGATGAGTAGCGATGCGCTTCATCAGTCAGGGGAAAAATGATTATTGCCAGCTGAAACATATTAGTACCCGCAATAATGATCCAATTCTAGAATTTGTTCATTAATTTCCAAACGGTGACTTTTTTTTGACCGGGCAGTGTATTAAATTTTATCGCCACGAGAGGGAGATCTAAGGTTATGAAACAAATGGCCCGGCCTCCCCCACCGTATGTGAATACATGCAAGGATTATCAAAACCTCCTCCGCTATCCGTCATATGAGTAGATCTATTATTTTAAACACAAACGGGCGAAAATTCACGTGATAACAATGGGGCTGAATCAGCCTCAGTACTGATACTGCCACCCTATATTGCTGGGCTGTGTGTGCACAAAAGGAAAGAGTGCACGTCGTTGACTTGTTTATGTTTTGAGGCCATCTGCATTCATTGCCATATTTACCAAATTAAAGTGCGTTCATTAGTGGGGTTTTTTTATCAGCATTAAAGGAAAATGCTGGCTCTTCAACAAAGGAACGGTGGCTATTCTCAATATCACATACTGTTTCGCTACATACTGCGCCGGTGAGTATTGGATAATCCGGCAGTGCGCAGTGAAGATAATAGCCTACACCACCACTGCCGTCTAAATGGAGTCCAAATATTTTACTTCTCAATAATTTTGGAGAAAATGTTTTTTAAAATATTAATGTAGACATTGAAAGAAATAAAAAAAAACAATCCCACAGATATCAAAAAGGTAAAAAATATGGCTAATAAACAAAGACACTGAAAATATCATTTTTTTATAACAACACAAAGGTGTCACAATTTGTTTATTAATTTTTTTTTTTTGACTGTTACCAGGCCTGAATGCATTTTTTTTAAGGCTCATTCCATGATTCATGCTAAAAAAATTTGTTTAAACTGGTTTGAGGCAACATTATTCTGCAAAATTACTTCAGATGGTCAGTTGTTTTAGTCCATAAGGTGACATGAACTTTGAGCAGTTAAACCCGAGGGCACTTCATAAGGAGCTTTCTAAGATTGTTTGTAGCCAAATTGTGGTCTTACGTGATGTTGAAGACGTTAAATACCGCCATGGCACTGTGAGAAACAGTATCTGTTGTTTCAAAGAGACCAGTTCACTTAAAACTAGTGGCAATAGAGGTACACAATGGTTAAGTGCCTCTGATGTTTGATTTCTGTGTATGACGAGTAAAAAAAAATTGGTGGTTCACAGCACGACAACACTGTGATGACATTTATACTGCCAGAAGTGAACAGATGAAAGTATCAAGATCTATTTCCAGACGTCAGTGTGAAAATGGTCAGGCTGGTCGTGTTGTTGCCAAGAGCTGGCAACTTCAAAAAAAGACTTGAGTTTTCCAAGAAATTCAAGGATTGCACACATGTGGAATGGGAAGAGGTCCTTTGGACCAATGAATCAAAATTAGCCACACTGAGCTTTAACACCTTTTAGGTGAAAAAAAAAAAAATCTGTTGGAAATTTTTTGAGAAAATTTGATTTTTTTGAAATTTCCCATTTTGACATATTGCAAGGTAACTGATGTTCAAAGAATTTACTGGAAGATTCCTCTTTGGCACCAGACTGCTCTTTCATGCCGATAAAAAGCTATTTGTATCTTATTTGCCAAAGTATTGCCAACATAATGGTTGCCATGGCAACGAATTACCTTTTTTCTAATTTCAGTAATTACAAGCTTATTGCACTGACAACAAACTAAAATTAATCCAGTTTTAAATCGAAAGAGGCGAAATCTTTACACTCTAAGATTGTCATGAACTAAAACTGACACCGGATTCTTGTCCAATACTTAGCTGATTTCCAAAATATCTCATTCACTTATGGCATTCAACAAAACATCCTCAAATGTGAGCCATTGCACTCTGGTACAGTTCATCTTAGTTCTTGACCAGAGAGTTCGTTTCCTTTGTCCTTAACATAGTGACGGTCCCAAAACCTGGCAAAGTCAGCATGTACCGCCACGAAAGCTTGTTCAGAGCCGGGCTGCACCACAGTTGTGCTGATGACAGAAGGCTCTCAGATGGTCTGTTATGATATGAATTTTTCAGGTCATACTGATGGACAGCTGCATGTAATTACCTCAGAACATAAGGACATGATCCTCCCAGCCAGAGAGAAGTATAAGTGATGTGGAAGACTCATTGCCATTTACCCTAAAACGCTTGATTGCAGTTGTTGTCGCCGAGGGTGGCACAACCAGATATTAAGTTTAGGGGGAAATTGCTTTTTCACACAGGGCCAGGTAGGTTTGGATAGCTTTTTCCCTTAGTAAATTAAATTATCATTTAAAAACTGAATTTTGTATTTACATGGGTAATCTTTGTCGAATATTAAAATTTGTTTGATGATCGCAAACATTTAAGTGTGACAAATATGCAAAAAAGAAAAAGAAATCTGGAAGGGGGCACATACATTTCACAGCACTGTACACCTGGAGAATCAATAGCCACCCGTTTCTGTGTAGCACTGGCTGGAAACAAAGTAAACAAAGTAGCACTGAGCGTGAACGTGTCACAAACCCAGGTTTATGTGAACCCAAGGGCCCCTTAAGAATATTTAACCGGGTGCCGGCTTAATTATGCGCCAAAAGGGCACCTTTTAAGAGCTAAATCTTCAGGGCCGGTATTACACAAACCCTTGAGGGATAGAACGTAATCCCACATCTAACTTAGAAGTATCGTTACTTACACATGTCTTGGTAGGAATTTCCCCTTAAGTCCCGGTCGCAACAAGGATAGAAAGAATATGCGAGTGTTAAGAGTGATGGAGACCACGCAAGCTGAAAAAGGAATAACAATAATTTAATTACCAGGTAGGCACAAACTTGGATCAAACAAATCAACGCTAAGCCAATTACCAGCTACACATAATTTAGGAAGAAAATGCCTATATATTCATACTTGGAAAGGATGAATGGCCACGGGGAACTAAAGCCGTCCTACGTGGCCCGGGGAGAATTCAGATGCCACCTCCCTCCGCAGAGCGAGGCGTCATGTGACTTTCTCCAACTCACCTACGTGCGTCAGATCTTGACGAAGAGAGAGCCCCTTCGGTTAGAATCTCCCACCCTTAAAGATTCCAAACCACGCCTCCGAACAGAGTGGGCTTTCCCCATCGAGGCGATAAGGTTATTTTGCATAGAGAGAGGTGAGCGAGATTTGACCACTATAAGATCTTCCCAAACAGGATTATTCATAATTTTAAGGGAAATGAAACTTGTCCCATTCACCTCCTTGGATTCTCCCGGAGAATATAAAGACCAAACATGATAGGAATATGTGCTAAAATGATGCAGTTGTCATGGAAAAGCCTTAAAATGGAGTATTATAGTCCAATTGTGTTATAAATATATAAGTGGTTTCTTTATCGGATATTGAACATAAACATATTATGAATTTGACAGAGATTTAGATTGTTTTGAGCAGATTAATGTAACTGGGCTTTAAATTCAATGAGGGCAGTGGGGTAAGTTTCAGAGGAGAGGCTGGGCCGTGGGGGCTAAATGCTCGATGCTCCTGGATAAACATGTAAAGATGCTGAGTCACAACTGTTTTTTCCACCTAAGGAATATTGCCAAATTGCGCTTTGTCATCTCCCACTCAGAACTGGAGATGGCTATACACGCTTTCATTTCATCTAGGCTGGACTATTGCAACTCGCTCTTTACGTGTCTGAACCAAGCATCCATCCATCGTCTTCAACTGGTGCAAAATGCTGCAGTCCGTTTACTCACTAGGTCAAAAAAATCTTGTCACATCACCCCCATACTTGCTGCCCTTCATTGGCTACCTGTACACTTTAGGATCTAGTTCAAGATATTGGTTTTCACTTTCAAAGCTATTCACGGCTCTGCTCCCAGTTACATCTGCGACCTCATTACATCATCATACCCCAAACCGTCCTCTGCGGTCAGCTGACCAGAGGCGCCTGGCAGTGCCCCGCACTCGGCTAAAAACGAAAGGGGATCGGGCTTTTTCAGCGGTAGTCCCCCGCCTCTGTAATTCACTCCCTCTGGCTAGCTTTAAAAAGCTGCTTAAAACGCACTTTTATAAACGGGCTTTTCTGCCATAGGCCTGTGGCCCTAAGTGTACAAATGCTTTTTGAACTCTGACCTTTTGTGCCTTCTCGTATAGCGATGATAGCCACTATGTTGTGTTTCCTACTGTTTTTACACTGTTTTAGTTTGCTCTGTTCTGTTTTAATTGCTCTGTTCTATGCGTTATGATGTTTTACATCGATTTTATGCAGATTATTTATGTTGCTTCTAGTTATGTACACTGAAAAAAGTGATTTTGACCCCTAGTAAATGTTCCATATATCAATTAAGCATATTTTAATAAAAATATGCGCGTTATTTAACTCCACTTAAAAAAATATAAGTAATTTCAACATAGTCAACATAATAAAAATTTCTAGCTTCAGATAAAAATATTTTGTGCAACCACTTGTTCATTCAACAAAACATTTTTTTCAGTGTACTTTTACTGTGAAGCACTTTGTGTACACGTACTGCGAAAAATGCTATACAAATAAACGTTTACTTACTTACTTACTTAAATGTCTCCGGCCTGCTGTAGAGTAGAACAAAGGGGATTCTATCCCCACAGCCAGGCTGCAAGAACATCCAGGTTGTAAAACTTACTGCTGGCTCTGGATTGCGCCAGATCAACCAAACATTCAGTTTTTACACGCATGATGAGCATGTGTTCCAACAATATGATTTTCGACGTTTGACATACCTGTTATGAGCAAAATCGACCAAACATTCAGGTTCTACTGTTGCAACATATTTAACATACAACCCCAATTCCGAAATAGTTGAGACGAAGTGTAAATTGCGAATAAAATCAAAATACAATGACTTTCATATCACACGAGCCAATATGTTATTTACAATAGGACATTGACAACATTTCAAATGTTGAAACTGAGACATTTTACATTTTTATCCACAAAATTAGCTTATTTCAATTTTTCTGCCTGCAACAGGTCTCAAAAAAGTTGGGACACGGGAAAAAAGGGGCTGATAAAGCCATTAATAAAAAGACAATCAGCTGAAAGAACATTTAGCAAATAATTAAGTTAACTGGCATCTGGTGCGTGACATGATTGGCTATAAGAGGGATGACTTAGAGAGGCTGAGTCTCTCAGCTGTAAAGATGGCCAGTGGCTCTCCAACCTGTGAAGGCTTGCGTAAAAAAAATTGTGGAATACGTTAAAAACAATGTTCCACAACTTCAAATTGCAAAGGTTTTGAAGGTCTCATCATTGGCAGTGCATAACATCATGAAAACATTCAGAGAAACTGGAAAAATCTTTGTGCGTAAGGGACAATGCTGAAGACCTTTACTGGATGCCTGTGACCTGCAGGCCCTCAGATGCAACTGCATCACTCATCGGCATGATTCTGTCATTGACATTACTAAATGGGCCCAAGAATACTTCAAGAAACCACTGTCTGTCAACACAGTCCGCTTTGACATCCACAGATGCCACCTAAAATTCTATCATGCAAAAAGGAAGCCATTGTTGAGTATGATCTAGAAGCACCGCCATGTTCTGCGGGCCAAGGCTCATTTAAAATGGACTGTAGCAAAGTGGAAAAGTGTCCTGTGGTTTGACATTCTTCTTGGAAATCATGGGCATCGTGTCCTTTGGGCTTAAGAGGAGAAAGACCACCCCTCCAGTTATCAGCGTTCAGTTCAAAAGCCAGCATCTCTGATGGAATGGGAATGCATTAGTGCATATGGTGTGGGACACTTGTATGTTTTAAAAAAGCACCATGAATACTGAAAGGTATATAAAGGTTTTAGAGCAACATATGCTCCCCTCCAGATGATATCTATTCCAGGGAAGGTCTCGTGTATTTCAGCAGAACAATGCAAAACCACATACTGCAGCTATTACAACAGCATGGCTTCGTATTAGAGGAGTCCATATTCTGAACTGGCCAGCCTGCAGTCCTGATCTTTCACCGATTGAGTACATTTGGCACATAATTAAAAGAAAAGTCTGTCAAAGGAGACCCAAAACTCTCCAGCAGCTGGAAACCTGTATTAAACAAGAGTGGGATCAAATTCAAATCGCTAAACTTGTCTCCTCAATGCCCAGACACCACCACTCAGTGACAAAATGAAGAGGGGATTCTACACCATAATAAACAGGCCCCTGTCCCAACTTTTTTGAGACCTGTAGCAGCCATAAAATTTGAAACGAGCTCATTTTGTGGATAAAATTGTAAAATTTCTCAGTTTCAACATTAGCTATGTTATGTCTGTTCTGTTGTGAATAAAATACTGGCTGGTGTGATTTGAAAGTCATTGTATTTTGATTTTATTCATTATTTAAACTTTGTCTGAAGTATTTCAGAATTGGGGTTGTAACTTACACCAGCCATCCGAAAAAAATGTTGCATCCACTAATATTTTTGTTTTTTTTAGCTTTGATCTCAGTGCACATTCGTCGTGGACGTGGTATTGTTCCAACGATCATATATACTGTGACAATATTTGTTTCCAACTTGATCGGGATTCATTTTTGACCAAGACATTGTATTGATGATGGATGAGCCAAAATACTCTGTTCAGCCTTCTCCAGCACACACCAAAGACTTTCAATAGGTTTAGGCCCAGACTCTGAGGCGGTCAATTCGTGTGAAATAATGATTTATCATACTCAGTGAACTACCCTTTCACAAAGTGATCCTGATGAATCTTGGCATTATCATCCTAGAATACACCTGTGCAATCAGGGATTAAAAATGGATGGTTTTCTGGTCCTTTCATATACTCAGGTAGTCTGCAGATTTCATTTTATTGCTAAAGAACAGTGCTGTGCCTGGACCAGACCAACTGATGCAACCCCAGATCATAACACTGCCTGCTGAGGCTTGTACAGTGGACACTATGGATGACTGATGCATCGCTTCATCAGATTCCTTTCTTGCCCTGAAATGCCCATCACCCTGAAATAGAGTCAATCTGGACTCATTAGCCCATATGACCTTTTTCCATCAATCCTCAGTCCAATCTTCATGATCCTTTGCAAACTGATCTCAGTTTTTCCCCAATAAGCCTCACTAACAAATGGCTTTCTTGTGGCCATGCAGCTGTTTAGTCCCAATCCTCCAGGTTCTTGGTGCATCATTTGAGTGGAAATGCCCTTACCTTCATAATTAACTAAACACAGTAACGAGTTCTACTGTTACTGATTGTACTGATTTTTTTTTTTTCTTATGAGATTTCTCGGTTACACTTTACTTGAAGGTACCGTCATAAGAGTGACATGACACTGTCATAACTGTTACATGTGTCATGTGACAGCTATGACAGTGTCATGTCACTGTTATGACGAAGTTGTCATAATCAAAACAACTCAAACAATGTCAACTTGTCATCTCAGAAAACCGAATGACACTTAATGACAAAGTTAATGACATTAACTTAATGGTTCTGACACGTTCAAGTCTGTGTCATGTCACTCTTATGACGATACTTTCAAGTAAAGTGTTACGGGTTTCTCTAACCTCTTCTCACTCTGGTAACCTTTGCCTGAAATGCCTATCCAAGCCGTACCCAAATTAAATTGAAAGTGAGATCTAGAGCCATCAAGTGGTGAGATTATAGATTGCAACCAAATGATCTGACCGCAACACTTGCAAAAAACGCGAAAGGCGCATTCTCGAGTCAGTGCTTTATTTAATTACTTTTCTTCCCGTTCTAGGCTACTGTAGAAACATGGCGGTGCAAAATGGCGAGCTCCGTGGAAGAGGACCCGCTCTCTCTCTGTTGATATAAAGGGCTCAATCTGGATAAAAGAAAACACGATGATTCTTATTTTCAAGAAATAATTCACTGATGAAAAAGTACTTTTGAATATTATATTCCATTCCTGCCAGTTATTCAGCCAGACTGTCCATCTGAATCTTACACACTGGTGCTTTAATTTCCCCGATGGCCAGTGGACAGGCCATCGGAGTGACAAGGGGCTTTTAGTGATGATCAGGATCATCAGTTCACCACTATCCTTCCAGGTTTTAATAAATCGTTGGACATTTTACAACCAAGGTCTAGTGATTTTTGCAATCTCCTCAGCAGTTTTCTTTGCCTGATGCTGGTCAATAATTTGCTCCTTGTGAAACACAGGAACATCATCTCAACATCCACAGAGGTGTAAAATCCAGGGGTCAGAAAGTAAAAGTCCCGCCAAGTTTTTCTCCCTCCCACAGAATGAGCTGATCACTCATATTGGCTCCATCTCCTGTCTGAATTAAATCCAGGTGGTTGGAATAAAGTTCTGGGGAGGATTTTTACTTTCTGAACCCAGACCTTAGACTCCTGCATGAGATACATCTTTGGTTGGTTAAAAAATTACACGTTACTCTCTGAATAAGTCAGTATTAAAATAAATATTGCCAGCTGAAACATATTCATCACTGCAAGAATTGATTCAATCAATGGCTCGCGAGTATTTGCTCATTTAAATCGAAAGGGAAACGTTTTTTTTTTACAGCCAGTGTATTTCCACACAAAATTGGCTCCCATGTAAGAGAATCTACAAAAGCCATACCTTCCCTTCTTTCTTCCATTTATTAATTCCTAAATTTACCCTTGTTCTGCAACCTAGGGAAGCCAGAGGAGCAAGCATATAATGTGCATGAGCATGTAAGTGTTCATTAGTATCTCAAAATAGCAGAAAGAAATTCAATACCATCATTGTATTTCACAGCGTGAAGTCTGGCTGGGCAGCGCAGTGGCTCTGTGGATGGTACCATTTCCTCATAGCAAAAAGGTTATCAGTTCAAATCTGGCCTGATAATTTTCTGAGAGGAGTCCGCATGTTAACCCCATGTTTGCATGGGTTTACTCCACTTACTCTGGTTTCCTCCGAAGACAGGCATGCTAGGCTAATTGGAGACTCTAAATTGCTCATAGGTAAGAGTCCCTGAGTGAAGGGGCATGAGCTTCAATTTCCTTACCATGTTTAGAAGAGTATGATGGGTGATGGGAGATCGCTGAAAAATTTCCAAAAGTGTCTGTAAACTCTGACGATCTTGATAATGGCCTAGCTGGCTAGTACAGTGCCGGCAAAAAAACTAACTTAAAAGCTGGGAAGATGCAGAAAATGCTCGTGCCGCTGTGTAGAAGTGTGAATGATGGAGTTGAGGCATAGACTGGATAAGAAGATGGACGCAGCACTCGGGTCTGAAAACTGAGGCCAGTGCGGAAATTTCCAAAATTTGCATTCTATTTTATAGCCAGATGGCGACGTCGGTGTTTGCAGAAAGAAGTTCAATCCTATAGAAGTCTATCAGAAAATGATCTTACATGCCCACCAGATCTATAATTTAAATAATGATTTTCCACATTAATTTATTGTATCTATCGCAAGTTTCAAGTCTCCTTCAATATATCCAGATGTTCATTTTTCTAGTCCCAAGTCGACTAGAATAAAGGATAAAGCCAGTATATGCTTTAGGGGCGTGGCTATCCTCTGGTCCTTGTCTGATATGTTAAGATCCACCCGCAGATTCACCCCTCGCTTCTCCCCGGATTTTCCGTTCACGCTCTCGTCCAATAGGAATCACATCCGGTTTCAAAATGACAAAATGGTGGTGTTCAAATTGCCAAAATCGAGGCTTCCTAAATGGTGTGCTGAAACCCGGTTGCTACGTCCATCTTTTTATACAGTCTATGAGTTGAGGTCATGAATGCGGAACAGGTAGGAAGTGCGGGTACTAAGTATTTTATTGTTCGCCAGTACAAGTCAGGTTCACTTTCACAAGAGATCAGGTCTTCGTTATTTACAGCATGTCATCAATGTGATCTGGGCCTGTAGAGTTAATTATGACTTAGCAATTTTCAGCTCTTTTCTCTCTCTCTCTATCTCTCTCTCGCTCTTTTACATTTATATAAGTAATATTCTACAATCACAACAATATTAATATTCGTTACTCACAAAGGAGGGCCCGGGGAGTAGGAGTAATGAATTCAATGCGGTTCAGCAGAACAGTCGGTATACCTGTAAAATACTCTCATTCAGGAACCAGTTAAAATACATAAATATGTCCTTATTAATTATATTAAATACACTACCTCCCTATTTCCAGACAACTGCCAAGAACAGGTTCACAGTTCTTCTTTTCCGAAGGAGGGGTATACAGTCTTGGCCAGAAAGTATTGAGGTGAGTGCAGGCTTTCTTTCACGCCAAAGATTAAACCAGAACTCATAAGATATCCAAGGTTTGATGATGCTGGAAAAAATATTGTACTTTACCCGAACCAGTTTTGAAGGAGACAAGAACCCCTGCTCTGCACTTCTCCAATATCAATATAATCAATCTTGCATATACTTAAACTTTGCTTTTCACATTTTAAATATATGTTCTGGATATGTGTATAACCCTTATGGAGAGTACAGTAGGTCATTAAATACATTAAATATGGCTATTTAGCAACTTCCTGCCCCCTCCACAATATAGCTCTTCAGGGCATGGAACCAGTGATGCCGATATCACATTTGTTCATTATATTTCAGAAACATATCCAGTCCCATTTGCCCGTATGTATCATTATCCATAGTTATTTGCAAGCCTCATGCCATGGGAAACCACACACAAACACACACACATAACCGTACACCTGTGGGCACACCAGTGGCGGCTGGTGAGCTGGCGATAGGGGAGGATCAAAACAATTCCTTAAAATTAATGATTGGTCATGACCTTTTCAATCAGTCATTGTTTACCATTACAGAAACTCCAAAAACTCTCAACATTATCAGGTGTAGCCAGCTTTCACTAATAACGCACACCTGTCAACTCTCACGCATTCGGTGTGAGCTTAAGTGGCATATTTGTGTTCCTCTGCTTTAGTTAGCAATTATTCAGTTAACGCGTGTGAAAGAGATTCTCGAGTGGAATTGAAGTCCTTGTGCACTGGAGGGGTTGGAAGCAATGGAATTGCATAGAGACGTTTCAAATGATCTTATTTCATTTCAGCGATCATGAAACACATGCATTGCCTCCAACCCCTTCGTAAACAAAAGCGTGACAAGTCCGGAGTCGTAATCAGTATGCGTTATAAATGAAAACTGCCCACATCTAATAATGTTGAGAGTTATTGGAGTTTCTGTAATGGCAATTTAAATGAACAATTGAAAACAGGTTGTGACCAATCATTAATTTTAAGGGATTGGCCAGTTTACTAGCTGCCACTGGAGTACGCATACTTTTTACTTACATAAGTATGTAAACTCACGTGCAGGCATGTACACACACACACACACACATATGCACAAATACAAACACCCACAACTCCTCCTCCAGGACATACTACCTGTACACAAGCCCATACAGTAGCTGTTTCTTTTTTAGCTCAGGCTTGTGGTGGGCACACCGCGTCAGAGGGCCTCACTCGCAGCCAAGAATGAGCCAGGTTGACACCAGTTCCCCAGTTACTTCACTGCAGACTCAAAGCAACGCTTCGCAATTCGGACCGCCAAAGTTCCGCCAAAGAGCCGCTAAAGTTAACACTGCTGTCACCACTTAGGCCGAGCCTTGGCTCCCTGTGGGGGATGTGGGGAGTGACCTCCTGCCTGACCCCTCTTCTCTCATTTGAGCAGGGAGATGTCATCCGCAAAGTCACCGCCCCCTGGTGGCCGAAGGCAGCGGGTGAAACGCCACTGGCAGACCATGAGGCACAGCGGCAGCATGAAGAGAGCACATATTCCCGCCATGATGTAGGCGATGGTCATGAGTGTCGACTCGTCCGTCTGCGGGATGTTGTAGCCGCAGTCCTCCAGGTCCACGCCGTGGTACGGCCCCTCCACTGACGCCGTGCGGAATTCGTCGTGTACTGCGAGGATGGGCGGTCATTAGCAGGATTAAATAAGGGAATTGGCAGACCCACGACTAAATTCAGACTGGTGACTTGCTTCACAAACTTATGCTTCACTCCCAACCCGCTGTGCGTGCTACCGAGGGCAGTCAACGGTAAAAAATTTGGCAAAACCGTGTTTGAGACTTGCGCGGCACTTGCGTGTGTTCAGCGCCGTAGAAGGTCACTGACTGGTCTTGGATACTTCTGGCCCTGCACTTGCAAATTCCACGGGTCTTGCGAAAAATCAAGCACGGATAGGTATGTACGGGACCTGTACTCTTTTTGTACTCAGGAACCAAGTCAGCAGCACGGCTAGCAGGGGCTCTGTGATGACAGCAAGACACACGAGTGACGCACAGTCATTGTATGAGTGACGTGCCTCAGAAGTACTACACAAGTACTCCACACTTGCTATTTGTGCCGCCTCCAAGACAGAAGTACATCTCACTTTCCACCCCTATATGTGGCGTGCCTGCAGCGCACACCACCCGCAGGCGACACAAGGGGCAAGACTCTGGATAAACACAGTATATTGGGGGGAACCAAGGAACTGATCAAGTAGCATCACACGCAAGTCATGAGCGATCGTCACGTGCTAATCACAATTGTCACAAGTGTGGCCTGTAATCCTAGTGTACAAAACTGGTTAAATGCAAGTCACAGGCTCTCCAATCTCATTGTAGACGCACTGATAACTTGTGTCAGACATGCGCTTTCCATGGGCTAATGGCGCAATTTTTCCCACGCCTCGAGCAAGTCAAGGCGTGTAACCTGTACTTCACAAGTACTTTGCCCGTACTCTTTCACAAACTTTGCACCGAGTTTACCGCGACCCTGCGGCTCGGCCGCGAACTACCAAATTCTGCGACCTGTGCGCGTCCAAAACACTTACGGCGGGTTGTGAGTGAAGCGTTAGTTGATTGTACCTGCACTGATTGCATAAATTAGCTGCTCTAATTAAGAGCCAAAGCCCAAAACACTGGGCAGTTATCCAGCGATCTCTCTAATCCTGCTTTGTGAAATCTGTCCCTGTCGATCACTCATGCAAATTGTAAACTTTCCACTATCAGCCATGTCGCTCACTGTTTTTCTCTCTACATATCTGTCTCTGCAAGTCCTCCTCTCCTCTGCTTTCCCTGAACACTTAAACCCCATCACTCACTCCTTCTGAACCATTACCCCTTCTTTCTCTCCCTCCCTCCCTCTTTCATTTTGACAAAAGCGTCTTTTGCTCTCATTATTCAAAAGCTGACTCGGTAGTTAGAGCAAGACTTCAGAGCCTCATTACTGCTGAATCTCAGAAAGCATTTACAGAAACAAGAACTGACCAGCAACAACAGCTATGCAGCAATAGTCCTAATATAATTCAGAGTGCTTTAATGCATGATGAAATTCAGTTTAAATAACTTGTTTCCGTCAATCTGAACATCCGGACCCTGTTGCGTTCTCAGGAACTGCTGTTACTTTAACCTCCATGAAGTCAATTTCATTCCTGAACATGACAAGGCATTATGTGACGATATATACCAATAAGAGTAAATTGTTTCCACAGCTACTTGCATTTCCAATGCTAGCAATACAACTGACAGCCTTGTAACACACGTGGTATCTGTGGTTTCTGATCATCTACCATCCGTTTCATGCTTTCATTTTCTCTTAAAACTGATTTTTGCTCTTGCTTGCAGATTTTTATTTCACTCTGGATGAGTGAAGTGGACAAATTCTGCTAATGCAATGCCTTCATTTGTGCTCAGTGACCAGGTACTGTCATTCTCCATGATTTTAACAGCCTCTAGTGGCTAATGAAGTTATTGCAGATTTTAATCTTCCTCTAGGACTAAAAATCAGGCTTGACTTATTGCGCCACTGTGCAGCTTCCAGTGTAATACTTTGAACCTTTACGTGGAGGAAGTCTGCGCCTCCTTCATCTTTCTCCCTATGCCCCCCTTCCCATTCCCCTCCATCCCTTCCATTCCATCTCACCCTCTCACTTCACCCCATTAACCCTTCCTTTGCCCTCATTCCTTCGTACTCCTCTTTCCCTCACCGTGGCAGGTGCTGACGGCGAAGCCGATGCGCTTCCTCTCGCGGTCGAACACCACGTAGAAGCCCTCCATGATGACGGCGCCCATGACGGTGCCAGTGCTGGACTGCGACACGGCGAACTTGTAGCAGTCCTCCTGCGCCGATGCCACGTCCTCCACCGGCCGCAGGTATTGCTACAGAGGGGCAGCATTCATGCTAGCGCTAATAACTCCATCACTGACACCATTTTTACTGATACTGATACGCATACTGAATGTTAGCACTGTTATTGTTCGTGCAGTGACGAGTCACACTGCTGCTGATCACATTTTTACTGATCACACTGAGTAACACCATCATAACTGATCACAATATGACCGCTCACGCTATTAGTGATCACATTTTTATAGACCACGCACCGAATGTTAGCACTGTTATTGATTATGGTATGACTCGCCACACAGTTGCCAATCACGCTATGACCTGACTGATAGCACTAGTGCTAATCACAAAATCAAAGACGCCACCATTGCTGATAATAATCTGATATGATTGCGCTACAGCTAATACCATGATGTCGGAGAAACATAATAGTGATCGCACAATTACACCATTACAGGAACTCTTGGCACAGAGCACCAAATAGTCCATATCGTGTACTGCAGTCAGCTGGAGGGAAATTTTCATCATTTTTGAGGTGTCTTGAATGACAACACAATAATATGAATTAGCTATAAATAATCCAACAATGAATGCTCTGATAAAAAAATAAATACATTTTCTCTTGCAGTATAAGTATTTATACAGAAGAATATATTGTTCTAAAGAGTAATAACAGAGAGAGGAAAGCTCACAGGGCTCGGGACAGTCACACTTCTCTTGTCTCACCTGAGGCAGGATGGAGATGCGAAAGGACTGATTGTGGTTCTCACTCATCAGGTAGAGCGAAATGACTGGGAAAATGTGCCAGGGGGTGGTGCCAGCCTGCCAGCACACCAACTGTTCACCCAACCAGAACCCAGAGGGGAACTGCTCCGTCTGAGAGAGAGAGAGAGAGAGAGAGGGAGAGCTATCCAGTGCTATATTTGAATTAGCAGTTGCTTTTGTTCTTATTACTATTCTTTTAGTGTGCATCATTTAATCTTTAGTCATCTCAGGACTTGACTTGGTTATTTATTAATCAAATTTTTCAGCTAATGGTACGTATCGTATCGTATGTGAATCGTATGTATTTTACTTGCATTCCATTGCACCTCATTGACTGCATGTCTCCAATGGCTTTGTAACTTGTTTGCTTGTGCACTGCATTGGAAATATTGTTTTTGAATTATTATTATTATTATTGAATTGAAGCAAATTTAGTGAGTTAGTGAAGTGAACAGGAAGATCAAGGCCACATGAGGTGAGGGAGAAGGGTAGATGGAATGGGAGAAGAGACAGGAGGAGAGAAAGAAGGAGTGCGCAGGTTAGAGAGGGTGGGCGGGGAAAGGATAGGAGAGGATGTCGTGGAGGTGAGAGGAGCGAAGAGGAGGAGAAGAAGACCCTGAAGGAGGAGAGAGAGGAGGAGGGAGCAGTAGGACTCACTGAAGAAGCCGCCTCTATCGCCTTGACAGCAGCCTGGAACACTTTATGAGGGAGGCGCAGATTGGTGGTGCCGCTGTCCACTATGCTCTTATCATAGTTATACTGCGACAGGGACACAATCCGGTCAGTGATGCCCAAAGGGACAGGATTCTCAAACAAGCTGATCTGCATTCCCACTGAACTAGACTAATCCAGCCCAAACTGGACAAGACTTAACTGCTCTATACTGGAAAAACCCAGACCGATTTTAAGGAGCCGCAATTAAACGTCCAAACCTTGCCAAGGGCGATGCTAGAGCATACACAGGTCCGGATTCAGCCACAGACAAGTATACAGTGAATGGTGTCAACACGGGAAACTGGTTTCTCTTAGCCTGCTCATGCCACGGGCAACGAAGCGATTTACTATTTTGGGCCTGTCGACGTCCTTATTTCCGGTGACATACTCGTGTATGTAAATCCGAGGCAAATGCTGCAGTTGTACATTGTGCACTGACCTGGCATTGCATTGCTGGCAAAGGGTATCAGCTGCAGTGTTTACCAGGAGCGCACATTCCAACACTAAGAACAGACCACCTTTAACCTCCAGAGCTTCAGCCAATCACATGCAAGGATTTGACAAGAATAGCAGTGGTGCCACCGGCAGGTAAGTTTGGAAACTTAAATGCGATCCCTCACACTGTAATGAATCATACTGGACTAAACTGAACAGAAGAATTATAGTCCACTGCAGAGAAATAATTCCAAGTTTTTGGTCTCTGTACTAAAGCTCACTTGAGAAGGAGCAGGTTGCAGGCTTGGGAGTACACAGCACTCTGCAAGCGGCAACAGTACTAAGTGCCTAAAATTGCCCCGTATATACTCCCCTGCCTTATCTAACCTACGGGGACCAAGGAAATGGGGTTTTCACACCTTGTTTTGAGGGAAAGACACCCCTCCTGATTTACTTTGTGAATACAATGGGTACTTTCATGTCATTCAAGTCTAGACAGCAGTTAATCCATTGTAACCCATCCTGCCGGAAATTCAGCACAGGGGGCAGAGAGACTGATCAATCTTGTTCTCTCCATGTGCATGTGACTTCATCAGATAACAGCACCAGTTTGTTTTGATTTGGTTGGATACATTTCAGTCTAATTATTAAGTGCTGGTCTTAACTGAGAAGATTCTAGAACGATACACTTAACTGTAATATGATGACCTGCACAAAATCAGGCGTGTCTGGACTGTACTGAACAAAACTGGCGGGAAATGGTCTGAACCAGATTGGACTGAACTGGATTGAAGGGCAAATGGGCACAGGGCATGTAGAGCACACTGTTAAAACAGCAAAGAAATCATCCCATGAAACTGACTGTTAAGTATATAGTTGAAATGTATTTACCCCTCAAAATTAAACCTCATCTTTCACAAAAGAAAAGATTACACAGGAATATATTTCAAGCTGGCTCAACCAAAATTAAAATGTAAGTGAACTCAACTCGTAATTTGTCAAGACAATGTATAACTTTTAAGTTTAACTTTTGAAAATGTCTATACCAAAGGAAAACCACAGCATTTTCCAAGAGTCAATCCCCCCCGTCAGGACAGTGTTACTGCGCATGCCACACTGGTTTAGCTTACCTCTTTACAGTCCATATTGAGGTCCTGACCGTTGACCTCGATGCGCACAATGATGACCTCATAGTACCACTCCCGGCGAATGGGCGTGTACCACAGGTCTCCAACATACAGGGAGGGGTCTATCCCTCCAATGATCTACAGACAAGCAGAAATATTCATAAACAACAGATTCTGTCTGAGTCCTCTCACATTTTCTTTTTTTGTGGTCTTCTCCTCCTTTCATCTCTTACAGCCACTCATCTATATCCTTCTATCACTCATTCCTGTCCTCGATAAGCTCTCTTCGACCCGTCTCCTAAGAATGCTTTTAGTTCTTAGTGGAATGATTTTGTGGACAAGTGGATAGTCCCCAGATACATAGTCGAGTGGCATTATTATGACCACCTCCTACTTCTGATGTCACCAGAGCATAGCCAATGAAAATAAAGCATGTGTTGTGAGCTGGCTTGGTGGGCATATAAGGTGTGCTGTAAACATATCGCTCGTTGCTGTCATGTACAGTGTCATGTACACCCATACATGCTGACCATCTTCCCTGGGATGGATGGGCTCTTCCAGCAAGGTAATATGACGTGTCACACGGCTAGAAATGTCCAATAGTGGTTGGAAGAGCACGACCAAGATTTCCAAGTCCCTCCCTAATTCCCCAGACTTGAATCCAATCGAGTATCTGCGGCACCGCCTCGATCGTCATGTTCGCTCTGTGGATCCTCCATCACACACCCTCCAGCAGCTGTCGGATGCACTGAAGTCAGCATGGCTCCAGATACCTTTGAGAACCTTCCAGCACCTTACTGAGACTCTCCCAGCCCGTATAGCTGCTGTCAGTGCTGCGAACTGCGGTTACACTGGATATTAGCTGGCGGTCATAATAATGTGATTCGACCATGTAAAACCCTTTTGTTGGTCAAAGAACACTAGAACTATATTCATTCCCTGTGTGGAGACAGAGAGGAGAGAGAGCCCCTTCATCTGATTGGGCAGAGCCCGCCACCCCCCCACACCGCCCCGCTCACCATGCTGCCCCCCACGGTGGCGCTGCCGAGGCTGTAGTTCTGACTGTAGCCGGCGCCACAGAGCTGCAGGGAGAACAGGTCCAGTACTGAGGTCTGTCTCACCAGTGAGTCGAAGAAGGGCTCCAGCATCTCATCAGGCTGAGAGAGAGAGAGGGAGAGAGGGAGAGAGGGAGAGGGGTGGGGAGAGAGAGGGGGGATAGAGTGACGAACAATTAAATACCTGAAAGTGAGAGAGGACAGATGGAAACCGAAGAGGAGAAAGACGGGAGAGATGGTGACAGAGAATTCATTGGATTTATGAATTTATGAAAAATTTAAATCACAGATCAACATTCAGCTGTTTCACCGGATGACACTAGACTGGTTTAGACAACAAATCTCTTAAATTAATGACATTTTCGCTACGATCACACCCCTGCGTATTAATCAAGGGAACCTCAACTGGAAAAAAAAACAAAGCAAAATAATCATTTAAAATGAGGCAAGTTTAGCACAATGAAGCAGGGCATTGTGGGATTACTAGCTCTCAAATTCTAAAGTATCCATTTTCATGGAACAGGAAAATGCCTTTTGCCTTCTTTGCCCTTTCAAAAACTCCTCTGACAATCAATGGATATAAAGGGGAAAAAATCCCAGCTTTTCATAGTCTGGTATTTTGTGTTTTTTTTTTTCTATTTGAGGTTCTCTTTTAAGTACTACCTGAGATCACGCTAACTACCATTAGCTAACCTTGGAACCTCTGTGGACGGAGAAGCAGCGATGTCTTTTCCGAATTCCCCCTGAGCAATGCCTTTGTTGCAGTTCCAGCTGTTTGTACGAAATGGTTGAGGTTCAGTCGGCTATCGCAGTTCAGTTAGCATTGCTGAGCTCGAAAGTAAGCACCAAACTAAACTAGCGCGAGTAGTCACAGCACTATCACAAGTTCTAGATGCTGATCTTCAAGTTCACAGCACTTCTATTACAAAGCAACAACCAAGGACAGATAAGTGATGTTACAGCTATGCTATGAAGAGTACACCGGGCTAAGTAAGGCACTATTTAGGGAACCTAAGTCCATCTATTATCTAAAGCTCTTCTTCCCTATCAGGTTCGCGGGGGAGCTGGAGCGTTTCCCTATACAGTCTATGGGGAAAAAGCAGAAAAAACACCCAAGCACTAGCACTGCATCATCATACATCCCCCCAACACTGAAATATTTTGCTCAATACAATAGAAACATCTCTGTTGGTACTACCTGATAAGAACATTGCACCATCATAAGAACAGCAATACATGTACATTCATAAGTGCTTTTGTCAGTGGTGTACGTCAGATGGTACATCACAGCCTTGGGGACATAAAACAATGTCAGTTGTTTTGCTCTTACTGACATAAGCTTCTACTTATGTTGAAGTCATTCTTATAATGGAGTTAAATATTTCCTGCGAACGATTATATTAATGAATGAGTCCCAGTCTGACGCAGGAAGTGTGGCTTAAACTTTCTACACTTGCTTAAGTCTTTATTGTAACCAGTGATATGGTTAATAAACATACAAAAGATGTGTTTTATTTGATTTAAAGAGAAATTGTTGTCACAATGTTGTCATTTTTTAGATTATACGTTAAAAAAAAGAAAAAAAATTCACCATGATACCGTAGAGCAGGACAAAAATCGACCAGCAAAAGGGTAAATATTTCGGAAACTGGGCTTGTAATTGAAAGGTTGTTGCTCAATTTTACAAATATGACACTATCGTTGCAGCTGTTTTCCTTAAGCTGAACTGCCTTGACATATATCAGCATGATCGAGCGCAATTTGAAAATTGTGTACATTGCTCAAGATAAGGGCATCGGCTAAATGCCAGAAAAGCTCTGATACTAAGTGATTCATTAAATATTAAACCTTTTCTCTGAAGTGCCAGCTTGTAGACTAAAGGTTGGCAAAACAATTTTCCAATAAATACCAGCCATCTGGCCTTATCGCCCTGATTATTCGAAATTTCTGAGTAGGTTATAACAGAGAGGGAGGACGGCAAGGCTCAATATGATTTTGTTGACCCTGAACTCTGGGAAACAAACACATGGTCCTATTTTTCACATCATGCTGCCTTGCTGAAGAAAAACAACAACTGTAGTATTAACTATTAACTTACGGAGTTCTTACAGCTGACTTTCGCTGCCCTGAGCCATAGCAATGATAGAGCTACAATGTACCTGGTTTGAACCTTTCGTTTTCTAATAACAAAAAAATTCTGAATGAGCTTTAGATTATGTTTCCCACATCCACATACTATCAATGATTTTTCAGTCAAGGGATACACTTTTGCTGATGATGAAATCGAGGCATTTGCAGGAAATTCATGTCCGCCAGGACAACTGCATTTATTGCAATTCACAATGGGCAACAATTCCATAAAATTATTCAACTATGAAATCTGCGACCTATCATCTCTTAAAGTAAACTCCAGTGGCGTCAGCTGAGCAGAAAGTCGGGAGGGCATAAAGTGGGCCTTAAAACTGATGATTAGCTTTGATCTGTTTTCGATTATTTTCTGTGATTAAAGCTGTCTTAACTTTGTGACCAATGAGCTCTCTCAGGCTTGTCCAACTCTCTTCTTTAAGGTAAGTCAAGAAAAAAAACACTTCGTTTGGACTCAAAATGCTTTTGTTTAAAAGATCATGAGGCGCAGGTACGATAGGCTGCTTCACAGGGCATGCCACATTAATGCAGAAAATCCAGAGCAGTTTATTTTATTTCATATACTAAAAGTTATTTTTATTGCATATATTATTAACTTCCCTTAACATTTCATTAAGGAGGAAGCTGCATGCTTAACTGCCAATGGATTATTCATTCAATTGAAAAACGCCTCAATAAAACGTCAATAAAACGCGTCAATAAAACAAAAAATGACTGAAAAAAGGTATATAATCATGTGCCTCAAGGGATATTTTCCATCCCCCCTGTTTCTGTTCCGCAACCACTGCAGGTAAACTCGGAAAAGAACCAAAGGCAAAACCCTACCAGACACACACATGCGCACAAACACACGCACCCACACGCACGCCCGTGCACGCACATCCTCACAGGCGCATGCAGTCACGCTCAGACCCAAACACACTGACAATTGCACTGCAAATATGCAGAAAGGCAAGTTGGTTCGCATGCAAGCGTAAATGCGGCCTATTTTAGAAAAAGGTGGAGCGACAGAGAAACTGCATATCAAGGCCGATAAGGAGGAACCAGTATAAAGTGGGGACCAGTCTGGGCCAGATTACCAACTCTGTTGTGGACCTCTGCAACAGGTTGAGAGTTCAGAACACTGCTAAACTGGTTGACTGAATTCCACAGGCTGGGATGCAGGCCTTGGCAGTACTGTGCTTTCTGGTCGGGGCGCACCTGCCCTCGCTGATGGCGGATGTAGTAGGAAGCTTCCAGGACGTCCCACCCTGCCTGGACTTCTTCTACCAGGGCAAGGTGCCCGACTTGGGTTCTGCCACGCCCGGAGCCGCCCGCCTCTGTCAGCGTTTCCGCAACCGCTACCACTTCGCCACGCTGTACGACACGTATCACCGCATCGCCGTGTATTCCGCCTACCGCTTTCAAACCAGCGATGGGGGTGGCCGAGAAAAGCGCTGGTTTGTGGAGCCACAGGTGAGTGCAGAGGGGGTCTCTTTATGACCCAGTGGTGGAGAGTCTAGGGCAAGAAATTAAAAGTTCTCCCCAGTATTTTTCTCCAATTGCCTGGATTTGATTATTAATAATATTTGACAGGCAGGAGGTACAACTGATTGGTGAAATAACCAGCCAGATGGGCTTAAGAAACACGCAGCAGGACTTTTACTTTATTTCCCTGAATGTAAGACAGTTCTGCTACAGCCTTTCACTCTGCTTTCATCAGCAGCAAAGCGACATGCAGCGTCACCTTCCTCTCTGAGAGATGGTCACATGTTTGCAAGAAAAACATCCCCGAGCGAAAGGCATAGTTGAAGCATACAATGTCAAAAAAAAAAAGCGATGGACCAAGCACACTGTGACCTCTCTCATTGACCTTTTTTGAGTTTAGGGAACATACAAGGAAGTTTAGTTATTGAGCACCAGCAGATGTATGTTATATAACCAATGTGATTATAACAGACATATATAACATATATAACATACATATAATTAGAGTCGACGCAGAACATTGTCCACTAAGTATAAGTAGTAGAATAACATAACATAACATAACAAAATAGCAAAGACACTGTGCCCGCTTGGCCAAACATGAGCAAAATAGAATACCCCCTATTGGCCAAACTATTGGTCCGATTCGGCTGAAAATCAAACTTGGTCTAGACCAGGAGTGTCAAACTGACCCGTAAACTGCTAGGCCACTGTTCCTGCTTTTAATTTATATAGTAGTATGTGCCTGATTTGACAGCAATAGTAATTTAGTAGTCTGTGTTTTCTCTTTTAGGGATTGTTTTATTTTTGTAATTTAAAATTTTAAATGAATGTTTTTATTGTTTGTTATGTTTTCTTTGTCATTGTGGTATGTGAGCTGCAAGGCGTTTCCTTGCCCAGGTTTCCCTTGAAAAAGAGATTGTATTATCTCAATGGGAACTTTTCCTGGTAAAACAACGGTTAAATAAAAATGAATAAAATAAAAAACGGGCCAAGAGGCTGCAGGTTTTCACTCTAACAATGCAGAAGCGCACCTGATGCAACTAATCAGTTGTGCAGGCCTAGATCAGTTGATTAAATCAGTGCCTTCAGGTGAGCTTCTGCTTGTTAGGATTGAAGACCTGCAGCCTCTTGGTCCGTTTGCGGGTCAGTTTGACACCCCTGGTCTAGACCTTATGACCATATACACACATAAGAAATATGAAAACGATCGGTCAAAAACTGAAGACACTAGAGCACAGACAAGACAAAAGTTTACAAACGCACGACTAAAGACCCCGAGCTTTTGAATAAGCCCCTTTCTTTTGCAAGAACAGGCTATTAAAGTTGACTTGGCTTGTCACTAAAGTAAAGCGAACAGTTTTTATACCAAAGGACTCGATGGTATTTAGCACCGACTCCCTGGGTTTCTGCCTCTGCAACATGACTACACAAGCTATTCCACAGAGTGAGTATTCTCTGCATGAAAAAATACTTTCAGATATCGGTGTTGAGTTTACTCTTGGCTAACTTCCATTGTGACCCCAAGTTCTGCAAACAGAAATTGGCCAAAATACTCCTGCATCGTTGACTTCGTTAATCCCTTTTGCGTGTTGAAACTTTAGATGCAGTGACATAGCCTACTGATGAATCCTCCATAAAACATTGTCCTGCAGGGTTGAGGTCCATTATCCATCATTCCTTCCTCCAAAGGTAGGTTCTGCTTCTCCTTGCTTGAGGGAAGCAGCGCAGGAGCAAACTGCCCCCTTTCCTTCATAAAATGGACAATCGGATGGCCCTTGCCAGCGTTGCCAGTCAAACCATTTCCATGTAATTTCCGTTCTCAAGGAAGGTTCCTTGCTCTTTAGAGCACTTGGAGGCCTCTTAGTCCTACTGCTGCCAATTGGTTTGAAGTGGGACACAAAAGCACCCCAGTGAGCACGTCCTGGAACGCCGTGTGCAGTACGCTCGGCCAGAAATGCAGTTGAAGAGTTTGTTTCCAAAAACGCAATAAGAGCCAAAATTACAATTGAGATAATACCATCGAGTGATAGCGCTGTACTTCTTACACATTGTGCAAAAATCTGTCTTTAGAAATTCATATTATGAGGTGTAGTTTGTCATGGTCAAAGTTTGAGTTTTTGAGTCTATAAAATGCAATTGGCGCCAACACAGAAAAAGCTGATTTACTCAAAATGAGTAAAATGGATATATTGCGTTCTGGAAATAAAGGCTTCAGTTCTTCTTCTCAAACACGTGACATCAAACCCAACCACAGACGGGGAGGTATGAGGAGTAGAAAAGACACAAGCCAGAGTTCCACGATGGAGGTGTGCTTGAACTCCGAGAGAACAGGAAACACTGAGTCTTGCATCTCGCAAGATGTCTTTTTGCCTCGATAGCTCTACATCTCACAAAATAAACTGCCCGCTTATGGCTTACATGTGCATAGGAATAATTAGTGGGGTAAAAAGTGGTTAAAAATTCTAAGAATTCACAGCAAAGAGGGAGCGATGGCCACAGAGGGACCCACAGCTATAGAGCCGTAGCGGCTCTAGACCCGGGAATGGCGGGGGAATGGCGAAATTCAGTAGAAAAAAAAAGTACTTATTAATAGGCCAGTGCTTCGCGTTGATTGATCAGGTCCATGTTCCAGTGAAATATCGCCTTTCACTCTCGGGATTGGGTGGGTTGATAAAAAAGTGGCACTTGGCAGTTAAATAGGCAGCGTGCTGCTCAAGCTGTTTGCGTGAGAGGCGACAGGTATGCAAGTTTGACTAACGTTGATTAAATACAGCAAATAAGCGTCCAGGTGAATGATTGTCTTCTTACGTAATCGGGGAGAACAAGCAGCAGCTGTTAACTGTGGAGTGCTCTCGGAGCGAACCTTCGGTTACTCATGAAAATGACTGAGAACAGGTCAGGACTAACGACTGTTTTAAACGAATGTTTTGTCACAATTCTCAGTTCAGGTTCTGAGCTGAATTAAGCCCATGATTTCATCGCTGTTCGATCACATATGGAGAGCCCGTGTCTTAAGTTGCCAGGTACGATAATTGGGAAAACGCGTCAGTAAAGGAAAATGATTGCGAACTACCCAGGACTAATTGTCATAAAGGGACGTGTCTGCGCCCCGCCATTCCCGGGTCTAGAGCCGCTACTGCTATAGAGACCGGCCCAGAGAAATATTCCTTCTGAAAGCCCATCATACAGCCCAGTATTTGGCTCTTCAAGAGCAGGGGCCGTTCTCCGAGCAACAAAAAACAAATATAAGTCTTATAATGTTGAGTACAGTAAGTTGTTAGAGGTCAGCTGTGGATGTTTTGAAAAAGAGTTCTTCAGACTACTGAATACACTCGAGAAAATGACAGAGTTCTGAAAATGGTTATAGAGAGTGACACAAATTCATACAATCAGGTTAAAAAAGAGAAGTAGACAAGTATACTCACGTGAACACATAATAATTCATGCTGTGCTCAATTCAAATAATGCAGATGAGCAAAGCATCTCACGTGTTTTTCCACATCTTAAATGAGTGGCTACTCTTTCCATCAATGTGTTTGCAGTACATAATGCATGTGAACTCAACACCAGAAACAGGTCTGATCTTCCATAGACCCTCTCTAGAGATGACCAAAAACCATCTCACACTCATATAACAACATGCTAACTTACACACACACTTAGACATGCAGGCAGAAGCAAATGCACACACAAACAGACAGAGACACACGCACACACACACACATGCTAACACACATATACAAACATACGTGTACACGCATACACACACATTGCCGTGACTGCAGTGCCGTTTCCCAGCTTGTAGACCTGAACTGGAGCGGAGAGATGCGAGACGGATACTGGCTTGGGCAGGACAACCCTGGGGTGTATCTGGGCGAGCGACAGGCTCTCAACGAAGACTACACACACTCTGGCTACGACCGTGGGCACCTCAATCCCAACGGACACCACCCAGGTAATAAACTCCCGCACCATATGAAGCTCTATTATTGAGCAATTTTATTGGCTGTCAACTTGCCGGTCTTTCTCGGGAAGTGCTGTGAAGATACTAAGATTTTATACTGCAGCAGCAGGAGGTCTAATGGACAAATAAGTCAAAGTAAGAGAAAGGGTACCAGTGACCCAGGAAGGAAAGTTCAGGAGACAGAAAGTAAAAGTCAGGACATCTGTTTCTTCCACCAATTAACTAAGCCTAATGATGTCACTAATCTTGTGACTGCATGGCTGAGAAATAACGGTCATAAGGTTGGAGCAAAATACTGCAAATGAGTTTTACTATCTGTGCCTGGAATTTATGCATTTTCCTGTAAATTGAACAATTTTTCTGTTCAAATCTTCCCGCTGGCTTCTGACCAATCAAGCAGGATATTGCGTCTCTCAGAGAGAGTATGGTGTGACCAACATTTTTTTTTTGTTTAATCTTTGTTTAACCAGGAAAAAAATACTCCGGAGGGTTAGTATCTCTTTTCAAAAAGCATCCTGATCAAGATATGCAGCAGCTCAGGTCAGCAAAAGCAACACACTGTTACACACTCACTGTACAAATAATAAAAAATATATCCTTGAAATTCGATATAAAACATAATCGATGGCATTTAAAGTTTATAAAATTCTAATAAAAGCAAAGTCCTCTGAAAATTTAGTCACTACAGACAATGCAGGCCAAACAAGGACAGTAAAGTCAATCAAAACATTTACAGACAGACAAATCTGCCTCCAACGTGTTTAAAATTTGCTTGAATTTGTTTAAAGAAACCAGTTCCTTCAGATTCAGTTGATTTTGCAGCAGATTCTAAGCAGAAGGAGTGGCATATTTAAATGCCTGTTCAGTACAGACGCTGGAGATAGACAAAATAAATAAATCCTTGAAACAAAGAAAACAATTTCTGTCACATTTTTAAAGGATGTAGGATTTGGGTGCCTTGTGCAGTTAAAGGTGCAGCACGAAACTTCTATGAAAATAATTTAACTAATAACTAATATTTGCTGAAACAGTCACTCTGTACTGAGAGAAGTACATGAGACAGGTAATCTGAAAAAAAAAAAAACTAGAAATGGTTTTTACATGTAAAAACAGATGTCTCCCCCTTCCCCCATTTCACATTTTAGAGTTATGGTCCGGAAACGAGTCCCACCCTTCAATATGCATAAGTCCAAATTGTTGCAATGGAAACAGAAAAAATAAAATTCAAAAGCAGTTCAAACCCTCAAAAGGCACATCTACATGTTATGGTGAGACACTATATCAAATTTGGTGAGAATCGGTCGAACAGTTTCAGAGTTATGCTCCGGAAACAAATGGGAACGCCAACGCGAATTCAGACAAAAACAATATTGTCAATATTGTTGTAAACAATACCCCCCCCCCAGGAAGGGGGAGACATAATCAGGTACATTTGGTACCTCCCTGTGCGCCTACTGGCATTGGCCACTGCAACTGAGCAAAATCAGCCAATCAAAACCAGGATGAGTTTCTAAAGCAGGGTCAATCACTTCCTTTGCGTACACTGTTCTGCCCCCCTCCTCTGAGCACGCTCTCTCCTGCACCCGGTTCCTGAAGAAACTTTCAGTTGCAGTAGGTAACTATTTTTGAGTTTTAGTTCGTAAAAAAAAAGTCATAATACCCTATTCTTGTGTCTTATTTGCAAATAATGTCATAATTCCCTTTTGGTTGTTGAAGTGGTCTGACAGTAAATTTGTATGTAGGGCTAGTTACTAGGAAGCTAATGCTAACTTCATGTTGGAAATGCTAGTTTGCTCACTCGCTTGGCTGATTAACAGCCTCGTTTCTCCATCACCTTTCGACTGCCGAGCACAATCACAATGAATTTGTAATGGTGCGGTATGTGTCTGTGGGCAACATGTAAATGCTTCATGTTTACATTTGTTATTAAGTGTTTCATTCTATGCTATAAGACAGGGATATCAAACTCACCCGTAAACGGGCCAAGAGGCTGCAGGTCTTCAATCCTACCAAGCAGAGGCTCACCTGAAAGCACTGATTTAATCAACTGATCTAGGCCTGCACAAATGATTAGTTTTATCAGGTGCGCTTCTGCATTGTTGGAGTGAAAACCTGCATCCTCTTGGCCCGTTTACGGGTGAGTTTGACACCCCTGCTATAAGAGATCTGCAGCAACACTTACTCAAGCATTTCTGAATAGAAACAGGATACAGGAGGGAAAAACAGAAGAAGATAGGGAGGAGCGGTGGCATTTGTTCAAAATTTCTCTTTTCTTGCTCTTTTCTCCAAAGTTACCGATGTAACCAATGTTTTTCTGCGGTTAGATCTTTTTTAAGCAGACTAAGCGCTTTGTAATCAATCGCTAATTTTTTATGTGTACTTTTTCTGCCGGTCAACCTCTTTTGTTTTGTTTTGTGTTGTGTCTTTGTGGTCCGTTTGAAACTGTATCTAGTGTTATAAAAAAGTACAAAAGTATTTTAAAAAAAGAAAAATATGGAAGCTGAATATATGTGGCATTGGTCCCCATTATGAGCCCAGCTCTTGGGACAAATATAAAACTACTGAAATATGGTTTAAATAAAAAAAAAAAGTTGCCAATGGCAGCTTTAATGCAGCTCTTTCTTGTTAATAGTCACAGTGCACCATTAAAAAAGCCTCTTACTCCTTTTCTGTGTACCTCTCTTTCTCAATGGCCCTCTCTGCCTCTCCGTCGCTCTCCCTCTCTCTCCATGCCCTCTGAAACCACCCCTTCGCAGTGCCCAGCCGCAACGCCACCTTCACTCTCACGAATGTGGTCCCCCAGAACCCCAAGCTCAACCAGAACGCCTGGCGGATCTACGAGTCCCAGCTGACAAGCCTCTTCAACGCACAGTGCGCTCAGGCATACGTGTTGGTGGGCGCCATCCCCTCCATCGACAACTGGATCGTCAAGAACAACGTCAAGCGCGTCAACATTCCCGACTACATCTGGAACTCCTACTGCTGCATGGACAACAATGGTCGGCCTATCCACAGTGGAGGAGCCACGGCCCGCAACACAGAGGAGAACCGCGTGGAGAGGCGCACACTCGCCGAGATGAAGAAATTCCTGAGTCAGTACACCAACTCACCAGTGGGGGAGCTGTTCTCCAATAACTGCAGTGCTTAGAGGATTAAGTCAGACAGACCTCACGAATATTGGGCATACTTCCAGAGCATTATGCCTACTTTCAGTTAACATAAAAAAAATGTTTTTCCCAGAAACTATCATTTAACCAAAAACCCATTCATTTAATTTATTTTTACTAAAATCTCATCTGTTTAAAGCGTAAGAATTTGGCTCATTTTTTGCCAAAGTTAAACAAAATAAATGTAGAAATTTATGTTATGAAAATAGCCATTAGAATAAGGCAACATTGCAATCTCACCAGCTCTCGCAGGTCAACTCTTAAATCAATCAATATTGCTTCATTTTAATGCGGTAATACTTAAAGCGAACAATGCAAGTAAATTACAAAAATATGCAGTTCTATTGCACCATTATTAGACAACCTAATATCCCTGCTTGACTCACTCACAAACTCACACAAAGACTCACTGGTGCTCACACTATCTCTCAGTGGCTCCCATAAACGTTAGTGTGATTCCCTCATTCTCAATAAAGGCTGCAAGTCCGCTACAATCAGCTCCATCTTGTCTGTTTTTATTCGAGGACAAATTGGCCAATGACTCTCTACAGTTGCAGGTGTTTTATCATGAACCTTTGAGCAACATCAACACACTCTCTCCAAACACTGACCCAAGGTCAGTTGACTGATGTTCACAAGATTTAAAACGACACTTGGTTTATGTGATTACAGCCCACTATTACAGGCCTGTACTTTGTAAAGACTTGAGTTTTGAACAAAATATTCCCAGATTGCCAAGTAGCACATCAAAGAAAAATACCCTGCTGCAAATCTTCAGATTTGATTTCATACCTAGAATTTTTTTTAATAAAACGAAAAGCGGCATATTGTCATGTGCTAATGATATTATGCCTTTACAATTTTTGGTTACAGAACAATACAGTACTTCAGTTGATTATATAAAGCCATCTTTCCTCCCATTAAGGCTGAAATGTTTCCACTTTACCGTCCCCTTGTGTTATTTGCCTATTTGTGACCCCTCCCTTCTCTTACCCATCCCCCATTACCCCTCTGACTCCTCCCCTCCCACCTTAAGCTCTCCCCTTTCATACCCGTGCGATCTCAGCGTAGGCCAGGCCCAGGATACCCTCCCAGTTGGAGCCGTTGATGAAGAAGCGGTCAGACTGGGTGATTGCGGCAATGTTGGCTCGGAGAGATGCGTTGGGGCCATGCGGTACAGAGACCAGGTCAGTGCCCAGCTCGCCCTCCCAGCGGCCCTGCGTGTAGGGTACATACACGCTCCGGCCCAGGTCCCTGTATGAGCTGGAGCTACGGGAGATAAAGCAGTGTTAAAATCACTGAAAACCAGACCAGGAGCCTGTATCACAGCGCAGGATCTCTGAGTGAGCTGGGAAACTGAGGTCATCTTACTGCAATCCGATTGGCTGATTCTGCATGGCTCCATATTTTACATAACAAAGTGTGAATGAATTAATTTCATTTCAATTATAGTTACATGTGTCAGTAATTCTGCACATAACCAAGAGTTCAAAACAAATAAAATACAAACGGTCCTATATACAACTCAAACTCTGGTTACAGAAGACATTATCTCACCAGACTATTACGATCCTAAGAGTACAAATATTGTTTACGTATATGCCAAGCTTTTTTAACAAAGTAACCAACATTCTTCAACTTATTGATGATCAAATATACAAATTTCATGACATAGCCCTCTGAAGACTGTAGATCCAAACTCTGAGTTCAAATAGTTGCATTGTCCCTGACAGCCATTAATTGTCCCCTCTCTCAAAACAAAATGTTCTGGAAATACAGAAATACAAGGAATACAGTACACTGTAAAAAAAAATTTTTAAAAGTAAGGCAACCAGCAGCAAAGCGCTTTTGAGTTTCCTCAACTTCGAGTCCCGGAGGTCGCACAAACTCATTTCTGAAAGACCTTGGAACTGGAAGTTGATCCGACTCAAAAAAGTTTTGAAGCCGATTGGCGTACTTTTTTTAAGTTGAGTGAACTGCTTTATTTTTTTTACAGTCTATGTAGAGGACATGTTAAGCGGACGTTGCCGAGTGACTGTGGGGTGAATGGGTCACTCTGCTTACTCACAGTGAGCGGTGGTAGTATCGCCTGAGGAATGGATGAGAGGCAGCTCCCACAGCAAAGTTACTGCTGCCGGTGTCCACCAGGATGTTCAACTGTGACACACATAAAACACTTTCATCATTGGGTCCACGTACAATGACACAAGGCTTCAGTCCAATCCATTAATTGTATTACCCTCCCATACTTCCCTAAGCCACTTTCTCTTGGTAGAATGTGACGCAGGTCCAATAATACAGTGCTGTGAAAAAGGATTTGCCTCATACGGACTTCTCCTATTTTTGCATAGTTGTCAGATTCAAATGTTTCAGACCATCAAACAAATTTTAATATGAGACAAGGATAACGGTAGCCTCAAAATGCGGTTTATAAATGATGATTTCATTTACTGAAGGAAAAACTAATCCAATGCCATACCTAGCCCTACGAGTAAAGGTAAATGGTCTCTCAGTCACTAAGTCAAACAACAAGACAAATTTTAAAAGACATTTGGGTACAATTTCACTAGAAACACCCAGGCATCATTACTGGAAGCCGTCTTGAATCTAAAAATCTCTGAAATAGACCCTGTCTGATGATGTGAAGTAGGCCAAAAAGGCAGCATATGATGATGTCGCAATGTACAGAAATTCAAGAACAGCTGAGGAGTAAAGTTGTTAACATCTATCAGTGTGGAAAGGGTTACAAAGTCAAATCTAAGGCTCTGGGACTCCATAGAACCACGATGAGAGCTATTATATACCACTAAGTTGTGAACCTCCCCAGGATTTAGTTGGTCAACCAATTGACCTCCAAAAGCACATCGACAACTCCTCCAGGAGGGCACCAAATAACCCAGCTAACATCCAACGACCTGAAGGTCTCGTTTGCCTCCAATAGGGTCAGTCAGAGTTCATGACTCCACAATAAGAAAGTAACAGGACAAAAATGCCATCCATGAGAGAGCAGCAAGGCAAAAACCACTGCTAACCAAACGCTTGTCTCACATTTGCAAAAAAAAACTTCTTGATGATCCCCAAGACTTTTGAGATTTGATATTCTATGGATTGATGGGTAAAAAAGTACAACTTTCTTAAGCTGCCGGATAGCTCACTCGGTTGAAGCACCACACTGCGAAGCAGAAGCGACTAAGAAGCGGCGCGGGTTCGAGTCCCAGTCGTATCGGGTCGGCAGCTTTTTCAGAGTAGCACACAATTGACCATTGCGCCACAGGGATGCAAATTGGGAAGGGCGTGCTGGGAAGGGTTATATAAAATGGTTGCTTTGTTCGTGTTTCAAGCGCCTCCTGTTGGCCAGTCGGGTGCTCGTCAGGAAGATTCTAAGCTTGTTCATGTTTGGGTATCCTCCGCTCTGGTCCTGAGCTTGCGAGGATTTATCCAATGAGTGTAGAAGAAGCAGTGGCTGACAGGCGTGTGGTTCGGAGGAGAGTCGAACTGTCTTCACTCTCCTGAATTGGCAAAAGGGTGTCGCATACGAGCAAGACTTGTACATAGTTCCGCAACTGGGCATTCCAGATTCGGGTGGGATGGAAGATGCCTAATTGAAAAAAAAAGTACAACTTTCTTGATGAAATGGGTCACTTTACATCCGCATCCAACCAACAGTCAAATACGTTGATGGCAGCGTGATGGCTTAGGGCTGCTTTGCTGCTTCTCAATTCAGGCAACGTACCATAACAAATGGACCCATAAATTCTGCTCTGTACCTGAAAATCCTGACGGAGAATGTCCGCCTATCAGTTTGTAACCTAATGCTCGAGTGCAATTTGGTTTTTCAGTAGGACAGTGATTTAAAGTTCACAAACAAGTTCACCTCAGAATGGCTCAAATGAAAAAAAAATATTTTTTGAGTGCCTGACTTGAGTCCCATTAAGATGCTGTGGTCTGACCTTAAACAAGCAGTTCATGCTTGAAAACCCTCTAGTGTTGCCTAATTGAAACGATTCTGCAAAAAAGAATGGACCAAAGTACTTTCATAGCGATATAAAAAATTAATTCCCAGTTATCGCTAATAAGTAAAATGATCATTTAAAGGCTGCATTTCGTGTTGACTCACATTGTCTTATTCTCATATTGTCTTGTGTTACAACGGTTGGATGATATGAAACATTTAAACACAACAAATAAGCAAAAATAGAAGAAATTTGCTTGGGGGCAAATACTTTTTCACAGCACCGTATATGAGTAAAGTAAACACTTAAACCGAAGCGGAGGAAAATGGGAGACAGTGGTTTATTTTGAATGAACAGCATTTGAATTCAAAAGTTTGCGAGAGAAACCATAACGCATACGTTACTGTTGCTCGTCAGGCAACTCATTGCATAACCAATGAATGTCTCACAAAAAGAATTGTCAGGCTTCAAATTAATCTTAAATTTAACAAGCAAGCTTCCTGGCACTATTGCACTGACAATGCCAGTTAACTTGTTTGCTGCCTGACAGTAAACTGAATTGAAGCACTGATTACTAAAACCCCACAAGTCAAGTCAAGTGTGACTTATGGGGTTTTAGTAATTGGTGCTTCAATTGCTATGAACTGGTTACATTGGTCGTTTAAGCCAGCTTAAAGTAACAGTGGAAGCACAAAGTGAAATATCTAGTTCGACTGTAATTCCCCCAGAATTCTAAAGCAGTGATCTTGAGCCACTCAGTGAATAATACTGTCCGCTTTATTTCTTATTAAAGCTTTCCCCATTTTCGTAGTTTGTTTCACCGACGGGAAAGATGACAGCCAGAAACTTCTTAACAAGATATTTGGCGTTGACGTACTGCATTGAGGGAAATGTCTCTGTTTCAAGTCTGCAATGTTGTAGACTTGTTTCCTTTGGCCAAATGGAGGGTGAAGGGGCCACAAAAATTTTTCTTCCAATGATGAAAAATCAAGGGCAAGGACAAGTCAGCCCTCACCATTACGTGTCCTCTGTCCTCCCTCAGTTCCACAGGGTTAGTGCCAATTAATTATGTTGTATTTGTTTCTTCTTACCTGAGAACTAATAGGTTAGTAGCAGTCAGTAAGTTGATACCTGAGTGCTGCAGTACCATTCAGTATAGAAATTCATTTGAATGGTTTCAGAGAATGCGCAGTTGTATAAATGGACCAGATGTATAAATTAAGTGTCAATTATAAGTTCTCACAATAAACACACGCACCAAGAACCAAAATGTAATGTAACTCTACAAACAATTTGCGGGTAGGAAATAGTCTGTGTATCAGGATAAAAACACTCACTGTACTGACAAGGTAAGAGAATTACAACTGTTCATTGGTGGGACCAAAGCTGTGCACCAGTACAACAGGATGACACAGTACTAACACAGCCCCAATCAGCTGGGTGTAGCTGTAACACTATTCTTTAATATGGAGGTTCTAAATCTGTGGTTAATGCTCCAGCAAAGCATGGTACAATTGACACACAGACTGCTCTCAATACACAAAGCCTCCATTCAGCACTTGGGGGGGCGGGGGCAGGCGGGTGTTCTTAGACCACTACTGAGTCATTTTCAGCAAAAGAACTGCTACAACCTAGCAATGGGGTGCACTGGACCAAATAAACAATGTGCTTGGCTGAAAGTAAGGAATATTCGAGAAAAAAAAGGAAAATTCAGAAATGCAGAGAGACAGCAGGACAAAGACAGTATAGAAACTATGGAGAGGCGGAGTTAATCTCGCAAAAACCTGAGGGTCCATATACGAGTCCGTCAAATCCAGCTTCTGTATTCAAACCTGTGGAAATTCAGGCCTATTTTACATTCTAGTGGAGATCCCAAGGTTTCCACTGAGCAAAAATATGTCCAGCTGAGTAACAGGGAAATGTGGCCACAAAAACATAGTCTTAGGTTTGAATATTTCTCCTAATATATGAAACACTGCAACCAACAATTACAGATTATGTGCGTGACATGGTTCAACAGTATGTAAAAAATGCCTTTTCAGACCATTAACTTCGAGAAAACTTCAGGGAAAAGTTAGACTTTAAGGGGTTGAACGGTGATCAAAGGTTAAATGAAAGTGAAATGTTGCAGAATCAAAGGGTGCACGTGAGCATATGCACTATCTGTGCCCCACTGTTTGCTTGGATTGTGTTTGCGTGCGTGAGTGCGGGTGTGTGTGTGTGATGTGTGTCTGTATGTATGAGCTCAAGTTGGTGCCAGCACAAGCTTGTGAAGCTCTTGGAATCTCACTGAAGTATTTAAAGGACAAATGTATTATTGATCAGCTTCCTGTTAGATCGCTAGGCACCAGAGACTTGCACTACTGAGTGAGCACAATCTGATATACGCGAGAGGGTCAGGGAGGAAGGGAGATCGAGACAGAGTCTCTGAGGGAGAGAGCGACAGAGAGAGAGAGAGCGGAAAAGTGCTTGAGGGAGAGAAAGGGAGGATAGGGCAACCTGAGACCAGCCGACAGGAAGAGGGGTGAAAGAAAGAGAGGAGGGAAGGGTGTTCAGGACAAACATAACAGGAGAGGAAAAGAAAAATAATGGCAGAAGGGAAGATGACCCAGAGTCAGTGATGAAGGTATCCTGCATCATTCCAACATACGGCGTCCACTTTCACTACGAACACAATATGTGTGCCACTTTAAATGCTGGTCATTTAATCTCCCACAATTGGATTTGTCCTTTTTTAAGAGAGTCGACGCAGAGGCTTGCCAACGTGCCAAGTGGGTATTTCAATTGATCGTCGTTTCTAAGAAGCCGAGATAAACCACAGAATTCCAACAAAAGCCGAACCGCGAAGTGGAGTGAAAGATTTGCTTACAAGGCTCTGCTCTCCGTGCTACCCTGTTAACCCCCCCCCCCCCCCCCCAACTCCCCTCACGAGAAAGCGCCCTCTTCCCTGAATTTTTCTGTAGAATAAGCAGACTCCTGATTGATTTTTCTCTCCAGCATCCTTCCTTCCCATTCCCCATCTGGGACATTCGGCCGTATCCTGCCACATGCAAAGTGGAAAAAAATAGTACTTCCTTTTCTTTGCTGCTCGGACATCACCTCTGCCACTCTTGCAGGAAAAAAATAAATCGGCTTGCTTCACAAACTTTTCCACTTTATCAGAAAAAAACAGACAATTCATTTTTCTCACCATTTATTAAGTGCATAGCATTACAATTATTATTTTTTTTTTTTTGCCAAATGAAATTATGATGTCTCAGACACATGATTTGCATCACTGCATCTACTTATCTTATTTCAAACCGGAGTTATAACTGCGAGCAGGAGGTGTGCCCCTCTGCTCACTAGTCCATTAGCAGGCAGGTTTTCACACTATTTGCACAGCAAGTTGTCACAAGTTGTTTAACTAATAGGCACACAAACAAGTCCTTGCGAAATTCGATTTGTCTCTGCCAAAGTAGCTTCCAACGTGAGCTGTCATTCAATTAAAAATAGATGTGCACTTCTCACAATATGCCTAAACTCCTACTATCCCCATATTGCCTCAATGTTTTTATGTTTTACTCATCCTTGGTATTCAGATTTCGTTTAAATTTTGTGTCCACAGCAATGGTGTATTATTTCAATAATAAGATTTGAGGTCAGGTAATGTGTCCCACAATGCAATGCAAGGGGCTACTATGATAGCCAGCAAACTTTAAATCTCCTAGAGCCAGGCCCTTCCCAAGTGCACTGCTGAGCACAATCCTCTCATTTATTCAGTGCACTCACACAAAAACACAAACAAAATACACGCATGCACAAAGACCGACACACACATTCATACACTCAACATTCTCACATGTGCAAGGATTACAACCAACAAACACTCACAAAATATCAGTCTCCGCAAAACGAGGAACAAAGAATGATTGACAAAGATAAAGAAGGTAGAGGAGCTCATGAAAATTATTTTGCCAAAAATAAAAAATAATAAGTCAAGTTCTGGTATCAATGTTATTTTTGTGTTGAATTTTTAAATGCGGACTGTAATAATAACTATTATTGATGCAGCAGTGGTCATTTCATTTACTGCGAGTGAACTGTCATAGACGCATCATGTGCACCAATGCACACAATATGAGCATGCTGGTACAAATCGGCAAACGAAGCAAACTGATAGGCTAACTTGAATTTTATTGCACAAAATATGAAGTAAAATGTTGTTCAGAGTTTAGAGTGGGGATAAACAAACTCTGCGACAATAAATTCAACGCAGAAAATGTTTCCTATGTATGGATGCAGTCAGTGGTTTATACGCAGAAGTGAGTATTTCGGTAGCCAACAAAATGTCTCCAATATCGTCATAACCAAAAGATCGCGTTACGGGATTTTCAAGAGGATTAGAATTTAAGTGTATTTGCCGGCTAGGGCTAATCCCGACAGATTTACTGGAGTCGTGAACTACAAATATATTTCATGAAACATCCGACGCCATGTGACCTAAATGCTGCAAAGTTAGAAATGCAACTAAATGATCAACAAGTTGCCTGCCAGCGCATTCTGAGATGCCAGGTTTAAAGGGGTCGTCTACAACGCACTGGGTTGTTTACAGGTGTGTCCACATCTGTCAATGCCGAGGCAGCAACGCTCAGAAATATACAAGACCAAGCCCGCACACAGACTAGGACTCATGCAGCCTACCTTCTGCGGCGGGGTACCCACGGCCATCTCCACGTAGTATCCCTGTCCAGATTTTCCACGAAGATTGTCAATCATGTCCACGAAATTAATTCCCGGGGCTCCTCTGCGTTTCCGGGCCGTTCCATGGATGGGTTGGCGCGGCAAGGGCGATTGGTTGGTGGGGAGGCCTTGCCGCAGGGGGACGCGGATTGAGAGGCACGGTTTGTCGGAATGGGAGCCAGAGCTCGAGTCCAAGAACAGACCGACCACTGTCCATAAGAATACCAACCAATGAAAACAAGATGTCTCCATTTTAGAATAGCTGTCTATTCATCGGGAGTATTTTTACCACGCAAATAAAATAAAACTCGTGTCTCCCAATCAGTGTGCGTTTGACAACATACAATTATTCCAGTGTATCAGTTACAACCCAAGCCAACAACATCTAATTGCACAGTAAGGTAAGTTTAAGTTGATCACCTTCACGTCAAGTTCTCGCTCCCTGGTAAAACCACCACAGATTCACTGACCGCATGAGTGGATGTCATATTCTCCTTACCATTTTATTTCCCAGAGCTCAATCAGATTTTCCAGTGTAGCTCTCCAGGATTGAAGGAACTGTATCCAACATATTTACTCAATGTCGCACCTTGTTCGTCTCTCAGGAACACTGGGTTGAATGTAAAAAAAAATAAAAAATAGGCTATATGAACGCTATGGTCGTTTCAAAAACGAAAACATTATAAAAGAGACAAAACGAGAACCAGTAGAAGAAAACATCGATGGTTGTGTGTAAGGTGATGCGGATGAATACTGCATAATATCGTCCGATCCGTGCGGATGAAATAAAGATATTACTGCAACATTCGAATAGAGATGAATGATGAGGTCTTTGAAGCTCAGCGTAAATCCTTGGACCTCTTTTCGGCTGTCCTCCCGGTCATCGCACGGACACAGTATCAGTCTTCGGCCCCATTATCCACCATAATCCGCATCTCTGCTTCACCACACTCATCCTCCGCTGCCTCCCTTCTCCGCTTCCCCCGCTTCACTCGCATCCTCCTCAAAAGCGAAGCATCCTTTGCTGTATCTCTATGGGCAGGAAATCCTAGCGCACGTGGAGAATTATGGGTACCATAGTTTTTTTCTTTCGATCGCCATTCTCTGCAATCGAATGAGAGTTTACCTTGGGTAATGCTCATCTTTTCAGGTTGATGATGACAATTTTTACAACGGCTATGTCACATAATGTTTATGAAATAAGTTTTTTTATGGTGCACGCTTGTTGCATGTTTAAGCTGTTTTCTTTTCTTTTTCTTTTGTCTTGGTTAGGCCTTAAAGAAGTTCAGTCCTGAACTAATTCCAGAATTTCTGAGCAATGCCTTACTTGTCGCAGATATTTATTTTCTGATGATTTTATGGGCTGGATTGAGTTACATAAAATATCAGATTGTAAATTTCATCCCAGGTTACTTAAAAACAGTTTAATTTACCAAGTAAACAGATGACCATGATATTACCTAGGCTGCTGAGCAGAACTCAAGAACTCAAGAATTAACTAAAAAAAAAAAAAGCCGATAAGCACATGCTTCAAGAGAGACAACTTTAATGTTTCTTTTTTTCGGAGCAGTATGAGGATCAGAAAGAAGTGGCAATGTGGGAAACGCAGAACTGGGAGATTAAACATCTTGTTGCCGCGCAGCATCAAATGGTTCCATCATGTTTTCTTGTACTGACTTTCTTAAAAGCATCAATGGGCTTGACTAGGGCCAAAACTGGTATGAAATTCTTTTTCGCACTCCCCCTTATGACTCGTGAATGGTACAGCCTGTATTAAGTTCACAGTGGTGGGCCGGCTCAATATGTGCTGCTCGTGGGTTGGTGCGTGAAACAGGTGGGCCCAGTGTCCTTAAACAAAGGAGGGAGGGGGAGTGGCTGGATCTGGGTGGAGGAAGGACTGTCTGTCATGGCCTGGAGGGAGAGATCTGCGAGGAAAGAAGAAAAGAATGAAGAAAATTGGTGGGAAAGAGAGGGAGAGATAGACATGATGAGAGAACATGAGGAATGGGGAAAATACAGTTCCACGGAATTGAGAGAGTTTATAGACTGTGATGAGGGAGAGGGGAAGCGAGTCAATCAGTTCATAAGACAAAAACCAGCATACATAGGAGTTTAGCTGCCTTGTGTCATCTGTTTGGAGCCTGTCCTCAGCAAGTGAAGGTTGTAGGCTCAAACCCTGAGGAGTGCCAAAAAGATTGCATTGCAAGCCTTCCATCGGACATGTGACATTTGTTATGAAGAAATTCTCCTTAAAAAACATGCTCTATTACCCTTCTCACCCAGCTGGTGCATTCTGTCAAAATATGCCTTTGATATCACATGGCTCCTCAAGTGGTGCTATTCAGTTTCAAATCCTCCAAAATTGTACTGAACGTAACTTATTAATTCCATTTAGCATTTTTTGGGATTCATTTTCAATTCAATATATTTCATGTCAGTTTTTACTTTGAAGTTTTAACCCCAAATTGGATCTGTTCAAATCAACTGCTAAGTAGCATTTCTTTGTTGAACATAATTTGTTTGGAAGGTTGTGTGTAAATGACCGTTACGATGTCCGTACTATTTTTGCCAAGTTTCATTTTTCTTTCCTGAATATTTGGCTCTTTTTTTCCCACATCAATTTGATTAATATGAGGCTTTTGACCTACTACAGTGTCAGCAGCCAGTTCATCTCTTTGCCCAGGTAGCACTTCCTGTTTGCCTGCCTACAAAGGTTGTTGGTTCAAGCCCTATGAAGACATATTTGCAAGTCTTCTGACATGTGATATTCATTATGATGAAGCCGACTGATGAATATGCCTTTGTTTCGGCTCCAAAGAATCCAAGTACATTTTGAACAAAGTTTTCCACATAAAATTTTCCAATTTAAGAATGACAAATCTCCATCCTTTTGTTGTCATCATTTTATTTTTCTTCTTCATCTTCTGCTTTTTTCTCCTTGTCTCCATAACAGCCCGACCCTTCTCATTGCTGCTTGCAGCTGAAATTTCCTCCTTTTCTTTTGCCAAAGAGTGTACATTCATCAATGATCCAATAAACAAGATGTCTGCATAGTATTTTAGAAATTTTGTTCATAGCTCATATTTAAGTCTTCATATCACCCCCTAACACAAACAAGATTCATATTGCTATGATCAGTGAGTGAAAAGACATGTCATTTCTGTTCAGTGCATCTGCACAACATTCCCATGTGTCAGCGTGCACCATGTTATGTTATGCCACGGTCACCCCTAAATTATGTTTCACCATTTAATGGCTTAGTTCACGCTGGTGTGAAAAGTAGAAGCATTTCCAAATAAAACTTTATTGAAACCAAATTGAAACCAGTATATTATCCATTTATTCCACTGATGTTAGTCTTTTCAGGCCATACATCTTTTCGCTGAGAAGGAGCATTATTATTTGAAGCAGCAGTGATTAAGATGATTAAATTATCTTATTATCATCTAATTATCTTCCATCTCCTTCATCACCTCCCTCAACCATTAGAAAATAGAAAATTATGAAAATTATCCTAACACCCTTTCTGTGGTTTTCATTGCACAGTGTATTTCACATCTCAGTGGGCACAACAATGTCGAAGCAACGTTGAAATTATGTCGCATCCATTGTTGGAACAACGTTGAAATAAGGTCGGATTTGAAAGTTGAGTGGACTTTGACTGTGTGACGTTGCATCAACACAGCCGCCCGAACGTACAACTATAAGCTTACGTTGACACAACGTTGTATTTTCAACCAATAAATTTTGTTGAAGGAGCCAGTGTTTAATCAACGTTGATTCAACTTTAGAGTTTTGACAACGTCGGAGGTTGACTGGTGTAACCTCAGTTCAACATTAAATCAATGTTGTGTGGCGTCATGACCAAATATCAACTTAATTAGTCAAGCTCCCGGAGGAGGGCCCCCTAAGGGGCGTGCGAGACTATCGTAATCACCTTGTGAGTCTGTCGGTCTGTCTGTCTATGTATGTGCCTTTCCGGGCAGATATCTCCAGAACCACTTGACCGATTTCAATCATCTTTAACATGTAAATACCTTGGGCTGACCTCACGGCATGACATAAATTTCGAGCTGTTGGGCGAGACTGTGAATTCTCTGAATGTTTGTTTCAACATTTAAATGATGTTGAGTGCCCACTGGGATCGTAACTAACTGTTGGTCACTTCACCACTCACCTGAAAGTTGCTTTTTTTGTTGTCGTTGTTCCGCGGCGCTGTTGAGCTCGCGTTTCCCCGCACGCGGTCGACACACAGGGACGGCAATGGGGAGGGGCCTGCCACCGCTAGCCCTTGCAACATCACAATTTCAGAACATAACAAAAATGTTTACTGTGACAGGCTCAGGCCAAAAAATGCTCATGCATGGAGTGCAAATTGGAGTTGATCTAGATTCTTTATCTGTCATGGGTCAAAGGCAGTTTCGTGTTCACTGTGTTAAAGGTTAGCACGACCTGAATGTTACTCCCTTAGATTATCCTGACACCAAGTTAGGAGTTGTTAAAATTATCATTTTATTTCATAGCTGTACTGTTGTTTATTTGGCAGTTTGAACAGAAGGCATCTGCTGAGGCATGATATTACAATGCAAAGTGCACATACAAAACTGATTGGAGTCCATGTCTGCCTGAATGATAAGAGAACATGATAAGGGGTTCGATCACAATACCTTTGTGGAACACTTCAGATCCGTGGGAGAAGGGGACAAATGGTTTTACTGCTAATCTATTGTGTGAGAAAGAACTTTAGCATTGACTAACATTTTCTCAGCGTACGACAGAGAGATCATATCCCTACCAGTCATCTACCCCTGGTGTCCGGAAACCTTTTGCAAATGGGTTACTGGCAATCTTCAGTTGGGTGATCTGAGTAGGTAAAGAGGGGAAAAGAAAGGCAGTGATTGGATATTTGGGGGACATATTTGGAAACTGGGTTGGGGAAAAAGATTAGAAGAGACAGGCACAAAAACATTGATGCAAGCGGACCATTAGTGTGCAGTACTGGCGTAGAGCCCAAGAAGAGTCAATAAAATTAGCTTTTGTGCTGCTATTTTTGCTCTCACAATGGCTAGAAAGCTCAATCCTGTTCTTGTTCAGTGCAGGTGTTTTGAGTGAGCTGAACTGATGAAAATGCTTGGACCTATGATAACTGGCCCTGGTTCTGGCAACTTGGCTCTAGGTTTTCACTCAGGCCCTGATAAAGCACACAAATTAGAATCAATAGCCAGCTGGTTGTTCAGATAATTAATCAACTGAAACATATTCTGCTTTAAATGAACACCGGCAGAAATGGCTGATATTTAAAGGTCCCCTTTTATGTCACCAGGTGCAGAGTCAATTAGTTATTACAAGCCATTTCAAAAGTAACTAACCAGAGACAAGAAGAGTTGATCAACTTCAGCCAAGCAGTGAATCAGATTTCATTATTCTGGGTGGTCACTCCCCCTTGTGATGTCAGGAAGGGGAGATTTTGAACCGGCCCATAATGGCTAATTAGCTGTGCACCTGGCGACATAATAGGGGACCTTTGAGAAACAGGTTGGTCCACTAGGTTAGAGCATATTTTGAACAATGCCCAGATACCAGGAGAGAGACAGAAATGCACTGGGGCACAGGTTAATCACTGAGGGACAGCATGAAGCATATAGTGTTCAGGTTTGGACATTTACCCTGTGGTTCTGGTATGCTGTGACGGCAGTGAAGCGGGTCTCGGTGAAAAAAAAGGTGGTGAAGTTGTGGTGGGCGTAGCGCTGGCTGTCCCTCCGCGGGTCCACAAACACCACATGGAAGCGTGGCTGGTACCGGTGCATGGAGTTCAGAATGATCTAAATCAATCCAGACAAAGACTCAGACAGAATGTCACACTCTAAAAACGACATATACATGAGCACGTGTATCAGCATATGTGTACATGCCTACAGTACCAGTCAAAAGTTTGGACATAACCACATTTTTTCTTACAAGACATGTTAAATAAAGAAATAGGCACCGTTTATTTTGCAAAAAAAGAGAGGTCTAATTCTTAAATCCATCAAACTTTCCAGCATTTGTCATTTGCAGTGCATACTCACTTTTTTTTTTACAAGAGCAGTTATATGACTATAATGAGTTTGCTGCTGAGCGGCCGTCTAAGTTCCCAAAGATGTGCAGCACTTGTGGTTTGCTTCTCATTGACTTTCTTGCCCAATAAGTTCCAAAAGAACTTGTCTTTAATTTGGCTGTTGGAAAATGGAAGGAGCTTGTTTGTCTGCTTACTTTGCAAAATATGGCTTCTTTGAGAATTCCAAAATTTTGGACACCATTCAAACAAGTAAATTATTCTCTTTTAACTTTTGACTGTTTACCTTTTACTGGATTCCATTTGAGATTATATAGAAAAGTTCAACTGGCTAAATTTCTCTAAAAACAGAGCGCTGTGACATTAGCAAAGTGTGTCCAAACTTGACTGGAACTGTACTTATAGACAGGAAAGGGAAAAGTAAGCATATCCTTATGCGCACATACAGACACATGCACAAGCATACACAAACACAAATGTGCAAACATAAACACATATGCGAATTTGCATGCACAAATCTACAGTCTGGTCCATAGATATTGGCTGTCTTCCAAAGCATATTCGAGGTGCAATTAAATAATGAGAATGAACTGAAAGTGCACACAGTCTGCTTTTGTGAGGGTATTTACACCCAAAATGGGTGAACAGAATAGGAATGACAGCTCTTCTCATACACGATTCCCTCTTTTGAAGGGACCAAAAGTTATTAGACTGTTAGCTTGACAGATGTGCAATATTCCCTAATTTACAAGTAAGTAGATAAAAGATCCAGGGTTTATTACAAGTGTGGTATTTGCATTTGGTGTATTTTGCTGTTAATTCTCAATGTGAAAATTTAGGAGAACCAAAAGCTGGTAGAAGTTGTTACGGCAGTGGCTTTTTAAAGCATGATTTTGGAACAGGCATAAAATAACATGCTGCCTAGTTTTTGCATGGATTAGATGTCAGCCTGTTATGTGCCATGCGTGCTTCAGAGATGATTGTGCGGATGTGTTTATCAGTAGCGGCTCTGGACCCCGGAATGGCGGGGCGCAGACACGTCCCTTTATGACAATTAGTCCTGGGTAGCTCGCAATCATTTTCCTTTACTGACGTGTTTTCCAATTATCGTACCTGGCAACTTAAGACACGGGCTCTCCATATGTGATGAAACAGCGATGAAATCATGGGCTTAATTCAGCTCAGTAGCGGAACCTGAACTGAGAATTGTGACAAAACATCCGTTTAAAACAGTCCTTAGTCCTGACCTGTTCTCAGTCATTTTCATGAGTAACCGAAGGTTCGCTCCGAGAGCACTCCACAGTTAACAGCTGCTGCTTGTTCTCCCCGATTACGTAAAAAGACAATCATTCATCTGGACGCTTATTTGCTGTATTTAATCAACGTTAGTCAAACTTGCATACCTGTCACCTCTCACGCAAACAGCTAGAGCAGCACGCTGCCTATTTAACTGCCAAGTGCCACTTTTTTATCAACCCACACAATACCGAGAGTGAAAGGCGATATTTCACTGGAACACGGACCTGATCAATCAACACGAAGCACTGGCCTATTAATAAGTACATTTTTTTTTCTGTACTGAATTTCGCCCATGATTTCATCGCTGTTCGATCACATATGGAGAGACCGTGTCTTAAGTTGCCAAGTACGATAATTGGAAAACGCGTCAGTAAAGGAAAATGATTGCGAACTACCCAGGACTAATTGTCATAAAGGGACGTGTCTGCGCCCCGCCATTCCGGGGTCTAGAGCCGTTACTGGTGTTTATGCAAACTGCTATTAGAGTTGGAATGTGAGAGATGATACAAATATGGGCATGTGTTTATGTACGGTGTGCGTGTGTTAGCGAGTATGGCACTGACATGTCCATTGTCGTCCAGCAGGTTGTTGGTGAGTTTGAGGCGATCAAAAGAGACGGTCTGCTTCATCCATTGTCCGCCACGTGCTGGGGAGTCTGGGTGAAAGTGCACTCTCCCAGGTGCAGCCGCATCTGCTCGTCCCGCTACAAGCCACGATGAGCTGTGGAAGGCGTACCTGACCGCAAAGTAGAATGCAAAGGTAGGAACAGTTTACCTACAGGTCTTAATATTGTCCCTTGAGGAACACCTAATTCCTAAATGACCGTATTTTCAGTCAAAGTATTTTTAAACACAGTGCTCTGAAACTATTGAAGACCACAAAGGAAAAACAATCAGAGTCCAAATTTACATTTTTGTGTATTTTATGTATTATATATTATTAGAATATTTATACTTATATAATATATTATTATAATATTTTATATATTTTATACTTTTTGCATATTTTTTCGGTGCTTTATTTCGAAGATCATTTTGAATTTTTAATTCATCATGTCTCCACAACATCGCTTCGCGTTGGGTGGTTATTCGCCTCCAGGTCCTGCTTTAAAACCGTGTGATGCACAGCCACAAGTTGATTACCCCTCACCTGTAGAATGACTCCCCATGACTGTGCTACGATTGCTAAACGGCAGGGTGTCTCACCTGTATCGCTTGTCATCCACGGGGATGAAGTCCATCAGCAGGACATACTCAGCCATTGGGTCCATACCCGATATCTGCACTTGAAAGGTGGGGAACATCCTCCTGCCATACGGAGACAGCAGTCGGGTAAAAGAACAAGACAGCAAGGAGAGGGAAAGAGAGAGTGAAAGGCAGTGTGAGAGAGAAGCGAGAGGACAGGGAGTGATACAGATTTAGATTTTGTGTCATCATGATTTTATCCTCAGAACTGTTCTCATCATCACCTCCCTTTCCTGATTTATTGGGCCTACTTATGAACATCTCACTCTGCTGATATATGTATTGGAATTGCATGGCTGTTTTTATTCATGTCTATGAAGCATTATTAATCTGATTGGTAAGAAATGGGGAGCTCATTCAAACCTGGTATCCAACATATGTGTGTGCATGCTAATGTGCACGTACACAAGCATTTCCTTTCCCAACCTGCCGGCCTTAGTGACGATCATTTCCGTTCCTAGCTGGTCAAATTGCCGCCAAAGCGTGGCCATCTCCAGCTGAACTTTGACCCCGGTGACCTGAGGAGCCTTCTCGCACCTGCCCCCACCCTCCACACAGCAGGACAGGGCCAAGGGCCAGCCCAGGGAGGCTGCAGGCTCTGGAAAGAATTTAAGCAGGTGAGCGGAGTGCAGCATTTTGCCCACATGTATGTAGGCTTTGGTAGAGATAATAAGGTCGTTATCTAGTCATTCCCAGCTTTAGTGGACAGTGCGGTGAAGAGAGAAGGGGAGAGACACGCTGTAGAGCCTCCCATTACAATCTGCATGTGGATAGCGCCCTACCAGCTTGGCCACTGATACACGCAGTGATACAGTGGGGAAAATATGCATTGAACACGTCAGTATTTTTCTCAGTAAATATATTTCTAATGGGGCTATTAACATGAAATTTTCACCAGACGTCGGTAACAACCCAAGTAATCCACAGATGCAAAGAAATAAAAACAAATAAGTCCGTAAATTACGTCACGTGTAATACAGTGGAATTCTTATAATATACTTATTTATATACTTAAAATGCTTATTTTCCCTGATGTATGGCAGCGTTGAACAGCCTTGCCGATCTCTTTAGCTCCTGCTCTTAGGTTTCACCATATTGTGAAATACTGCGGCAGTCGGGGGACGAGCTGCATGTGAGTAACAGGAGGGGAGGAGGTGATGGTGGTTGCTGGGTCAGTTGTCAGTGATGTTGGCTTGCAAATATTTTGCCTACATTTTGTAAAAATAAATAAATAAATACATAAATAATAAAAATAAAAATAATATAAATCATAATAATAAAAAACAGTGGGTTCCATTCAGATGCTAAAAATTGCAAAATCATCAACTTGGCTCTCAAAGTTACATTTTTTTTTAATATGAGCGACAGATGACGTGAGAAAACAGCAGCCAGGGTGCAAAGAAGGGTAATGGATGGAAAAGACAGTATAAAGAGGAAGGACAAAAGAAAGGATCAAACAAGAGGAGGGGCAGGAGCTGGGCGGTTGTTGATCTGGTGATGCTTCAGTCACTTACGAATTATTGCACCACTTTAACATACTACATGCTAAACCTCATGAGAGGTCTATTTTCAATATATTAAACCACATGAGACTCTTTGAAAAAGCATTCAAAATTTCTTCTGTAATTCAAATATTGAATGACAAAAACATCTTACTGTAGAAATATTTTGTTTGAACATATCAACAATATTTTTCATCTCAGCAGTATAACTTATTGTCCTTTATTAAGTATTATTTTTAGAGTAGGTAATTGAACAGTGAAATGTTAAGTTCTTTAGTTCCAAGGAATAAAAGTCATAGTGTGTGAGAGAAAAATGAATGGCTGGGTCAGATAGACTGTATGTATAGACATATGTTGCAGGCTTCATTCAGGCAAAATTATATTGTTAATTTCAAGAAGACATTAATAAAAACAAGCTGATATGCATTACCTTCAGCATTATTATTCCACAAAAACTTTGGATGTCCTGTTCGGTCCAGCATAATTCAATTAATTGCACAAATAAATGGTGAGAGAGAGGAATTAGGCAGATGCTGCTAGTCACCAAGACTATAAAAACAAAGAGCTAAGGATAATGCTGCTCGAAGCAATCATGCCCAAATCACTTGTATAATTTGATCGAGTGAGCATGTATTAGAACGCCAGTTTTTAAACTCGATCCTGGGGCCCCTCGGTGCATGCTGGTTTTTGCACCCGCGACAAATGCTAAGGAAACTTTTAACAAGCTGTTAATTTGTCTTTTAATTAGCTGCTTGTCATGTTTAGTGGAGTTACTTGCCCTCTTAAGCTGCCCTCTTATTCTCTCTTATTGAAATATCCATGCATGTCACGATCATTGTCATTTCAATATAGAGACAAGTGCATAAAAACATTGAAAAATACAACCAATCAAATAGTTGGTTCCTCATTGGTGAAACCATGCAAACATGGGCACGAAAACTAATCTTTTTTTTTGCATGCAAATGATATTGAGTCATACCTGATTTGCGTCATATTTATGTTATGAAATTCAATCAAAGTATTTTGAATCTAATTTGGAGCTTACTGATCTTCTCTGACAATTTGATCTCTTAAAAAAAATATGACCTGAAATTACTTGCAGCGCAGAAAAACACAGGAAGAATACTGTATATTCGTGGGGTTTTATACTTCAGTTTATGCATGGATATAGTTGTCAAAATGTTGTTTAAGAGGGTAAATAATTGCTCTGAACATGAAATGCACCTTATTTAAGACAAAATAGCAGCTTGCTCGTATCATATAAGTGGAGTTACGGTTGTAGCAGGAACCAGCATAAACAGGGTAGCCCCAGGACAAAGTCTGAGGACCAATGAATTAGTCAGTCTATAAGAAAAGGCACAGATTAAGAAAATAACTGTGTTACCCTCCATCTGAATGGTGGTGAGATCGAGATGATGCTCCAGGACTCCAGGAATGGGCAGACTCGCTCTCTCTATCCAGCCGTCCATTTTTCTGTCTTGCAGGTTTGGGCGGTTAAGATGCTTTTCCCTGTGCATCTAGTGGGCTATATGTCTGTGTCCGTATGTCTGTCTGTCTGTCTGTCTGTTTTGCCTCCGTCCTCCTCTGATGTTGTTCTTTGTGGCTTATGTGCACTGCAGTTTGTTTTTCTGACTGTCCTGGTGTTTCACTGTCAGTCCACTACAGTTGAACTGCGCCCAGGTGTTTCCGCAGTTGCTGTTGAAATTTTGCCTGTTGGTGTAAATTTTAACACAAGAGTTTTTGCCCGTTAGGTAACTGTACGAATATACCTGAGCGAGGTCCGAGAAAGTCTCAAAAAATCTGTCTACATATTTGTCTTTCCTTTTTCCTCTCTGCTTCTCAGTCTTCTCTATCACTCTATCCTCTCAATCTCCTTAAAACACATTACACCTGTCTCTGCAGGGTGTGTGTGTGTGTGGATGTGCCTTTGTACCTACTTGTCTCATGCACTTGAAAATTAAGACCAGATACGCGTGTGTCCAGGTTGATCATCGGGGTATTGGCTGCAAGACCTGCCCAGCTGTGTCCAATACCAGTCACCTGATTCCCAGTGTTCCGTGTTACCGGGGAGATCACAGTCTTCAGCCCAGCATGAGCGGGTCCTGTCCAGGCTGGTCCACCATGAGGTAGGCTGTCCCGTAAATGCAAGGATGGGAGAGATACAGAGGCTTTATACAGACGGAGGCACCCAAGGGACCCCCTTCTCACACCAGCCTTCAAATAAACTCCCACCCCCAAATACTGACATTTCTCCTGGTAGACAATAATCATCAACACTTTCAAACGTGTGACTTCAACTCTCTTCAGCTCTTAGGTAGAACCAGATCCATTAAGCATTAAGAAAACTAAAGACAAAATGCAAACAACCGCTAAAAGACAGTGTGAAGCAAAGGTATGCTTAGATGGGGTAAAGAGACCTTTGAAATTTGACGCAGAAGTATATTCCCAGTCAAATGCAACTAAATACAGCAGACATATGAAATGGATGCAGTTTCCCCCATCAGTACACACATATTGTGATAAGTTGCAAAACATCATGCACTGATGGACTGTGGATAGCATTTGAAAGCACAAAAGAAAACTGCCACTCATACTTCAAATGAGAGGTTCACTGTTTGCTGAACGGACGCAGCTTGCTGATGATCAGCTTTGAAAGTTTATAAGATTTGAGATTTGTGTACATGGTGTTCTTCCTATCCTGGAGATAAATTAAGTAATTAAAAAAACTTACACGTCTGAACAGTGATAAAATTAACAAGGAACTTTGCAGTGAATCATCCAGCTTGCAATTAATCTCTGGGCTGACTCTTTTCAGCACCTTTCAACGCTCTGCTAATTGGGTTTTAGGCACAAATCACTACGTCAAGCGAGTTTCGTCAACGTGTACGCTTTTCAAACACTTCCTAGCCGCAGCTGTGATTGGGCAGAGTTCACCTTTGACCCGAGTGCTTTGTGTCAGAGGTGCTTGGACTGGCAGTACTGGTCAAAGAAAGAGACAACACACTACCCGCCTTTATCAGTCTTGAAATACTGTCCCCCCCTCCCCCCTTAGATCACCAAACTGACAAGTGTGACAGCCTTCTCAGACGATGAAGATAAATATATCATATCATGCTTCTGTCTTATTGAGAATAATAGAGAGAGTCAAGAATCAGGCAATTAACAGACAGAAGAAAGAGAATGACAAATACGGACGAAAGTGTATTATGATATAGGCAGGCGTTACGAGTATTGGTCTGTTCGTTTGCCAGGGATTGCCTATGCCTTTCAGTCCACCTGTTTATCTGTCTTCTGTGGCCATTGTCCAATGTGACTTTCTTCATTTCATAATACGTGCATGAGACTGAGCAAAAGTAATTATCTCATTCAGGACTGCATACTACATATGAAGGGCAAACCCTGTTGTGTCATAATACTTTTACCTCAAAGCATTTTGAGAGCAGATAGGTTTTTTTTTTCCCCCAAAATACAAACTTACATATACAAAAACAATATTTACAGATCTGTATACCAGATATCCAAAGAGTAGATACAGCCGTTATCATCAAATCAAGGCCCTTGAGGTCAGAGAACTGCTGGATTTCTAACCCCACTTTACCAGGAAGTCAGGTGAAGAGACAGTCTGGCCAATCAGATGCACTTATTGGTCTTTGGGAGAAGAGAAAAACTGGGCTGGATTTGGATTGGTTGTCCAGGTTTGGTGATCCCTGGCACACAGAACCCCTGATTCCCACAATGCATTAACACACACGTGCTGCGTTTGCCTACAAATGAGTATGTGTGTGTGTGTGTGTGTGGGTGTGCATTTAAATACTTTGATTATCCTTTCATGACTCAGAACAGTACGTATATTGTGCATCGCACATTGGATAGCTGATGACGTTATTTTTGACTGTTCATTCGATGTATTATTTATACCATACATATGGCCATGCACTGCCTCTGGCTGCTCATGGGGCTCCATTTGATGGGACAGTGCTGATGGGGTGCCGCCCGGGGGTACTCCATCGCCCCATCCATCTACGCTTCTTTCTAATGAAACTCCATGGTGCTGCAGCCTGTCGATACTCTGACGAGCCGTACGACTCCCCTCATTAATCACCTCAGTGTGGCTTATTTCTCAAAAACATACCCACCACTTCTGTCAATATCTGTACCGCTTATCACAGGATATTGCCCTTCTAAATCCAGAAGCGGTTTTTCAAATAAGCGTAGTGGCGATTTTCAGCAGCATCCATTGTCAATTAAAATCTGCAGACCAGTAAAAACTTGGTCTCTTTACTTCTGTGGCCGAGTTCTCTAAATTTCTCACATGGTTCATGTTTAATATGATAGTTCAATTTTAACTGGTGATTTTAAAATACACGGTGTTGATTAATTAGATAAAAAGGAGACAATTTTTTTTTTTTTTTTACTTTATTAGAGTGTATGGGTTTAATTCAGCATGTTAATGAGCTGACCCATAATCAAGGTCATACTTTGGACCTGGTAATTTCATATAGTTTGAACATATATTGATTGACTTGGCTCTTTCTCTGCGTTTCAATGTCTTTTTTGGGCACTGCCAACTTGTATAGAGCACGTGATAAAACATGCTGTCTTTCTCCTGAAGTGACCGCAAATGTCCAGGCAAATTTCACCCGGAAGTTGAATAAACTGGATGTACTTTCTCCTAAGTTGACAGTCTCCTAATTGTTATAAATAATAAGTTGGCCACGGGGTTTGATGCTGTTGCACCTCTTAAAATTGGGATTATGATAATGACCTAGAGGAGCATGGCACAGAAGAATCGTGAAATTACTCAAATAAACAGACTCTTGGATCACAGAGCACAAAAGGCGCACAAGTAAGTCAGATATGCATAGAGTGATGGCATCAGGAAAACCTACAAGTTATAATACAGCAATTAGGACTCCGAAGCCATTCTATTTTTCTACCCTTTAAAACAAACACGCTCATCAAAAGTTCTGGATGAGGAGGCGGGCCAATCCCTGGTTTAGAGCTGAAAATTTTCCCCTGCTGCATGGACATAATGTGACTTAGTCTGAAGCAGGGAGGAGCCATACTGAGGCGAAATGGCTTCTCTTTAAATAGCTGAGAAATAATTGCACTTTTCTCAAAAACCAAGACAGGGTTCTATTTATCCTGTACAATGGATAACTTGAATGATCATAAGAAATTCTGGAAGGTTGTTAATTCTTTATCTGTATGTGAAAATGCATGTACCCTCCCTTCCTTCATGGTAAAAATTCTATCGTGGTATCTCATAAGGCTAAAACGCTGAATTGTTTGAATGAGCATTCTATTAGGTCAGGAGTTCTGTTCAACAAAGCATCATTTTGTTGTGGAATCAGGAAATTCTATCAACATTGTTGCGGATGTAGGGCATATTTTTTTTCTAAGCCCACTTTCTGCTATTGAGGTTCAGAAGCCTCAAAGCAGTTAGACTTTAGAAAACTGGCTCTTCTGGATCATTGGGAACCTGGTGTCTTAAAAATAGTAGCAGATATTATAGCTGAACCTCTGACCCATCTTCTTAAACTCACTTTTGTTTCAAAGAAAATCCCAAAGGTCTGGAGGGCTGCATTTGTACTACCTTTGTTTGTCTCTGTTAATAAATTTTTCCTCGGCTTTTGAGACAGCGGACCATTGTATTTTGGTAGAACATCTCTTTCAGATCATGTAACTCAAGCTACCCAATTTGACGGTCTTGCATCCAATATGTTAACAGCCAGTAAGGGAGTCCCACTGAGCTCAGGCCTGGGATCACTCTTGTTTACTCTGTTCATCAACTTCTTTGGTGAAAACATTTCAAATACAGCCTTCAATTACTATGCAGATGATACGATCGTTTATTGCAGTGCACTTACTATGAGCGAGGCTTTTGGACGTCTCCAAAATGCTTTTGATGCTCTGCAGACTCAACTTTGCCAATATGAGATTGTTCTAAATGTGAAAAAAATCCAAACTCATGGTCTTTTTAAACCCGATGAAGATTTCTTTGAATCAGAGCATTATTGCTTTTCGAGGTGTACAAATTGAGTGTGTTTTTATTTAAAATATTTGGGATTTTGATTTATGACAAACTTTCATTGTTTAAAAATTGAAATTAGGATTACGATTTTATTATGGAAACAAATCTTGATTTTCTTTCAATGCCAGAAAAAGAATTGTTCAAGCTATATTTTTTACAATTCTTGATTATGGTGATCTGTTTTGCATGACTTCATCAGCTCACTGACTGCAAATGGATGCAGTGTATCACAGAGTCTTGAGATTCATTAGAAACTGTAGAAGCCGAACACACCATTGTGTATTGTACTCAAGGGTTAACTTGCGGTCTCTTTCCACGCATTGACTTTGCAATCAGTTGTTTTTATCTATAAGGCTATTCTCGGCAGAATTCCTTGTTATTTATTGTGTTACATGTCCTGGAAAAGTGGTTCCTATGGATTGAGGCCTCAGGACATTGTGCTTATGGCTGCTCCAAAAACTCCAACTATGTTCTCTGCACCTTAAACCTGGAACAGCCAAAAGAAAGAAATTACATTTCAGGATCTAGTGACACACTGTGAATGTAAAGCTAATATATAGGGTATGGAGTCTATCAAAACATGTAAATGTTCATTCTTACTGTGTTTGCACGGCGTCACTTTTTTAATGTGGTATATTGTTTGTTTTATCTTGATATAAGTTTGTCTATGAACTACATACACTGCTGCCCTTCATGGCCTGGTTTCTCTGGTATGAGAGATTATAATCTTAATTAGTACAACATGGTTAAATAAAGGTTAAATAATAATAATAATAAGAATAATACAACCCCAATTCTGAAATAGTTGGGACGAAGTGGAAATTGTGAATAAAATCAAAATGCAATGACTTTCACATCACATGAGCCAATATGTTATTTACAATAGAACACAGATAACATTTCAAATGTTGAAACTGAGACATTTTACATTTTTATCCACAAAATTAGCTTTTTTCAAACCTTCTGGTTGCAACAGGTCTCTAAAAAGTTGAGACACAGGCAAAAAAAAAGGCTGAAAAAGCAATTAATATGAAACAGAATTAGCTGAAATAACATTTAGCAAGTAATTAAGTTAACTGACATCAGGTGTGTGACATGATTGGCTATAAAAGGGATGTCTTAGAGAGGCTGAGTCTCTCAGAAGTAAAGATGGCCAGAGGCTCACCATCCTGTGAAGAATTGTGTAAAAAAATTGTGGAATACTTTAAAAACCATGTTCCTCAAAATAACATTGCAAAGGTTCTGAAGGTCTCATCACCGACAGTGCATAACATCATCAAAAGATTCAGAGAAACTGGAAAAATCTCTGTGCGTGAGGCAGAAGGCCGAAGACCTTTACTGGATGCCCGTGATCTTCGGGCCCTCAGACGCCACTGCATCACTCACCGGCATGATGCTGTCATTGACATTACTAAATGGGCCCAGGAATACTTCAAGAAACCACTGTCTGTAAATACAGTCAGCCATGACATCCACAGATGCCACCTAAATCTCTATCATGCAAAAAGGAAGTCATTGTTGAACATGATCCAGAAGCGCCGCTGTGTTCTGTGGGCCAAGGCTCATTTAAAATAGACTGTAGCAAAGTGACAAAGTGTCCTGTGGTGAGACGAGTCCAAATTTGACATTCTTGTTGGAAATTATGGGCGTCATGTCCTCTGGGCTAAAGAGGAGAAAGACCACTCCTCCTATTATCAGCGTTCAGTTCAAAAGACAGAATCTCTGATGGTATGGGGATGCATAAGTGCATATAGTGTGGGACACTTGCATGTTTAAAAAAGCACCATGAATACTGAAAGGAATATAAAGGTTTTAGTGCAAGATATGCTCCCCTCCAGATGACATCTATTCCAGGGAAGGCCTTGTGCATTTCAGCAGGACAATGGAAGACCACATACTGCAGCCATTACAACAGCATGGCTTCGGGGTAGAAGAGTCTGTGTGCTGAACTGGCCTGCCAGCAGTCCTGATCTTTCACCAATTGAGAAAATTTGGCGCATAATTAAACAAAAAGACTCAAAACTCTCCAGCAGCTGGAAGCTTGAATTGAAAAAGAGTGGGATCAAATTCCAGTGGCTAAACTCAAGAAACTTGTCTCCTCAATGCCCAGACGCCTCTACTCTGAGTTAAAAAGAAGAGGGGATGCCACACCAGGGTAAACAGGCCCTTGTCCCAACGTTTTAGAGACCTGTAGCTGCCATCAAATTTGAAATGAGCTCATTTCGTGGATATAATTTTTACATTTCTCAGTTTCAGTTAGACACCAAATGCGAGGATGGAGGGAAAAGGCTTTATTGGGAAAATAAAGAAAACCAGGCACGAGGGCCAACAAAAAACTTCACCCAGAGGGTTGCCAAAAAACAAACTAAAGAGAGCTACACAGAGCTATAAACAAAGGATCAAAAACGATGAAAACAAAGGTCACTGGAAACTCCAGGCAGAAAAGAATAAGGCTTCAAGATTTTCAGAATGACAAAAAACACAAAGGCTAGGAATGCAAAATAATAAGACTGTGAAACACGCTGGCTACTAACAACTATGGACATGAACTTGATAGAACAAGAACTGTGACTATGAACATGAACTATGAACTATGAAATCTTGAACATGAAACTGTTAAAACCATAAATGCTGTCCTGGCCAAAGGCCAGGACCCCAGAACACAACAGTTTCAACATTTGCTTTGTCATCTCTATTCTATTGTGAATAAAATACTGGCTGGTGTGATTTGAAAGTCATTGTGTTTTGATTTTATTCACAATTCTGCACTTTCTCCCAACTATTTTGGAATTGGGGTTGTAATAATAATTTGATTAAGCTACACAATGTTGTAACAGCTGAAGACACATCTCGTATAAATTGTGAAACTTTGCTGGACAGTTTTAGCTTGGTTGATGCTGAAGTACTCAGGTAAGCGGCAATAATACAGAATTTTTTTTTACAATAGTTTTTCATTCAGTATCAGAGATGTACCTAAAATTTCTTTAAATCATTTCATGAAATGAAGCAGATTCCCCACAATATTTGAGACTGTGCTTGCCAAGCCTTGATCTTTCAATACCCAGCAACTGCAGACTGATCTCCAATTATCCATTTTAAGGTCATATTTCATAATATTGCTGCATATTCAACTGACTAATGTGCTTAACTCAAACAATGAGTTTTAAATATTTCAATCTGGTTTTTGAGCAAATCATTGCCCAGAGACAGTCCTAGTAAAAAGAATCCCTGCAATCATAAACCTGCAGTGCTAGTACTACTACATCTGATTGCTGCTGTTGATACAGTTGAAAACAAAATTCTTTTAAATGGGTCGAGGGATCACATTAGGCTGTTTTTAACTAGTTTTTCTCTTATCTCTCTTATCCAACAGTGATTTCATCAGGAGAAATTACTTTTCTTTCCATGGTCATGCTGATGACACCAATTTTATGTGACCATGTTGTCTGATGACTCAAGACCAATTGAATCCCTTTTCAAATGCATTTTAAATATTAAAGTAACAAAAATTGTAAAGGCTGAATCAGGATAAAACTGAAATTTAAGTCACAAGCTCTGAAGCTCAGAGAGAGAGAAACTGGTTGCAAAATTGAATGCCTTTGAACTTAACCTAAGCCAACAAGCAAGAAACCTTGGTGTGGTCTTTAACCCTTTGGGGCCGGACACTTTTAAAATGGTTTCTCCCCCAGAAGTAATGTTGGGTATATTTAAATCAGTAGCAGTCCATCGGCAGTAAATAAGGCCTTTGATAAACTCACTTCTCAAAGCTTCATTATGTCATCCTCCTGGAGTTTACCTTGCTTGATCAACAAACAGTTGCAAAGACTCATTTAGAGAATTACTTTCAAATTTATTTTAATTGCACTTGCTATTGCACATTGTATCACAAAATTATAAATGATGTGAAATTCTAATAGGTGTGTTGAATGTTCTGAACTGATGTCAAACATGAAATGGCAGAGATTAGCGTAAATTTGTTTGCAAGGGTAAATCAGAAATAATGTGCAAGATTGTGCTGTATAATGAATATAAAAGTGGCAGCTGGTGGAATGAAAGTTGTTGAAGCACAGGCCATGCCTTGAAAATGTGTAATTGGTTTAGTAATTGGTCTTGACCCGTTTTCAATCATTTAATTGAATTGACTTTACCTGAACACGAAAAACAATCAGAACCATCAGCTCTAGCCAGTTTTGCTTCTTAAGATGGGCACAATTATGTCTTGAATTATTTTCAATCATTTTCCCTGATTAATGAGTTTTCAAATGATAAAAATAAGGCATCAACTGTTGAACAGAAAGCAAAGTTGCAGTTATTAAATATAAAATTATTTATTCACTTTGCAAAAAAGATACAATGTTAATTTCCATGATTGTAAAAGCATACCCTGTTCTAACAATGTTGGCTCCACAATTGTTTAATTTTCACAAAGAAAGTAAAAATTAGCCACAAATTTCCACAAATTAACAATGTTGATTGAAATAGAATTTTGTGTTGAAAGGGCACATTTTTTTTTTGAACAGGCAATTGTTGAAAACAGTGTCAGGCACCAAAGGAAAAGGTCAGATATGAAGTCTGATGTGGAGTTTATCATCAAACTGCTTTTATCACCGCAAAAATATTTCTTAAGTGCGACCAGGTCTTTCTCTGAGCAAGACAGAGTGACTAATATATGCTTATAAGTCAAGCATGCTGGACTGCTGTAATGCTTTTCCATGTGATCTAACCAAAAAAGTTATCTAGAGCTTATTCAGAACTCTGCTTTCTGGAGTGCTAACCAGAGTCAGAAGGGAAGAACACTTCACACCTGTTTATAAGCCCTTACTTTGGTTGCCAGTCATATGTTCACATCAATTTTAAATTTAGGTTACTACTTTTTAAAAGGCTTTATGGTCTTGCACTGCATATGTCCCACATTGAATAAAACAGCACGGCCCCTCGGGTGTGTTTGTTGTTCCAAAGTGCAGTTCGAAAACCTTTGATGAAGCAGCTTTCAGGTTTAATGCTCCAATCTGCTGGGACAGTCTACCCGAGGTTTCTGAAAGAGGCTGGAAGCCAGAAATCTGTAAACATGAACTTGATACCCATCATTTCAGCCTCGGTTTTGATCAAGGTTAGTTTAAGAACATTATTCTATTTTATTTGCATGTTGTTTTTATGCCGAAAAATTTAACCCATTTTATCTGCTATTTTACCATTATTAGCATTGCATATTTGTGTTCCTCTTTATCAATGTTTTTCTTTTGTCCTGTTAATCTAGTTTATTGAGCTATTAGCATAAGTTTTATCTAAATCAAATATTTAGTTGGCTAAACAAAGCCAACTTACTTATCTTACTTTTCTTTTCCCTCCTTCTTCTGCTTCTAATTCTTCTGCTTTATCATAAATATTATTATTATTATTATTATTGCTATTTTGCTGAGCCAAATTTGACAAAACAGCTCCTCCCACACCTTTGAAGCTACGACCATGTGATCATCACATAAACGTCACGTGGCCAGACCTTTGAGCCCGTCAGACAAGTTGGCTTACAGCCATTTCCCATCATGCACTGTAATTCACTCACAACCCAACAGAAAACGAAGCTGTCTGTAGTCGACTGCATCAGTCGAACAGACCTATTAACCAGACCGACACATCCGGATACTTTGCAAAGTGTCAAGGCCGCGCCCCCTTTTGGGGTGTGGAAAACCTCAGATGCCTCTGATCTTCATGTCATTTGATGTGTGTTTTAAAATCTGACAGATTTGTTTAAGTGATTCTTGTGATTATTTGCTACCTTGCCCAAACCTGAGTGTTCACAACACCTTGAGCGGTATTACCTGTTACAAAGTGTTTCCCGCACACAAAAACATAGAAAGACACTTGCTCACGTAGCTTCCCCTCCCTCTCCCCACATAGCTTGAAGCCATAAAGCTCTCCTTTTTGGATCTAGTCTCTGTATTTGACGTAAAACCCGGTACACAACAGCATTTAAGCATTTTCCTGCTTGATTTTCAGGCCTGTAAGTGATTGCTTATGGCGTTGAGCGTAATTGTTTCCCCCTCAAAAAGGGGCATGGCATTGGCACTTAGCACTTGATGACGTGGTGCCGACAGTGTGTATAGAGAGTTGGGGCTTGAGTTTTTGGACTCAGATTTTAATTACCAATATCGTGCCCCCTTTCCTGATTGGCTTAGCTTTTATCCTTCATGGCTATTACACAATTTATCGAGTTTGAGATTGGGTTGTTGGACTCAGGAAAGGACCAATTGTGATTTACAAGGTCTTGCCTCCTTTGCTGATTGGCCAATATTCTATCCCCCTATCCGGTTACACTTAACTTGATGGTATTGTCATAAGAGTGACACGACACTGTCATAACTGTTACATGACACAGTCATGAACATGTCATAAACATTATGTCAATGTAATAAACGTTTATGACTGTTGTCATTAGGTGTCATTCGGTTTCTGTATTGAAAAGTTTACATTGTTTGGGTTGTCTTGAGTCATAAACGTTTATGACATTGACATAATGTTCATGACACGTTTATGACTGTATCATGTAACGGTTATGACAGTGTTATGTCACTCTAATGACGATACCTTCAAGTAAAGTGTTACCTTTTATCCTTCATGACAATTTAACTGTTAGTCTTAAGGAGCTTGGGGTTCAGATTTTGGTATAGGTCACATTTTAATTGACAATGTCCCACCCCTTCCCGATTGGCTTACTTATTCTTCTTTGTTTTTATTTATACCTGTGTAAGAGAGAATTGGGGGTTGGCTTATTGGACTCTTGGAAAAAGTCATATGTAAATTGACAAACCCCCCTCCCCTTTACTGATTGGCTTAGCTTTTACCCTTCATAACTATTGAATTGTTTGTCATAGAGAGTTGGGAGTCTTGTCCCAAAAGTGCTTTGTTGGATTGAAATCTGGCAACTGCAGAGGCCGTTGGAGTACATTGGACTCAGAGGCATATTTTTGGAACCAGCTTGAGATGATATGCTTTGACATGGTGCGCTACCCAGCAGGAAGTAGCAATCAGATGGTTAGACTGCAGCCATGACATTACATTACATTTATTTAGCAGACACTTTTAAGTCTGTCCCATAAAGGGACAGCCATGGTAGGCTGCGGCATTGAAATTATTCTCAATTGACCTATGGCTCAGCCCCGCCCCTTCCACTGCCTGGACAAACAATCAACATTTTAGAACAGGCGCTTATGACTGCAATCACAGTCGGAGATATTTTTCAGGATGCTATCGATGATTTTTGGCCATAGAGGGTTCAAATATCATCAAGACGTCAGCAAAAAGGGTTACACTATACATTGGAGGGATACATGAATGAATTTAGAGTGGAGAAGGTCAACGAAAAGTTTAAATTAGAAGCTATAATTTTCAGGTCTCAGTGCAAACGCGATCAACCGCATCTCGTTTCTGTCACTCTCTCACACAACAAGATAGAGGATCATCACTGTTTGTGTACCGCAGGGTAATAAATTTAATTTACGTATTATTATTGCTACCGGATATAAGATATCGATCCTGACGTGACTGAACTGATTCTAAGTAAACAAGGTGACATAGCAAAGAACGCAGCCAGGAGCTCACGTTAAGCCAACGTCCGTCAGCACTGAAGTTAGCCAGAGAGTTTACTAATGTTAGCTAACTTAACAATGTAAAAGATAACTTTACATTGATCTCCAGCGAAGTGACAAGCTGTCACCTGAAACACGATGTTGACTTAGCTGGGAACAAATGTAGACATCCTTATTGACCTTTCTTAGCTACATTAAACTGATAGTAGGGTCTTATACAAAGCTTTTATCCAGAGGAGACACTTCTCTCAGATATGATGTGGCTTTTGGAGGGGAATAAATTACAACCCATTGCACATCCTCTCGGGATACCTCGTATCAGAGTTACATTTACCCCAAGCATTGCGTTTGACCATTTTTTTTACCTTAGAAACATTTTAAAACCCCATAAAAGCGAACGATTCTGAGTTTCCGTAATGCACTTCAATGGAAGTTCAGGCTCAGAATGTCCGAGTATGTGGGGAGAGAATACGCACCGTGACTGGCTCATCACATTTGAGGGCGGGGCTTTGCTATAGATCAATTGGTATTCACATGTGCCAGGAAAATATTACCAGGCTGTTACAGCATCCTGAATCACCAGCATCCACAGACATTGACACAAAGCAAGATGGATCCATGGATTTATATCATTCATGCCAAAGAAATTTGTCATACTTGGTCTTCGACTGCATCCTACTGCAACCTTAGTTTCCTGTTCTTCACATTACGGGAAGGAAACCTGGTGTGGGCCTCAGCTGCTGAAACTGACCCATTCTAATATTTGTGCATACCAGACACTCTTCTGTATAGCACTGTTGTAACGTGCGGTTATTAATGTTTCTGTCACTTTACGACCCTTTTGAACTAGACTTGCCATTCTCCTCTGACCTCCCTCATGAATGGGGCATTTTTGCCCATAGAACTGCCACCAACTAGATGTTTTTTTTCCCCCTGTCTTTTTGCACCATTCATTGTAAAATATAAAGACTGTCGATAAATAAAAATCCTGAGCTATTAGCAGTTTCTGAGATATTCAAATCACACAGTCTGGGGCAACAATCATACCATGATCAAAATCACTTTGATCACATTTTTTTCCCAAGTCTGCTGTTTGATTTGAACAAAAACATAACCTTTTTACTACGGCTGTATGCGTGTATACTTAGTCCCTGCCACATGATTGGCTGATCAGAACTTTACATTATTAGGTACAGGTCTACCAAATAAAGTGACCATTGCATGTATAATTCTGATTTCAGAATAATATACATTCAATGTTTATGGTAGAATCAAGTCTAATCTAATACTTGAGCTGTATGTCAATTCTTTGGTTTTTGTGTACGTTGAACAAATCATAATGGTTCATAATGGTATTATCAATAAATTTAAGAGTCAAGTACTGAAAATACTCAAGTCACATTTTCACACACTGTGACCAAACATTGTTCACTGTCATAGTCAAGTTCACTTTCTCAAAATGGAAATTTTGAGACTTAAGTACTTTTAGCACTGGCGTCTTCATTTAAAACCTTTTTTTTTTTGAACATGTGACTATGCAAGGACCAAACATGGAATCGTTTTGGTTTGATGGAAGGTCATGTGACCGAAGGTGAATAGATTTTTTTGCAAGAATAAAACTCAGAAACAGAGGTTGTGAGTATGAAACAGACCATTTTATTGTTAAAATGTAAAGTGTGGAGGGGATGGGACCTTGGGGATGGAGGGATGAGCGTGTGAGGAGGGGAGGGGAGGGGAAGGGAATTACAAGAGCGTCGGGTTAACACGGAGTCTCCCTCCAAAGGCAATGAGACCACAAAATGCCATGAGACTAAATACATATGAGCCAATGAACACACTTTACAAACTGCACCATGTTGAGTAGACTTTGAGTCTTTGAGTGACTTTGAGTGAAACCATTTTGTACAGAATGTGGTATTACATGTTGTGTGTATGTATGAGCTTGAATATTTAAGAAAAAAAAAAATAAAAAATCAGTCTAATCGCATTAATGTTATGTGCAGATCTGTTTGTCCTAGAGAGAGGGAGGGGCACCGCGGTTCTTCGACGTCTATGTGTCAGGTTATGGAAGTGTGATTGAATTGAATAAGCAAGCTGACTGCAGGGCTGGGTGAGGTTGGGAAGGGGAGGCATCTAAGAGGTCTTTGGTTGGCTGTGGGTTTCCCACACAGCCTGGAGCTTGGCTTTGAGTTCATCAGTCAAGGCCTGGATCTTGGATGGCAGATCTTCAGGTTTGGTATTAGATGCAGTGGTGGCCATGTGCTCATAGTATTCATCAAAGTAGGGTTTGACTATTTTCTGCAGTGCCTCCAAGTAATTGTTTCCTTTTTCGCGGAGGAGTTCAAGTATGGGCATCAGTTTGCTCTTGGTCTCCTCCAAGTTTTTCTCAAACATACCGCGAAGCTCTTCCAGCACTGGCTCCAGCCTGTTCTTCAGTTCCTCCACATGCTTCTTGTGTTCCTCCGAGTACTTCGTGATCTCTGGCTCAAGCTTTGCACGGTACTGTTCAATGTGCTTTTCCAAAACTTTATGCAGCTCCTCGCCCATGGGGTTAATCTGTTCCTTCAGACTCTTCAGCTCTGAAGTGATTTGTTCTCGCATGTCCTTGGTGGCCTCCACGATTTGCGTAGCAAAAGCGTCAGTGTAAGGAGAAGCGTATTCGGAGCCTGTCTTGATTTTGGCCCGGATGGTATCAAGGCCGTCGGATATTTTGTCTCTGAAAAAGAGCAGGGGAATGAAAGATTAAGTCAAGAAATAATAATAAAAAATAATAATAATCAACAATAATAATAATAATAATAATAATATTAATTATTATTATTATTATTATTATTAGTAGTAGTCGTAGTAGTAATAATAATAATAATTTATTTGTTTGTTTGTGTTTTCAAGTTATTCCCTAGGGAAGAGACGCTGATTTTTGAAAGTATCTACAAATGCAAAAAGGGTGCAATCAAATGACAAGCGGCATTTCAGGTGGAACATTGTCAAAATGAAATAAATTAGGAGAAGCGGCCTCTATGCAGACATGAATTGAAAATGTGGGATGAGGAGAAGTTTGGTAGGAATTAAGAGATATTATTGGGGAAGGGAATGAGGGATCGCAGGACTGAGGAGAGAGAGTGAAACACAAACATTGCAGCAGGTTGATCAGGTGAGGTGGGAATTCAATGCATGTCGCTTTAGCTGAATTAATGTCCAGGAATGCTTGGTACAGGATGATTTGGGAACAAGCCTCGGTGGTACGATTTGTAGTATGCTGCTGTATATCTCCTGGGTTTTTCCAGTAAATACCCAAAATCGGGAATGGAATGTAAATGAAAAATGTTACCGATGTAGGATGCACTGGAGATTGTCCACTCAAAGCAAAAATGTAATATTTAAATACTAACTGGTACTGAAAACGCACACCCTTAATTTCAGGGCCAAGATACAAATTATGTTTGTTTATTATGTATAAGTGTTATAATAAACAAAATCAGATTGATGTTTGTCATGATCAAACTGGACACAGACCAAATGATTTCGGTTTAGATTTCTGGCCTGTAGCCCTTGCTCTTAAACAGTACTACTGTGGTGTCTTTGGTGAAAATAGGCTCAAGTATCACTCAAAAAAATGAAACCCTATGAAATGTTATATTTGCTTAAAAACCCCTTTGCGCGGAATACAAAATTTTGCCACTTTTTCCTGTTGTGCATGAGCCTATTTAAGCTTTAGAACTCAGGATTTGTGACACAGAGATTTTTGAAAATTATTCAAGTGAAGCTGGACATTTGGAAATTCAATTACAGAATTGTTTAGGAATTAAATTTTGGAATTTACGGACGCCGGCGTCTACATCTGCAGAAAGGGGTTAATAACACTATGTCAACTGGTTCCATGCAATAGCTTTGCGTAACCCTTATTTGACTTCTAACATTTTTGGCCAGTTTAATTAATTGCATTGAGTGGAATGTACTCAGTTTCGTGGAACCAGTTGACATAACATTATTAAATAAATCTAACATTTCATAAGGTTTCATTTTTTTGAGTGTATGGGTTTAACATGCCACTTTTGCAGCTGTTAGGTGACTTATGACTGTGGATTTGGATTCTCAACCCCTTTGGCATCACCTTGGTGAGCCATTTGAGTCAATTTGAATGATCTCGCTTCTTTAATCTACACCGTGGCTGGCAAACTGTGGACAGTCAGGTAATAGACAAATTCTCTCAAACTTTTGGTCAAACTTCCTAGTGATGGAATAATAACAATGCTGCCATGTAGCTAGAGCACAGATGCATATGCACACTCACAACATTCTAAGGGTGTGTTTTAACTAATTTTAATCAAGTTCTCGCCTCATTATCCATCTAATGCTGATATTTATCATCTGACTAAAGGTGGCTTTTGCCTTGCCACGTTTTAAAAGACCAGATTTTGTGAACAAATCCAATAAGATGTTATTGCATTTTGCCCTAGTGACCAAAAGCTTGATTTTAGCTTAATTGGCCTGAGACGGCATTGAAACGCGCCAAAGACCTAATTTAGCATTTTGCCATCTTGTCAGGCGGCATAATACACTTTGATAACAATGAAACATCAAAAATATGCATAATTTGTATTTTGGCCTTGAAATTAGTGATGAAACCGTATATATTTGGCCCACCGTGGAGTAAGATCATAAACAACTTATTAAAACATTCTTGACTGACCATTCCATTGCTGTAACAATCACATCTGGTGATGGGAAGCATTTGAGCTCTAGCACAACGGCAATGGGAGAAAACCATCCACACATTATGAGGAGGGATTTAAGGACGTTGCATACAAGGCTGGTTTGTGGGAAAATTCAGCTTCCTCTGCGATTACGAAGCAATGCTTACTTGTGTTCTGAATACTCAGTTCCATCCAGATGTTCAAGAGCCTTCTTTAAGATCTTATTCAATTCATCCAAGTAGAGGCCCCCAGCCGACCGTATCTGATCCAGGGGGGACGGTGGGGGGGGGGCGTCAGCTTGCAGGAACCGTGCCTGGGATCCTGAGGCAGAGTAATCAGAAAAGCTGGGCTTAGATTAATCAGGCGGCTAGAGACATCACTCTTTATCACAACAGCGAAAACAGAAGGTGTACAGCTGCCAAATACAAATTAAGACATCACTGCTTCAACATAAAATGCTGCCAGTTCATACTTTTCCACTATCACAGAGCACTCAAAAAAAAAAAAAAAAAAAAGAAACCCTATGAAATGTTAGATTTACTTAATAATGTCAACTGGTTCCACAAAACTGAGTTAGGTACATTCCACTCAATGCAATTAATTAAATCGGCCAAAAATGTTAGAAGTCAAATAAAGGTTATGCAAAGCTATTGCGCGGAACCAGTTGACATAACATTAAGTAGATCTAACATTTCAAAGGGTTTCATTTGTTTGAGAGAGCTTCAACTTTAGCTGATGAGGTAATGGTTGAGGAGTGGAGTGCCAGAGCGAAAGTACACTGAGCACAAAGTCATAGTTCAGGCCTAGTTTCTGAACGGTGCCGGGGTATACGGACCTGCAGCCAGGAGGATGGTGAGGGCAAGAGCCAAAATCTTCATGATGGAGCCCTGAGACAGGCAGAGACAGGAGCGGATGGAGGGTGAAAAAAGGAGAGAAATTTGAATAAACAAAATTCACACAGGGCACACGTTTAAAACGATTCAATTTTAACGTAAGGTTGAAGTACATTCCTGCGGCAATCATCCCATAAAACATTGGATGTCCTGATGTGTCACTTCAATTTTTGTTCCTAATATTTTCAGTTAAAGAAAGTAAGTCTCCAGTTTGGCCGGAAGCAACTCCTAATAAGCAGTGATAAGGCAATGGCACAGAAGCGAACATGAGGACACTTCAAGAACTGCAGATTGGACCGTTTGCCCATCTGGTGAGAGTACAAAAACGAATCCTTCGGCCAGAAGAGGGAAACCTCCACATGACCCTCGGTCAGTTCACCCGGGACCCAGCATCCAATTAAAGGAACTAATGAATCCAATTAGGGGTTATCAATGGCTTTGCATTTGCGCCCATACCTATACACCAGTAACTTGTGATAAGATTAACCCACGCGCCCCCACTGCTGCAATGCCATCTCCAATCCCCAGGTAATATCCTGCTCTAATGGGCTAAAAACAAACTTTGGCTGTGACCTCACAGTGAACGGGGCAAGAGAGTTCAAATGTGATGCATCCAAATCTCCATGGTTATTCAACGCTAATTAAAATTAAAATGCCAGCAGAGTCGAATCTGAGGCCACGTCTGACACACACATCATGGAACTAACTGAAGGTATTTGACCAGACCGTGTCCAAAGGTTTAACCAGATTTCATCCTCTAATTGTACCCATTAATCTCACTTTCTCTCTCACTCTCCCCCTCTGCTTTTATTCAAACCAGAGAGCTGACAACAGCACATTAGAAAATCTTTTTGAGGGCAAAATTTCACAAACAGGGTTTCATCCACAACGGTAACCTATAGGATGTTATTATTTCTGATGAATATTGGGACATCAAAGCACACATCCTCGATGTAAAGGAAAATGTGTACAATAGGTGGCAGATATTTCCTGCTGAAAAAATTTAGTTTTTTTAGGAGAGATGGTGGTCCCAGCGAATTCTAGGGAAAAAAAAAAAACTTCAGAGAGGCAACAGTGGCTACTGGGTAATAAAAATAAAAAAAAACCACTTCTAAAAAGAGTGTAAAAAATGCCAACCCAAGAATGAACTGCACTCTTAACATCAACAAAATAAGTCAATACATGCTCTTACAATTAGACTTAAAATATTGTTTCTGGAACTTTTTTTGTTCAATAAGACAAAAATATCTTCCAGAGATAAAAAAACATGACTTTTTTCAAGATTTTTTCCAATATGAGAAGAAAAATAGTGTGCAGTAGTTTAAGAGAAGCCAATACTTTCAATTAAAGAGTGAAAACGCATAATTCTAATAAGGCACTTTGTAAGATTTTTTCTAGTTTTTTTTTTTTTTTTACATCAATGGTATTGGGAAACAGCCTATGTGCCCAAAGTTTCTGCCCCTCTCGCTGACTTCATTAATCGCATTCTAGAGGGCTCTTTTCCTCTGGTCAAAGCCTGGTTGCCCGTTTCACTCTCTCCCCGTAGCCTCCCCAGACCCCTCATTGGTGACGTGCTCTTACCTGTGGGTAGTGATGCTCAAAATGTGAGTGCAAAGAGTCAGTGGCCGAGGCTCTTTATAGTCCGACCCGCGTAGGGGGAGGAGGTTGGCGTAGAGGGGGTGTCTGGGGGGGAGTCGGGGGCAGAACAGGCAGAGGGGGGAGGAGGTGAACGGGTGTCGTCGTGGAGGTGGACCTCAGCCTTTCACTGTTCTTCTGGAGGAGATGGGTTCGAAGGTCACACGGGGATTTCAGATAGGGACGCGCGTCGGCAAAATGATGGGCCTGAGTACAGGAATGAGCTGAGGCGAGGAGTCACACCGCCATGCATGGAAGGGTCTGATTCTCCCGCCCATCAGTCGCCTGAGTGTATTGGTCATTACTTCAAAGGAGCCTCCAACAAGGTCCCAATATTCGCTCACCATTTTGGTGCTATTCTTCAGGGTGTATTACTGGAAATACTTGGTACTGTAAAATATATATATTAAAAAAAATCAGCCGAATAACAGATTTTCTCATTTCTCATTTTCTGTGAGAATCATATTTAACATATAAATTATATTTTTAATGCTTTGCTTCATCGAGGACGATGGACAGGTTTGAAAACCTAGGAGTTGCAGTCTTATGGAAAAGGTTTTTTTAATAATAAAAAAAACATAACAGATGCAGTTATGTTCGCATAATGACTCACGTTAAGGGCCAGTTCATGTGCAACAGTTCGGGCACCAAAACAAAAAAAAGGTATATCATGTCACAAAATGCCAGAATTGCACTGAAAATTCTGGGGTTAGAGGTGAATGTGATATTTTTCACAACCCAACAGGCTTTTTGTGACATAAAAAATGTTCCAGCATCATCAGCCAACATAGCGAGAGCGGGAGGCAGCAATTATTCAAGAAAATTAACATTTTGAGGATCATCACAAAACATTACAAAGAACAGACTGACAAAAGGCCTCATGGACCACTATAGGGAAAAAGGTGACAGTATATGCAAAGTCCCCCCTCCCATACCGTATCTCACAGCAACGTGCGAATGCTCTGCTATCTGCATTTCAGTCCAGGAACTAACATACAGCCATATCTCCCACCCCTGCTCCACCACATTAACTAAAACCTCGGTGTGTGTGTGTGTGTGTGTGTGTGTGTGTGTGTGTATGAAATTAGTGTGTGCAAGTATGACAGTATTTTTTTTGTAGTGAAACGAACACTGTTTTTTTTACATAAAACCAAGAGGAGTCAAGATTTTACTTAAAAAAAAAGCAATATAGGCACCATTCCTTTAAAACCCAGCACTTTTAAGTAAATCGGTGTAGACAAATTCTGAGCCAACAACTTGTAGTTTTATTTAACTTCAAAGACAATGCTTTCAAGCCGTTCAAAAGTCACTTGTGTGCACCGTCTGATGAAGTGGTGTCTCAGTGAAATCTGATTTGGGGCCTGATAAGGTTTTATAAGCTGCTTGATTGATTTAAAAGGTGAATTGACTCTGGCAGGGCCGCTGTCTCTGCTGTATCAGTGCTTGATGTCTGAGGGGCATTTACCTGGCCTTTGATACAGAGCCTTGTCAGAGCTGTGGACCCAGGGTTAGCCAAGATACAGTTTACATGGCATGATTAAAATCTGTGACAAGAGCAAAACAGAGCAAAGGGCCAATGGGCAATAAACAGGCAGTGACGAAACCTCAAAAGAACACTGTGTCAATATCACTCTCCTCAGACTCCTGTCCATACAACTGTTCAGTCAGTTCCAAATGAGTACAGGCTTTGGGCGTTATATGCATGGACTTAATGTAGATACATATTTGATTCTTGTTGTTTTGAGTCTAAATGGGGACTTTGGATCATGTGTGAGAAGAATTAATTTTGGTGTTTGTTTATTAATTTTGTCTCTGAACGTTTTTGTTCTTTTTCTTTGGTCGGAATTGAATTTTTCATGATCTAATGAGTTGATGTTGCATTCATTAGTCAGCACACAGCCGCTGGAGGCATTTTCCCCATTGAGCAGTTTCATTTGAACTCATATACTTACCAGGAGACGTACACACCACATGCAAGTGTGGCACCATAATCTCTGATCACTCAATGTTTACATTACCTTTATTTATCCAGCATTGCATTTTTTCAGACTTGGTTGTTGAAATTTTCAGAAGAGATTCAGGTGAACTGTATCTCGGGCAGAAGGTGCTCTGATTTTCCTCATGTCTTGAAACCAACGAGAAACCAGTTAATGATGAGGTGTGACATCGAGAATGTTTGAGAGACATGAGAATATCTCTCTATTAATTAGCAGCCGAGTGAAGAGCTTCAGCAGTAGAAAGAGGTTTTCTTTGTCATGGTTGGAGTGAGAACAGGGACAGGACAGGTTACCTCAGCCCCGCAGATAAAACACATTGGCCTGCAGGCGCATTTGAAATGACCCCTGTCTCTGCATGGCATCTCTCCTTTCTTTTTTAATTCGTATTCTCCCTTCTCTTTGCCATTTACCTCCATCTATTCATCTCTCACCCACTTCCCTTTGTTTCCCATTGTTTCAAATCTCTTCTCTTCCTAACCCCAATAGGGTGCTTCAAAATGCTTGCTGTTTTTTTTCTCACAAGTACCTGTAATCTGCCAATAGGATGCAAGTCCCATCAGTCATTCGTTGAGGCTAATACCTGAACATTTTAAATGCCCCACATTATGCAAGTATGCGACATGGCATCCTGAGAACTGCAATGCAGATTTTTATTTTATTTTTTTTAAATCGAATGTCCCTTGCATTATTGTTCTCTTAGAATAAGACAAGAGAAACAAGACGGGGGGGGGGGGGGGGGTCTTCCAGTAGCTTTGATATTCTTTAACGAAATGTAATATTCTTATTATATTGGCTACATTAATATACATGCCATCTTGGAACCCAAGCTCCATTTTCCAAATAATGACAGTGCAAAACACATATTTACACATATTCAAAAAGTCTGCAGCAGTAATCACTCTTTCAAATATTTGTGTGGCATGCCTTAAGGGCAGGGTGAGTAGATATGCTTGCATTACTAATGCTGAGCAAGAGTAAAATCGAAATCAAATTTATGTTTATAACTTGCTATTTCTAGCACAGCTTTTCACAAACTCCAGAAGTAATTCAACAGGTTACATTTTATTACAAAATACAAATCAGTGTTGTATAAAGAAAAAATTGTTCAAAGTAAATTTTAATATGTATACACTGCTTGCTCAAAAACAGACACCATCTGGATTAAATTAAGTAAATAGGTAAGAGCATCCCATTCATACCCTTTCGGCTGGCAAAAAATTATTTAACCCTTACTAATGCAGTGAGTAGCCTCTCAATTCTCAAACAACTGTGTTGGAAGACTTATACCAAGGTTGAGGACAAGATCTTACTCCGATTCATAAGAGTAAAATTATTGGCCAGCATCAAGCAAAGAAAACAATTTAAGAGATTGCTAAAACTAGTAAAATTGGATTAAAAATTTTCCAGTGCGTTATTAAAACTTGGATAGTTAATGGAAAACGATCATCTTTGAGGAAGAAGTATGGTGGAAAGAAAAACTCAAATTGGTGAAATCAACAACAGAACTCAGAGCTATATTAAATGGTGAAAGTAGGAGCATTTCCACGTGCACAATATGAAGAGAACTCAAGGGATTGGGACTACATGGCAGTGAAGCCTTAAGAAAACCACTCATCAGTGAGGCTAATTGGAAACAAGGCTTCACTTTGCTAAGGAGCATAAAGATTAGACTCTATGGCAATGGAAAAAGGTCATGTAGCCTCATGAGTCCAGATTTTCCCTTATCTGGACAGTGGCGTAGGCAGAATTTGAGTTTTGGGTGGGCCAAAATAAATACGAGCAGGCCGATTGATCCTCCCCCCCTAGCTAATATCCACTTAAAGCACACATTAGAATGAAAAATATACAATACTTTCATTAGGCATAAAATGAAAACTGCATTGTTTTCAATCAGTTCCTTAAATAACAAGTTACCCAATCATTACAATAATCTATCGGCAGCTAAACACACAACTTCCATCTTCCTGCAATGTTGCAGTGATTAAATAGTATATTAAATATGGGGGAAAAAAATGTTTGATTCACAAAGTACGTTTTACAAAAAAGCTAAGCTATTCTGTTAACTTCCACATTTGCTGATGTGCATCCCGCAATGCAAACTGTCTAACCTGCAGCTCGCGGTTGTTTAAACTACAGCAGAGAAAGCGATCGGCAACAGGTATCCGCGAGTTCGAAAAATGTTTTTTGAAACGCATACAATTTTCCGTTTTCATGAATTGTTTCATTTTTTGTTGTATCTTCGCGAGGAGAACTGGCCGCAACTGAGAGTGCTTAGTGTTTTCAGAATGCATGTAATGTTAACAGCATAAAAAAAGATTGACGACAGGTCAAGACAAATCATCGCTTTATAGGAATGCTTTGCACCTTCTCCATTTTTCACTCAGCAGCGACTGGTGTCAGAACCAGTTACAATCCACATGTCTCCTTTCCCCCAACACAAATTAAATTATAACACGCACACAAAACTACTTTGCATGTTCCTTATATACATTAATAATTAACAAAACAATGAATTCATAAATCATTTTTGAATAAAAAATATTTTCGTGGGCACGTGGGCCAGCGCTGCGTAGGCACGATTGGCTATGGCCATATATAGCCAAAGATGGCCCCAGCTCCAGAATGATGGGTGCATTAGGGTAAGAGGAGAGGTGGATACAGTGATACATCTATCATACATAGTGCCCATTGTACAAGCCTGTGAGGGCAGAATGTGGATTATGTTCAAAACAGTGGAAGTATGTTGCTTCAATACCCATCTGTATGCTTTGATGCTGATCAGGAATGCTCCCGTCAAGAGCCCAGTCTCATCCCAATGCATTTTATACTGACACTACCTGATCAAGCGTCGATGACGCAAAAGGTTTTAGGTGTCCTTTTTTGATGCCAGTTTGAAACTAACCCTACCCCATAACCCCTAACCCTTTGCTTGAACCCTCACCCGAAGCATCAAATAAGGTCACAAAAAGCCTCTTTATGCATTGTATGTCAAGGCTTGGTCAGGTAGCATCACTATATGATGAGTCAGAAAGAGAATGTGTTGCTTTTAACTCCAGCATGGGAATTTCGGCTATTTCAGTGTTTATCATATCAGACTTTAAATGTCGTTTACATCTGATGCTCCAAACCAAGGTTATTTGAGTAAAGGCTTAGTCTCAGAGAGTGCTAATTCCACTGGGTAGGCAGTTTCATAAGCAGAATGCATTTCTTGTTCCTAGGCTCCTCTGCCTTCATTCATTTACAGAAACCATTACGTAAACCAATCTGGTCAATCAGGGCCCTGAGCAGGCTGTGAGACCTTATGGTGCCTCCAAAGTTCACTGATATGGAAGATGAAATGATCTGGAGCATTCTTAAGAAAAAACTTATCATGCCATTCAAGTAATTAGCTGTTCAGGTGGCTCACTGCACTGAAGTGACCCTCCAAAGACAGATAGTTACTGGGTAATGAAAGATGGAAACTGGAGTGACTTACCTCACTAAGAAATGATTGACAATATGTCACGTGGTGACATTTGAACCAAACTGCAACATCAAATAACCTGGTTGACTCTGACAAGCCCTTTCACAAGAAAACTCCTGCTTGCATATATGAAAGCAAATTACATAGTACAACTGCCATTTACAAGACGCTTATCCATCCAGGAGGACTAATGTCTTGGGTGCAAAGCACCATTTAAGTGATTTTTGTTTTTAAAATCCTCCCTCTTTGCTTGATTGCTGCGTAATCCCCACCTTCAACTTTTGATTAGGATGAAATGTTTTCAATCACAGCTTTCCTGTTTCAGTCTTGAGTTTATCTATGACTTCTGCAAGAACGCCAAACTTATCTGATTATGTCACATTTTTTCAGGTATGGTTTGTGTGGAGTGAAATCGTCTCTCACTGTACCCTCTGACTGGTTGCAAGGCAGCAAACAATCTGGGAATCAAACTTGTTGCTTTTACAAGCCCAGTATCTGATCAATAGCACAGTCCTACAGCCTTGCACGCACAACTCCTCCCCGATATCACCATCTTACATTTCGTTAAAACCCAGTCACCGGCCAATAGCGTCATCCTACATGCTTCCTAAACCCAGTTCCAGGCCCACAAAACGATCCAACAGTCTATAGGAACCATAACACTGTCCAGCAGCCTTGCATGACAAGTTCCTGACCCATAAAACTGTTGTAAAGCACTTTAAGGCCAAGTTCCCAACCCCTGACACTGTTTCACAATGATACAAGACCAATTCATAATGCACAACACAGTCCGATAGCCTTTGACGGCCTATGCAGTTCTTGACCCATGATATCGCCATACAGACCTTGCAGTCCTGTTCCCCAAAATCATGGTCCTCAACGGCTGACGATCCAGCCAATTAGTACCAACAATTGTTCAATTAATTGCCTGGAAGAGAAGAAACTCAACAGCTGGATTTGAATTTCAGGGCCAGATTAGAGCTCTTCCTGACGCCAAGTTCCTGACCAATAACACTGTCCTACAGACCTAACAGGTCCAGTTCTTAACCCAAAACACAGACCAATCCGGCCCAGTTACCAACCTATAATCCTGTTCTACAGACCTGACAAGCCCAGTTTCTGCCCCATAACACTACAGACCACACAGGTTCAGTTTCACACCTATAACACTGTTCTACAGACCTTACTGCCCCAGATCCTGACCCATAACACTGTCCTATAGACCTTGTACGCCTACTTTCTGATTCATAAAACCGCCGAGGACCAGTTCCTGACTAATAAAACCATCCAACAGACCTTACCGGCTCAATTCTCCTGTTATCTGGAAAACCCTAGTGAGTTTCATAGTGGCAAAGGTCTCGCAAGTGAGCAAAAACTTCTGGAGACTGGGTTTTTCCTCACTGAAGAGAAAAAAATAGAAACTTTATCTTGACAATTCAAATAACTCTACTAGCTAGTGTTTTAAGATTTTTACCACTCCTCATTACTGCAAAATGAGGGACAAACTCAGTTTCTACCCAAAGTGGCTTTTGTAGTAGGTTTTTCCACATCAGAGGAGAATTCCCCACCTATAACACAGGTTTACTATCCTACAGACCTCACAGGCCCTGTTTGCCATTCGCAACACTGCTCTACAGACCCAACATACCCAGTTCCTGACCAATAACATTGTCCTACAGACCTTACATACCCCATTTCGGTCATCCTGGTAGCAGAACATCAGTTAAGCAGGGTGGCCAACCTCATTCTCAAAAAGCCACACGGGTGCAGCTGCTTCTATTTTTAGGGACTTACCCAGTGTCATGGCTAAATTCTCAACCTGGCTCTTTCAACCTTCCACCTAATCATCCCCTGATCTAATTAGCTACGTATGCAACTGTCCACTCCCTCTTTGACCCCCAACAACCAGGGCTCCCTTGAAAAAGAGACTTCAATCTCAATAGGACTTCCCTGGTAAAATAAAGGTTAAATAAATTAAAATTTTCAGATTAAAAATCAGTCAAAAGTTTTTGCTCAAGACACAGCTGAATTTGAGTTAAATTGGTGGGCCTTAGGGTAGATAACCAATAAGTCTGATTCAGAAATAAGCAAAAATAAATAAATAAATAATATGGTTTCAGGAGTCAGGAATGCTTCTCCCTGATCTGTACAAGTCAAACACTGTCAAAATACCAATAATAATGGCAGCCTATATCAATGAAGAGTCATATCCTTTCAATCCTCGATCAGGATCTTTCTACAGGAAACTTTAAAAATGTTAAATGAAAGTCCAATCCAACAAAGCATGACTTCTCAGAACAGCACTTTTTCAAAGACTGTGGGCTTTCTGTGGTGTTATGGCTTCATTTAGGGTTGCGTAGGTGGCCAGTTGTGTACTGAGAAGACTGAGGAAGAACAAAAGTCCAATGACCTTGACCTTGGCTTAACACTAGAACTGCCATGACGGTCATTTTGACCGTTTTGAAATTTGTTTGCGTCATAACTTTTCAAAATAAAAGAATACAACCTTGAGGGTCCCTGACTTTTCCTAAAAGTGTCAATATTTTAACGTGCAATTGATTTGAAATAGATTACACCTACGAAGCATAAAATACCACCAAATCTACCTATTACAGCCATTAGCGGTCTCACTGACCGTATAGTTTTGCGGCTCTTATTTTTTTCGAAAAAATTATCTTTTGGGTGCCTAGCAACTAACCGATGCCACTGTCAGGAGTTGGTAGAGTAGAGCCATCTAGAATTATTTTATTGGGCAGCACTGGCAAAAAGTTTGAGCCAGCAATAGCGGGAGACACTGGCACCAAAACGGAGGCAGTGCCAGGTCCGCAGAAGCTGCTCACAAATTAAGACGCTCGTCACCTGCTGAAGATGCGTCAGACCCGTCTGTGGGAATTGCTCCAGGAGAACGGAGGTTACCTACGCAGACAATTACGAGTAGACTAAATGCTACGCCTGGCCATGTTTGTTTTCGACCTTCACAAAATGCAAATTGATAGCTATCCGCTTTTCTTGATCTTTTTATTCGTCTGTTTTCTTTCGTTGAAGATAGACAACAGTTTTTATTCGGTCTCTCTTTTGAAAATTAGTCAGATGGATCAAACAGATTCACGCTTCATTTCCACACCAGAGATAAAATAGTGCTTGTAGTCAGTGAGCAAATCAATTCCATGACCATTGACAGTGTGAATTAAATATTGCATGCACGATCAAGACTGTCCGACACGAAATGCAAAATACTCCATGTCCCGTAGACAACAGAAAGTAAAAGTATTGATATGAGAGCAGATTTATAACGAAATAAAGAATAAAAATATATCACCAACAAACAGAACGTCCAAACAAGATGGCCCGCAAATAAATAAATTACAGTGTTCATTGGTTGTTTTGTTTGTTGTAAATTTTTTTTTATTCTTTACTTCGTTATCAATCTGTTCTAATCGTCCTCTTTTTTTAGGCTGTTGGACACGGAGTATTTTGCATTTAGGCCTAATATCCGACAGGCATTGTACGGACTTCATTGTATTTATAAAAATTGCCCAAATAAATTGATTGCAGAGCACATTGGTTGTTCTGATTGTCTTTGATTGAAATTTTCGGTACACATCTTGAAGAAATGAGCCCTCTGATCAAAACATTCACGTTTAATATCTAAAAGATTCAGCAGATTTTATGAGATTAAAAACAATAATCGATTGTCGGACACGAAGTTATATTGAAACTATCCGACTGTCGGACTCGGAGTTATATGAAAACCCTGTCCGACTTTCGGACACATGGACATTGCGTAAATAAAAAGGTAATCAGAAAAAAAAAGTTCAGCACCTACCTATTGTTTTCTAATCCGTGTGATTGTTCCGATTAATTATTTCATAATAAATAAGATATTCCATATAAATGTTGAATCCGAATGTGTATTAATCAATATGGATGTTTTTAATTGTTGTTTTTGTCGTTCTGAATTGTTTAATTATTTCTTTACCCAAAAATATCGTTGTGAATGTTTACAATAAACCCCCTTTCACATTGGACTCGAACGAATTTTTCGTAGACAGATCACTTTCAAAAGTCAATGCAAAGACGCGAATCCGCGCGAAACACGCGTATTTCCGTCTCTGCATTGAATCTGAATGTAACCTGTCTTGCGAAAAATTCGTTTCGCGTCCGGTGTGAAAGCAGCTTAATTCATGTTAATTATACATAATTCTATTACCTAAATATTCATACATGTATTTTTAAACTTGTTAAAACGTAATGCTGGTGTTGTTTCATTCTTTTAAGATACATGGTAACATACAAGACGCATTAATTGCTTAATTAGGTGCTCAGAGAGACGGATTAGAATGCTTTGAACCTAACGGTCCAAATGACCGTTCATGGTAGTTCTAGTAGTGATAAAATTTCGGCGCTTCTAGTGTTAAACCAGCCCCCGAACACCCACACTTGGATAATCACAAATTACAGTTGGGAACAAGTAAACACAAGGAGCCTTCGTACAATCCTCTCAAAATCAGACATCTTGACGCAGGGATCTGTGTCATTAGGAAAACAATACATTTTCACTTTGCGTTTAATACACTTAGTCACTCAGATGGACTTGCCTGAGGACGTCTGCTAAAAGCAGTGCTGCAACAGGACAGTGCACAAGTGCCCGCTGAAGGCAGCAACCTTACATCTGGGAGCACTTAACCCTTTCAGTGCCATAGGCAACTATAGTTGCCCAATGATGTAGGACAGGGGTAGGGAACCTTCTCCAGAAAGAGCCACTGTGGGTGCAGCTTTCATACCAACCAAGTGGTTTTTTTGGAGAGGGTTCCCTAGCCCTGATGTAGGACATCAAAATCAGATGCTGTTGATAAAACCTATCATTTGGCAACTTGTTTAAAAGAGCTCCCCTGCGGGAGCTCTACTAAACAAGTTGCCACATGATAGGTTTTCAACAGCTCAGGATAACTAAATTTTTAATTCCTTGAAAATGTATTCTACGCTCAAAGGGAAAGGGTTCAAATAAGGCCTACCCTATGTGCATGAAGCTGAGCATGCCACAACACATGACGACATGGCCACAGTGAGTGACAATGCATGATGACAGAGCAGTGCATAAGTATGTGGACCGTGACCATTCATGAAAAACAAACAAACAAAAAAAGACCGGAAGACTGGACAAGGGACAAAACCATATCCAAACGTGGGCTTTTGAAGGACCCAGAGAGATTAGCAGGTCCAGCTTGTTTGGGCATGTCAGGCACACTACAACAAACACATTAATGCACTAATGCGCCTGCAAAACCCTCACGAGACCCTGGCAGCAGTCTATGCACAGGCCTTTAGTTTGTTATGTTGGTGAACGAAAGACAAGCACATACACAAGCAGATCAGAATTCTCGAAATTCTGCAGCACGTGTTGCATCTGGCTTTACAGTAATAACTTGGATGCCAATATTTTTTACATTTCACATTCAAATAAAATGCACAGAATGTTTTCTCCAGCTAAGGCTATTTGGTCACTGACTACTGGTTACCAATCAAAACATTGTATGGGTTACCATGGTTTCAAATCTCCATAGAAACTGGATTCCTCATACTCGTAGGAACGATTACACTTCAAAGTGTAAAGATTTTGCCAGGGAATGTGGGAAGCATAACAGATACAACTTGGAAAAAAATGAGGTTGATTGACCTGCCTTTTGTCCAATCTTGAGTCACCAGCCCACGACGTGAGGCTGAAAAGTAATTGGATTATGGAGCATAGAACGATTATAGAACGATCCCAAGCTCAAGAGCAAGCCCAGCCTTAAAAGCCTCAAAAGAAACGATATTAAGATATGGCGGCAGCCGCGTTTCAGTCCTGACCTGAGCCCAACTGAGTTGCAGTGTCAGGAATATAAATGGGCAGTTAATATGCAGTACCTGCAAAATGGCAGAATTCACACAATTCTGCTGAATGAAAAGAATGACAAACCAAAATTCAACGCCAATTTTCTTCATTGTGAAAGACTGATCACTATTTATCAGAAGCATTTAGTTCCAGCTGTTGAGGCGAAAGATGGCCAAACCAGTCACTAAGTTTAAGCGGCCCCATTTTTCACCTGAGTGATATAGGTGTTGGATTACCCTTTTACATAGAAGTGAAATGTTCACTTCACAAATGTTCATGCCTGGGTTTGTTAGTTTGTCTGTCTGTTAGTTTGTCTGTTGATTTCCAAAATAACTCAAAAAGTTATGGACAGATTTTGATGAAATTTTCAGAGAAGGTGGGTATTAAGTCAAGGAACAGGTGATTAAATTTTGGCTCATCTAGGCCCAAGTACTGCAGAGATATACGCCAAAGTTCAAGATTTCAAGTCTTTCCAATGGGCCGGAGTTCCAATCGCCGTGCTTTTGGGTTTTGCTGACCCCTGGCGAAGGTCTGCACTCTCTGAGTGCTTTTCTAGTATAATATATGTTATATATATGTTTTCTTATATAACATTTTCATGTAGAAGCAAAACCATTTAGTGTGACAAATAAGCAAAAATAGAGGAATTAGGCATGGGAACAAATACAAGTACTGTTATCTGTGAACCCACAAAATGACAGCTCGTGGGTATAATAACCGACCCCAATCCAGTAAGTGTATGGAGTGGAGGTCATCATTGGAAAAACCAACTGAAATTAAAGCGCGATCAGACAACGCTCCACTCACCTCAGGTGAAGGAGTGAGAAAAATGAAGGCAATAAAAGGGTTTTGCTTTGCTGTTGATTATGCCGTTTTCAAGTACGTTGTAATATGTATGTACTTCGGCAAAGCATTGGTAAAACTATAGCACTTCCAACACGTAGCATATAGATCATTCTAATTTGGTCTCCCCACAGGTCCATCGTCATTTTTGAGCGCATATGGCTCCACTGAAAATTGTATGGAGTTGGATAAATCCTAATCTGCGTGGTGCAGTCCATGAGGTTCCACTAGTGTGTTTGTTTGCTCAGAATATTTACATGTAGATTACATTTTACTAATGATGCCGAGCATTTGACACACCATTCGCTTTTCAGCCTTACACTCTATAAACCGGAACCTGAAAAGAATATGCTGTAACAGATCCTCAGCTCTGATTTACACGAAATGGCATCCATGAACCAATGACCCTAATATTATTTTGCAGCCACTTTTACACCATTTTTACTGTCCAAGTACTTATGGTGTTCATTAATACTGCGTATATATGGGTTGTTGACCCACAACACTGCTCTACACACCATACACGCCCAGTTCCTGACGCATAACATTGTCCTACAGACCTTACATGCCCTGTTTCAGTCCTCCAGACAGCAGAACTTCAGTTAAGCAGGGTGGCGAGCGCTATTCCCAGAAAGCCACCTGAGTCCAGCTGCATCCATTTCCATATTAGAAATCAGTAACACGTTCAGTTTCAAGTAACATGGTAGATTCAGGTTCAAGTTTAAGGTAGATTACCAAGATAACTAGATAACTCGGTTGCCACAGGGACCGAGTCGTGTATCTCCCCGATCCCCAAATTTCTGACAAAATGGCTGCCGTCAGCCAGATTGGACGTCCAAAATTGCTGAAAATCGGTCTTGAGCATTGTCAAATAAATGTCTTCACCTGTGCAAAATTAGAAAAACTTCCTGTAATAATTGAAGACCTGTGTGTAAGGAGTACTTAAGTCACATTTTGCAAAAAATGAGATGACACCGGTATTAAAAGCCACAATGGCAAGAGTATCATCTGACACCAAAGATTTCTGCACTCAAGTCTTATGTACTGGTGCGTTTCCATTGCCCATCGTTATTAACTGCCACATGTTTTGAAAAATTTGACCCCCAGAATCTCAAAAGTATTATTTTGTGACTTAGGCACTTCTTGCACACAGGTCTTCAGTTGTCGCTTCCAGAGCCCGAAACAGAAAATCTCAGGAATAAGTTAAAAAAAAAATACTGTAACAGAAATTATTCTACCTGTTCTGCTCAAGTCAAATGTTTTCATGATACCCACAATAATGGCAGACTATATCTATAAAAAGCCATATCCTTTAATCCATGATCAGGGTATTTCTACAGAAAACTTCTTTAAATGTCAAATCAATATCCCATACACCAGGTAAGGTTTCACAGAACAGCACTTTTTGTTAGGATTGTGGGATTTTTGTGGTTTAGTGTTTTTTTTTTATTAAGAGTTGTGTGTGGGCGGCCAGTTGTGCAGTATGAAGGTTGACGAAAAACAGAAGGCCAATGACCGTGACCTTGACCTATTCCAGCCCCTGGACACCCACACTTGGATAATCAATGGTTATAGATAGGAGTGAATAAACATAGGGAACCATCACAATCCTTTCTAAATCAGAAATTTTGACACAGGGATCTGTAACAATTGAAGAACAATACTTTTTCACTCCATGTTCACCACAGGAAGTCAGATAGATGAGCATGACAGTGTTTGCTAATCCTTCGAAAATCAATGATGGCTCAAAAGAAACAATAGAAAGATACGACAGTGGCCAAGTCTCAGTCCTGACATGAACCCAACTGAGTTGCAGTTTCAGGACCATAAATGGGTAGTTCAAACTCAATACCTCCAACATGTCTGAATTCACACAATTCTGCTAAGTGCAAAGTACAGTGAGCCGAAATTCCATGCCAATTTTCTTTAAAATAAGACAGATCACTGTTTATTGGAACCATTTGGCTCAAGCTGTTGCAGCCAAAGGTGCCCCAACTCGTGAAGTTAAAGGGGCATCACCTTTCACTTGAGTGATAAAATAGTTGGATAACCCTTTACTCTGAAGTGAAATGATCATTTAAAACATACTTTACATTTCCTCAAGTTACACTTATAATACATTTTTCATGTAGATTTAAAACAATGTTTTCTTTCCATTTTAAATTGCCTTGCAACCAGCTGGCTTATTTGAAAAAGATTTAGCACAAAACAATTTATGAGTACGGTCACGTTTCAGAGATCAGAAAAACAGCTGCATCTTACTAGCTCCAAGATTCCTCATTCGTCTCTCCCGCTGCAGAAACTTTTTTCCCCCCCAGACACCAAACATTTCTGCCTCCCTAGTCCCTTCACTACAGATTATGTCACAGATGATCTTACCCTTTCACTGGCTAGACAAAACAGTACAAAATCCAGTGGCGAAGCTAGCTGGAAAGCAGTGCACGGAGTCTCTCAAACGTGATTTAAGCTTTCTTACAGCTGAGTCATTCCATGCAAAGTCAGGCAAGGGTCCCAGCTTGACCATCTCAGATTTTCTTCAAACTCCGCCCAAATGTAAATCAGCTATTCTTAGGAGGCTTTGCGAAGTATTAGTTTCCCCTCATCATTAGTTCATTATTTATGGCCCTTGCAAGGGGTGGGGGTTACCCTTTGGGAGAAGCATCTAAATTTCAGAGCCATTTTCAGAGCTCTGCTGGAACTGAAATATTCAAGTCAGCTCAAATGAAAAATGCCAGTTCTTAAGTACCCATCTGACCCTTTTAATGATTACCTACAACTCTAATTAGTTGTATATGGAATATTGTAAACCAATAGTAGGCGTTTTCTGCAATCTGATTGGTTAATTACCCTTGTCGAATAGTGTTCGACATCCCTGAAATGACAGGACCTTTTCACCTGCTCATGAATACATTAGCATGCAGAGGTGTATAATCCAGGGGTCAGAAAGTAAAAATCCTACCATGTTTTCATTCCAACCGTAAACTCCTGTCAGCAGATTTGACTTGTTAGTTTTACCACCCAGCTGAAGAATAGTGTCAGCTGCCAGGTCTTTTGTGGCTGGAACAATATCCTGGGATGGACTTTTACTTTCTGAACCTGGATTACACACCTTTGTTAGCATGAAAACTGACCTACTCTCGCTCATTCAGCCCATCAGTTCAACTTGACAGGTTGCAGAATTCTAGCGCGTGACTCCATGACCTAATTGTGACGGATCACGTCGCCATACGACAGAGTCCGTGCAAAAAGCGTTTCTTTCTCGCTTATGGTTTACAATATCGATAAATAGTTACGTTTGTGAAATTTATGGTTTACAATATCGATAGTTACTTTTGTGAAATTTTCTGGGATTCATTGGAATTCAACGCCTGCAAATTTAAACGTTTAAAACCTCCGACTAACGTAACTATTTATCTTCATATTTAAATAGTTTCCTCGTATGTAGGATATGAAAGTAAATCAGATGTTAAGTGAATGGGAAAATATTTGGTCTTAAAGTTGTATATTTGGCCAAAATGGGCCTAATTTGCCATGCTATAACTCAGTGCTGACATACTTTTGGGGGCCCAATCTTTGGGATGTTCTAGAAGAGATATTCATGCACAATATATCCAAAAATTATAGAGGTGACTTGTTTCCTTCTGAGAAAATTCTTCCAGTTAATATGAGAATAATGTAAAATTTGCATGGGGCATTTCCCCGAAATCTCCCGTTACTTTCATTTCCAGAAATAAGAAATAAATTGACTAATTTGCCCCATTCATAATAGAAAATTATGATGATTGGATTAGAGAACTGCACAATTTCTGAACAGCTCTGCAAAATATTACAAAATATTCTTGATGCTGATGTCAGCTTGCTCCCTTCTCTTGTGGCTGGAAATGTCACCATAAATGAGGCTGATGTAAGGATCCCTCACGTACCGTGCATGTACATTGCAATTCGGTTTCACTTCATTGAGCCATCCTTTATCAAAACTTTGCTTCTCCACAGCACGTTTTGTGATAAATACATTAAAACTCGATGAAGGAGGATGTCAAAAACTGTACAGATTCCATTCATCCTAAAGGTATGTTCTATTATTCACTAAATTATAATGCCTTATTGAGACTACTCATGCGAGAGGGATAGAGACTAGTAGAAATGTTACTCGAGCAAATTGTGCATTTAAGCAAATTCACAAGCAAGATTTTCTTGGAAGGAGACAAAACACCAACATAATTTTTGGATATACTATGCCTTATTAACCCTTCTAAGACATATCAAAGATTGGGTCTCCAATTGTATGTCAGCACTGAGTTATAGCATGGCAAAGTAGGCCCATTTTGGCCGAAAATACAACTTTAAGACCAAATATTTTCTCATTCCCATTCGTCTGATTTACTTTTGTATCTTTCATACGAGGAAACTATTAAAATATTCCCTATACAACTAATTTGAGTTGTAGCTACTCATTAAATAAATAATAAATAAATAATCATTTTATATTGTGATTTATCTGATCATCTTCCAGTGTTTTATCTTGCTCCACAAACTGTTAAAAAGAATACTGTTGATGAGGTTTTTTTCCGAAACTTCTGCAATGGTAAGATTAACAAATTTATTGATAAATTATCCTCAGTTACGTGGGCTGCTGTTGAGGATAAGCACGATTGTCAACTTGCTTGTGATATCTTTCATACTATATTTTTCAAAATCTTTGATGAGTGTTTCCCCTTTCAAAGGAAAGGAGAATCCTCTAACCTGGGTAAATCATGGTTAACTGTTGGATTGAAACGTTCAATTGCAAAAAAGCATAAACTATATAAAGACTATCTTACTAATCCCACTCCACTATTTTTAAATAGATATACAACATATAGAAACAAATTAAATCACTTACTGAGGTCAGCTAAGCGTAAGTTTTATGAGGTTAAATTTACTAAATCTCAGAAAGATATTAAAAATACTTGGAAGATCATAAATGAGATTATGAATAAAAACAACAAAAATATCAACTTTCAAAGGGAATTCAAAGGAGTAGGTAAATCAATTTCTGATTCTGGTGAAATAGCAAATGAATTTAATAATTTCTTTGTAAATATTGGTCCTTTACTACCAGATAAAATTCCACAAGTCCCACTCTCCGTCTCTGGGATCAAGAGTCCTTCCTCTGCTTTTGTTTCTCATCCAATCTCTGAGACTGAGCTCTTTGCTATTGTTAACAACCTCAAATCAGCGGCACCAGGTTATGATGAACTGAAATCTTCAATACTTAAAAAATGCCTTCCATACATCTCCAAACCTCTCCTCCATGTTTTGAATCTATCTTTGGAAACAGGTGTATTTCCTGATCAATTCAAACGGGCTTAAGTCATCCCTCTTTTTAAAGCTGATGACCCCTCTTTATTTTCCAGTTATAGACCAATATCCATATTACCCTGTTCTTCCAAAATTTTGGAAAGAATTGTCTATAATCGTTTGTTTAAATATTTTAACGATAATAATGTCCTTTATCCCCATCAATATGGATTCAGAGAGAAACATTCCACATCATTGGCTCTCACTCAACTTATGGATAACATCACTAAAGCCCGAGACAATAAGGAAATTACTATTGGAGTATTTGTTGATTTATCAAAGGCATTTGATATAGTTGATCATGTTATACTATTGCAGAAACTTTCACTTTATGGCCTATGTGGAACTGAATTGTTATGGTATGAAAGCTATCTAACAAGCAGGAAACAATGTGTATCATGGAATAACTCACTGTCAGATTATAGGACAATTTCTTGTGGTGTGCCCCAAGGATCAATTCTTGGTCCATTATTATTTCTTATTTATATAAATGACTTATACTTGAATTCATCAAGAGCATTTCTCATTTTGTTTGCTGATGATTCCAATATCTTTTTATCTGGTAAAGATGAGAATAATTTAATATTAGAAATGAATTCAGAATTGTTGAAAATTGACAACTGGTTTAAAGCCAATAAGCTATCGCTCAACACTAAAAAAAGCTCATACATGATGTTTATGCCTAGAACTCATCAAATAATAAACACTTACCCTAATGTTCATATTGCAAATAATATTCTTGAAAGGACAGCAGTCACTAAATTTCTTAGCATATTGATCGATGAAAATCTTTGTTGGAAAAATCATATAGCATTTATTTCTAACAAGATAGCAAAAAATATTGGAATCATCAGAAGAATAAGACATCTTGTAACTAAAAAGATCCTTCTTGGTCTATATTACACTTTGATATATCCTTACTTGTCATATTGCAATATTGTCTGGTCAAATACCTTTAAGAGCAATCTTAATGGTATTTTCACTTTACAAAAACGTTTTGTGAAAATGATAACTTTCTCCGATAGATTTGCTAGTTCCACTCCATTATTCAAATCTCTTAGGATTCTTCCCCTTTTTGATTTAAACAATTTTTTAATATGTGGTTTTGTTTTCCAATCCATTCACAATCTGCTTCCACCATGTTTTCAAAATTTATTTAACTTCAACTTTCAAATTCACAATTACAATACTAGGTCAGCTAACAATCTCCACCCATCCCTTCCTAGAACAACCTTTTCCAGTTTTTCAGTCAGATACAGAGGTCCTGTCTTCTGGAACCAGTTACCACATTACATTAGAAACTCTTCCAGCTTTTATTCATTTAAAAATTTAACTAAATTCTTTTTATTGGATCAATTAAAAAACACATCTACACAATTTCTGTTTGGTTTTTGATCAGCTTTTCTGTGTATCCGTCTGTTCTTTTCTGTTGTTAGTTTAATTTATTTAACCTAATGTATTTATTTATTTAGTTATTTGTTTGTCCCCCCGTTGCTTGCTTCATTTTAGGAAAGCCACTTGATAAGCCCTGATGGGGTTTTTTTGGCTCTTCCTGCACATTTTTTGTTTAGTTTTTTTCCCCTCTTTTGTTATCTTATGTTTGTAAAGTTCTTAACTCTGGTATCATGTATTTTCTTTTTCCTATGTGCAAAGTAAATAAATAAATTAATTAATTAAAAGGGTCAGATGGGTACTGAACTGGCATTTTTTATTTGCAATTGTGCTTTTTTCCATTTTTTGGCTCCTCCTAGATACCCAAGCTCACCTTCTAGCAGGTCTTATGTTGTGTTTCCCTGCTGTCTGGGTACTGGAGAGTCATTCCAGAGGAAATTATAGAGCTGGCTTGAATACTTCAGCTACAGCAGAGCTCTGAAAACGGCTCAGAAGTTTAGTCGTTTTTTCCCAAGGTGTACCCCCCACCATTTGCAGGGGCCATTAATCATAAACTACTGATGAGGGGAACCTAATATTTCGCAAAACCTGCTTAGAATAGTAGATTTATATATGGGTGAAGTTTGAAGAAAATCTGAGATGGTCCAGCTGGGATCATCCTGGAATTTGCTTGATTTCACATGGAATGACCCAGATTTGTCTCGTCAATCACTTTCACATGATAAGTAGACAAATAAATATTGATGTATACATCTTTAATTTGACATACAGACTCATAAACATGTTTTAAACGTCAGTTTGGTTTGGAACAGGGGTCCACAATCTTTCCCAGAAAGGGCCGGTGTAGGTGCAGGATTTCATTGCAACCAAGCAGCTACACACCTGATTCTACTAATCAAGCTTATTAGCAAAGAGTCCAGGGGTTGAGGAGTAGTATCAGGTGTGTAGCTGCTTGGTTGCAATGAAAACCTGCACCCACACTGGCCCTTTCTGGAAAAGAGTGGGGACCCCTGATTTACATTTTTTTTTTTTTTTTTTTTGGATTATCTTAGAATTATTGACCGTCATTATGTAAAAGAGGGGCACAAAGCGGACTTAAATTCTCGAATAGTTCAATCCCCCCTGGCTACAGGCTTGCAAATAATACGTCATGAAAGAGCCCTGATCTCAACAGCATCAAGGCTATCTGGGAATACCAGAGAAGACAGATGCAAGTGAGACTATGAGCCTGCCGAGGAACTGAGGCATATTCTGCAATAGGCTTAAACCTCACAAACAGCAAGTAATCGTACAAAACTACAAAACTGTAGGACAGTGCCAGATTTTTAGGCAAAGGGGAGTCATACTTAATACTGATTTGAGTTCATTTTTAACAGTTCACAGCACTTAATAGTGCTTTATAGAAACCTTTCATGATTTTTGGAAGTATCTTCGCCTCACGGAATTGTGTTACATGTGCCTAAAACTTTTGCACTGCACCGGAAATACTGTTGTTAGTGAATCCACAAAATGGCTGCTCCCGTGCTCCATAGCTCGCCTCGATCCAGTAAATAAACGGAGAGGTGCATCATCTTAGGAAAACCAACTGAAATTGAAGTGCGATCAATGAGCACAGAACTGACCTCAGATTCAGAGATGACAAAAATGGAGGTAAAAAAAAGGTGTTTCTTTCCATTTTTGATGATGTAGTTTTCTAGTGGTATGTACGTACCAGACAGTGCATTGGTAAAATCACACATACCCAATCATCACTCAAAACACTTTCTGGATGTAGCTGACAAGATGATTCTAATTGGGTCTCCCCACACACTTTTTCTTATTAGAAAATGAATTGTTTTGTAATTTTTGAGTGCTTATGGCTCCACGAAAAATTGTAGGGAATGGAATAAATCCTGTGGGTTGCAGTGTATGAGGCAGTGCTGGTGTATTTGTCCGCTAAGAACATTTACATGCATTTTACAACCAGTGTAGTGCTGAACATTTGATACACCTTTTACTTTCCAGCTGTATACTCAAGCAAAGTAAATCTGAAAAAAAAGTGCTGTAGGAGATCTTCAGCTCTGATTTACGGGCACTTATATCCATGTCTTATGAAACACATAGGATTTTGCAGCCTCCTTTATGTGGAAGAAGGAGGCACTCCTCCCCTCCCCCTTTCCCATCATTCTGTGTCTGTTCCTGGCCGTCCCACCTGTCCTCTCCCATTGTTATCTTTTGAATGTCCCTCCAAGACCCCCTGTGTATCATACATTGGTTTTGCTCTCCATGTGTGTTCCTGTGTCCAATCAGTGTGAACTTTACCGTGAAGTACAGCCTACTTAGTTCCAGTAAAAACCTCTGAGAGCCCATTCTGTAGGTCTCTTTTCCACTGGTGCCAGGCAAAGAGCCGCAGACTTCAGCAGTTGGTTTTTGTTTGTACAATTACTTGCTCATGATTTCACCTGTGCAATAAATTTGAAAAAAAAGACTATTGGCTTTAACCTCATGGTTCTACGACATTTATAACATTTTCACCATCCAAATACTTTATGAACTGCATTGTGTTCATAACAAACGCCTTAAACAAAACAAAAAAAATCTTTCAGGCTCTCACCAATTACTATAAACAAATCTATTTTTATTAATATACAGGTCTGTACACAGTGAAAACGTATAAAAATAAAGTAAAAACTTACAAATAGCTCAATATATCTACACAAAACACATATGAACAACTGACTGTCGCACTCGCAATACATACACTGTGCTTAAGGAAGTTATTATTTTTTTTTTTTTTAATTCGACTTGCGACTTTCCCTCAGGCATCATTAAAGGACATCTGGCCAGGACCATTGGCTCAGAGTTCAAGAAAGCTCAAACAAAATCACAACAATAATTACATACAATTCCTCAATAATTGAAGTGATATGTAAAATTCATACAAAAACAGAAAAAGATTTTGAAATTTTCTTGTACCTACATTTAGTTATGAACGGGGGGAAAAAAAAAAGTTTACTCCTGGTTTCACCTTATCAACTGTAAATAGTCATGAATTTAGAATTTGATGCCTGCAACACAATCCAAAACAATAGGGCAGGGAAATCTATAGAGAGGATAAGTTGAAGAATCATCAGGAAAAACTTCCCTTTGGAACATTTGCTCTCTGAATGTGCAAACTTATGGATCTCAAAATCAACAGTCCATTATTTAGTGAAAAGATTTAGAGCATCTGCCAGCAGCCATACCACTACTAAATCTGCTCCAGCCGTGTGGCTGAAGCTAAGCAGGTGTGGGCTTGGTTAGTACTGGGATGGCCATATGTCAACGCCATCCAGAAGCACTGCCCACTTCTCTGGGTTTGAGCTCATCTGAAATAGACTGACGGTCATGTGGAAAGAAGAGCTGTGGTCTGTCAAGTCCATCTTTCATAACTGATCTTGGAAATAGTGGATGTTATTTTCTCAGGGCCAAAGAGGAGAAGAACAACCCTGACTGTTGTCAACAATATTTTCAAAAGCCAATGTTTGTCATTGTCTGGGACTGCGTCAATGCACTCAGAATAGACAACTTCGCACATCTGTGAAGCCAAAATTGAAGCAAAAGGTTATGTGTGCATTTTGGAACAACATGCCTTTTTGATCTCATCTTTCTAGGAACGCCCCTGTTTACTTTTTTTTCTGGCAGAATAACACAAAGCCACACTTTGCTTGTATTACGACAGCGTGACTTCCTGGTCAGAGATTGGCTACAGCCAGCAGCCCACAATGGTCTCTCATGGAAAATTTGTGACGGATTATGAAACACAAAATACAAGACCCCAGAATGTTTACCTACCAAAGTCTGATATCAGGGGAGAATGAGAATAAATTCTGCCTTTGAAACACCACAAGCTGGTGCCCTTGTTTCCCAAAATGACTACTGACTGTCTTTCAAAAGAAAGGTGATATTACAGTGGTCAACGCGCTCCCGTCCCAACTTCATTGAACGCGTTGCAGGCATTACATTTCGAAATAGCCAGGATATTCAAAATAACAATAAAGACAGAGAAATAAAACATTACTGATTTTGTCTTTGTATTTTTTCCAATTGAATACAGGTTAAAAGGGATGTTCAAATTAATACTTGTTTGTTTTTATTGAAATTATACACATAGTCCCAGTTCTTCTGGTATTGAGGCTGTATGACAAACTTTCCCCCCCCCAGAATTTAGATATTTTGTCACAAAATGTGAAAGTGAAAGACAACTTTCAACTGACGTGAACCGTAAATGATAGAACTGCCCCTTAGGCGTAACGAAATATCTTTGGTCATTTTAAGACAAAGCTGACCTGAATGAAAAACACTTAAACATCCAGATCAAAACACTCATGGAATCCGCCATTTTCCACTTAACAATGGCGTCAAATGTCCTATAACTCTTTTATAGGCAGAGGTAGAAAAAAAAAAAAAAAAGCTCTCGCTGAAGACCCAAGGTATCCGCTTTCCTGTGAATGTTCTGACACAGTGAACACATTGAAAGAAGAAATCTTTGAAGAATTGTATCCATAAATACGACAAATGCTCTGCTATATGACCAGACAAACACAATTGTAGCGGTTTTTAAATGACACGAAAACAACTCTTTGTTAATATTGTGGGGATAAGACAACTTGACACAGCTGATAGTGAAATGTATTCATCACAAAGTCTATTCTGGGAGTATAAGGGCTTGCTAAAATGTCCATCCACCATATGGCGTGTCTGCAAGAGGCAGACAGGGGGCAGCAAACAGTCCACCCTCAAATATCACTCAGTAGGGACACACAGACACCCGTATGAATGGATGCAAATATGCAAGTATGCAGGGTTTTTCTCAAGGAAGAAATGAGAAAGGATATGTACAAGTAACAACTGCGCATGCATAACAATCTAAAAGATGATGGAAGCTAAGCTAAGCACATAGATTAGTTTGCTAACCATGCTAGCAGTGTGTAATGATCAAATTTCCCAGCTGCCAGAACTATAAAAGAAGCGACATCCTCATCACAGCTAGTAACTTTAGTACCTGCACCAATGAAAATATTTGCTCAATATTATGAATATGAAGGACAACTCACTATTCACTTATGCGCACTTTGCAGAAAACTAATGAGAAAAAAGTGGGGAATTCAGTCCAAAATGAGGTAAGCCTATAAGGACCTTTGTTAAGCTAAGGTCATTCATCTTCACTGTCATGAGACTGCCAAAGCGTTCCTTGGCTACTCACTGGCAAAACCTTTTAGGGGAATGGAAAGGCGGCCATATTCAGTTTTTATGCTCCAACCCGGCCGAAGTCCAATGGGAGGGGGGGGATTATGTAATGACACAGTCCGTCTGTCCGTCCATCTGTCCGAATCGGTAGGTACTTGGCACGTGAAATAAACTCCTCCTACAGTTTTCATAGGACATTACTGAAACTGCACATATGCAGCACCTACACTGATAGATGATGTTGTGCTCTCAGGGCAGTGTTGTTTTATTGTTTGGTCGCTTTCTCATTATATGAAGCACTGTACGACTTTTATTAAAAAATTTCTCAAAATCCAAGTCACATCTGGACTCCATAGGATAATTCTTTTGTCTAACGCCCGTTTCGTGCGAAAGTTGTCTTTCACTTTAAATCTAAGAATGTGTGAATCGAGTGACAAAAAAGAACTCAAGTCAATCTTAATGATGGAAAAAGTCTTTGATAAGAATCAAAAAACAAATTACTGAATAAGGACTAAAATAAATAAAATGATTTCAATTCCTTATAGGTTATCGTCGTAAATCTTTGGGATAGAAGTTGCACAATTGCAAAGTTGCAGCATTGCTTTCGTAATTGGTCAAGAGCTCAGCGCCAAGACAGGGTAGAATTACACAGGGGGTGCAACTGACTAGTGAATAATGTACCATCTCTTTTATTATTGGTCTCCGGGATACGCAGAGCTACACCTGAGAGATTGCCAGCCCGGGAGTGGCTGGGTCTGCACCACCACAAACAAGTTCACCCATCCATGTCATATGAGAGCTTGCACACATGTGGCAGCCTCATTTTCAGTAATGGTACACCTTTATCTGGTTGTTTTCATCCAGACTGAGCTGCACCAGTCCACTCAGGGAAGGGGGGTTCCGGTATCGGCTGAGGAGGGGTCTGATCAGGGGATGTTAAGGAAACAAAGAGAGTCTTACACAAAAATAAGATAAAAGTGAGAGAATTCTAAAGGAAAAAGTAGTAAGTAATTAAGTAGGACCAATCAAATAAGCATAAAAGAAATTGCCAACGAACGGAAATATTTCATTTTGACCAAGTCAAGGCCTTCTTTGAAGGTAAAGATTTAGGTCAATTGAAGGGAAAGTCATCATGGTGATAAACGAGACGGTGGAAAATATGAAACAATGCAAGGCGAACTCAAACAAAAATTTTCCCGTTGTTCTGAAAAACAAAGCAACTCGCGCACCCTCTAATGGTGATAGAAAGAACTGCGTGTCCGAATGCATTAACGGCTGATACAATGGTTTACTCGAGTGAGGATACATGCTGGAGTCCTTCCTGCGGCTCTCCAGCCAACGCTTAGTCTCCTCGATTCGGGCCTGCAGACGCTGGCCATCCACCTCCACAGAAACCGGCTGCTTGTGACCGAGACTGTGAACACTGTCAGACCTGGGCACGCACGGGCACAGCCACGCACAGGCACATTCAGACGTCAGTGCTTCCATAATCAGTAACATACTGTATCAATCATACTGTATCATCATGAACAGCAGCTGCATGTCTGGATCAAAGACGGTTTTATTGATTTGGCCATGAACTGCTCCATATTATATTTGTAATCAAACAATTCACATGGGGTTACAAAGGCAGATTCTAAAACAAAACTGGACAGTCCGGTTGCTCGCAAACACCTACTTCTCCAGTCTGTACTGCTTTTTACAAGGAAATCTCTATGTTTCAGCACAAATTTGCGCATTATTCAGCCAATACTGTCGCCATGGAAAACAAAATCGATAGGTCATAACTTAATTATAAATAACACGCCCGTACTAAATGTGAAGATATCGGTCAAAATTACACACAAACAGCGCCAACAAGGCAGTGCCTACAGAAGCAGACTCGGATGACAATCGTGAACCCATAGTAGCCGCCCGACTTTGTCCAGAGGGCTACAATTAAAGGCTATTTTACGTTTACTCCTGGTAATACACAGTAAATCATCGCTGTCCGATTACAACTGCATTTCTCCAAAAATCCAAATATTCCGGGAGATGAAAAAACTCTTCCCCAAAATAGCATTTTTCCACAATGAGAGAAAGTTCTTCCTCTCAGCCAGTAAGCAATAAAATTAATCCAAATCATACACAATTCAAGCCATATCTTCATTAGGCCAATGTGATATTTAAAGTGGACGTACATGGATGTGCCGTCTGCAAAAACGGACTCAATAGCAAGGATTTCTCACGAAGGATTCTTATGGTGGACAGGTAATTCAAGCCTAATATTATCATGAGATGCTGGCTGTTATGAGCGGTGATGTTTCTGGTCGGGTGAAAGGTAGACAGGTGCTTTGACGTGAACAGAGCCAATCTGTAGACCTTCCGATTACGACCAGAAAGAAAGAGTATTTTCATAGCTCCTCAGTAGCCAAAATCTCCGCAAGAGAAAGAGAAACAGCAATCTGCCCTGTGTCATACTCCAGAATGCAGCACCACTTCCTAAATCTTCAAGTTTCTCTCTCAAAATAGACCTCTTGACAAATCTTGTTGATCAAATCGGCCAGTTTTAAATTTTGAGATAAGATGGAAATCGATGCCTAAACTCTACATACGATGAAAAAAATAAAATGCTAAAAGTGGACAAGTGTCGGATAGTGACAAGGTATATTGAGGAAATACTTGAAATCCGCGCAATCCGTAACCACTGCTGAACCGTTTGATTCCAAATCCAAATTTGCAGAAAACTGAGTATAAGCAAGAAAGCCGTATCTTGTTGCTAAACATTATTGCACTTAGTATTCAACTTTGATAAGGCTTTCAGTAGTAGTGAAAAGCCCTATGACCTTACCTGGCTGGAGTATAGGCAGAGTAAGTAGTGCGACTCCCTGTGGACTGATATCCATTAGTTTCAACGGCTCCTGCTGACACAGGCAGACTGTTACCATTGTGAACTGGATATACTGGCAACTGCAGTAAATTCAGTTATGGGCTACAGTGATGCACACATTCACAACTGCAGAAAGAACATCCACTGCAGCCGGTACAGTTAGCATCCTGAGCAACGGCAAAAAAGGTCAAAATGCCAAAAGCGCAACATTAATACATTTACAGTATGTTTTGAAGTAAAATTTTAACAATGAAACAAAGCATCATATAAAAATGCATCCTGTGTCATTTTTAAAAACCCCTTTGCGCAGACAGAGGCACTAGCCTCCGTAAATTCCGAAATTTAATTCCTAGATGATTCTGTAATTGAATTTCCGAATGTCTCATTTTACTGGAATAATTTTCCAGAGTCTCTGTGACACAAATGCTGAGTTATAGAGCGTAAATAGGATGATGCATACAAGAAAAAAAATTGGCATTATTTGTATTCTGCACAAAGGGGTTCAAGAAGACACTGGTTTGAGCAGCATTAAGGTACTGGCACTACCGCTTCACCACATTCAATGGCAAAATCCAAACTGCACCCATCCGTGCCAGTTAACCTGAAACACGAGAGGAAGGTCACTGACTCACCTGGAAAAAGTCCAGCCCACCGGCTGCCCAGTGCCTCCCCCAGCCCCCGCGATAGGCCAGCGCTGGTGGGAGGGGCCCACGCGGAGGCCGGGGAGCGGGACAGGGGAAATGGGAGGGTGCTGTAGGCGGAGAGAGGAGGGGCCTGGCTGTGGGCCAGCGAGCCCAGGGCTCCAAGCACACTGTTGAGCTGGCCAGAGATGTGCTGGAGGGAGTCAGCCAACTGCTGTACTTTGGCGGGTACGGTGGAGTGGGCACCTGCAGAACGAGGGGCGGGGGGCACTTAGCGTCTCCATAACACAGCCAGCATGCGTTTTAAGAGGTTTAACCACTTTAAAACAACAAATGCACCAAGTGAAGACAAACCAGCTGCTTCTAAAATCCTACGATTGCAACGGTAGATGGAACAAAACCCAGCACACACAGGGGAGCCTTATCCATGGTGAGGAACATGATAAGTTACAAGGTATACTGTAGGTGAGGTATACATTTGTCATTATTTGTCATTTTTTGTCATTACTGATACCGTGGCTTCTTTGTCTCCCATAGGTGGATAGCTGCACCAGCTGAAACAGCCATACCACTCAGCTGCAGACTGCATTTGACCAGTATTATGTAGTATTATGCTTTTGTATACACAGGCAAACCAGACAATGTTTAGTACTCTCAATACATGCAGTCCAAGTAGAGACAGTTTTTCCCCAATACCCACTTAGAAAATGAAAGTAATGCACACCTGTAAGTGGATAGGTGCGTAGGAGAGGGCTCAAGGTCGACCAAATAGAAAAAACAAAAAAGTCCTGCACAGTCCTCTACGCTTTCAATCCTTTATTAAATTCACACCTTTCGGTCATAGACCTTCATCAGGTAGTAACGACGTAGTAACCACCTGACGAAGGTCTACGACCAAAATGTTGAGCGAATTTAATATAGGATTGCAAGCGTAGAGGACTGTGTGTGGGATTTTTTAGTTTTTTCCCCCAAATACCCACTTTAAATAGAGAATATTTTACACTCCAAATACAACCAGTCCAAAAATGGAATGTTTTGTAATCTGAATACACACAACCCAACCAGAAAATGTTACACACTGGAAATATACAACACAAAGTCAAATAAGAGGATGTTTCATACTCTGAATACATCTAGCAGACATATCATCAACATAATCCTTTATTCTACAAATACACACAGTCCAATGACCTAAATCTCATATCCCAATACAGGTTACCTGATATCGTGATAACGATATATATCACGATATAGCAACCGCTTTAATCGCTTTTCTGGAGTTCTGAGGATACGAGTGGACAAAGCAGATCTGGAATATACTGGACGATGTGTTCGATGATGGTTTGAAAGTTTGTCAGATGTTTTGTGGAGTTTAGCCGTTGCTACTGGGTGACCCCATTTGCTTCCAGAGAAAAGGAATTAGGATAATTTTTCAAAACTCTCCAGTGGCCATAAAGTTATGCCAGGTGAAAAACAACTTTGTCCGTTCGAGACATCTAATGGTGAGCAATTGATATACAAATTATAGTTTTTGGGTGGACTATCACTTTAAACTGCATTATTATGTATGTTAGGCAGTCAGTTAATGTGGCTTATGCGCATAAACTCCCATAATAAATTACTGGAAATGGCTGGATTTGTACCGCGATATAAATGATAGAGCCATTTTTCTATCGATAGACATTTTTCTATCGTGGCACGATATATATCGTCAAATCGTATAGCCCTAAGTCCAGCTAGAGAATGTTTAATACTCCAAATAAACACAGGCAACAAGGGAATATTTAATACTCAGAAGTCAGAATACGCACAGAGTGCAATGAGAGAATGTTTTATACCCTTAATGCACACAGTGCAACAAGAAAATATTTTACACTCACATACAGTCCAACAAGAAATGTACTATACCACAAATACATGCAGTCCAGCAGGGGAATGTTTCATAGTCCAAATACACAACATCCGACCAGAGAATGTTATGTACTCCAAATTCACAGTCTAGCTTGAGATTGCTGTATACTCTGAATATATGCAGCCAAACGAGAATAATTTATAGGCTGAGTACACATTCCAACAAGGGAATGTTTTATTCAATGAACACACACAGTCAAACTGGAGAATGTTTCATTTCTAAGTACAAGCAGTTCAACCAGACAAAGTTTTGTACTATGAATAAACACAGCCGAACTATAGTACGCTTCCCATCCTAAATACATAAAGCCCAACAAGAGACCGTTTTATACTTCGAATCTGAACACATCCAGACCAACTAGGGGCAATTTTACACTCTGTAAGCGGACAGTTTAAAAGAAGATAGTTTAATGCTCTGAAGATGCACAGTAGCCTGTGAGTACCAGGTGATATTTAGGGCTCAGTGACCACACTGTGCTACAAGAGAGCGAGCACCAATTACAGGTTCCGTCCCTGACAGAAAACGGCCTCACTCTCTCACGAGGGCTCACTTTAAGTCACATATTCTCACACTCATTCACACTCTGACTGTTCTGTCTGACTCACAATCACTCTCGCATACACACTCCCTCTCACTCAATCAATCAGTGTTCAATCTCTCTCTCACTTTAACTCACCAGCACCATCCAGAGCATCTACGCTGCTCAGCTCCGATTCGCTGACGTCGAAGGTGACTCTCCTGCCTGCTGTATCTTTCATGATGTCATCGTCAGAGAGCTGCGGATAGAACAGAATAAGGAGTACTGACGTTCTTCCACACCCACTCGGCTAATCTACAGCCACAGCCGCAACAATTTAAGGCGTAATAATTCTGTTGAGTAAGGAGTTGAGTAGTACTGTTTGCTGAGTAGGATGTTCGATTGTGCGTGATAAGTACGTGTCGATCAGAGCACTGGGGACAGAGCATTTTCAGTAGTGCATAGCAGGACTTGTTGAGTAACCAATGTTAACCCTTTAAGCGCGAGTCGTGGCTATAGCCATGATAACAATAATCACAATGGCTGCCGCTCGCGGCTATTGCCGCAAGGAAGTGTCCGTTGCCAGGGCAGGTGTATTTCACCGTGCCAATCAGATTTTAGTATTCATGCAGCCTCGTTGGGGATTGGTTTCTAAGGCCCCTGGAGTGTGGATTATAACAATTTCTTTTAACTGCATAGTCATCATATGAATGAATCATTACAATATTCTTGTTTTGTGGATGTTGACCACACATCGTTTCAAAATGCCAGCCATTTGAGAACTTGTCAAGTGATGGCAGTGAGTTTAATGACGAAAATGCTGAATATCTAGTTATGCTGTTTGCTAAAAGTGATGGCGCGAATGAAGCTGACTTTCCTGGCTCTGAGGAGCAAGCAATTCTGATCTGATCGATTCAGCGCTGAAGTGTCACATGTGGGAAATATTTTGAGCAGTGTGTTGGTGTTTTATACAAAAATTATTTAGCACTTAAAGGGTTAATAGGGCATGTTGAACATGGCCGGCGAGCAGTTGTGTAGGGTAGGATGTGTTGTGTAGGATTTTTGGAAGAGAAGTGCACTGAGTAGGTTGTGCTGAGTCAGGGCTGTATTACACCTCTGGGTTGAGCAGAATATGTGGCTCTACAGTCTGCATTAATGACGAATGGTGACAGCTGAGGTGACGTGAGATAACGGTCACACGAACATCCAATTCTAGGCACCAAATAAAACGCAACTACAGGCTGGCCAAAGAGGTGATACAGGCACACACTCTCAGTGAGTAATTATGAGATATACTGCATGTAATACTCCGCACCAGAAATCACATCACCCAAAATTATCAGAAAATACATCACGTGCGCAAACTGAGCAACAAGCTGCACAAGCGAAAAATGTTCCGCTAATTTGGAAGCGCTGCTCACATTACACCGCAGGAATTCAGCAGACATATCAAACAGTGTGAGGATGTTTGGTACAGTTCATGTTGAGTAAGGCATGTTCGGTTAGGTGTAGAGCAGTATGTGCAGAACAAGACGTGTTCAGTAAGGTGTACAGAAGGGCGTAATGAGCAATTCATGAGCAGTAAAGTGGGGAGTGTTCAATGAGAGGTAAAATAGTTGTAGTGAACAGCGTGTTCAGTAAGGTGTAGAGTTAAGGCAGTTGAGTAGGGTCTGCTAAGTCAGGTGTCGTGCAGGGCAGGTTGAAAAAAGGTTTAGAGCAGGGCTCGTCAAGTGCAGAGCAGGGCGTGTTAAGTAGGAAATAAGGGGTAGAGCAAAGTGTATTGAGGAGGGCTTGCTCAGTGAGCAACAGAGCAAAGTTTGCCAAATAGGGTTGCGTTCAGTAAGGTGTAGCACAGTGTGTGTAGAACAAGGCGTGTTCAGTTGGGTGCACAGGATGCGTCAAGTAGGGCTTGTTCAGTAAAACGTACAGTGTGTGCAGTACATTTATGTGTGTTCAATAAGGCGTAGAGCAGGGCCTGTAGAGTGTGTGCAGTTGAGTTATGTGTGTTCAGTAAGGCGAAGAGCAGGGCCTGTAGAGTGTGTGCAGTTGAGTTATGCGTGTTCAGTAAGGCGTATAGCAGGGCGTGTAGAGTGTGTGCAGTAGAGTTATGCGTGTTCAGTAAGGCGTAGAGCAGGGCGTGCAGAGTGTGTGCAGTAGAGTTATGTGTGTTCAGTAAGGCGTAGAGCAGGGCGTGTAGAGTGTGTGCAGTTGAGTTATGTGTGTTCAGTAACGCAAAGAGCAGGGTGTGTAGAGTGTGTGCAGTAGAGTTATGCGTGTTCAGTAAGGCGTAGAGCAGGGCGTGTACAGTGTGTGCAGTTGAGTTATGCGTGTTCAGTAAGGCTAAGAGCAGGGCGTGTAGAGTGTGTGCAGTAGAATTATGCGTGTTCATTAAGGCGTAGAGCAGGGCGTGTAGAGTGTGTGCAGTTCAGTTATGTGTGTTCAGTGAGGTGTAGAGCAGGGCGTGTAGAGTGTGTGCAGTTGAGTTATGTGTGTTCGGTAAGGCGTAGAGCAGGGCATGTAGAGTGTGTGCAGTAGAATTATATGTGTTCAGTAAGGCGTAGAGCAGGGCCTGTAGAGTGTGTGCAGTAAAGTTATGCGTGTTCAGTAAGGCGTAGAGCAGGGCGTGTATATTGTGTGCAGTTGAGTTATGCGTGTTCAGTAAGGTGTAGGGCAGGGCGTGTAGAGTGTGTGCAGTAGAGTTATGTGTGTTCAGTAAGGCGTAGAGCAGTAGAGTGTGAGCAGTTGAGTTATGTGTGTTCAGTAAGGCGTAGAGCATGGGGTGTAGAGTGTGTGCAGTAGAGTTATGTGTGTTCAGTAAGGCGTAGAGCAGGGCGTGTAGAGTGTGTGCACTAAAGTTATGTGTGTTCAGTAAGGCGTAGAGCAGGGCGTGTAGAGTGTGTGCAATTGAGTAATGCGTGTTCAGTAAGGCGTAGAGCAGGGGGTGTAGAGTGTGTGCAGTTGAGTTATGTGTGTTCAGTAAGGCGTAGAGCAGGGCGTGTAGAGTGTGTGCAGTAAAGTTATGCGTGTTCAGTAAGGCGTAGAGCAGGGCGTGTATAGTGTGTGCAGTTGAGTTATGCGTGTTCAGTAAGGCGTAGGGCAGGGCGTGTAGAGTGTGAGCAGTTGAGTTATGTGTGTTCAGTAAGGCGTAGAGCAGGGGGTGTAGAGTGTGTGCAGTAGAGTTATGGGTGTTGAGTAAGGGGCAGAGCAGGGGGTGTAGAGTGTGTGCAGTAGAGTTATGCGTGTTCAGTACGGCGTAGAGCAGAGGGTGTAGAGTGTGTGCAGTAGAGTTATGTGTGTTCAGTAAGGCGTAGAGCAGTAGAGTGTGAGCAGTTGAGTTATGTGTGTTCAGTAAGGCGTAGAGCAGGGGGTGTAGAGTGTGTGCAGTAGAGTTATGCGTGTTCAGTACGGCGTAGAGCAGAGGGTGTAGAGTGTGTGCAGTTGAGTTATGTGCGTTCAGTAAGGCGTAGAGAAGGCGGTGTAGAGTGTGAGCAGTAGAGTTATGTGCGTGCAGTTAGGGGCAGGGAAGGGGGTCTAGAGTGTGAGCAGTAGAGTTATGTGCGTTCAGTAAGGCGTAGAGAAGGGGGTGTAGAGTGCGAGCAGTAAAGTTATGCGTGTTCAGTAAGGCGTAGAGCAGGGCGTATACAGTGTGTACAGTTGAGTTATGCGTGTTCAGTAAGGCGTAGAGCAGGGCGTGTAGAGTGTGTGCAGTAGAGTTATGTGTGTTCAGTAAGGCTTAGAGCAGGGCGTGTAGAGTGTTCGCAGTTGAGTTATGCGTGTTCAGTAAGGCGTAGAGCAGGGGGTGTAGAGTGTGTGCAGTAGATTTATGCGTGTTCAGTAAGGCTTAGAGCAGGGCGTGTAGAGTGTTCGCAGTTAAGTTATGCGTGTTCAGTAAGGCGTAGAGCAGGGCATGTAGAGTGTGTGCAGTAGAGTTGTGTGTGTTCAGTAAGGCGTAGAGCAGGGCCCGTAGAGTGTGTGCACTAAAGTTATGCGTGTTCAGTAAGGCGTAGAGCAGGGCGTGTGGAGTGCGTGCAGTTGAGTTATGTGTGTTCAGTCAGGCGTAGAGCAGGGGGTGTAGAGTATGTGCAGTTAAGTTATGCGTGTTCAGTAAGGCGTAGAGCAGGGCGTGTAGAGTGTCTGCAGTAGAGTTATGTGTGTTCAGTAAGGCGTAGAGCAGGGCCCGTAGAGTGTGTGCACTAAAGTTATGCGTGTTCAGTAAGGCGTAGAGCAGGGCGTGTAGAGTGTGTGCAGTAGAGTTATGTGTGTTCAATAAGGCGTAGATCAGGGCGTGTAGAGTGTGTGCAGTTGAGTTGTGTGTTCAGTAAGGCGTAGATCAGGGCGTGTAGAGTGTGTGCAGTTGAGTTGTGTGTTCAGTAAGGCGTAGATCAGGGCGTGTAGAGTGTGTGCAGTTGAGTTATGTGTGTTCAGTAAGGCGTAGATCAGGGCGCGTAGAGTGTGTGCAGTTGAGTTGTGTGTGTTCAGTAAGGCGTAGATCAGGGCGTGTAGAGTGTGTGCAGTTGAGTTATGTGTGTTCAGTAAGGCGTAGAGTAGGGAGTGTAGAGTGTGTGCAGTTCAGTCTTGTGTGTTCAGGAAGGCGTAGAGCAGAGCGTGCTCAGTAGGGCATGCAGAGGGGCACCTCCTCCTGCAGGGAGGTCTCCAGCTGACTGAGTCGCTCCTCTTTCCGGCGCAGAAGGATGTGGCCCCGCTGCACGGTGGCCCTCAGCTGCTCCAGGTGATTGGCCTCCTGACGGACACAGGAAGCACAGGAGAGCTTTAGAGTTACACACAACTACACCACCAATTCTGAGGATGTGGATCCGCATTACTGCAGTGGTGCACAATATCCAGATGCTTTAGCTATTTTCATGGAAGTGCAGATGAATAGATTCAAAAGTGTTTCCATAGAGACAAAATTCCTCTACTTTTTAAATTGTCCGTAGCTATGTACTAGTAAAATACAGCCATGGTGGTTGAAGTTGATGTAAACAGGACTAGCAGTCACCAGACTGCAGGCATCCACTATGAAAAAACACTGAGTGCTCCTGAGCAACGCAAAAAGAGTTATAAAAACACACTTTTGGAGCATATCTGTGGAGTGTGTGCTTGTGTGCAAATGTCACACATCATAACAGCACTCCAACGATACCGAAGGCTAAAGGAGGGAGGTGGACAGTATTTAAAGAAAGAGGACAGAGCGGCAGAGACGCACAGGCGAATGAGACGCCGATCATGAACAGGACGGCGCAAGACTCTCAGGCCTTTGAACAGCAGGTTTTTGGTATTTTTTCCACAATACTAAGTCAGCGTTCTCGTACTCCCTTGCATCCAATCACCAGTAGTCGCCGTTCCGTCAGCATTAAAATGTTGAGTTAAGCACATTCTCATCATATCTGACTGACTTTGCACCTGTAGGATTAAACATTCACGCCGTTGATTTATAATTGCACACAATCATTCTATAGCAAGACAGGAGCATCAAGAATCAGAGCGAGAGGCTCCACCGCCTTCACAAATGTGGCTAATCGCGGGCCTCAGTGCTGCTACCTGCTGCAGGTTCCTGAACAGATCCTGAGTGGCTGTGGAGCCAGGGTCCTGAGCCCATTTTTTCCGGGCTGCCCGCAGCGCTGCCTGTCGCTCCGAGAGACTGCCGCTCTGTCTCTCCAGGAAGCGCCAGGCCTTCTGCAGGGACGCCCCCTCTGAGGAGAGGTACTGTCGAACGCTGGAGGATCAGCAGGCGCAAGAGCAGGAAGTCATACATTCACACAAACACAGTGCAAACTCCCATCAACAAGCATTTGCACCCTCTATATTACCTCTATTTTCCCATATTTTTGCCACACAAAATGGTTTCAGATCTTCATACAAATGTAAAACGAGACGCACTGAACACAAAAGACAGTCTATTTTCATTTTGTTCATTGAAGGTGAAATGCCATCTATCCGACACCTATTATCACCCATGTGTATAAGTAATCCCTCCCAAACTTAAGTACAGTTAATGCAACAACAGCTGGAACCAAACCTATCTGCAAATCTTTCATCCAAATCACAAAGGGGGGAACTTTGGCCCTCTTATTTTGCAGAATTGCTTTAATTCAGCCACATAGGAGTGCTTCTGACTATTGACTGCCAGTTAAAGATCCTGCCAAAGCATCTCAAAGGGGTTCAATTCAGGACCATGACCAGGCCACTCCAAAACTGTAAAATTGTTTAATTTGAGCCATTCAGAGCCACTATTGTTGTGGTTTAGGTCATGGGGAATCAGTCAAGACCATTTTTTAATGGGAGAATTTCCCATCAAACCATCAGTTGACCTAAAAACATTTATGACACCGTTTTCACACGAAGGCAATGACCCGGAAATTTCCTGGTTTGGCTTCAGCATGAAACAGCTGACCCCAGTTACTTGCTGACCCCAGTTAGGATGCTAACTGGTTACGAACAATGAAACTTCCTTTAGAAGAACGATAAGCAGTTTGCAGGCTGGGCGCCCATTTTACGCAGTTTCAATGAAACTTGCATAGTCTGACTGTGTTTTCATTGTGAACAGATGCTCAACAGTGCCTTGGATACGTATTCTTTCTCAGCAAATTGACAGTATTACCCCTGATTAATCATTCCCATTTTACAGTCATAAAATCATTACCATGATAAAAAAAAAAATAAATACATTTCAGGCCAATATGGGTGAAAGTGGTTTCAATTGCGCAACATCTATAAGATTAATTAATAGATTATTATTACGTAATTATATCTGAAACTCTGGAGTGGGATTTCGATAGCTGGAAACAAAAATATGCACATTAAAACCAAACTGCAGAATGGTTTTTGCTAGGTCTTGAGAAAACCAGTGAATGTGTCAGTGTTGCATTTTGCCTAATTCAATGTTACAGCCTGTTAGCTGTTCAATTTTTCAAAATTTGCCCACACGACAGAAAATGGGAAGTGGTTCTGAGCAGAAGACATTATCTATTCTTTTTCAATACAGGGCCTACAATTCAATCCATTCCCATTGTGTGGTCCACTAACTAATAATTGGAGTTGCAACTAACCAGCTATTTCAAACAACCTAAATAGTGATCCTGACTCCCACCAAAATATTTGTATTACAGATTGATTTACATGGATCATGATTTCAGACAGATAGAAATGTGATTCACAAATAAAAAAAAAAACAAAAACAAATGACCCTGATAATCCAGCTCAACTGGGACATGTACAGAATTAAACGGGTCAACCCAAGTCTTGGGTGAACGGTAACGACCTGCGACATTCGTGGCACCATTGTGGGGTCTGAATGAGTCAAATATGGGTTGATCCCATGTTCAATATTCCGTGCATATTGAAAGGAATTGTGAATCATTCTGCTGGAGAGCTGGAGATTCATAATCCCGTTAGCCCTAGTAAACAACAAGCATGGACCTGCCACATGCTCTGAAATGGTCATCTTGTCATTTTAATAAAAGGGAGGGCCCACACCCTGGCGTCATGGTAACACCTGGAGACAGGAAAAGCCAGAGACGGCCATCAACTGTCAAAGGAGACATACTGAGAGTCATCCAGGCTAAACAGACTTTCGAAACTTAATTAGCATCCAAACGGCTGCACTGCTGAGAAAACAATGGTCTTCCAACCATGTGTTCACCTCACCATTATACGACTCTTACATTGAAGTCAAGAACAATCCCCTTTACTTGATTTTACTTGATATACATATGCATGTTGTATAATATGAATAGTAAAGCCTTTCTATTGTTCGGTGTTCATTCTGACACCGATGACTCTGAAGCATTCGGATGCGTTTGGTTACGGCCATTACTGGATTACAGACAAACTTTGCAACAGATCAGAGGAATCCTTTATCTACTTTTTTTTCGTCAGAATATCCTGGGTTTTCAGCATGAAAGGGGTAGTCGTTGGCTCAACTAACACTCTAATCCCATCTCTATGTCATCATCATGAAAACTATTGTGCCTACTTTTTGTCTCCACATTACATTCTATTTTCATAAAACCCGGAGGAAGACATGATTTCGCCACCCCCAGAACCTTCCATCCTCACCTGCCACTTAGCAAATTACTGGATGCACTTTTAAGGGTCTGTTTCATGGTAATGAAAAGCAACGAAGGCTGCTTAATTAAAATTTAAGAGTACTTAATGATTCTTTCAATAAAACACATCTTTCTGTATTGCTGTAGACAAAAAAAAAAAAACTTAATATGTTTGCATGTTGATAAGCTTTCAGACACGCGCTTAAATGAACGGTCTTTTTAACAAGAGGCCAATGGGCCTCAACGGTCACCTAAGTTGTATAAAAACTGATGTTATTGATGTGAATGAACCAAATATATAGGAAAACGATGGGTATAAAGTATGTTAAACTTTACCCCCTCCCCAGGGGCAAACATGGAGCCTGGGGGCCATTAAACGAACAATTCTGATAAAGCACCTGAAGACCCTTCCATCTCTGAAGAGTAATGTTTTCCAGTATATCTGGGTCTGGACAAGAAGAGTTCGAAAATTTCAGCCAATTTGAAAACTTTTAGCTCCGCCCCTCAGAGCACCTGTGGGTGGGACCATATAACGCACAATTTTAGTACATATTTGACCAAGGAAATGTCCTGCAAAATTTTATTGAAATTGGATCAGCAGGTTCTGAGAAAAAGTAGAAAATGTATTGGCTAGTTTTAGCCCCGCCCTTCAGAGCCCCCGGGGGTGGGCACCATAAAATTCACAATTATGGCGCATATTTGACAAAGGAAGGTTCCTGCAAAATTTCATTGTAATCGGATCAGCGATTTCAGAGAAGAAGTTGAAAATGTTAAAAGTTTACGGACACACAACGCATGACGGACGACGACGGACCAAAGGCGATTAGAATAGGTCAGTTTGAGACTTCGTCTTAGGTGACCTAAAAAACTGTAGATGACCCAATGTTTATGGCCTGCACCAGACACACACACACACACACACACACACACACACACACACACACAGCAACATACTCATCCAGGCTGCTCTCGCTGTCCCGGGACAGGGGTGGGGTCGAGGCAGCCGGCGGAGGCTCGTCCAGGTCCTCCAGCTGCAGTGCCTCATCCTGGCCAGCAGGGGGTGCAGAGAGAGCATCTTTCACTTTCTTCTTCCCTTCTCGCCCTCTTCTTCTCCTCTCATCCCCCTGAGGTTTGGGAGCGATCTCTCCCGCCTCCAGACCACTGATACAACGGCAAGAAGAAATCAAAGGGTTAAATACACCGCTGCCAACTGACAAACACACACTTTCACCAAACGCTTCATGGCATGACATCACCAATCTGCAACTACAATGTGTCTCTTCGGGAAATTTAAAAGCTGTCATGACAATCACAATTGGTGGATCACAGAAATGGAAATTTCGAACACTGACAGAATCTTTTTTAAAAAAGAAAAGAAAACTCAAAGAGATGAAATGCACTTCTGTAACCTCAATTAATGGTGGCTGGCATCAGAACACACACACAGGAGAAGCTGGCTGTCGGACAGCACTGTCCTTAAAACCATCCTTCACACAGTGCCCATGTGAAATTCTGAGATACAAATAATACATTCGTGGTAACCAGCTAATTATGACTCCCGAGCAAACCTCCAATTAACCTAGAAATGTTTAGCATGGCGCAGTAAAGGAATAAGTCCCGAGAAGCAGTGGGTTACAATGATTTTATAACGGCGGAGGGGCGTTCTAAGGCACGACGCACAGCGGAATGCCTTCGTGCTCCTCCGCCATTATAAAATCACTGTAACCCAGTGCTTCAAGGAGCTTATTGCTTTTATAAAACGGTTACCCTACATATAGCCCATTAAATAATCACACAAGAAAAATAAAAATCGACAATTCATTGGTAATAATGCAACAATAAAATTGAGTGATCAGAATGGTTGGCCAGTAAAACAGATGCCAAGATTGCCTTTTCATCTAGCGCCATTATTATGTCACTATTTGGGCTCGTAAATGTAGATATACTATGAAATCAGGCTATTGTAAATGTCTCCTTCGGTCTCCTGTAGCCCCGTTAAATAATTTTATGTTCGTTTTGGTTTTCGAGTTTCCTTGTTCTCAACTTGCACCGATCGCCCAAATCATTACAACCAGCAGCGAGAGTACGGAACGCTTGACTTTTGTCCTGCACACTTGCCGGTGTCCAGGAAAATATGTTGAATTGTGCATTAGTTTGCTAGCCAGCTTGTCAACTAACAATGAATGTGGTTACCCTACACATAGCCCATAAAATGAAGACACAAGAAAAAAAGTCAACGATTTATTGCTAATAGGCTATTGAAATAGCGAGCTAGTTAGCAACGTAGCAAGCAACGCAAAAGTGATATCGAACTCTGTAATGCAATAGCTAGCTAGGTAGACAACCAACTGGTTAGCACGTTAAAAGGATAAACTTCACTGACACTGAAACAGTGAGCTAAAAATCTTGAAAGAACCGCAACTTAACAAGTCAGTTGAGCGCAGAGTAGTTCGTTGCGCGCCGGGATATTTTCTGCTGCGGCCTGCCACAGTGGGTTACAGTAATTTTATACCGGCATGGAACGCGGCTCAGCCAATCACATTTAAGGATGGGAAGCACCCATTTTAAATTATGGAATAAACAACGCAACGCAGAGTATGTGCAGCAGTTATATTCTTTTAATGCAGAGAGAAATATCAAATCTGTAGCCAATGGTGATTAATCTGCAGCATAAATGTAGGACTTATTTTAAGATTGTCAATGTGACCCAGACAAGTGTTAATTGCTTATTGTTTGCACTACAGACCTTTTCCATTAACATGACTTGAATGTTTTCATTTTTCTTTTGTAAACGGTAGGCTGTGTCACAAATGTAGGCTATGCACATCAGTCACATCTAACTCTCAGAGTATCTAATGAGCGTGATTGCCTTTCTATGTAAATCAAACTTTTTTTGTGAACCCCATATCGCTGTAATAGTCTTTACTTAATGCAGCCACAACTCAGGTTGCGCTTTATAAGTTAATCGGGTAGGACTGACACCATGATGAAGTCGCGCTACTTTCAGGTAACAGGTAGATTTGAGTGTTTAGTACAGCGGGTGCGGGATGGGTTGGGCCCTAAGAACAGGACCCTAACAGGACTGCGGGGTTATCGAACTGCGCTACAGACCTATCTCTCCGGCTCAGCTCATCACAGCGAGTCTGAAGCAGCTCCGCGTTCTTCTCCAAATGGGCGTTCCTCTCCTTCAGCCGACGGCTCTCCTCCATCGCTCTCTCCATCCCCTCCTTCGCTCTCTCCGTCTCCACCCGCAACCTGTCTCTCTCCTCCAGGGGACAACGCAGAGACTACATGAGCACACGCCTACACACACACACACACACACACACACACACACACACACACACTTCTTCATAAGTTTTTGCTTATGCTCATCCTTTAGATAGGAAGAAGCCTTACACTTACGCTATATTCCGCGATTGACCAAAGCAGTGCAGCGAAACCAGCAGCACTGCACGATATTCTAGGGCCAGGCTGATATTGAGCATCTTATACAGCAGGCAAAGCGGGAACCTCGTCAAATCAAAAAATTTATTTCTTCCCTCATACAACCAGCCAGCAGCCATGCCACGACTCAATCTGCTACAGTCGCGTGGCTGAAGCTAAGCAGGCGTGAGCTTGTTTAGTACTTGGATGGGAGACCACAAGGGAAGCAAAGTTGCTGCTGGAAGAGGTGTTGTTGACCAGCAAGTTGCTATCTTCTCTCTGGTGGAATAATCCCCAAAGCCCCAGTGCAGTGATGGGGATACTGTACTGAAGGAGACGCCATCTTTCCGATGAGATGTTAAACCGAGGTCTTGACTCACTGTGGTCCCTAAAGACCTTATGACACTCTTCGATAACAATAGGGGGTTTCCCCGGTGTCATGGCTAAAGTCCCAACCTGGCTCCTTCAACCTGCCACCTAATCATCCCCTGATCTCACTGGCTGTGCAAACTGCCCCCTCCCTCTCAACCTCAACCCCCAGGGCTCCCCTGAAAAAGAGATTTCAATCTCAGTGGGACTTCCCTGGGTAAATAAAGGCTAAATAAAAAAAATAAATAAAATAAAAAAAAAAACAAGTGTTTTGCCACTAACATGGCAATATCCCCCGGCCGCCTCAATTTTGTGTCCTAATCGTGCGGCGGGGGATAAAAAAATAAATAAATAAAGTTACAAGGAGGGAAAAGACACATTTTTCATGCTTCAGGGATTGTGAGACCCCACCTCCATCCCTCTCTCCACACCTCCCTCGTCATCCCTGAGCTGCTCCCTCCTCTTCCTCAGATCTTCGGCCTACGACAGGAGAGATGGAGAAAGGAGACATCGATTAAATGTTCAGTTCCAGCAGTCATAAACCCTCCCCAAAAGGCACCGACAGCAGGTTAACGAAGCCCCGGCCATCGCCTCTGACGGAGGCAGGAGCGCCAGAGATGGAGATCATCTCCAGCGCTGCGCTGCGCAGGTCAACTGCCTCCGACTCAAAGGCTGAGGACCAAACACAGCAGCACCGATAAAATAATGTCATTCGTCTCGTTTCACTCAAAGCCACCGCAGAGTGCACGAAGCATGGAGCGGTACCTGAGCTTGCAGAATTGCATTCTGGGACTTTAGCTCTTTGGCTCGCAGTTCCAGTTGCTGCCCCAGCTCCTGTAGCTCTTTTTCCTGTAAGAGAGAAGGGTGAAAAATTCTCACATCCCTCCTCGCTGTGGACACTGCGCACTTTAAAGAAGGTATCAGCTAACATTAAAATATACTCCACGAATTACACGCATTCATTGATGTGGAAGCACGACTGAAGCCCTGGAAAAGCAGAATGATCCCTTAATTTTGGGTCCCAGGAACAGATTACAGCTTTAATGACAAAATGCAGAAAAGAAACCAACAGGAAACAGCCATAATTTTCTTTATTCTACACAACCTGCCCCCCCCCCAAAAAAAGTTACAAACTCAGAATTTTAGCTGGAACACCTGTAGCTTTGATTACAGTGCAATTTCATTGTGTCATTGTTTTGATAACCGTATGCAACCTCAGAATATATATGTCCAATCAGAGTTGTATTCATTTTTTTTTTGACAACAGGATAGTTGAGCCTCTCTGTAGGCTCCTGAAACACATTCCAAAGACTTTCATTGTGATTTAGGTCAGGACTTTGCGGTGGCCGATTCATTTGTGAAAATGATTCCTCGTTCTTGTCTTTCCTCGTTACCCAATTTACTTGCTTGATGCAGGTTGATAATTCGCCCCTTCTAAAACACAAACATCCCTGCCATGAAGGGATACGTCTTCCAACAGGATTTTTTTAAGAAATGAGAAGCAACATGCTTCATCAGTTTGGGTTAAAAAATTATTGCCAATTGAAACATATTAATAACTGCAATAATGATCCAGTCATTGTATTTGTAGGTTTAAATCAAAAAGGCGACTTTTTATGGACAGCTAGTATATGAAGTGAGAATCAGGATAAACTGTAAGTGAATTCATGGAGGGCGAGAAGATATGATGTCGTACAAGCCTTCCATATGACCTGCACATGCATACTTGTGAGTGAGTGAGTACAAACTTTCGAGCACTCTTGTGTGACTCTGTGTGAGAATATGAGAATATAAGAGTGTGTGCGTGTGTGTGTGTGAGACTGAGACTGTCTAATTCCCTAGTTTTAACTGATGATGTAACTTCTGACCAAAGCATGAGGATGAGTTCTCAGTTGTTTTGAGTCAAATTATCTTCAGCCGAATGATTCTTAACGGTTTGCGCCAGATTTAACAGTGCAGATGGGCAGTGACTGAAAGAATATCACCAAAGTAAGTGAAACACTCTAGAACAGCCAGGACAATGCGTAAGTGTGTCAGTGTATATACGTGTGTGTGTGTGTGTGTGCACGTGTGCGAGAAAGAGTTGGTGTGTAGAGTGCGCGCCTATCATAGAGGCAGATGCACCTGCAGTAAGTGTATGCATGAGAGAGTGTGTGTGTGTTTGCGTGTGTATCTATGAGAGTGTGAGAGAGACAGACACACCTTGAGTGTGTGTGAGTGGCGCGTCTCCTGCAGCTGAGAGTGGAGCTGTGAGCGCAGCTCCTCCAGCTGGGAGCTGTGTGACGCGCGGAGGCGCGACCTCTCCTCTTGCTGCTCCAGCAACAAGCGCTCCCTCTGCCCCCTCTCCTGAAGCACACACACACACACACACACACACACACACACACACATTACTAATTTAATGTCACAGCCTTCTTATGATAAAAGTGCCACCAAACAACTGCTTTCCTGTACTTGCAGGTTATGAGTATGGTTATGTAATGTCTGCTCAGCCCTGCAGTGTTGAAATGAACATACGGACAACTGTCCCTCACCATCCTGTCATTACTCTCACTTAAAACAGTTCCTCAGGCCATGTTAGAGGCATAGTCATGTAAAAAAAATACAGTTGTACAGCAATATTTATACAGCAATTGCAAGTTCATGAGCCAAATATTGTACCCAATGATGACTCAGTGATAATTCTGTGCCTTTTAGGTGATACGACTCCGGAATACAAAACTGCAGTATCAATATACTTCTGTAAGCTGCCCCACAACGAGCCACAACAAAGTGACATCATGTAATACGTAACAGATATGGACGGCCATGCCATTCGTCACTCTCTCTCAAACACAGTCACGGGGTAACACTGTGTCCACTGCTCTTCCTGTGCTGTGAAAAATATTCACCGCCTTCCCGATTTCTTCAGTTATTTGCTTATTTTTCATATCTAAAAGTGACAGATCAAACTAATTCTAATTTCACGCAAAGATAACACAGTTAAACACAAAATTCTGCTGTAAAATGATCACTTCACTTACAGTATTTTAGGTGAAAAGTGATTGGAGATCAATAACACATATGTAAAATAAACATAATTGCTGCCCTGAATAATAATGATTGGTTATGCCGCCCTCGGCAGCAACAACTGCAGTAAAACTTTTGCAATAACTGGCAATGAGTGTCTTACATCACTGCAGAAAATAATGAAAGAAATAGGGAAGGGGGAAAATACTTTTTCAGAGAGCTGTAATTTGGTGTATTTCATGTTTATTACAGGATTATTTACCCTCTTAAACCACACTGAGAAATTAGGCCTTGAAATTAGGGAGGTGTGTTTTCAATGCTGGTCAATATATTTCAGAGCAATGTGCAATGTCGTGCATTATCCAAAACATAATGCACACAGGTATCCTGACTCACCGCCTCCAGGTGTTTCTCGCGGATGGACTCCAGCTCACTGCGATGCTCCTCCCTAAGCTGCTCCAACTTCCTGTTGTGTTGTCTCTGCACCTCTTCCTGCACCTCCCGCAGCATGTCACCCAGCTTCATACCAGCAGAGGGCGCCAAAACACAGCAAGACAAAGAAAGAGAACGGGAGGCGCGGAAATAAGCGCAAACAGTCGCAAAAAAAAAGAGGCGGTACCCAGGCCCGCGTTAAAGCAGCTTTCGCACTGCAGGTGAAACGAATTTTTTGAACGACAGCTTACATTCAAAGACAGTGCAAAGGCGCGAATACACGCGTTTCGTGGCGCGAATACACGAAACGCGTGTATTCGCGCCTTTGCATTGACTTTGAATGTAAGCTGTCATGAGAAAAATTCGTTTAGTGTCCGGTGTGAAAGCAGCTTGAATCCGTGAGTACAGAATATCCCAGTACTGAAAGAATGCGTCATACTTCTCTCCACTGATCTCCTCCGCCATACTTCTCAGAAGGAGGATGACAGGAGTGAGAGTGGAGGATACAGTACGAGAGCCACCCAATGGGAGAATCAGAATCCCAGTGAAAAAGAGAAATGAAGAGAATCCAAGAGGTACAGAGAAACGCATTTATGAATATTAGCCGTTATTTCCACAAAAATTGCCGTTTCCCATCAGAGGAAAGTTTTTACTGTCATAGGGGGAGAGGGAATTTGTTCCTTAACTTTCATGCTTCGTTGTCTATGAGTGTCATGTGTTCTCTTGAACACTGGGAGCTCATAAAAAACACTGAGCACTTATTACTGGTAGTGAATTCAAAGCTTTGCATTTGTAGAGCTAATGATGTTAACTGATGTATTCTAAATATGAAACTCCAGAAGCATCCCAGAGCTCACCCCAGTGCACTCACTGAGAGGTGCTGTAACAGCTCTAATATGACATGACAGCTGAGCACCAACAGGAGGCAGTAGTGAGCAGAGGAGGATTATGGGATGGGTCTGACCTCTCTCTGGTACTCTGCCACGTGCTGCTCCTGGCGTGGGCTCCTCGCCTCCACTCGACTCCCACTGGCCCTCCTCTGAGAGCAAGAGAGGGCGTGCAGTCAGGAACATACATGCTCTCAACCTCATACACACTCGCACACATGCACACACACACACGCAAACGCACGCACTCACTCCCACAAATACAAAAACAAAAACCCACGCACGTGCACACACACACACGCGCGCTCACACAAGCACAATCGCACATGTGCGCACGCACGCACACACACACACACACACACACTCTGTCTTACGCATACTCTTAACACGCGCACAAATACCCGCGCACACACTCACTCTCACACGTACAAACACAAGTGTGCGTGCACATACATACTCTCCCATGCACACACACAGACACACGCACGCACACACACACACACACACACACACCTCTGCTTTGAGGGACACCAGTCGTTCCTCCCTCTCCCCCTGCAGGCGTAGTCTCTCTGCCTGCAGCTCTTTTTCCACTTCCTGTTGCAAAAGCTCCATTTCCTGTCTCCTCTTCTCCTCCAGTTTCTCTTTCTCCGTCTCCCGCTCCGCCTTCAGAGCCTCCTGCAGCTCCCTCAGACGGGCTGCTTCCTCCTCCCTGCGCGCACGCGCACACACACACACACACACAGACACTCAGTACTCGGCGAAGCGAACACTACGACAAGAACGCCTGAAACAGTAGTCAAAATTACACATCAGGCAAGTGTCAAAATATGATAATAAACCAGCTAGTATGGACAACATATTATGTTATTAGCATGAGGCTAGTGGCAGTATAGTACACAGTGGTACGGCTGATCACTGAGAAGTATGTGCCCATTAGCTTAGCATGTCCGCTATCAATATAAGGTCGATTGCCAGGCATAGTATGATCCGAGGTCTGTGTTTGTGTTACTGCTTCTCACAGTATGCCTCATCGGTCAGGGTATAAAGTCAGTGTGAGAGGCCAAAGTTCAAATTTCTGCTCCCCGATTCAGCTCGTTTCTCACTCTCACTCTCTCTCTCAGTCTGCAGTGTTCGGCGTACAGGCAGTGTGACAGGCCGTCAAGTGTGTCCCACTTCCTGCTCTATCACCTCCTCTCCCTCAGCTAGCAGTGGCCTGAGCACGCTCAGTATGCAGTCCGAGTGAGAAACCCGAGAGTGAATTCCTCTTCAGGGTCCGTTAACACTGTTCAGTGTGTGGTCAGCATGCAGTCACAGTGAGAGACCGAAGTTAGAGTTCCTGCTTCAGTGCGTGTTAACACTGTTCAGTGTGTGGTCAGCATGCGGTCACAGTGAGAGACCTGAGTTTGCGTTCCCGTTTCTCTCGCTCTCGCTTTTCAGACTCCTGCAGCTCCTTTAGTTGAAGCTCCGCCTCCCGCTTTAGCCTGGACTCCTCCTCCTGTCTTTCTGCCTGAAGTCGCTGTCTAAGAGTCCTGCCAATTAAATAGCCCATCAGATAAATCAATATATACAGTAACACCATACAGAATACAATATATACAGGACAACAATATACAACAAAATGCATCATGCTGCATAACACTATAAACGCAATAACACAATATATATAGCTAGATAGCATATTGGATGACACAGTATAACATTATCTCATAATTGTGGTACTTTTCTCATGGCCCAGCTCATGACGGATTTTTGACATTACTCCAGGGTAATATCACTTTCGTGAAAATTTCATTGGCTGAGAGCATGGAGGGGGGGAAATCGCTCCGTGTTGTGTCACGTTCTTAATGCTCATCCAAACTGAATAGCGAGTGTAACGTTGGTTAATTCGGTCTGGCTTAATGCTCTAGTGAGCCAGTGAAGTACCACTCTCATAACTAAGTTTTCATTACTGAGCTGGCCAGCCAGCGGGAGCGGAGTACCTTTCCATGACCATTATGTAACAATAGTTTGTTAGCCAACTATGTAGCTACTGAGTTGACTGTGAACTGAAAAACATAACTAACTAACATAGCTAACTCAACCACGAATGTCTACGACACAGTGACTTCCGGACTATCAGAGTGATGGCGTTAGCTCCGCGTTAAAAAAATGAAGAATTAGCTACTGTTACGGCGCTAAACGGAAATTAAGTTAGTTTTCTATTGAATTATGTGATTCAGTGATGTGATAAATAGAATCTTATATTCTTGGTCCTGTCATATGAAAATTAAGAGACTTAGCAAGTAAATTTTTGCGTTTGATGCTCGCTTCATGCAAAATTTACTCCACAGGTTTCATAACTTTCATATGACACGCCCACTCGTGTAAGGTCCTCTGCATACACAATATAACAATAAACAACAAAATGCTGCATTTCAATATACACAATAGGAGATTGCAGGCAACAGTGCGTTTGCAGTGGAGTCATGACATTTTAAGAGCGAGAGCTTAACTAAGCACAAACACAGAGCAGAACACAAGAAATTCCGGGACAAACGCACAGCAATGAAGAATTCAGGCTCAATCAGTCAGGCGTCTAGTTGAAAACTAACTCAGGATCAAAAAAATGTACAATAGTCATGCTTAGCATGCGCTTTTAAGCTACTTTCACCATTAAATTACTTCAATATCATTTTTTCCATTACTAAAATAATTAATTACATATATTTTTGGTGCTTCATACATTTTGGAGGGGGTCGTAAAGTTTTTTCCTGTGCTCCCAACTTCTTGAATTTTGAAGTGCCATTGCTGCTAGGTTAAAAAAAAAACCTTTATTTCAAGCCCTAACAACACACTCCTTCACTCCATAAAGCACCACACGGCACACCCTGTAACGCATCGCATAGCGTGTGAGCATTTCAGAATAAGCGTTAGCGAGTATGGGCGTGTACGCCTGCCCACCTGAGTCCCTCCTCCTTCTCCTCCGTCAGTCTCCGCTCCTCCTCTCTCTCCTCTCTCCTGAGCTCCTCCCGCAGGTGCCGCAGCTTCTCCTCTCTCTCCCGCAAGGCCCTCCCTCTCTCCTCCTCCACCTCCTTGTCCGTCCGTGCCCTCAGCTCCTCCCTTCTATGCTCCTCCACGCCAGAAGCCTCCAAACCGGAGCTCTCCTGTGGGCGGGGCTTCGAGCACGAGCTGTCCTGAGATTCGTCCTTCTCGGTCTGGGACAGCTTCTGATTGGCTGGCTCCCACATGCCTGCCCTCTGTATGCGCCTGCAGAAACCCACAACACGAGCGGACAGCTATATTTACAGCGTAGGCCATATGTATTTGGACAGCGACTCAATTTGTTCCTTTTGTCTCTCGTTCACAGAACCCGGGCAAGATCAGTAGATGGTTGCAGTAGAAGCTGACAGCCGTCATCTCCGGGCACTTGCATCCATGTTATGCAACCCCCCACGGGAATTTTTACACATTCTTTCCAAGTTTCCAAATAATTACAAACAGCACTGTATATACTGTCACAAATTCGAATAAAATGTAGTAATGAAGTCCACACAGGAAGCATTGCTATAAGTTTACCACCCCATCGTCTCCATGGCGATCCTCAGTAACCCCAGCCCCCCCGCTGCACAGGGCCCACCTCTCCGCTGCTTCTGCCCTCTTCCTCCTCTCTTCCTCCTCCTCTCTCTCCTTCACTTCTTTCTGCACTTCAGAGGCTTTGCCCTGAGAATGACAGGAAGTGAAGGTCAGTGTTGTGATTATGCTAAAGAACACTAATATTACATCACAGCAAGAGGCACTCCGAGAGCGCAAACCTCTGCCAAGGCAGCACAGTCGAAATCCTGCTGGGTGAACATGGCTCATAAGAAACTGAATGTGTCTGTAACATAAGATTTCAAGATGGCTCCCGTGGATGCTATGCTGCGTAATGTGAAAAGAAGCCACTAGATGACAGTGTTGACCTTTTTTTTGTTGAGCCCAGGCTGGAGCTAGGTTTGGGCATGTCTGAGACAGAAATTCCCAGAGAATTAAAAAAAAAAAAAAAGTCTAAAAGGTGGGAGTGGTCTGCAAAAGAGAATATAAGAAGAAAAATTGAGAGAGTAAAGTAGTAGGAAAAATTGCAAGGAGAAGGATACATTTGCCCAGACCTGTTGATTTTTGCCTGTGTTGGAGCATTTCCCTGTCCCAGGACATCACCAAGCAACCCCATCTCAAGGGAATGTAAATTTTTTTTTCCCTGTAAATACTCTTCCAATAAAGAAACTATACATTGTTTTTAGCATCAATTTATTATACATGAAATGTTTTGACAAATGTGGAAAACATTGAAATATACTCTTCCAAAAAAGAAACTGTACAATTATTGAATTTTTGATTACTTTCTTTTCAATATGTTTTCCACATTTGTCAAAACATTTCATGTATAATAAATTGATGCTAAAAACAATGTATAGTTTCTTTTCTGGAAGAGTATATAATCAATCTTGGTCAGTCGTGTAAATTGTAGGTTAGTGCCAGAGCTTTATTTTATTAAATCTGTTTAAGTTTTGGAGTTTTGTCTGTCATCCCTTGCTGTCTTATATGTCATACCAAATTGGGGCCATAACAACTGTTTGATGCAGCGCGTTCCAAACTGATGGGTTCCGTCTGTGATGCGAGACCAATCAACCCACAAAATTTGAGTGACATCACACAGAGCAAAGTTCAGTTATCGCGTGTCATAAAATTTCAAGATGGCTGCCGTGATGTAATACCCACCCACAAAATTTCACAGATATATGTCCATTACTTTTTCAGTTATTCGTACACAAACTGACAGACGGACAAACCAACGCTGGCAAAAACATATCCTCCTTCGCGGAGATAATAATGAACGCAAAACCAGAATATAATGATCACCGTAATGACACTAACAGTATTTATGTCCATCTTGTAGGCATCAAAAGCTTTAATCTCACGTATGATCCACTTGTATGGTTGGATATAAACAGAAGGAATTGAGATAAAGTATGTTACTGAAGAGCTGCCAGTGCGCTGATCTAAACATAATCAGTGACTGTCATGTATGCAGCCAGTGTAAGTTCAGCCTGACAGGCAGTGGATCGCAGAAACGCTGGTGCACTGAGAGCCCAACCTCCAGCAGGAAACATGCTCCGCTGAGGCAGTTCAGTTCTGCCCAATCAGGCGCAGCCGCTGAGCGGGGCTCTCACCTGTAGCGGTTCTGCCGGTGTGAGGTCCTCCAGATCCAGAACGTTCTCCAACAACCTGGACTGCAACCCAGACAAGACAAAGACAGACAGAGGATTTTTAAGCCCGGTACACTGGTACACACCACTACACACACTTAAACCACACACATACAATCCCTCTCTGCTGTAAGCAAAGAATTAAGTTACCACTAAGACTGTGTTGCCAATTATAAAGCTCATTAAGTGCCAATTCTTAGTCAACAAACTAGTTACACTAAATTAAACTGGAACTAAACTGTGTATATTTTCAGCCATGTAGCTTTGTAGAACAGCGCAAAACAGTCGACAGTGTTATGCGGTAGGAGAGCGATGTTGTTTATGTGCAGTGACAGAGAGCGAGCATCAGACTGCCGCGAGAGGACGCAGCTGCCGGGGTCTGACCTTGGGGTCGTCAGTGGAAGATGGGGCTTCTTCAATATGCTCGCTGGCCTCAGAGCCCTGCAACAGACAGACAGACAGACAGACCGACCATCAGGGGAGGGCTAACATACACAGACACAAGCGCAGACAGACGCAGCACACAGACACTCTCAGAGACAGAAGCACATGAAGGCACATCAGACGGGGGAACGCAGGGGCACGAACAGGCAATGTCACCACAGAGTTGGAGAACCGCACACTACACACCAGACATGGAGAGAGAATGAGAGAAGGAGAGGGAGAGAGAGGAAGGGGTTGAGAGAAAGGCAGAGGGACAGATAAAAGAGGAGAGAACATCACATAACATGAATGGCAAGAACAGGCCTTTCAGCCCAACTAAGCTCGCCAGAAGAGACGAAACAGACAGAAAACCATGCAGCATGAGGCACTACAGGCAGGGGTGTGAAGCCTGGAGATGGAATGGGGCCTGGAGAGGTACTGCAGTGCGTCCCGATCCAGTCCTCAGGGGCTCTGGTACTGTTCAGGGTGTAATGGCGGAACATGGGGGGCCCCCCAACGAGCAGTTTGATGTCAGAGGGGGCCCCTGTGGCCCCACAGGGAGTGGATGGGGCCCCTGGGCTTCTCGATGAGGGGGCAGTGCAGGTGCGTGGGGGCAGCAAACGAGCAGCGTTGCCGGGGTAACACAGACCCTACCTCACTGAGGCGAGGGGCGAGGATGGGGGAGGCCCTTGCGCTGCTGGCCTCAGACCTGCCGGCCTCTTCATCGGGCTCCTTAACTCCTCCCTGCTCCTCCCTCACCTCCTCTGTCCCACCATCATCTGCTCCTCCCAGCTCTCCCTCCATGCTCCCCAGCACACCTCCCTCCTCCTCTCCCTCGCTCCTCACACACTCCTCCATAACCTCCTCTCCTGCATTCCTCACGCACTCCCCCATTAACTTCTCTCCTGCATTCCTCAGACACTCCTCCATAACCTCCTCTCCCTTGTTCCTGACACACCCCTCATTACCCCCCCCTCGACCCTCCTCTCCTTCGCTCCTCACAGACACCTCCATAACCTCCTCTCCCACACTCCTCACACACTCCTCTGGGACCTCCTCACAGGCCTCACTCTCCTGCTTGGCAGTCAGTCTGCACCTCCATCCCTCCCCCATCACCTCCTCACTCTCTCCAGCTGTTTGTACGCACTCCCCCTCAGCTACAATTCTCACCTCCTCTCCTCCCTCTGCCTTCTCCTCCGCACCCCTCCCTTCTCTCTCCCTCCCGTCCTCCCCATTCTGCACCTCCCCCACGTTCTGCCCGCCCTCCTCTTCCTCCTCATCCAGCTCCTCCTCCACAGCGTCCGTTTCCTCCTCATCCTCCTCCGCTACGAGGCTGCGGCACTGCAGGTCGGGCGTGGGAGGGCAGGCTGCCCTGCTGCCCCCCTGTGGAGAGGAGTGGAGGTGCTGGCCATGGAGAGAGTCCTTACAGGGGATGGAGAGCGATGGCAGGGAGAGGGACGGAGATGGAGAGAGGGGTGGTGGAAAGAGGGAGAGTGTGCAGACGAATAAATTAGCGGGTGGAGGAGACAGAGGGGGAAAGGGAGTGACAGAAAGAGAGAGAGGTGGGGAGGGAGGGATGCGGCCACAGAGAGAGAGAGGGAAGAGAGAGATGGACCCCATACTGTGACATGAGGACAACACCATGGGCCGGACACATCAGAACTGCTCTATCAGAGACACAGAAGGAAAACCACAGAGCAAGTGTCAGGAGGACCGACAAAGAATGAGTGTGTGTGACCGCCTACACTCAACATAATGAGACAAACACATTCTCCCAGAGGGAGAAGAGAGGAAGGACCGAGAGAGAGAAGAGAGGAAGAGAAGAAAAGAGGGAGAGAGAGGGGGTGAGAGGAATAAGGCAGGGACAGACCAGCGTGCACCAGCACCAGGAGGAAGGTAGTGGAAGAAACTGAGAAAGAGGGAGCAAGAGAGAGGGAGGGCAAAGCAAGAGTAGAATCCCTTTAAAGAGTCCCGACAACATGGGAACAGGAGCCATTTTGATTCCATCGAGCTAAAATGAGCTGTTGGACACACTGGAAATCTTCACATTATTTTGTTCTTTTCTTGGAAGGAAGCGTATTAATTTCGGCAGAAAAACAACAAAGCCGGAAAACGATGATATCAATAAGCATAATGGGGGAAAATGTTCAGACATAAGACAAGAGAAAATTGAAAGAATGATCAACGAACAGGAGAGGCACAGTACATTTCACTCCCTTCTTTAAAAGCCATCTGCAGTGTTTTAGGGCAGTTTCTCCCAGTCAAAACTTTGACCCCTTTAAACATAGTTTTCACCACCTTTGTTTTATGGTGATTTTATGCCTCCACCCATCAATCCCATCCATTTTCTTCTGTTTATCCGGGGCTGGGTCGCAGGGGTAACAGATTAAGCAAAGAGACCCAGGCGCCCCCCTCCTCAGCCACTTCCTCCAGCTCGACCTGGGGGACCCCAAGCTGTTCCCAGGCCAGCCGGGAGATATAATCCCTGCAGTGTGTCCTGGGTCTGCCTTGGGGCTCCTCCCAGCTGGACATGCCTGGAAAACCTCTAAAGGGAGGCGTCCAGGAGACATCTGAACCAGATGCCCGAACCACCTCAACTGACTCCTCTCCACACGGAGAAGCTGCAGTTCCACTCTGAGCCTCTCCTGGATGACTGAGCTCCTCATCCTGTGATCGTGGGTCAGCGCAGCCACCCTGTGAAGGAAGCTCATTTCGGCTGCTTGTATTCGCAAACTTATTCTTTCGGTCACTACCCAAAGCTCGCCAACATAGGTGAGGGTTGGAACGTAGATCGACCAGTAGATTGAGAGCTTCGCTTTTAAATATAGGTTACACTTAAGCGAATACTGAATTTGCTTTTTTTTTTTTTTTTTAGCGGACTTAGCTGAATAGGTGGCAAAAATATGCTTTGCTCCCAGCAGCAGTATCTCACTGCATAGTTTCTGTGCCTTTATCTCTGCCTGCCTCTCAGAACAGGGAGCGTTTTGATTGCCAATCGCAGGTAATATGCTGACCATGGTGGAGCACCTTAGAAAACTTCACTTAAAAAAATCCAAACTAAGCTTTTAAGATGCTAGCAAGCCAAATTAAATGCTTGGTAGTTTTTATACACCTCTTTTTGGTGAAAACTGGTACACAATAATGAGCAAAAAACAAGAAAATGGCTTAATTAAATCTAAATCTTAAAAGCTAACTGCAAACGTGCGTCAGTGACATCGTTCCGATGTAGCTAATCTCGACGCGCTACATTATAGGCTACCATAAACGTACTGTCAAGTAAATGCAAACGCTTTCACATAATTTATCAGATTCAGTTTCATCAGTAACAGAGATAAAAACTTATTTCTCAACTTATCAATATTAATCACAAGAGGAGGGACTTACCTCACAAATTAGCCACGATGAGGTTGGTTGTTATCCTTCACAACAGACTTTAATTGCCCACATTTTAGTTCTTTCTGGATCAGCATTTAGTGGCCTTTCTCTGACTGGCTGCTGCACTCATATGTACATCAACCCATGATATAAATGAATTTTAAATACTAATCTTCAAGATTATGAGCTCAAATACATATTAACTCATTCACAAGGAAACAGCCCCAATAGCGCGATGGAAACAAAATGGCTCCATAACATCACATGACCAGGTCTTTCTAGAACTCTCATTTCGCAAATCTCTCTACCTAGGAACTGTAAGCGAGAGGCGAGGCAAGAGGAGCAGGAATGAGAGGGGGAGAGAGACTGAGAGAGAGATAAAGAGAGGAGAACAGAGAGAGAAAGGCGGGAGTAGAAGAGTTAGTACCTGAGAAGGCGGCTCCGGGCTGCGCTCTGCAGACAGGGCCAGATTCTGCAGCTCCGGGTCCGTTTTCTCTTCCGCCGGCCCTGAGACACTGACCTCACTGTCCTATACCAGGAAGGCGGAGGAGAGATTTTTCGGTAGCCTAAGGGCGCTTTCACACCAGGATAGTCCAGGGGACTCGGTTCGATTGGGCGGGGAATGCCGAATAATATCTCACCTTCATTTGGTTTGGTTCACTTTCACACTGCAGTTTTGAAAGCGGACCAAACCGTCGGGACAACATCATGCAGTTACAACAGTTGCTCGTTTGGGGCAGTATTGCCCGAAATGAGCACTTACTACGAAGAAAAAAAATAATGAGGAAGAGGATTACCCGCCTCAATTGGCCAGGACCTCTCTTTGGTTCACTTCCTTTCTTTGGTTCACTGGATAGTCCGTTTGCATTTCCCGCTGTAAGCGTACCGCACCAGGGTTTGCTTGCAAGCGAACCGAGACCCACGTTTTCAGGCGGACCAGAGTCTGCTGGTTTGGTCCGCACCAGAGTTAGGAAGAACTGTCACACCAGCCCAAACGAAGCGGACTATCCGAAGAAACAAATTCTGGTCTGTTTAAAGCGGACCAAACAGCTCTGGTGTGAAAGAGCCCTGAGAACATGCATCTCAACGTTAGTTTCACTTTCCGCATCTTTACAATGGGACCCTGAACGGGCCTCATTTTTAAAAGGCCAAAACAAGGTATAACGTCTCAAGGTAAAAAAAAAAAGAAACCAATCAAGACTTCACATCCTGACAGTTCAGCTGTATGTGCATAAAGAGGAGAATTAAATACACCGCATCAGTCAGGGTGTTTACATGTGCTGCCTTTTGTACTGAAAACTAGAGCCTATTCAAGCACGGGGGCTTAGTATTAGACCTAATGAGCCAAACTACTCCTGAATAAAAGCAGATAACGAACCGAAAGTTGTGGAGCACCGAACAAAAAATGTTTTACATATGTCCTTGTACCAAACATTATAAAGCGTTAGTTTGCGTGCGTGAGCAGTGCACTCACCTCATACTGAAATCCCCCGCCTAGTGCATCCAGGTCCAGATGCAGGTTCTGCAAGAGACGACCTGTCCCCTGGGAAAACTGCAAAAAAATATACACGCATACAGGCAGGCAAACATGCGCATGCGAGCGGGCACACGTGTACACACACGCACCACAAGCAGGGCACACCCGCACACGCAAACACATCACAAGGATGGCACACACGCAAATCCCAAACACAGCACAGACATATACAAACACCACATACATATACACATTCGAACATCACAAGCGCACACATAAACCACAAGCATAAAACATGGAGACACGTCAAAATCAGACACAGACACATCACAAACACACACATTTACCAAATTGGTGTACTGCCAAAATGAAGTCAACACCGCTCACTATAGATACACCACGCAACAGTTCTGGGTCCGTGTTACAAGAATAAATATTTCCACATTTGATATGGGCCATTTATCTGATTTTCTCCTCATTAACACATCCATCCCATAATCTGTAATGCGTCTTCCTCACTATGACTGCAGAGGAGCTGGAGCCTATCCCAGCTGACTACGGGCGAAAGCAGGGACCCACCCTGGACAGCACGCCAATCCATCGCAGGGCACCAACACCATTCACTCAGACACTCATACCTACGGGCAATTTAGTGTCCGGTCATTCCATATGAAGTCAACCAGAGGTTGAAAACAAGAACAAGAAAACAAGAAGTAATTTTGAACAAATAAAGTCAAGATGCATACATTTATGTGAAACAAGTTTCTGTGCCAAGGGTAACTGCCCACATGGTGAATTTGCCAATCCAAAATCGGCACAAAAGTTACTTATTCAGCTAGGACCCTTTTCAGGGTCTCCTAACTATACTGTTAAGCCTCGGGTGCAGTCAATCTTACTTGTAAGACAGTACTCTGCTCAAATTGAAGGAATACAGCACATTTCAGCCTCTGTAAGGGATCCTGGCCTCATAGGGGGCCCTTGAAAACTGATTTTTTGATTTCCACCAATAAAAATCTTCATATTTGAGAGGCCAATATCTTGAAAATGAAAAGAGATAGATAAATCTTGACAAGAGATTCTGAAAGCCTGCACCTAAATGACCCTGGACTGCAATTTTCAGCCCGTATCCATGATTTGTTCCAAAGATATTGGCCTCCAAAATCCCTATAAATTAATGTTCGCTATTCGCTTGGGACATGGCCACCGGGGGGGGGCATATCTCGGAAACACCTCGGTGTAGTAGCCTAAAATTTTGCATGTGTTCATTATGAATATAGAGGTACTCCCAAAATAAATTTGAGCCAAATCTGAGTGGGTAACCATGGAAGATTCTTGTACTTTGGTTGAGTTCATATGGAATGACCCCGTCTCCAATTAGCCAAGCACGCATGTCTTTGGACTGTGGGAGGAAACCGCAGTGCCCAGAGGAACCCCATGCGAACGCGGGGAGAGCATGCTAGCTCCACACAATAAAGCCCAACAACAGTTCATTAATACAATTTCAGGCGCCATTTAACAGCATAGTGAGATTAATTTTGTGCATTTTTGGGCACGAATGGCCCAAATGAACACATATACTATTCGTCCACTGCATATTGCTACCGCTCCTATGCTTACCACAACAAAGCCCTACACCAGGGAGCATCTAATAAAATAAATCTGACCCTAAAGCCCAAATCCATGGCCGTCATTTCCTTCCCCTGCCTGATGAATGATGGGTGATGAGCGCTACAGACTCGCCACACTGGCTTCACACCTGACCCAGGGTAAGTAAATACAGGAAGAAACAAGCCCAAATGTTGGGCAGGTCACACACAGCCGAGCTCGAGGTACCTCACCTCATTCTCAGAGCCTTTATCCTCCTCATCCTGGAGCCCAGGCAGAGAGAGGGACACCACCTCCTCCTGCCTCCTGCCCAGCGCACTGGAGCTCACAGTGGAGAGAGAGGCCTGGGGATGGAGGGAGGGAGAGAGGGAGTGGGAGAGGGGGACAGAAAGAGAGAGAGATACCATTTCATTCCATACTAATTACTCATTTCCTTTGCCTATCAAATGAAGAGAATGATGCAGTGCTGTTAGACAAATACAAAGTATGCCAGTGGAGTAAATTAAAAGTTATGAAAAACAGCACAGTTACTGGAAGGTTCCAGATTATAGTAATTTTTTCCAAAAGAAGATCATTTCCTGCTGTCTGTAGAAGGGTGTTTTGAAGCTTTTAGCGAAGAAAAAAAAATACAAATGAAGCAGCTAAATTCCCCAGGCTCTCATTCCCTCCCGTGCGCCATTTTGAGTGGGCGGCGACATTAAGCAAATAAGGTTCCGTCCCGATTGGCTGCCTCGGTGTGGTGGGAAGTGAACAATGGCGACTGAAACCTAAACCTGACTGTAGCGGGCTGTACTGTGCAAGTTAATCCTCTTGTGACATCAATGGGGCAAAAAATCCAAAACCATCGTTAAAGCGTGAAATTTCATGAAAATGGTGCAACAGCAACCACACCGAGAAATTCTGGTTTCACGTTTTGGCAGATGCTTCGAGCAGAAAGCTCCCCTAATCTGGTAAAACCTAGTAACTCACTTTTACATGAAGCTGAGAAAACTGAAAACAATTTAAGTCCTTCAGGATAAACTCACTGCAAAAAAAAAAAAAAGAGAGAGAGAATGGGTTTTCTCAATGACTACTGTAGGTACTTTATTTGGTGATTAGTAACTGCAAAAATAGGTCTAACTCAATCTCTACCAAAAAGTGAGTTACTAGTTTTTACCAGATTAGGGGAGAAAGGCCCTTATATCACAGGTTGAGTCAATACAAAAACCTGCCTATCGGCTATCCTTGTTACGAATTATATCATTTCAGTTTTTGAATGGTGAAGAGAATGTACATTCAAAGTCTACATGTTTACCACACTGCCTTCCAATTACCACCATCACCGCTGAAAACACATGTTTTTTGGCAGTCAAAGCAGCCTTTTGTTTCAAGCAGCAAAAACAAATTGGTCTGACCGTGAGAACAAAGAGTCACTCTGTAAGCCAGCAGCAGCCCCACAGAATAAAGTCCCGGGGGAAATACTGTCTGGGGTGAGAGATAAACGGCAGGTGTGCAGTCATGTGACTGAAGCCTCTCAGGACAGCGGGGGTTTGCCCTGCATCGGCTCAGGCGGGGACCTCGCTCACCCCAAGTGGAGTCTTCAAGGGCTCCAGCCCCCCAGAACTCCCAGCAGAGCCCCTCAGAGACGGGGCAGCAGCGCTCGACAGGCCCCTGAGTGGGGCCAGGGCACCCAGGGGAGCCGTGAGGGGCCCAAGAGCTGAGCTCAAAGGCTGTAGGAGACAAATATAAACACATGACATCATCCACGCAGAGAGAGCAGAACCATTAAAGTGCCATATAGAGGCCTGGCACGGTCTGATAATCTCACCAGCAGAGGGCGCCAAATACAAAACCAGTTCTTCGTCACTTCAGCGAAACAGAATTTAAAAGGTCCCCCATCATGTCACCAAGTGCACAGCCTACTGGCCATTACAAGCCATTTCAAAATCTGTCCATTGTTACATCTCAAGGGGGAAGGACCATCCAGAGTAACGAAAGAGCCAATTAACTGGTCGGCTAAAGGCAATCAGCCCCTCTTGCCTCTGGGTGGTCACTTCACCATGTGATGTCACAAAGAACCAGATTTTCAAATAGCTTGTAATGACAAAAAGGCTGCGCACCGTGCGCCTGGTGACATCATATGCGACCTCTGAGAACAATTTTATCACTTTAAGGTATAAGATCACAAAAATTATGATATTCTTCATAAAATGTTCTAGTGCTTATGTGACAATCACAAATAGTACCGTAAAACAAGAGAGCTCCACAGAGGAGAAGACACAGGGTTCTGGTTAGTGCTCTATCAGTCAGCAAACTCACAGCGGGGGCTTTGACCCCCTCCTTCCTCTTCTTCACTTTCTTTTCATTCTTCTCCTTCTTCTTCTTCTTTTCTTTCTTGGTGAGGCCGGCATTAGCCTGGGCGCGCTCCCGCTCCTGGATGACCAAGCGCCGATACTGCTCGTCGCACGGGTGGTCCCACGTGGACTGGCCCGAGGAGAAGTTGAAGTAGTACACGTCCCCCGTCACATCCTGGCTGTAGAGATGGAGGGGTGGGGAGGGGGCGGGGTCAGGTTATTTCTCAGAGCCCGGAGGGATGACATAATGTTTCCACAGCAGTCCGCAGAGCACGGAGTAACTGGGCACGGACAGTGGCAACTCACCGCAGCGAGCCTACAGACTACAGATGAGTACAGACAGTACTGAAAATTGGGTGCAAGTTCTCAATGTTGGTAATTGAGAGCGAAAGATGCACACAGGAATGAAGGTGTTTGAGTGAGATAGAGAGAGGAGACAGACAGAAACTGAGACGGAGAGGGAGGCCGTCGTGTCCCTTTACCAGGGCTTCCATTCAGCCGGCAGGGGGGCGACGATCCCCTCGCGCGCCAACCACATGAGTTCCGGCTCCTTCTCCGGATCAATCCCGATCTCCCGGGCATACTCCAGGATCTCTGTAGGAAGGGACCGGACAGTGTTTACATCCCAAGTTAAAGCAATTCCTACACTGTACAACATACATTTCCATAAGCAGTAAATACCCACTTGGGCTGAAAAACCAAAATGGGCACGCCACTTTTGCTACCGCCAAAAGCAGTGCTTCCCAAATTTTTTTCAGTCTGAGGTCCATACATTGTAACAATGAAATGTATTTTGTTGTGTGCAACTAACAGTTGAAAACATTGCTCAAAATGTCCAATACCATCAACACCAGCGTATACAAGTTTATTTATTTTACCGTTATATTCTGATTCGGTGTGGTGCAGCAGAAATGACCGAGTATGCGGTGAGGAACCACGCCACATTACCTTGCTCAGAAGGGATGTAGTTCTCGTCATAATCCTCCTCCAGGATAAGCTGATCTCCTATCTGCAGAGCAGCCGCACTCATGGCGTCTGCGCCAAAGACGGAAATGACCATTTTTACTCTGGATGAAAGCCATGCCTGTACCAAACGGTTGCCTTTCACAGCACACATGAGAATCTCCTGCAGCTTCCCTTATAGTACAACGAACTGCAGATCTTTCATAAAATGGGAAAGATAACGACCAGTGTCACTTAGGAAGAAATTTTTAAGTACATATGGAATAACACTGCGGCTCATCGACATCTGCAGCTGTAACTGCGCACTGACATGTGGAAAATACAGCTGGGAAGATGTACACTAGAAGAGTTTAAAGAGACATAGCTGCCGATATAATGCGAACCTATGAAATTCACCAAGGCTTGCAGGCTAACGTTCAGTCAGGAGCCAACTTCAGACCAGTTCACATCCCTTGTTTAACTTTCTCAATCCATCACAGCGACTTGTCCTGATCATACTAACCAGGAAAATAGCAACAGGCGGCTGTTAAGATAATATTTTCTAACAAGCTTCAGTAAATGTCTTGCATCAAAACATACTAGCCAGCCAGCTAATAGCCAGGCAAGACATTAATCCCAAATGTCGCTAGTTAAGAGTAGTTACAAAGAACGGATTAAGTTATCCAACGTCTAGTAGCTGTGCAACTAGTCTCGTTAAGAAAGCTGGCTCGGAAATGTCATTTGAGAGCGAGTCAATATAGTGATTGTGTAAAAATATTCGTAACTCAGCTAGTTATATCCAACTTACACGCACAATGACTTCGATCCTCTTCCGCTGAGGGTCGGTTAAGGTTCTGATGCTCAATTAACGGACTCCAGCATCATTGCATTTTCCAGAACTCGGGGTGAGAACAGCACAGAGTAATTCGCAGATCACTACCCGCTAACTAGGCAACAAATGTCAACAACATGTCAACGGATAGACGCTCATGGAGGATAAGCTCCTCCTTTTCCGGTTTACATCCACGAGACCTCATATTGATTTAAAAAAATATGTACGGTGGCTGACAGGGAGAAACAAATTATTCTTTGATGCCGTTTGAATTTTGCCACGAATTACGCATATGATGTTTGTCTCTTCCGAAGATAATTTTGCAGGTCGAGAAAGTCGCACTTATTCTGTTGCTTCTCTTACAATCTTCTTCTTCGACTTGATTCTTCTTCGTTTAATTTTACAGTGACAACTAAGTCCATCCAATTTGAGCGGGGGAAGGCAAGGGAGAGAAAGAAAAAATTGCAAATCAAATTCTTTTGTATGGCCCCGTTGAACATATAAAGCCCATGACCATCTTTTCCACATTATTATGCACATAATACAAAGTTTTCAAGTTTTCAATTGAAAAGAATTGAGATTTATGCAAGCCAGATCTTTAGACAGTTTATACCTTGCAGAGCTTTCCTCTTGCAAACCAAAAGAACATGAGCCACAAACTTAGGGAGACCACAGTTTCCCAGGTTATGGAGTGTTTTCTAATCATTTCTGATTGCCATTGATTCTGAAGTGAATGCAGACATCGACTTCTAGTGATCGCACACGGTGATGCACTTCAAGGGTAGGCACTGAAAAACCAAACCTGGCACTGCCACATGCACGATCCACTGACCGTTCTGAAAATACATGCAATGATGAATCCCAGACTTTCTCAGTACGATCTTTTGTTACTAAAGCTGGACTTCCCACTTCTTTGAGTCAATCCAGTCAGCTTCGGATTCTGGGTTTAACCAATAGCAAATCACATGCCAAAAGTTTTGCACTACTGAAATGGCGCTGTTCTTGTTCAAATCTTTTTGCCCTTCTTGAGACGAATGAAAAATAATTTATTTTCTTTCCTTTCCCAAAAAACCCATTACCCATGCTTCATCAAACACTCATAGATGGGAAACTTTGAATATACCAGGAACTTTTAACCAGAAGTGTGGACCTAACCTTACATGCTTCAATTTCAACACAATTTCCCAGATTTCAACAAGTAATGCAGTGATGGGAGTAGATCATAGTTTGATACGTCTTTTTTTTTTTTATCTCACCAGTATCTCTGTTGAGACCTAGAGGAAAGTGCACAATGAACTGACCAGCTTTGGGAAACGGATCACCACTGTATGTATTGGAGACCGTTAGCAATGCAGGGTATTTCATAGCGTGAAATAGTTTTACCAGAGGAGCACACAGGAATCACACTGCATATGCATATTGTAAGAAGGTATATCGGTCAGTCAGCAGGGGACAAAAGCTCTCACAAGTCATGCTCCTTGGCTCTGGTAATAATGAACTCATAATTGATGTGACCCCTCATGCAATTTCTGTAAAGACAAAAATTAGGTTTTGAAAAACTTTATTTAATAACTTTGTCATAAAGTTTCGCAGTTCAAAGACATGTATTTTAAAATGAGTCTTTTTCCACACAGTGCAAAATATATTTTTCGGGACATCGGTCTTGAAATACAATCAGGTCTTTGAATGTGCTATAGTCAATCCCCATATCATGGCGAGTGTTGCATTCAATCATGGGTAAACCGCTCAGAACACAGAAGGCCACTGATGCACTGGACATTGAGCATAATCAAACACACATCCTCTCCCTGTCTCACGCACTTGCGCATACTGTAAACATACACACAAAGGAAGGCCAGTAATTTTCCAACAAGGATGGCAAATATAAACGATCAGTTCAGATGCTAAATGAGATTAACCATCAAGAACATTAACACCAGCAACATGAGCGTTGATATGGTCACCACCAACAATAAACAGTAAAGAGCAGAGGGGTTGGCAGGAACTCCAGCAGACTTTCTGTGGCCCAGTCTCATTGCTTGGCACATCTCAGTGTCCACACGCAGTCTCGAGGGGCAAAAAGTCTCAGACGGCCCAGCTCCTCGCTGATTGGCTGTGAGAATGGGAGGGGTGTAGCTTCCACCCATCAGTCACCATGGCTAGCCAATGGCAGGTTCCCTTGCCTCAAGACCACTCAGTCGGAGTACGATAAATGAAGAGGAATCACTTAGAAGACGTAAATCTTGTCTCTCTGCACATTGTCAAGGTCATCATCCATTGTTAGGAGAACCTACAAGATGGCGGAAGAGGGAATGGGGTCACTGAATGTTTCGTGTCAGAGGGGGAGTCTGTTAGAACATTTAAGCAACAATACTTGTGAACAATGGTCCAATGCAACCAGCAGGCATCTGAACAGCTGAGTATAATGAAATATGTTAAAAGTCAACAGTTAGAGCCTGACTGTAAGGATCTGTGGACAGAATCAGGAATATGCAGGGCTTTTCAAGTCGTGCGAGTGTATATTCAACTTTGTGTGGGTCCGTATGAACCATGGCTATGCGTGACATGCGCAGCGTGTGTGGGGAATTTGTCACCCACCAAGAAGGAGCCGAACATGGCGATGGAGGACAGGAAGTGCCAGATGTCGTGGTCATCGAAGAAGGAGAGCAAGATGCACTCACGGTTGTGCTCACGTGACTCAGCTGGGGTTTTCTATGGGAGGATGTGGAGTAGGAGGAAGATCACACAGGGCCATACAGTGATCGCAGTCCACCAGGCGCAAGAGAGCAGACTGTAGTGTAAGCTAACAGAGCGCTGATATAAATGAGAACACTCTAGTTTATTACAATGCAGAGAGCTTGCATAGTAAACTGTGGCAAATTACTATACACAAGCAGTGCTGTGTAGAAGCTAAAGAACACATTTTAACCAGGGGTGCCAATAATTATGGAGGGTGCGCGCGCTCTCTCTCTAAATATATACATAATTATCGGTTAATAGGTGTTCTTTAGCTTCTAATAAATTCAGTTTTTTTTTTCAAAATAATAAAGGACCTCATTGAAAAAAAGAGGAAAATCCAACCTTTAATTCAAGTGCATTTATTCAGTGGGACGAAAATCCCACATTAAGAAATAATTCTTCTACATCAAATTATGTGTGCCACAATTATTAGCACCCCTGATGTTAATACTTTGTACAACCCCCTTTTGCCAACAAAACAGCACCTAATCTTCTCCTATAATGTTTCACAAGATGGGAGAATACAGAAAGCGGGATCTTCGACCATTCCTCTGCACAATCTCTCTAAATCATCCAGCGACCTGGGTCCTCTCCTCTGCTCTCTCCTCTTCAGCTCACTCCACAGGTTTTCAATGGGGTTGAGGTCTGGGGATTGAGATGGCCATGGGAGGAGCTTGATTCTGTGTCAGGTGAACCATTTCTGTGTAGATTTGGTCACATGTTTAGGGTCATTATCTTGCTGAAAGACCCAGTGACGACCCATCTTCATGTTTCGGGCAGAGGCCACCAGATTTTGATTTAAAATGTCCTGGTATTTCAAAGCGTTCATGATGCAATGCACCCTAACAAGGTTCCCAGGGCCTCTGGAAGAGAAACAGGCCCACAGCATCACCGATCCTCCCCCATACTTCACAGTGGGCATGAGGTGCTTTTCTGCATACTCATCTTTTGTGTTCCGCCAGACCCACTTAGTGTTTGTTGCCAAAAAGCTCTATCTTGGCCTCATCTGACCAAAGCACACAGTCCCAGTTGAAGTCCCAGTACTGCTTAGCGAACTCCAGACGTTTACGTTTATGATTGTGAGTGAGAAAAGGTTTTTTTCCGTGCATGCCTCCCAAACAGCTTGTTGACATATAGATGGCGCCTGATGGTTGTTTTGGAGACTTTGTGACCCCAAGATGCTACCATTTGTTGCAATTCTTTAACAGTGAGCTTTGGAGAACTTTTTATTTCTCTTACCATCCTCCTCTCTGTGCGTGGTGGCAAAATAACCTTGCATCCACATCCAGGCTTGTTTACCACTGTTCCAGTTGTTTTAAACTCCTTAATGATTCCTCTGACAGTAGATATGGGCAGGTGCAGGCGAGTGACTATTTTCTTGTAGCCATTGCCTGACTTGTGAAGGTCGACACACATCTGCCTCACTTGAATGGTGTGTTCCATTGTCTTTCCCATGTTGAAGAGTGGATAAGAGAAATGGCCTCTGTGTCACGTCATATTTATACCCCAGGGAAACACCCTATGAATTGTTAGGGGTGCCAATAATTATTGAACAGGTGATTTTATGAAAAATAATCATTTCTTAGTCAGGGATTTTTCTTTCCCCCTTAAAATTCACTTGAGTTGAAGGTTACATTTTTCTACAATTTTCAGAGTGAGAGTATGCTTCTGCAATAAAAATTGAATTCATTTTAAGGCTTTTAACACATCTTAACCAGGGGTGCCAATAATTATGGAGGGCGCTGTATATACACATATACAGAGTGGTGGTGTATATGAGCACACTATGATCCATGACTGTGCCAACCGGTGGTATATAGGAGCTCATAGTTTTATCACCAAGAGGAATGGAGGTATAATGGAGCACACGGGGTATATATTTGTACTGCATGGTGTCGTATACAAACACATTTTGGCTTTATTGCTGCACAGCAGTGTGAGGTATACAAGCACACCGAGGTATATTACCCCACAGAGTGCTGGTGTAGAGTGTTCTAACAGCGGTGTTGTAGTGTCTGTGAACACTGCTCACCTGCCAGGTGCTGAGGCCCTGGAAGAAGAAGAAGAGGGCGAATCCCCACACCACTGCAGTGAAGAGGATGCACACCAGTGCCAGACACTGGATCCGCTCACCACTGCGCAGCTGCAAGCATGCACGCACACACACAAACGCACATTAACCACGGAAATCCGTCTATGCAGTTTACCTCAGGAGATCAAACCTTATAACAGAAGACCAAAACCCATTACAGACATTATATTCACACGATAGACTGAAGAACAGAGCGAATCAAAGAAAACTTGCTCACTGGCAACTCGAGTCACTAAAATACTGACATTCAATCAAATGAGCTAATTTGATGCAATCAGCGGAGCAGCTCATTTTGGGAAAGTTTATCAAATCAATTATTGGCATACAGTTCATCTGTATGCTTCAGACAGAAGTGTGTATGTGCGTGTGTTTTTGTGTATGTGTGTGTGTAAGCAACTAAGGAAGGGGTCTAAAAATCAGTGCATTTTGTGCACAGCCTCAACTGAATAAGAATTTACCCATGCCCGAGCCTTGTGATTTCTGTACAGTATGCATTTATCGGCACATTTTCTGAGCCAGCGTGTCTGTGACTTAGCATCAGCATCCACAGTTAGCGTTACCGTAGCTATAATTTGACAGCACTTGTTAGCGTGTGCATTAGCGATTTGCGCATCAGGGCGACTGCGCGAGGCCCACCCACCTTCATGATGATGTAGAAGGCGAAGTACAGCAGCAGGTTGCAGATGGCGATCGCCAGCAAGTAAGAGGCAAAGTCATTGGGCCTTTCGATCAGCCCATACGCCGCCCTGAGGGCAAAGGGTGAACAAAACAAACCAAACAAGGAAAAATATCACTCAGCATGATGGGCGTGCAGGAATGAGACCACCTTACATTAATCTAGGAAAATGCACCCACTCCGAAACAGACAACGGAAACTGAAAAGAAGAAAAGAGCAAAAACAAAAGTAAAGCATTTTTTGTGTTAAAAGAAGCAATCTGACCAAAGTAACTGAAATCTGACTTCACTTGGCTTAAGAATTTTTCTTCATTGAAGTGCGAGAGCGACACAAAGACAGACAAGGCCATAACCTTCACACAGAATTAGAAGACCCCTCTCCAGCCACGAGCAATAGAAGCGGAGTACTCAAAATACAAAATGGCTGCTTTGCACTTAAGGGGAATGCAGTACAGAGAGAGTGCTGAGTGCACTAAAGCACAGGCTAACAACCAAAACCGTGCATAATAAACACTCATGTGGTTAATACTCACAGCGACCAGTTGACAATGTTTCCCATCACTAATAGCACCATCCGGTCCTGAAATGAGAAAGTGAACAAGTATTGCCTTTCTCACATTCAGTGACGTGCAGTCGGAGGTTAGCTTGGAGAGGCAGAAACCTTCCCTTTGCTTGATTAGCAATCAGACGATTAAGTAGTTTTGTAAGACTGTTCAGCAGAATGACGGGCCATTTTAAGTTTCCACGCCGTTATTACTCAGTAGGCAACATGGAACTTGAAATGCTCACGAAACTGCAGATTTGCGAGTATTTGCTTACAGGAAGCCAGAGACGTGCGGTGAGGTGAGGCAGTGACCCAAACTTTTATCACAGGATTTTGTGAACCTGTTCCCACGTACTATCCCTGATTGACAATGAAAACAATTAAGACCAAGCCTTATGGAAGCCTGATACTGATAGAGGAGATAATAACTTCATTCACATATACGCTGCAATTCGAGACAGCAAGGATGGAAATCTGAATAATCAATTAGGAAAAATTCTCGGCTCTCAGTAATTCTGTATATTATTTAAACATTTTGTTAATCGGATTCCGAAAGAAGACTGAAAATAAACGCCCGCTTTTTGTTTGGGTGTAACAGCGCGTATTTAAAGGAGAATACATTATAGGCTATTAATTAAGCATTGTACTCTGCATAAGTCGAACTGCGTTAATATTTTTTGATGACATTGCTTCGGCTTCCTGGAAGCAAGTACGCGCAAATCTGCTGTTGAGCATTTCAGGTTCGATGTACTGAGTAATAACGCCACGGAAACTTAAACTGGCCCGTCATTCTGCCGAATAGTCTTACTAAACTACTTAATCTTCTGATTGCTAATCAAGCAAAGGAGAGGTTTGTGCCTCACCAAACCAACCTCCACCGCACGTCACTGCTCATATTACTCATCAAATGAAAGTGAGGAGAGAGTAAGATGAAGACCAGCTGGGAGAGAGAGAGAAGAGGCTGTGAAAAGATGACAGAGAAGGAGACGTGGAGGACTCACGATGTACATGGGCCCACTGCACTGGCGGATACAGTCGGTGTAGACCACATACAGCACTCTCCGCAGGATTCCAGTGTCTGTAAAGCACATTTATTACTGTAGCTACACCATAAATGTGCAGCGAACACAGCCAGCCATGCACACACACCTCATCTCACACACTCACAGTTCTCAGAAAATACTCATGTGTATACAAAATGGCCCCTTCCACACACAGCTCTCATAAATGAATGTGCATGCAGATGCATGGCGAACACAGTCATGCACACACTCTTCCTCTCACGTGCGCACACACACACACAAACACACATACACACACACACACACACACACACACACACACACGGTGTGATGGCTCTACCAAGATTCACTGGTGTCTACGTACCATATGCAGCCCACTTCCACACAATACTCGCGCTCTCTAACACAAGCACACACTCGAGCGCTTGCGTACACAGACACAAGCACAAACACACACAGACACAGACACACACACACACACACACAGACACACAGACACACACACACAGACACAGACACAGACACAGACACACACAGACACAGACACAGACACATACCCAATCTCCAGCGGCCCATGTAGTAGAGCTGGGTGCTGAGCAGCATGGTGGCCAAGATGTGTATGACGGAGAAGGCTATCCAGAACACAGTATTCCCCTTCCCGAAAACCTTGGGAGACACCACAGACCATCGTTAAGATGCCTCACACACACACACAGACACACACACACACTCATTAAGATGCCACACACTCACAATGACATACTGCACCACAGACATACAGTAAGATAAGGAATACCAGGTATGTGCTTAACTCCTAAAATACTCTTATGTGCCGATCTGTCCTGAAAACAGGGACTGTATCATCTCACAGACTCATTTACATGCCATTTGCACATAATTTCTTTATATGGAGTAAATTGTTAAGATTTTTCACTTTTCAAGTCTTTGGACAAGCTTGCTGTCAAGATGTGGCTTATTAAACCTAGCTTTTTATATATATTTAAAGAAGAACATAAAATATATGATACAGATCAAAATTATGTACACCGTGGCACCAAGATTTGGGTTTTTGTTCTTTGTTTGCCATTTTGCTTCTCGTACTCCAGCCAATGTGAAAACACAAAATATGAGGTAAGAGACTCGGCTTTAATTTCTAGGGTTCAAACGCCCGCACTTAGAGATTCGCATAGAAATTGCGGCAGGTTTATTCGGCACTGTTTTAACACAAATGGACCATACAGGGGCCTGTCCTCACCACTCCCAGCACAGAGAAGAAGATGACGGCGGCCAGGCAGGCGTAGGCAGTGTAAGCGCTGGCGTTGATGTCCGGGTGCCTCTTCTGATACAGCTTCAGCATACACAGGCCAGCGATCATGTACATGAAGGAGGTGTCTGAAAACAGACAACCAATCAATCAATCAGTTTATATAATCACAGCAACTCTGTTTTCCCGCCTCCGAGATGCTTGTAAAGAGACAGGCAAAACAAACATGGCAGTCACTCACTACGTCACCGTTCAATACATAAACATCCTCAGTCCTGCTATCCCAGTCACGGCATTACTTCAGACATGAACCCTTTGACATCCAGTTTGTACAACTCAAAACATAACTGCTCGGCCCAATCAGATGTGCTCAAAGTTCTTTTTTTTTAAACCACATTCTGAGTTTCACGGTATGAAATGGCAAAATTAAATGTTGCCTAAACATTTCAGTGGGAGTCCAATGCATTTATTTACTGCAAAATGTAGCAGATTTCATATACTGAGAGCAAATAATCAGAGACGCATGATCAGTTTGAAATTTAATCTTTGCAGAAGACCTTGATTAGCAGAATCCGGTGTGTAACGGCATAGTCAGAATGAAAGCCTGTATCCACACAGGCTTTTTCCGGATAAGATTGAGGACCCCAAGGCAATCAAAAAACTTGGAAAAATTCATACTCTGGCAGAGGAGTCAATAAGCATAATACTGGCATTTCTCTGTGCAGGGGCAAAGTGGTTTTGAAACTGAACATGGCAGTTAGATCGAAATTTACCGCTGCACACTGAGCGCAAACATACCCAGAGAAACATAAGGTTTCATTAACGAAATAAAAGAATATAATCAGTTTATGCATTTACTGCGACAGATCGTATCCAGGTTCTTGATTTTGGGCGTTTGTGCAGATTTGTGTTTTAGCCCAGCGCTACAAAACCTGGCTCATCCAAGTAACTAATCAGGGGTTGAATCAAAACCTTTATGAGTAGAGTCACGTGTGTTTGCGTTGGGCAGTAACAAAAACCAGCCCCCACACTGGCCTTCGCGGATAAGGCCGAACGCCCCTGATCCAAGGGCGGAAGCGAAGACACAAAAAAAAATCAGACCTGGAGTTCCTGAGCTATAAACAAAATTCCACAACCATGACTTGAATTTCATATTAATTTATGAGAAAGGCAAATGTATTGTTTAATGTCTTTCATTTATGGATATTTAAGGAGCTGAGCGCCAGGCTGACTAGCAGCCAGTGCACCACATTCAGACCTCATACTTTTCACAGGGAAAAGAGCAATAAGAGAGCAGAGGCAGCTGTAAATATTACATCATCACTGTATCGGTACAGTCAGCCAGAGGCTGCGAGTTTGAACATCGGGAGGAGGCACAGCAGGCGAACCCCTGAGAAAGGCATTTAGCAGGATAGCTTTAGCGGACAATCAGCTTAATTAATGGAGAGCATGAAAAATATGGGCTCTTGAAATGCAAATGATGCACTCCGTATAGAAAGATCCCTGACCGCAAAGTTAAGAGCTATAAAAATAAGGTTTACAAAGGATAAAATGCACAAAAATCAAGGTGCACTTATAGGAAGACTCGCGCAGTGCTCACTACTGATTTAATACTGGCTGACTGAGCCTTAAGCGACACAAATGCACCAACATAACAGTGACTGTGGGCGTCAACGCATTTTTCATCGAAGCAGAGATGAAAGCCTGCAGTCTGCACACACGCACACACACACGCACGCACACACGCACACACACACGCACACACACACGCACACACACACGCACGCACACACGCACACACATCTACACATTTTTCTTTTTCTACACGCATATTTTTAAACCAAACCGCTTTCTACACCCTCAAATCCCAAACCTAACCTTTCCCCCCCCCCCAACTCTAACTTACCCTCCTGAAAACAAACCGATCTTTAACCTGAATTTCACACCAAATGTTAACAGAGAGCCTAATTATATCACCAAACTTTAAACTTAGACCTAGACCTAACCTTAAGCCAGTTGTAAATCCAGCCAGAACCCAAACCCTTGGCCAAGAATTTAGCCCTTTCCTCCAGGCCACCCAACAGGTCTCCACCGTTTCATTTTTTTCCAGATTTACTCTCCTTGTGGGGTATTTTGGTCCCCACAAATACAGATAAACCGGTTCACGTACACATACACGCACACACACATACAGCAGTGCTCTCACCGAACTGGAAGTTGGTGTAGTTGGGACAGACATGATAGCAAGCGCTCAGGAGCCCCTCCATCATGAGGGCCGTCCCCATGGCGTAGAACAGCCCAAAGTGTTTGGGGATTCCGCATTCCTGCACCAGCGCGGGACAGAGGAGAGGAGGTGCGTGCGTTAGCGCCCAGAACGCTACAGACTTACAGTCAGAGCCACTGCCAAACAAATCCGTCACATCCTGAAGGACACAGCTGCCAGACACCGGAACACAATGAAAATCTAACACTTTCACACAGAGTAACATCAGTGTGCCGAGTCCATCACTAACACACACACCTCATCTAACAACACGAATACATCATGACCAATAAAACGGGCAAAATCTAACACAGTAACTCTGAGACAGCAAACACCCATGAGATAGATCTAAGACAGACGTAGGAATCTAATTGAGATGAAATGAAAGCACTAATACATGAATGATTCTCCCTTCAGTAAGAGCACTCGCAGAGGTCATGAAGCATTAGTTCCTCAGAGAGAGGAGTCGACCCTCTCGGACGCCGCTGAAACCTGCAGTGAACCACGTCACAATTTCTTGTGCACTTATGTAACTTTGTTGTACAGTGCATGTCCAGCGCTGTTAAATTATTAAACCCTTTTCCAGCTCCTGTAGCTGATGGGGCGGTTCTACATGAGCACCATAATTCATCAGATAGTGACTTCTTGTTATTTTAGGGTCAGTCACCAGATCAGAGTCCAGCAGATCATGGATTCTACATGCTGAGGAGGAGACTACAGTAAAAAGTACCTCAAATGAGCAGGAACTTAAGGTGACCGCAGTACAGGCCTTGCAGACCATCACTGGGGAAGATAGCCGGTGTCTGGTGACTCGAAGCAATCATTGTATGCAAAGGATATGCATCAAAATATTTAACATGATTATTCTACATTTTGTTACATGCTCAAATATTCTTTGACGCCCCCAAAAATGTTTGAATGCAACATGTTTGAAAGCTGCTATCGTTTTAAAACAGTTAATTTAATATGGATAAAAAAAAAAACCCATCAAATCAAAGCTGACAGTCTGCACTTCAAACTCATAGCCGTTGAATCCCTTCAAACTCCAGGTGTGGGAGTACAAAGCCAAAATAAGCAATATTTCACTGTCCAATGAATTATGGAGCTCACTGTTCAATGCATACAGGTAACCATTCTAAAGAAGAGAGTTTTAAGCTTCACTGATACCGCCTGCTTTATTGTCTAAAATGTGATGTCACAATGACGGGGTGTAACGCATGCGTGAGTCAGCAGTTCTCACCAGTGCAGCGGGGTCCTTGCGCATCAGTGCTCTGTTGTGCACGATGTCTCTCTGCAGCACGATCAGCAGGAACAGCAGACCCAGCATCACATAACCCAGGTTACTCAGGATGTTATTGAAGGAGCTGCAGCAAACAAAACAACCCCGGGTCACTTTTACTGCAGAAGCTCGTGTACGGACTCAAACACGCGAAAGCACTAACAAACACACGCGCAGACAGACAGACGGACACAAACTTGCAAATGTACGCACACGCTTCTCCACACACGAACACACAAACATGCACATAGGCATGTATCCATAATTGAATGCAAGCACACATGCGCACGTGTGCACACACTCATGCACTTGCACACACACATGCGCACGTGTGCACACACTCATGCACCTGCACACACACAAGCCGACATGCACGCACGCGCGCGCACACACACACACACAAACACACACGCACGCACATGGCGTGCGTGATCTGACCTAAGAGCACTCAGGGGATGAGCACTTGCACACACACGCACACATGCGCACACGCACACACATGCGCGCGCGCGCTCACACACACACACACACACACACACACACACACACACACACACACACACACACACACACACACACACACACACACACAGCATGCGTGATCTGACCTCAGAGCACCCAGGGGATGAGCACACAGGAAGTTGTAGTAACAGATGTCCTGATTACCCGTCACATTCACCACCTGTCAGTCACAGAAAGAAGGGACTGGTCACAGCGTGATATGCCCCGCATACGCAAACATGTCCTCCTATTAGAGATGACCAAGAGCACTGGCACCAGAGAAGTGTGAGCGATCTCAGGAAATAAGAGAGTGTGTGTGTGTGTGTGTGGGGGGGGGGTGGTGCTGTGAGCTGCGTACCGTTTGATAAGTGATGACCAGCTGAATCACAGGCAGGGCATAGAAAACAGCGATGGTGGCGATGTTCCTGTGGAGAGATGATAACCTTGCTGCATTGAAGCTTTCATTCACAGAGAGCAGACATTGTGACGCATTTTCACCCTTATTCCAACACAGATATTCTTAATAACAACTCGACATGGTCAACAACATCCCCCGCCAATCGTGCGCTTCTTATTTTCGAACTCCATCAAGGCCTTTATGGTCTGAAGCTACACACCAAATTTGGTTACTGTATCTGTAGTAGTTTCTGAGTAAAGCTGTCCCCTTTATCTCGGAAGGACGCACGGACGGACGGTCAAACCTATATCCCACTCCCTCCGTGTTGGCCGGGGATAATAAACAAGACTAACACCAGCTGAAGCAAGGCACACTCCAGAGATAACTACAGAAATGTGTCATTTGAATTTTCATTTTTACAATAATTTTTGCTACCTTAATTCTGAGGCGTTTGTTGCTGAGACTTAATTTTGAAACCAACAAGACAGTCCGGGCACCGCGACCATATGGGCGTAGTCCGCTTCTCCCTTTTTTGCACATTATTCGGCCAACACTGTCACCGTGGCGACCAAAATCGACAGGTGTCATAACTTAAGTATAACACACGCTGATACCAAATACGAAAGTAAATCGGTGAAAAATTCCAGCCAGTGCTGGGTCCACAAGGAAGAGTCTATGCACGCGGACACAGCAGCAGAGATGACGAGCACAAATCCATAGCAGCCGCCTGACTTCGTGCGGGGGCTACAAATATAATTGTCCCTAATTTTAACCCTGACCTTAATAGCAAAACTGGCAGTCGACTATCATTCAGTGACCACAGTGGAAATAGGCTGATGGTTATATGGTGCGATCTTAGCGGAGACGCAATCTTGTGATTCCTGTACAATTCTTGACAATTGAAGTGAACTTAAATCTTTAACTCTGTGATACTATTGCAAATTATGAAGGTTCTCCGCAGTCTATGCAGAAATCTGCGCATCAACACAGGAGGCGGCCAGTCTGGAGCGCACCCTGTGGAGTGACAGCCAATCAGAGGACTCCAGTGCAGGAGACTCACCAGAAATAGATCTGGTATTTCTTGCTCAAGACCCTTTTGTCTTTACGAGCGAGGTCAGACACGCACAGGAACTTCTGCAGCGGAGAGAGGGCAAAAACTGCGTCAAGACCAGACGCTTCGGCGGTGGCGTCTACATCTATTCAAGTTCACACAGAACAGACCGACAGAGACAGACACCGGGAGAGGAACTGAGCGGGAGGGACCTTGGTGCGGACAATGTTCTTGTCGGAGTCGATATCTGCCAGCGTGTCATAGTCGTCCTCTTCGACTGAGCTGAGAGACTCCAGCCTCGCTCGGCCAACTTGCTCCATAGACCTTTCTGTGAGGGGGGGGGAGTCACAGATTAACAGATCCAGGAAATATCTTAAGATGATGACTGAATGCCTGGCAGGTAGATTTCATTTCCAGATTAGATTTGGGTACAGGCATGATTTGTTCTTTGGTGGGGGGGGATTTCTGCAGGATACCCTTTAAAGGGAAGCAGGTATTCATGCCAGTGTCGCTCAGGCACAATCTGAGAAACAGCCTGCAAATACTACCCTCTTGTTAAGCTGTGGCGTAACGCATCACGTGACAATACTGTTTCCGGGTTCACATGTGCTTGACACTGTACTGGCAGAAAGTCACAGCGTTGTATTCCGATGTGTGTTCATCAGTCAGACATGTCCGGAGCGGTCATTTTATTTCTTAACGACTGATAAAAAGGATACAGCTTATAAGGTAAGTTAAACAGAGTTCAGCGAGACGTCGGCCCGGTGTGAGTGGTCCAGTATTACCCTCACTCAGATTAACATTTGCAAGTGGGCCTTTCAGCAAGCGCCGTTTACATCGGTGTTCGCCAAATAAATACTTTCACTTTCCGGGTGCAGGATCCATTTGGCTCGGGCTCAGCCCCAATTTACTGACCGCCAGATTTCCCCTGTTTTCATGAGCTCAGACCCCACAGGGTTCAAATTATAGGATATTAATCCCTTTTTGACCAGTTCAGGGACTTCAGAAAGGAGATATGCTCTCATGAACATGGTAACTGGCTCGGCCATGTCTCCAGAGTACTGCATGTGCTTTTGGTACGTTTGGACCCGGAAACAGCATAATCACATGATGCTTTACGTCAGACTTATCAAGAGGATCGATGCAGAGATTGACGGTTTTACTTTCCGCATTCCTCAATTAAGGCAATTTAACCAGAGATCTGACGATGCCACATCAGAGTCTATGTGATTGGGGCCGATTTAATGAGTGCAGTGGCCGTTAATCAAGGGGCGTGTCACCAAAATTGAAGGCTACGTAGTGGTGCATTGGGATTGGTCTGCGTTTGAAGGGCTCCTGTCCTAATGAGATGACAGAAATACACCAATCAGGGCCGCAGTTCCAGAACAAACCCACCTGACGGATGCTCAGAATGTCAATCACAGCAATGCACAGATACAAGTCAAATTTGTCATTAGGCCACTTTTCACAGTTAAGACCAACAAATTCAAAATTAATACTCGTCATCATAAATTGTTAAAAATGCGATTAAGTGCAGCCCAGTGGTAATGGGCATTCTGTACCATTCTGCACTACATAGGCAGGAGCCGTACTCATATTCTGTACTAAAACAACACAAAACACAGAAGCTCAGAATCTGCAGAACCAATTCGTCCATTCGTCCTCACTTATTCACTTTCTGTTCATCTGATACAAGCAGTCAACATTCCCACAGCACAAAAACAACCATCGGAACTGACACATCTGGAGTTTATAGGCATAATTAATTTGGAGCAACCCCGGCTCCTGGTCAGCGTTTCCTGTTTTTTTTTTTTTTTTTTCATACCCATGTATCCATAGTTGGTCTCCGCTGATGCCATGCTGTCTGTGATGGCCTCCGAACTCAACGTGCTGCCATTATCCACTAGTGGGTGAGAGGGAGAGAGAGTGAGAGGGAGGATGGAGATACGAAGAAAGGCAGAGGGGGGGAGGACAATGAGAGAGAGCAAGAGGGCAAATGAGAGAGCGAGAAAGAGACAGAGGACAAACGGTCAGAGGGCGGGTCAAATATCCAAATATATAGATTTCCTGCATTCAAGAGTAAATTATTAAAAGGAGCTAAAAATACCAAGCAATGACAGTCACAGATGATCCATGGGTCTACTTACAACACACACACACACACACACACACACACACACACACACACACACACAGACATACTTCAACAACCAAACACATCCCACCACTCTATTATAGTCACACCACCAAAACACAATGTAGGTCAAGTCGACTACATAGCGCAAAAAACATTATATAGGCCATTTACATGGCGTAATACCGCAGCCATACGCTAATCGCTGAATTAAGCTCCTTTCACACCGGAGGCAAAACGTATTTTTCGCACGACAGATTACATTCAAATTGAATGCAAAGACGCGAAAACACGCGAAACGCGTGGTGCGAAAAATCCGTTCTGCGTCCGGTGTGAAAGCAGTTTTACAGTGTCCTGCCAAATTCGCTGTCGCACACACTCACCGAAGGAGCCATACTCGTAGGGAGACGCAGGTGCACCATCCTTCCCTGCAGTGACACAGACACACGTGACTCATTTACAGCGCCGGTTAGCGCGACAATAGTTGCCACTTGGCTGTTTGACTTTGATTGATAGTCAGCAACTACTGCTACTGTGATTGGTCAAGTTTCTGACGGCTGTTGCGAATTTGTTGCGGCTGTTCGGGCGAGAAAAGGGTGAAAGCAAATGAGAAGCTATGTCAGTCTGCATTGTCAGCTGCTGATTGGCAGTTCTCAGTGATTTGATCAACATTTGTCCTGAATAGGCACTCTTTGTTAATACTGAACGAGAATAAAGGCTGATGGGCATCCAGACCTGAGAAAGTGTCTAACAGCAAGCTTGGTGGCTCACGGAAAGTTCTGGCCACCCGCCAAGCCAACTTTCATCTTGCAATCTATAAGAACTGGCAAACAAATGCCCTGCTTGAAATCACGTCTGATGTGAACTAGAAAACAAACATGACACCCTCATAACTTCATATCTAGCTAGAATTGGGAGGGGTGAGCATTTATACTCCTCATGATGCTAATGTATATTTCAGAAATGGGGCCTATATTGGAGATCAGCATGCTAGCACATATTTCAGTTATCCCATGCAGCAAAGCAAGCTTGGCCCAAGCTTCAGTCAATAACACGTCAATAACAATATGCGATGTAGCATTTGACTGGTATGAGCGAAAATAAACACCAAATTTAAAAATTATTGAAATGATTTAAGTCAAAGCTACGTTTACTCTAAAGGCTTTGCTTCTAATTGTTGGCCTGAGCTTTCAGAATCCCATCTAAGCATGAAAACGGATAGTGTGCAATCTGTTATTAACTCTGTCACCTAAAAATAAACCACCAGTATAACAAACAAGCCAAATGGAATGAGTTGACGAGTTTGGACTGAGTTCAATGTGGGCTGGTTCAAAATAATAGCGTGCAAAAATGTGCCAAAACAACATGTAGAGTCACTAAAAATTTAACTACTGAATCAATTGCACTAGATTCATCAGGACAATCAGGACATAACATTTCATCAGAACCACAGAAGTTCTTGGACTGCCAACGGTTTAGCCAGGCACTGTTTTTTTTAGTGGGCCATTTTAAAATTTAGATGGGTTTAAATGGGTAGAAATCAAGTTAGACATATCACTTGAAAACTCCTACGTATCTAAACCCATTTGAAATTTAAAAATTCCCCTCTAGAAGACAGGTGGTCTGCTGCCTGGCTGAAGGAAAGGCAAATGTTTGGCTTCTTTTTCAAAAGCACAGTTTGGCAAGTTAGTTTGCTGAATTCGCAGCATTTTGTGTTTATGAGAAAACGCACTAATATCTTTCGACATGCCAGTCTCTTCACCCGATCACCGATGGGGTGCTGAAAATGTTGATGTTAACAGGCCACGGGGCAGAGGTCAAAGGGCAGAACACAAATTAATTCATTAAAAAAGCCCATAATAATAATAATAATAATAATAATAATAATAATAATAATAAAAGGAGCTGACTGGCAGACGCCCGCAGTAATTAACATGTAGTAACACAGGCACTATCGCAATATGCAAAAATCTAAAGCCTTTCCTCCAATAAAACTGTCCCTCTGCTGGAGGCAGAAACCAGGAAGCTTTTATCATTGATTATTACTGACAAATAAAGACAGAGAGGCTTTAATGAATGAAATTAATGTCTCCTGCCTACGAGAGGCAAAGTCTGGATGAGTCAGAGCATGATTCAGCTGCTCAGATCAGTCAGCTTCAGTGTTTAAAGTCACCGTCTGTGCCGACATGCGGGAGCGCAAGAGTGCGTATTCAGGAGGCGACTGTGATGGTGACGGAGGGTAAGTGTTGAAGCGCATGAGTGCTGGGAAAGGAGTTAATGGAGGAAACGCGCGAGAGATGGTGAAGGCGAATGGCACGTTAGTAACACATGTATGACGTCGGCTTCCTTTCTTACCGAGTAACGAGGCTGTGCCGCACGTTAGCATGGAGAAGAGAAGGAACAGAGCAAGTGAAGAAGTCTCCATAAAAAACACAAATCCAGACAAAGCCGCTTCATACGTTCACACGGGCTTCCATACATATGCAAATGCATAATCGCATGAACACAAACCCACGCACATCCACACACACCAAGTCCCCCCCCCCCACACACAGAAGCACATAACCTCTCAAACACGCAGAAACACACACTCAATCTCTCTTGCACATAAAAATATGCACAGGTGTGGGCACGCCCATCCACCCACGCACGCATGCACACAAATACACACACACACGCGCGCGCTCACGCCCCCTTCCACACACGAACACAATCTCTCAAACACACTGACACTCCCACATACACTAGTGTAAAAGGGCATAGAATCAGACACACACACACACACACACACACACACGCGCGCGCGCGCGCACGCCCCCTTCCACACACAAACACATAATCTCTCAAACACACTGACACTCCCACATACACAAGTGTAAAAGGGCATAGAAACAGGCATGCACACACGAACACACCAAATTCCCATCGTAAATAGTACCCTCACATATTAACGATGCCCTCTGCACTCGACACACTCCCCCAAAAACAAAAAATAGAATAGTCCATTCCCAACGGCCCCAATCCCTCCCCTCACAGAACCAACGCACAGGCTTGGACGGTTGCCGGGATACCTGTCTCCGCTGGCGACATGTCGGGACTGCTGAGGAGGCCGTCTCTCTTCCTGTGCGCCCTGGAGACAGAGCGTCACTCAAAATGACTGGCAGATGCACAGTGTTGTACAGGATTAAAATGAGATTTGGATTATACTGATGCAGGATGAACTCATCCACACTCACAATGGCAGGTTTGATCAACTACACCAAGACTCATGATAGCCATAACGGATTACTTTATTCCACAAGGTGCTTTTGCTTTAAAATTTTGTGAGATAAAGTTTCAGAGGGACACATTGGCACAACAACAGCCCTCTCTCTGTTAGGGGCCATTAGCCACATGTAGGGTTAAACGACAGCTCACATGGATAAATAAAAATCACAGATCAAAAATGTGCCACAGGCAAGATAAAAATTGGGTGTCCGAGGGAATTTGGGACACAATGGATATTTCTTCCCGAGAATTTCCATTGTTGGCAATTATCACACCAATGTGCAGGGTAGTTAAACTCACATTTGTGACAATTCAATTGACAAATGGAAGAAAGATTTTTGGATGCATCCTTCGAATAAAAGCCTTTTTGCATTGTAATTTAAGGTCTTCATTGGAAAAATGGTTACCAGTGTGTCACTCATCAGGGCTCACCTTAGTCTCTCAGGTGACAGTATTCCAAAAAAAAAACAGGCCGCAAAAAAAAAAAAAAAAAACTGAGGTGATTGTACAAACAGAAGGATGGACGGACTGACAGAAGGGCCAGAGGGGGACTGACCGTTTGTTCTCCACGCAGGCCACCAGGAAGGTGAGCACGTAGAAGGAGAGGAAGATGCCCAGACAAAACAGCATCCCCATCACATACACCTCCGCTACAGCCACAGAGGGAGGGAGGGAGAGATGGAGAGGTACAGAGAGAAAGTAAAGGATGGAGAGAGGTTAAGAAGCAAAAAGATAAAGGGAGGTGGGGAGAGAGGCACAGGCAGAGGTGATGGAGGAGGAGGGAAAGAGAACAATATTTTGTTCTTTTCTTCATTGCATCACACTTTGACAAAACAGATGCACTAATCTGAAAAGCTCATGAATCAATCTGATCGAGAGAGAGAACTCTTAGCTTCGTTTATACACATTGGCAGCAGCTGTTTGACCGAGCTAAATCTCATGAATGTGACGGCGCACTCACAGTTGATGGCAGGAGAGACCACTATATCCAGCTCCTTACTGCGATTTCCAGCGTCAATCAACTCATCTGTGATGAGAGGGGGACGGAACGAAGGGGAGGAGAGAAGGAGAGAAGCCATTATCATTTTATCTGAACTTCTTCCAGTCACTCGCTTGTGAAACACGGGCTCTGGTGCTGAAGTGACGGCCATGATTTACACAAGCAGGCGGTACACGTTATACAGTGGCAAAGATGAGCTTCCCTCGCATAACCGTAAACTCTTTGGGATAAAAATACAACTACATGAAACCTACTTTCTCTTTACGATAATAACGTAGGGACGTATCACAGAGCAGGATACAGAGGAAGCCAGGTGAATTCACCAACCAGGAACAACTGCCCATACATCACATCAGGGCTGTCACCATAGGTGGGTTTCCTTTACCCTTAGAAATACACAAAATCTAAATAAAATAAATAAAAAACAAATAAGGGAAACACAAATTCCGAAAAACCTCTCAAATATCGCAAAAAAAAGTTTCTACGTTGTCATGGGGTCTTTTTCAGACGTGTCGACATAGCAGTATTGCGCAAAAGTGGAATGGAAACACTTTTTTCCGCATTTACAAGTCACACTCCCAACACGCAACAGGTTCTGATCCAGTCCGAAACATCCACCTTCAGTCGAAAAGAGAGCATCGCGAGACAAGAGTCAACGAGAATTATGAGGTTTATTCGCAAAACAAGCTAATATGGAAACATTTGCAACTCGCAATTGCGCTTTGTCATATTTTTTGAAATATCGCTTTAATATTGCACAAAACTGCAATGGAAACACCGTTCATGACTCTCCCCACCACAAATATAGACCAATATGATTTTAGTGGTGTGGGTAATGATTCTGGGATACCAAACTACCCCCATCCCCAGCCCCCCCTCGAGCAGAGACCCTCACTCACCCGGCCGCAAGGGGTAGAACCTCAGGGGGCCACCGCACGCTTCGTCCTCAGTCTTCACCACGACAACTACATAGAAACTGTTGCTAGGGAAGTCCTTCCTCTGTGACCAGGCAAGTAATATAGATGTGACAAACTGAGGCAAACTAATCGGAACGGTTAATGGTGTGCGTTCATGCATTTCATGCAATGTGTGTGTGTTCGTGTGTATCTCAATATATGCTAAACGTAATTGCCACGCCTGAAATTATTTCTAGATCCTCTATGAGCTAACTTACAAATGTAATAAGATAGTAAGTCACAACTGGTCATGAAAAAGCTGAGCAGCCAATTGTCCAAATATTTTTGGTCCCTGAAAAAGTGGCCGACCACACATAGAAAAAGTCTGGAAATCACTACAAAATTCACAAGATCTTAAAGCAAAAAGCTGAAGGTCTGCACTTCGAGCTCATGCTCATTTCTTTGTTTTTTAATTAAGCCGCAAATATGCTGCGGCAAAAAGCCAAAATCAAAACACATTTTCAGCGTCAAAATAATTACGGACCTGACAGGAAGTGTGCATTTTTATGGAGCGGGTTTACCTGCACTGTGATTTTCTGAGCTGCATGTTCATGCGCGTGTACAGAAATAATCTGTTTTTGAGTTTCCCTGTACGACATTGGTCTGAGCTGTGTGTGTGCGTGTATGGATGGTATGTGTGTACACTTATGAAGTACGATTACCTGCACTGTGATGGCACCCTTCTTTGTCATCGTCTGATACATGCCAATGAAGGCTACATTGTTGTCCAGGTCATATACTGGGCACTGTGAGATGACAGGAAGCACAACATCCCTAGTTATAAGCTGTAAGCGAGCATACTTCTATTCACTGTGAATGCCTAGTCTCTGAAGAATATTCAACTAATACTACCAAACTACTACCAGTATAAGTCCCTCTGAAACAACATTCTTTTTCACCCCAGATTTCATACCTTTGCTATCCTAAACACCAAAACACCACATATCCAATCCAGAAAAACAATCAACACAAGGAGAACACACCTGCAGCTTTTCTTTTTTCTTTTCACAACTGCAGATACATACATTGCCCACCAAAGAAAAAAAGCTTTTTTTTTTTTTTTTTTTTTTTTTTGGGTTCTATGAGTTAAAACAGATCGGCGAGTGAAATTTCCAAGCTGGTACAGCCATTGGTATGCGTGTATGGACCCATTTGCCGTTCCTGGCGTGGGTTTGGGGAAAAGTGATACGCGAGTCACCGGCCAGCCACCTGGCCGAAAATGGCCTCTGTGGCTCGAATTCCCGCATCCTTGGCTGTAAATAGATGTTAATTCTGTAGAATGAGGTGCCCCACGTGTTACTACCTTTTTAGGCCATGTTTGAGCATCTTGAGTCGACCCCCCACCACAAAGAAGGGCGGAATGGCAAAATTTTGTCAGAATTTTCACTTCATGAGCCCCCAGATGGCCTAATTTTGCCATTTGCTAATCCTAATTTCGATACGTACTTTTTCTATGTAATATTCCTAACCACACCTACCCTTAATCCTTTTAGTGTGTTAAACCTATCCTGGGTAGTTTAATATTGTCTCCGTGCAGGCCTAAAGGTATTTGGCTACGCTGCGTCACTCACGTTTCACGTACTACGATCATGGCCGCCACAAACCTTTATATGCACAGCCTGGGAATTTTCACTTGTTAGTATTTTAGATGGGCCCCTTCTCTAATATCCTGACCAGAACTAATGAACATTGTGCAATACCTTCACTGCTTTTAGGTACATTTTCCCATCGTCACTCACGTTTCAATTTCTATTTTTTCGTCAGAAAGGGCACCTCCACCCCATCCAGCCTATTCATATTTCACCAGAGGATGGCCCAATGGTACCCCAAACTTACACACTAGCCAATATGTAGATACTGCATACTTTTTTTTAATCAAAAATTTCTGGGGGCTGTATTTTGGGTTTTGACTGGATATTTAGTCACCATCAGTCGCAGCTCGTGAACTGCTAACAGCAGAGGTGCAAATCCCTTAAAAAGAATGATTGGTCATGACCCGTTTTCAATCAGTCATTTCAATACCATAACAGAAACTCTGAAAACTCTCAACATTATCATGTGTGGCCAGTTTTCATTCATAATGCATGCCTGTCAACTCTCACGCATGCGGTGTCAGTTTAAGTGGCATATTTTCGTTCCTCTGCTGTAGTCAGCAATTATTCAATCAACTAGTATGTATATTCTGGCGCGGAACTGAAATCCATGTGCACAGAGGAGTTGAAAGCAATGAAATTGCATAAAGACATTTTAAATTATATTATTAAATCAAAACAATCATGAATCACATGTATTCCTTCCAACCACTGAGTAAAGAAAAGCGTGTGAAGTCCAGAGTCGTAAACGCAATGCGTTGTAAATGAAAACTGACCACACTTGTTACTGTTAACAGCTGGCCCGTGCGGAGTCCCTGATGTCGCGAAAGAGAGTTAAATTTTATTTTCCAAGGCATGGGCCAGATATGTGTATTTATGCCCTTAATTTAATAGCAGAACATGTTTAGTGAATGTAGGCGATTTAATACAATGATGTATAGTGGTGTTGAAGTGGACTTTAAAACATGTTGTCAAAGGTGAAACGCGAGTGACGAACGAGAGGTTTTCCGAGGGTCAATGCAGAGCCTGACTGAGTTATTTAAGTAATTTATGGATGGCAAAGGGTCACAGGAAATGAGGGCAAAGTTCAGAATGTGAGTCAATTTTTTCCAACTTTTACCTTTTGCACTATATATTCGATGACTCATAATTCTTGAAATTTTCAACCCTGGTTTTTGATTTTTTGTACACTTAAAGTAACATATTGCAGTAGTCCGTAAAGAAAATTTGGTGTAGATATGACAATTATTAATTGTACTTTTGATGTTGCATTTAAATTTCATCACTCATGTTTCACGCGTTTTGGAAGGTTTTTATGGCGCGTGCGATAAAAACTGACCCGTTAGGAGTTGATGACTTGAATGAACCATTCCATTAAGCCAAGATATAGGTCTATTAATAAAATAAAGTGTTACTAAGTAATACTGAGTTTGTTATTTTCATCCCCTTGAGCATACTTTCTTGGATTGACATTATATATTATATACACACACACACACACATATATATATACATATACCAATATATATATATATATATATATATATACATATATATATATATATATATATATATATATATATATAGTAATGTGAACACATGCCACTAGATGGCAGTATTGACCTTTTTTTTTGTTAAGCCTAGTCTGGAGCAAGGTTTGGGCATGTCCTGGGAATGTCTGAGACGGAAAGTCCCAGAAAATTAAAAAAAGTCTAAAAGGTGGGAGGGGTCTGCAAAAGAGTATATAAAGAGGAAAATTGAGAGTAAAGTAGTAGGAGAAATTGCAGGGAGAAGGATACATTTGACCAGACCTGTCACTTCTTTTCAAGACCCGTGAAGCTGTTTGTGGATTTTTGCTTGTGTTGGAGTATTTTCCTCCCCCAAGACATCACCAAGCAACCCCATCTCAAGGGACTGTAAATATTTTTTTTCTTGTATTTATCAGTCTTGGTCAGTAGAGTTGATAGTAGATTAGTTAAAAGTGTTTGTTTCATTAAATCTGTTTAAGTTTTGAAATTTTGTCTGTCATCCCTTGCTGTCATCTATGTTATAACAAATTGGGGCCATAACAATATACACATCTATATATATATATATATATATATATATATATATATATAAATCCCTATGAGCGAGCCCAAGATATCAAACTTATGAAAAGAGAGCAATTTTAGTTTACTCAAGCCTTTGGTATGGAATTAATGAAAATTACGACTGGTGCTTCATAAATTTCATATCCCGGGCTGACAACTTTGAGATCCTAATTAACTCATAAATGTCCGTGTTGTGTAATATCGTAATAATAATAATAATGTAATAATATAAATTATTTATTGAATATCTTCTGCTTCTAATTAGCGGTCTATTCAAGTCAATGGCATAAATAATTCGCTACCTAGCACGCTTTTCGCCATTAAATTAACAAATTCAAGTTTCTACATTGACAGCTACATGTGTAACTTATTACTTTAATGGCAAGAAGCATCAGCGTGCTAGGTAGTGAATTATTCATCCCAGATTGACTTCAATGGATCGCTGACCAGAAGTTCACGCTAGCAGTGGTTAACGGTTACCGACGGAATTGGTAGCATTACCGTTGGGAAGACATTGGTTGAAGTTAACCAATGAACAGAATCTGACCAATCACGGCACAAGAAAGCTGCATAACGTGTAATATCAAAAATGTATGACATGGCTGTATTACACCAATTTTTCATCATTTATGGGGTGTATGCGCGCGCGCGCACGCACACACACACACACACGCTTGTATAGACTAAATGGACAACAAACTAAAAATACCACTGTACATGGCTGAGGGTACTGTAAACATGGAATACACAGCCTGGTCACAGCTGTGAACCAACAGAGGAATAAAATGCTTGGCTCTTACCAGGATGTCCTGAATCGACATGACGGAGCAGGGGAAGTTCATCTGAGAGTTCACCTTCACAATGACTGTGTCCACATCCTCTGGGAATACATATTTGAAAAACTGAGAGCAAAAGAAGAGCAAGAGTCAACAGGATGCATTCCAAAAAGGAAAGAGATATTTATTCACCCAACCTCAGTCCCTCAAGCAAATCCATACCGTCAGCACAAGGTGTCCCATCATTTCTATAATCCATATGTTTCTATGGATCACATAACAATATAAAGGTCCAAACTATGTATTGTGACATGCAAGTCCTGTATTGTACGGACAGATGGTTTGTTTCAAAATATTCCCTTAGAAATGTGTATTTAAATACCCACCACAACTCTGGTGGCCACTGTTCAGCCACTACTAAAAATAACAACGAGCAATTTATTTGTGTCAAGCTCAACCCACTTCTCCAAATCTAGTCACCAGATCATCCTTCACTCCCAAAATGACCTCTTTCTCCACCTCGTTAAGTGTCCTCCACAATTCAACAGTTATTTAAATTAATTAAATTACATTTACTTCATAATAATTATTAACCACCAGCCAGCCCACCTCTCCCCAGACCAATGAATCATCATATCTTCTAAAAACCTTAGATAAATAATTATGTACACGCCCATGACAGTCACGTACATTCTCTATTGATCATAAACCCCCAACACAACTGAGGCCTTTGGACCCGCTGAGGCACAGCACTATGTGCTAACCGTTATCAACACCTCTTTCTGCCTGATAATGTAAACGCAGTTTCCCATCCTGCAATTCAGCCTTGCATAACACCCCGATAGTCGGAGTACAGAAGCTAATATGCCATCAGCCAAAACCACCGCACATTCCACAGCTGAAATACTGAGCTTGTGTGTGTGTTTAAAAACGGAGCAAGGTGCACCAAGAGTGTGGTGAGAATGCATCATTGTTGCCTAGTGTCCTTGCCGCACAACACATTTGGTATGAAGATTGAAAACCAGTTGGTGTGACAAGTATGGAAAAATAAAGAAAATCAGAAGGGGGCCAAATTCTTTTCCTGTGCACTATAACTTCGCCATCATCTAGCAGGATTTTGGGTGATTTAATTCCACCCAAATGCAGCACTGCTGTGTACACTAAATGATAGCTCAACAAGATTGAATGAGCAGTTGAATGAGGTGCGCAGCATTAGGGTGGGAGGTACAGTTTATAGCAAAATGGGCTAGTTACAACAGAGTAGGAGGGCTGTAATATGTGGTAGTGTCATGTTAATGCGTGTTGTGTTTTATGAGCTCATGTGAGGGTAGGAGGGTGTATAAGTTGTGCTGTTTGGAGCGAGGGCAATACCTGGGGTTGGGATGGCGTCGCAATGAAGCTGAATTTCTTGTCAGTCCTGAAACGGTATATAAAATGGCCTCTTAAAAACACAATTCAACAGATGGAGAACCACTCCCTCAACCCATTTTCTCAAAGTAATGGATCCCAAGGGACATCGCGGGGGGTCAATTAAGGAAAATGCCGACTCATGGAGGAGTAATGACATGACAAGAACCTGAGAACTTAATAAAGTGCGATAAGGCTCCATTTTTCAAATATGATCAAATTTCCTTCATAATGTTTCAGTGAGATACACATAGTTGAACCAGGAGGTGTAATTTATCCTCTGTGGCTGACCTATGGAAGCTACGTTAGAGCGGTGGGCAACCATTATATAGCACCTGGGGACTAATTCCATTTCTAAGGCCACAGCATTGGTCAAGTATTTCTTAGTTGACCAACATCCATTTCAAATTGGGAGGATCCTGGGTAAACACAGGAAGCCCATGAAAGCACTAGAAGAACGCGCAAACGCACATGAATATTAAATTAAAAGAAAAAAAATCTCAAAACCACTGATGGTCATTATTTTCAATGGACGGTACACGCTGCAATCCGCAGGAACTCAATCAAACTGTAGAATGTTCTCTTGTTTGTTTTCAAGGATTAAAAAATGTCACCAAACCACCATCTCTTCGGCCATATCTAATTATACTTATCAGAGGTCAGGTCAGAAAGGCAAAAAAAAAATTAATTCCTACACATGATGAAAGTGGATAAAAATAAATATAGAGAATAACACTACAGGAGGAGTCCTTCTGCCTTTTTCCTGCTTCCAGGTCCAAACATTGGTGGATAGTTTTAGTAACTATAGTTCAAAGGCCAGAGTTCAGAGGCCAAACTTACTTCAGGGTGAAGCTATCCACTCTGCTGACGCGGAGCTGGTAGTGGGTGGCCACGCTCGACAGGGTCGACACATCCACAAAGAAGAACTGCGTCTCAGTGGCAGCGCGCGCGGGCGGCTGGCACAGGGTCCGGCCCACATGGGTGTACGGGTACTTCCTCTGGTACCTGCAGGTCAGGCAGACACAGACAACAGGACACAATGCTCAGTTCTACAAAAGCAAGCTTTTCAACACTGAAAAAATTATTCTGAAGGTCAATAAATGTCTGGCAGACCCCTCATTTATTTGATAACTGAGTTGTTCCAGAAAATTCTCTGGGGTTGCACCATTCCTGTGAAATAATTCTCTCCCCCAGCACTCTAAGCAGCCTAAAACCTTATCCAAATGCAAAATTTTTGCAATCACAAGTCAGTTTCAATCTTTCACACGGAGGCATTTTCTCCAAGTCTATTCAACATCGCAAGTTGACACACAGTTTACAAGCTCGCATTGATGTTGTCGGTTCACATGAATGAATGCTTGAATATACACTGCAGGTGAAGTCAGAAGCTTACATATACTTTGGTCACATCCATTTAAAACCAGTTTTTTCCACAATTCCTGACTTTTAATCCAAGTAACAAGTAGATCAGAAGGATCTAATAGCTGCGACCTCACCTAGCATCCGTCACGTGGCCTAGTGTCCATGACTGGCGGTTTCTTGTATAAGTGTGATGTCGAAATTGGCAAATGACCTTGAAAATCAATAGGGGACCCTTCCTCTGTACCAAGAAGCTTGTTCTAAGATGTAATAGCCATCCATCAAGTTAAAGTGGAGTTACAGAGCGAAAACTGTGAAATCGGGGCAAAATCGACACTTTTTTGACCGGTGTGACCTTGGGATTCGACAGATGACCTTGAAAATCAATAGGGAACCCCTCCTCTATACCAAGAAGCTTGTTCTAAGATTTCATAGCCATTCATTGAATGAAACTTGAGTTACGGTGCGAAAACCGTCAAATCGGGCAAAATTGACACTGTTTTTGCCTTTGTGACCTTGGAATTTGACAGATGACCTTGAAAAACAATAGGGAACACCTCCTCTATGCCTAGAAGCCATTTCCAAAATTTCATAGCAATCCATGAATTCTAAATGGAGTTACAGCGCGAAAACCCGCAAACAAAGGTCGTGACCTCTGTGAACTTGACCTTTGACCTCGACCTTGTGCATGGACATCACTTTGGTGAAGGTCAATAAGTCCTGAAAATGTCATGATGATACGACAACAGGAACATGGTCAAAAAGGTGTCACAGACGGACAGGCAGACAGAAGCGTTCATAGAGCTGCTTGGTCGCAGCTAAAAATTCTCCATCTTGGGTCAGTTAGGATCACAACTTAATCACAGAATGTAAAATATCAGAATAATAGAAGACAGAAGTATTCCTTTCAGTTTTTATTTCCTTCATCACATTCCTAGTGAATCAGAAATTCAAATACAAGCTGCCGGACAGCTCACTCGGTTAAAGCACCGCATTCTGAGCAGAAATGCCCATCACGGCGCGGGTTCGAGCCCCGGTCGTACCAACCGGGAGTAGTCGACAGTTTTTTCAGAAGTAGCGCACAACTGGCCATTGCGCTACAGGGATTCAAATTGGGAAGGGGCTACCGGGAAGGGAAGTATAAAATGGTTGCTTTGTTCGTTGCTCAACGCCTCCTGTTGGCCAGCTGAGAGCTGCTCAAGAAGACTCTAAGCTTGTTCATGTTCGGGTATCCTCTGCCCTCGTTTTGAACTTGCGAGGATTCAACCAATGAACCAAAGAAACAGTATTGATGGGCACTTGCTTCAGAGCTGTGAACAGTCCCTCTCTCCTGAATTGGCAACAAGGGGTCCCATACGAGCAAGTCTTGTACATAGTTCCTCATCTGGGCATTCCAGATTCGGGTAGGAATGGAGATGCCAAATTTATATTCAACAAAAAAAAATATATATTTTTTTTACTTACTGTTTGGTAGCATTGCCTTTAGATTTTTATTTTCTGGACTGACCCATCGGTGGGTATTTGTGGCTGAGTGACTGACTGACTGCCCGATGAAGCTACACCACTGGTTAGTCTGCTGAGTACTTTCCACACAGGCCGTTCCTTTCAAACTAATTTGGCGCCAACAGTTTCTGTTACATCATCATAGAGCACTGGCAGATGATCCTCACAGATCCACAGATTTTAACTCTGTCTGCAGCAGCTTTTATAGTGCAGGGATTAACATTAAAGACCATTCTACTGAGGACCTCATCAAAAAATTGCCCACAATTTTGCACGTAGATCATAAACAGTGCAGCAATAAACTACATTTTGACCTGGTCTCATTGACTTTGGGTCAAACGTTTCTGGGTAGCCTTCCACAAGCTTCTTACGATAAATTGCTGAAATTTTAGCCACTTCCTCTGATGCAACAGTCCTTTCGTGTGCACGCTTTTTCGGCTCTGTCCGCATATTTCCTCTTGGATTGCGGTCAAGGATTAGTGACAGCCACTCTGATGCCATGACTTTGTCATCCTCAAGCCATTTTGCCTCAACTTTGGAAGCATGTTTAGGGCCACTGTCCATTTGAAAGACCCATTTGTGACCAAATTTTAACAGGAAATCTGTGGACTGGTTAAACAATTAGTTCAAGTTACTTCAATCTAATTGTATTTAAACTTCTGGCATCAACCACATCCGAGAAGTAGTTTCTAAAAGCACAGAAATGAAGTTGAAAGAGGAAGTGGAAATGCAGACTTAATGTTTAACAGCAGCACAATATCAGACTGCATGACCGCCACGCAACCAGCACAAACTCTGTTATTGCACAAATCCGAGTGAAAACTCAGCACTGCAGCAATAGACATGAGTCACTGCTGAAAACAAATTAGCAGAAGTGACATCAGCTTGCGTGGACTCCAGCGTCCATCTGGCACAGGTAGTTGCAGCTCAAATGCAAAAGCCTCACCTACTCTCAAACCAGGACTTCCAACGTAATCTTTGGCTTTTGACATAAGACAGTCTTTTGCAACACTGACAAGAAAAAGAAGCGAGAGCTTTACGAGAAGTGTCCGCCTCTACATTACCTCCCTCCACCAAACGCCCCAAAAACACTTGGGATTGGTTTCAAAGAGACTGCAAAGCTTAGTCGTGGCCAAAAGTGTGTGCTGTATGGAGGATCGCCATTCAAAATTGGATTCAGTCAAGAACGAGACTTAACCTCTGCTAAATGAGATGGCCTTCTCCGCCTCGTGCAAGCTCTTGCAGGCCCCGTCAGTGAGTGGACTCATTTAGGGCCAGCTGACAGTGGTCCCCAGAGGAGTCGGGGATGGAGCGAACAGGAAGGAGCCGCTCGCGGCCCCTAAAGAGCTCAGATACTCACAGGCCACGCAGAATGAGAGGAACCTGAAAGGAGACCACTGCCTGCTTCTGCCGAACCACAAAGAGGATCGGGCTGTCCACTCCACCGGCCTGTACGTCCACCGACACGCGCACACCCTCCGTCTGAAAGAGAGAGAAGAGCAGACAGAGAGGAGGAGAGAGAGAAAGGAAAACAGAAAGGGAGAGGGGAAAAGAAAAAGAGGACTGGGGTGTCACTCTTACCCTCTGCAGGAATAATATGGTTTGTTGACTTTTGGTCATCCATCAACCCTTAAAGTGATGGTCAACTGAAATCAGTATGGATGTCTGTACTGCGCATAACAGAGGCATGAGAAATCGAGTCTGCAGCAATCAAATTTAATTACAACATTTCACATCCAGACAAATTCAAACCCATATTCCACCCTCTTTCACCCATTTCTTGTTCAAAGTACTTATCCCTGAGCGCTATACGGATATTTAGTAGTTAGCGCGCTTCTTTTCTCCCATACACTAATGTTACCCTTCTTTCATTCCCCTGCACAAACACTTCAAAGAAGAGGAGCCGACAAAAAGATTTAAAATCCCAACGCATTACATTGTGAGGCAATGGTGGGGCAGTTTTCGTGAGGGCGCGACGCATCAGCCAGGCACATAGGTTACAGTGGGCTCCAATAGTACTGGCACCCCTGACTGCCAATGCATAAACAATGCAAATTATAATATATATATATATATATATATATATATATTAGGGCTGTCGCTATAATTAATCGCGATTAATTTAAGCGCAATAAAAGTAACTGCCACTATGAGGCAGACATGATTGCTTATTACCTTTGCTATGACACATACCTAATGCGGTCATTTGAAATGCTTCCGGGAGGAAAACTGTGATTTTAAGTCCACTTATTAGCAGCGAGGTTGGACAGCCTCCATCGCCTTGGCATAATTAGCTCACCTTAAATAATTTCCCGCGTACTTTGCTTAACTTGCAATCAAGCCATTTATTCAGCCAACTGACTAATCAAAATCAAAATGTGGCGTATAATGATTAAGAAGTGATAATGAGAAGCAGACGGACCTAACCAGGCTGCCGCGTTAGATTGAAAAATTTTCAATAATCAATAAATAGCAGACCTCTGAATTCCACCTTTCATCAAGGAATTGTGTATGCATTATTAAAGATATTTCTAAAAAAAAAAAAAATGAAGTTATTCAAAGATGGCCCTGGTTTTAAAAGCTTAAAAATATAGGCTACGTGAAGTGTAAAACATTTTGTGAAGCATACCGAATATGAATGTAAAAATTTGGCAATTAACGTTCAGGCGAATCTTTGCCGCAAATTTGAGGCATTTTTTATTAGATAATCGAATGAGAGCAATTTAAAATAATGTGACTCATAGCACTTGATTTTATTTACTTTTGAGCATCTAAATAACCAACAGTGAAGATGGTAAACATTTTGTTTAAGGGTATAGAACGTGACGAGTTTGAAAATCTTCTAAAGTAACGCGGCAGCCTGGTTAGGTCTGTCTGCTTCTCATTATCTCCGCCTAATCATTATCAGCCACATTTTGATTTTGACTAGTCAGTTGGCTGAATAAATGGCTTGATTGCAAGTCAGGCAAAGTACACGGGAATTGATTTAAGGTGAGCTAATTATGCCAAGGAGGCTGTCCAACCTCACTGGTAATTAGCGGACTTCAAATCACAGTTTTATTCCCGGAAGCATTTCAAATGACCGCATTAGGTGAGTGTCATAGAAAAGGTAATAAGCAAGCACGTCTGTCTGCCTCATAGTGGCAGTTACTTTTACTGCGCTTAAATTAATCGCGATTAATTATAGCGACAGCCCTAATATAAACAGTACAATTATAGAGAAATGGAATGCACAAACATGTGAAAAACTTCATTAATGCTCTGATGGAAACAACTGAAATCATAACGATCATTTCATATAAGGGAAATTTCAACAAGATCAAGGTTTTACAATTATTGGCACCCTTCATTTAGTAGTTAGTGCAACAAACTCTGGCCAGTACTGGGTAACAGTATGGAGTCTTTTCCTGTAACTTTTGACAATGATAAGGCACACATTTGTGGGGATTTTAGACATTAAAGATCCTTCATATTCTTGAGTTTGCATTCATCAACTGCCCTCTTCAACTCAGCCCACAAGTTTTCAACTGGGCTGAGGTCTGGCGACTGAGATGGCCAGTGCAGAACGTTGAGTTTGTTGTCACAGAACCATTTCTGTGTGGATCCTGAGGCATGCTCTGGGTCACCGTCTTGTTGTAAAGTCCACCTACGGCCAAGTCTCAGCCTTCTGACGAAGGCAACCAGATTGTTAGCCAAGATATCTTGATACTTGGTGGAATTCATTTAGTTCAAGAGGCCCCTGGACCTCTTGAACTAAAACAGCCCCAAAACATGACTGACCCACCACCATATTTCACTGTGGATATGAGGTGCTTCTCCTTGTATGCACCTCTGTTTCGATGACAAACATGCTGCTGCTGTCTTTGACCAAATCCTGCAATTTTGGTCTTATCTCACTAAAGCACCTTGTTCAAGTCATAATTTAAATGAAGCCAAACTCCAAGCGCTTGCCTCCGTGTCTTCTTGTCAGAAACGGCTTTCTTCTGGCAACTGTTCCAAAGAGCCTGTGGTTGTGGAGGTCGCACCTGATGGTGCTTTTTGGAAACTGAGCACCCCAAGATGCCACCACGGCCTGCAATTCCTTCACAACGATTCTTGGGAAATTTGTTGCTTCCCTCACCATCCTTCTCAGTATCATGGGGGCAAAATGCAGTTGCCTCCTCTACCCTTCAGGTTTTCAACAGTTCCAACAGAATGTTTTGATAATCGCCCTGATGTGTGCTCAGTGGCATATCCAATTGTTTGCGAATCCTCTTGTAGCCATTACCAGATTTATGGAAGTGCATGACCATCTGCCTCTTTTGAACTGACTGTTGTTTTGTTTTCTTCATGTTGTTTTACATAGAAATACTGCATGTGTGCAACCTCATTTTTTACCCTAATGAAACAGGGCGTGATGTATTGGCTCAATATCATTACTTAATAATTAGATAGAATTTAAATATGTGGAATTTAATACCTGGTTTAACTTTGACAGATGTCATTTACAATAATCATTTAGAGTGCCATAAATTGTGAAACCTTGATTTGGATTAATAAATCTTTAATTAACGCCTGATTGCAGTTGTTGTCGCCAAGGGTGGCCCAACCAGTTTTAGGTTTAGGGGGCAATTACTTTTTCACATAGGGCCAGGTAGGTTTGGATAGCTTTTTCCCTCAATAAATGAAATCATCATTTAAAAACTGCATTTTGTATTTACTTGGGCTATCTTTGTCTCGTGTTAAATTTGTTTGATGATCTGAAACATTTAAGTGTGACAAATATGCAAAAAGAAAAAAAAAAAAACAGGAAGGGGGCAAATACTTTTTCACAACACTGTAGATTCTATGCCGATTCAATTTCTACCTGGTTTTTGTAGGTAAAATACCAAATAACTGCCAAAAAAAAGTATACCTTTCCTATGGTCATTATGTTTATTTTGTGAGAGACATTAGTGGAATTATGAAAAAATAAAAAATGAAACTCAGGAAAGAAGGCCACGATCAAGCATTCACAAATCCCAGGGACCAACCTAAAATAACTATTGGTCCAATGAACAAATAAAACTGCAGTTTTGTTGTTGATAAGCAGGCTGAAGGGAAAACTTGAGGTGTGCATTTCCATAAGAAAAGTCGAGTGTGACTGCTCAGAAGTATGGCTGTGTCTGAGATCAAGGGTTAAAGATTACGCCTGCGCTTCAAGGAGTACTAGAGATTTCCAGCGACAATTCCATAATTGCTGAATACATGAACATCACAGAATCAAAACAAACATGAGACAAATGGTTTCATTTGGCTGTTTTAAAAAGTCCAGGAAGAGAAAAATCTTGAACAACAGGCAGAACTCAAAGCGCTTCGAGAGTGCAATCCTCCGCCAAGGCAGCACAGTCAAAATCTTGCTGAGAGAACAAGGCTCATAAGAAATTTAAGGATAGGTTCTGTTGCTGATGTGAGACCAGTGAAACCACAAAATTAGAATGATATCACTGGGAGCAAAGTTCAGTTATCGTACGTTGTAGAATTTCAAGATAGCTGCCATGGCCGCCATATTGTTTGACCGATCGCGGTCAAAATCAATAGGGTCCATCCCTGATGTAGTAGCAACCCACCCACAAAATTTCAGAGATATATGTTCATTACTTTATGAGTCATCTTGTAGACAAACAATACAGACAGACAAACAAAGCAATGCTGGAAAAAATAGAACCTCATTATGCGCAAAATATTGCCCAAAGATAACAACATTGCATTTGCTTTGCAATCCCACTGGTTAGACAACTGGATGCAAAGACAGAGATCCAGACTGCAGGTGCCTGACCGTAGAAAGGGTCTTGAGAGCACCCGAAACCAAACACTGGGATCTATTACATAAGTGGCTCGAAACGAATGGGGCATTGGAGGTCAAAAGTTGAGGCAGCTCAAACCTCACGCATATATGGTTGTAGTTGGGCACGTTTACACTTCCATTACCTGAAGTGAGATGTACCGAATTGGACTCAGAATCGCGCGCAATCAGGATCTACAGTTTGAGAGCACAGAGGCCTTAACCAGAAGCCCGTAGGATTCTCATACCAATTACGGCCACATTAATTTGCCAGACGTACTAATCCACAGCATTAAACAAGTGTTTTTTATTCTTCCTAATTCACATGGAATACGGCCAAGTATCCGGGGTTTATTAGCGTTGCACAGAGTGCCAAGCACATGTAAACATACCTGTGGCATAGGTTTGCCACACTCCCTGGGTAAATAAACAGTCTAAACATGTCCATATCTGATCATCTTGTTGGCTTCTACAGTTAATGGAAACTGTTGTAATTTGTCCTACAATAAAAAAATAATAATAATTACACCATGAAACTGCAAAGTCATTGGTACAGGTGACTACAAATAACCGGTCAACTAGATATTCCTATTGTGGGGGAAAGAAGTCAACCTCTCTTACCTTATTCCGAGACACAGTATGGTTGAAGGCATAGATTGCTTGGATGTCGCTTGTCACCGTGTCATTGTAGGTTATGTCGAACTGCGCATCTTTCTGCACCACTCTCCCGGAGCACGCAGTTGCGCAAATCAACAAGAGGATCCGAACGAGTCCGCTTCTGAAGCCGGTCAAAACTGGGCAAATTTCCGGCTTGTGCCTGGATTTCCAGCAGCTTCTTCTCTGCATGTTGACAGCTCCGAGGGTTATCAACCGCTATTAGCTGCGAACAGGCGACTTATTCGCGATAAGGTACCTCCAGTACCGAATGCAACCACTCCTGAGATTTTCCAGCTGCCTAATTCTAAGAACCGCTCACAAAAATCATTAACAAGGGAAGTTATCCCTACTAGCTAATGTTAGCATTCGGGGTCTCGCAGTAGCAGCTGTTTACCACGAAAGCAATGTAAGACATGGACAGGGTTGTAGCTAGAATGTTAAGGCGATAACGTCATCCATGCCCGGCAATACCAAACAATAAACTCATTCTCGACGCCAGAATTTATTTGTCACGGGGACGGTTTCGGCTGATATTCGGAAGAATTAAATGTCAGCGTCCATACAAGTAAATCTCGCTCGCTTGCTGAGCCTCCAGAATGACAGTATTCAGAGACGTTGCACAATGCGTATTTGCCACCACCAGTCCAACGACAAAGGTCCGATGCCTTCTTCAGATGATCGGAAGTCTTGTTGCTCCGAAGTTCCCTTCGGCTTATTAAAATCAGTCACTTATCACAACATCGTGAAGAGGCAAAACATCGGCAGTTCACCAACCGCGACACCGACTCTGAATGCGCAGGCTTCTCCAGCCGTCAGGCATCTGTATTTTTGTCATTAATCAGGCTCCGGAATAGTTCCCACGTCCTCTTTTCAGTCGCACGTCTTTCCATCGTCCGCTGCCAGTGTTTGCCCAGTTATAAGATAAGTATTGTGGATACAATTTAGTATGTGTGACACGCACAGGGTTAAACCAGTGTCGCTCACTAGCGCCCTCCCAGTGTAAACAATGCCGACGAGGCCTGGTGACGTATGTCAAGCGGCCTCTGCTTGGTGAGAAGAGCCGTTTATCATTAAAGACCACATTTCCGTGCCTTCCAGGGATAACCTGCAAGTTCCGGTTCTGTCGAGTTCAGTGATTTCATTTCCTGGAAAACTGAATGGTGTCGATGGTCAGACTGCATCTAATAGTACGGCTTGATGTAGGGATCCTCAGTGTATTAAGAGTTAGGGTTGCAGGCGTTCCCTATTATGGTTTTATTAGGGAACAAAACATTTTTTGGTACTTTAAGGCCTCTGGTCAAGAAATATGACAGTTTTGAATGGTAGCAATTTGCATCGATACGACTGCGTAACCTCCGCGACTCCCATGGCCTGTGAGCAACCATTTTTATACCCCTGACGAAATGTCGGGGGTATATGGTTATATACCAAAAATTCCGTCCGTCCGTCATTCCGTCCGTTCGATATCTCGAATATTATTCATTGGATTCTTTTTTAAATTTGGCTGACATATTCTCTTCCACAAGGAGAGGTGCAGTGCAAAGTGCACCCATCTGGGATGATTTTCACAAAAATATCTGTTTTCCTGTTTTTGGACTTTGGAAATTTTCAAGTGGGTTCAATGACAAGTTGTCTGACCGATATCTCAAATATTATACACTGCATTCTTTTCAAATTGGAAGTGTCTAGAGACCCGGCAGTTTTTATTGGTACGGCAATCAATTTCAAGGCATTAGGATAAGGATTCGGGATTATAGTAACAGGTTGGGGTAACGGTTAGGGGAAGGGTAAGGATAGGGCAGGGCTTGAAATGGGGACTGCCATATCTCTCCACTTTAAAATGCATTGAAAAACTGCCGTACCCGTAGCAACCGCCTTTCAAATTTGGCACACTATTCTCTATCATAGGGAGTGGTGCAATGCAAAGTGTCGTAGATGTGTTACTTTCGTCAAAATTGATTTTCGGAATGGGATGATTTCTATAATCACCAACGGAAAAAGCAAGATCGGGGACATCGGGGTATTAGTAAGCTCTGCTTACTTCCTCACTTGTTAAACCTAAAGCAAACTTGTCTTGAAAAACCCGCGAGACCAAGGTTCTCCAGCCAAGAATCTCATCTCTACAACAGGGCCGAAGAAGCTGATGGCATAATTCCCTTCCACAAAGTTTGCGTTCTGGAAATGGAATTGCATTAATCTAACAACTTTCATTACAGTTCTTAAATTGCCTAAAAAAATTACATCTAACAAAAGGTCTGGCTTACTGTCAGACAGACCACAGATCCTTCCAATTTTTTCCTCTTTCAGAAAAGGTTCATTTTGCTTCAGTAACACACTTGTTCAAATATTGTCTTCATCCTGAGGATTGCTATTGGTCTTCAAATCCCCAAAACACAGAATTTGCGGGAACAAAAAAAAAAGCAAATTTAATCAAATTCTTTATCATGAAGGTTTTTAAGTCTTTAAAATTTCCAGCAATTAAAGCATACATCTCAATCTTTCATAAAAATGCAGTTTATCATTTTGTCAATAATTTTTATCTTACCGTATTATTTTGCTGTATTATTGCATTTACATGGTATTCTGTATTATTTTTTCTTAAATTGTCAAGTCATTTCACTTTTTAATTGTCGATTTCATGTAAAGCACTTTGAGCAGCATTTTTTTGTATGAATGATACAATATAAAAATAGCTTATTATTATTATTATTAATAAAGCTTACTGTTACAGAATTTTATTATTTCATGCCAACTCTGGGTTTCATTCACATGAAACTCGACCTTTTTGGAACCACAGCAAATTTGGCAGGCTGTGAGTCATGAAATTATCTACCCAAAACCAGAAAGAATTGGGACTGTAGGTTACACTGATATTAAAACAAGCAACAATTTGTTAATTTGACCTATACTGAGTACAAATGAAAATGCACCACTTGAAAAAAGTCAATATTTAAGTTCAAACGAACTTCAATATAATTTTTATAGAACAACAACACTACAGTGACGTCACCCGACATGCCAGGTGCAAGAAATGCGAGAATTTCAAGTTAACTGTAACGCTAGGCAATTTTTTGCAAAAACGCAACATCTTGCCACCACGGGAAAAATGAATTTCACTCTGAATTTGTGCACATATTGCCTCTAAAAGCATGTGAATCTGAATAAAATTTCACTTCCCAGCTGACACTTGTGAAACGTCGACACTATGCCGCGACTTACAGCCCCTGAACGGGAACGTGCCATTGGCATGCTTCAAATTGGCGCCAGCACCAGGGAAATTGCCAGACGACTACACTGCGCACACACAACGATCGCAAGACTCCATCAAAGGTTTCGGCAAACGGGGAGCACTCGGGACCGTCCTCGACCGGGTCAACAACGTGTGACAACGGCACGTCAGGACCGTCAGATCATACGGGATCATGTCCGAGACCGGACACTACCAGCGACAAGAACGGCTGCTCAAGTCCAAGGACGACGTGGATTCATTCACCCCAACACCGTACGGAACAGTCTGCGAGCTGCAGGCCTGCGTGCACAACGTCCTTATTTCTGCCCCATATTGACGGATCGTCACCGAAACCAGCATCTACAGTGGGTAAACAGGCACCACAATTGGCGACTACGACAATGGCACGGTGTCATCTTTTCTGACGAGTCACGATTTCACTTAAGGAATGCAGATGGCCGTATATGTGTTTGGCGGAGACGTGGTGAACGTTATAACGCCGATTGTGTCGTTCAAAGGGACCGTTGGGGTGGTGGCAGCGTTATGGTGTGGGGTGGAATAAGCTACCGTCACAGAACCCCTCTCCATATCTGCAGAGGAAGGGTGAACGGCGTCTACTACCGGGACCAGGTGCTGCAGAACCATGTTGTGCCGTTCTTCAACCAACACCACAATGTCCACACGTTCCAACAGGACAACACTAGGGCACACACTGCAAGGGTGTCCATGCAGTACCTTGCACAGCAGAACATTCCCGTGCTTCAGTGGCCAGCTCTGTCACCCGACCTCTCCCCTATCGAGCACCTATGGGATGAAATTGGACGACGTCTTTCACGTCGACGCCAGATGGACAACATCCGAGAACTTGAGGTTGCCCTTGTTCAGGAGTGGAATGCTATCCCTCAGAACACTATCCAGAGACTGATCAACTCCATGCGACGACGACGCACCGCATGTGTCAATGCATATGGCGGTCACACCCGTTATTGACTTTCCTGTTTGACCCCTACACCAGTTAAACCTCTCTCGCGCATTAACATTATTGTGAATGAAATTGAATGATGTTTGCATGTCTTCTTAAATCATTCATTATCTCAAATGCATCATACGTATATACTTCACATATCAATCCATGGAGCTATTCCAGATTTCGTGAGTGGTGCGTTTTCATTTGTACTCAATATATTACATCCAGTACAACAGCACATTCGTGTTGAACCACATTAATTTTATTAATATTCCAAAATAAGCTATTATTCTAATTTTGATTCTTGCAACATATTTTGAAAAAAAAAAATCAGTATTTACGGCTTTGTAATCATGCCATTCCTTTTTAAAACACAAAATAAATGTTCAGGGACTGAGGACAGCAAGTGATTTAGTGCTTCCGGTGTAATTTTGCCTCATTCTTCTAACAAACAATTCTTCAGGTGAGCAATAGTCCAAGGTCTTCATGGTCCCATTTTGCATTTCAAAATTTGGCACACCTGCTTAATTTGGGGACAAAATTTTGATTTGTTTGACCAAAATACATGATTCCACTGTGGAATGGTTCACCTCAGAGCCCAGAGAAGTTGATGGCATCTCATGGATAATAGAAGGCTTCCTTTTTGCACAGTTAAGTTTTAACTGGCATCTGTGGCTGTAGCTACATGTCCTGCTTGTCAAAGGTTTACCAAAGTAATCCTGAGTGAATGTAGTTAACACCATTTGACAAAGGACAGTGCTTGATGCAGCACCTTATGAGTGATTGGAGATGAAGAGTATTCAGCTTGGCCATGTGCATTTGCCCTTGATGCAGAAATTCCCCCAGATTCCTTAAATCTTTTAATTATGTTACACATCATAAAGTCTGAAAAATGGCAATGCCTTGCCATCTCTCTTTGAGGAACATCGTTTTTTTTTTAACCTTTCAGCGATTTTTTTTCTTCGCCCATTTGTGGAAAAATTGGCAGTCCTCGGTCCATCTTCACTCCCGAAGGACGAGGCGATTCATGGATACTGCTTTTGTACCAAAGCATGAATACAATCACATGCTGACATCGACCATTTCAAATCAAATCATTATTACCTCCACCAAGGTGGTTATATTTTTGCCTGGGTGTGTTTGTTTGTTTGCTTGTCTATTGGTTTCCAAAATAACTCAAAAAGTTATGGACAGATTTTGATGAAATTTTCAGGGATTGTACAGATTGGTATAAGGAAGAAATGATTAGATTTTGGAAGTGATCCAGATCTCTGTCTGGATCCAGGAATTTTTTTAAAGGATTCTTTAACATTGGGAAATAGGGCAATTTTCGACATTTATGCATATAACTCCACCAAAAATGGTCAGGGCACTTGGAAAAAAAATACAGGACAAGTTTTGAACATGTTCTACAACATATCAACGACTGATCCTGCAAATGGAATAATTCCGGATACTATGATACAGAATACGAAAGTTGGGGACCTTCGGAACTTTCACTATAGGAAAAGAACAAATGAAGCTACAAACAATACATAGCCAAGTTATTGCAGAATTAGGAAGGCGTCACCAGATTTACTGTATCTTCAAAAACCGGGGAACTAGATCCGGAAGAAAACCACCATAACGGAAAATTTGATTTTCATGAATAACTACTGAACTAATATTGATATCATTATGAATTCAGTTGCTAATGGTATGTTTTCTTGGTCAGGGAATCAGAAAAAATAGATGAAAAAAATGTAGGACTAAAATTTGTGTGGAAATCACAACATGAGGGAAAATGTTGCATCATAAGAAAAAAAAATAGCGTGCAATGCATGAAATACCCCTCAGCCCGATGTCAAAGTTTTTGGAGACGCCCGCCCGCCCGCCCGCCCAACCGCACGAAGGATAGCAATACCCAGTCAGCCTTGAGGGCTGTGGGCTAAAAAAAATAAATGAAGCTAGAAACAAGCAACAGACATCTTTAAACAGCCAAGACGCTGTGGAACCAATATTGATATAGCATTATGAATCAAATTGCCATGTTTTCATGGTCAAGGAATCTAAAAATGAGGATAATATAAATGTAAGACTAAAATCTATGGTGGAAGTCGCAATATGGAGGGAAATGATGGAGAGCGTAGACCTCCGCCAAGCACAAGTGCTTTTCTAATTCAATTATTTATTTACTTTCTCATTACTAGTCTTAAATTGCCCCATACCAAGTTTTTCGGGAAAGCATGGCAGGCCTAAGTGGGCGCAGGGGATGTACATTTACAAACAATATGAAGTTAACCAGACAAAACATTGAATACCTCGTCTTTGTAATGTCTGCAATGCAATACGAGTCCAAGTAAATTTCGAAAATCACTACCTTCTGTTTTTATGCAAATTTTCCACCCCGTTCCAATTTTTCCGAGTTATGGCTGTATATTCAGAAATCTACAATTTATTTCATTCATAGTTTATGAAGGAGAGCGCAAGCACAACAAATATTACAGTCCTATCTTAAAAAAAAAAAAAAAAAAAAAAAAAAATCAGCGGCTGAAACAGGATCATTTTTTGGCTAAATTTCACTGGCCGAGTTGGACACAGGAATAATATGACATCAAGAAATACCAAGTATATTAACAAGTTTTAAAAAAATTAATAAAAATCAAGGGGCCATTTCAATAACCTAGGAAAAGAGAGATGCGCAAACTTGGCACCAGAAATCATAGTCACAGTTTTTTTTTTAGCCAATTTTGTCACAAGCCTTGCTCACTTCAATTGCAAAGTCTCAAAACCTATTTAAAGGAGGGAGCTAATACTTAATTTCAAATTTTATATGTTTTTGAAGTTAGTGAGAATATAATCAAATTCAAGACAAATGCGCAGAACCTTCTAAAAATTTGTGAATTTGGCATGGAATAACCTTTCACTCTATGACCTCCTGCATAAGCAGATATTGTGACATTGTGTTGCTGACTCACTGTTCTGCAATTACAGCTAGGGCTTAAATTTCCTAAACTGGAGATGCAGAAAGGAGCCCCACCCCCCAAGCAAGGGCAATCAAACAAAATCATCATGCATAACCTGGGGATTAACTAAAGCAAATTCTTCACATGCTAATGCTGCTAAACGGCAAACATTCAAGTGTTGGCATCTGACACCCTTGTGTTACACTTGATATAGTGACTCACTTGAGTAGAAAATTTGAGATATCAGGTGAAAATTGCAAATGAATTTGTGGCAAAGCCTTTTCTACCAGTCCACGCAGCACAAAGAAATATGAAACACACAATACTCTGTGGTTATTTATTGGATTTTTTTTTTTTGACCAGCACATGACAGAGGCTCAATTAGAACAGACTATGAACTGGGACCAGGCAGACACACAGACATGAATGTGCACCCGGCATGGGGGCATTTGCTCAAGCTCGATATCACAGAGCACTGGCTTATAGCACAATAGGCTCAGACAGGGACTAAATATTTATATATATACTATATGTACACCACCCATCTCCCCCCTCACATAAGACATGCACGCCAAGTACATGCGCGTACACGCACGCACACACACACACACACACACACACAAACACACAAACGCGCGCACACAGACACACACAAACACACAGTCAAGAGTGAGTGGAAAGCTTGCACTCAGTCAGGACTTACATTCCTGAAACGGAAGCAAATGGAGCGCCAATCTTCAGGGTACGAATAAGTTTTGATACGCACTAGCAGCTCAGGCAGGACTGTGACGGTCAAAATTAAAGAGCTGGGGGGAAGAAAAAAAAAAAAAAAAAAGGCAGGTATTGCGGAGAAAAAGAGATGCGTTGCGACCGAGGACTGTACACAGGAACTCAAAACTAGAGAGGAAGAGAAGGTGAGAACAGAGAACTATTGCCGGTTTGGATGTAACAACACTGATAAGGTTCGGGAAAGGGGGGAACAATCTACAGGTATGAAACTGGGCTCGAAGAAAGCGCCACGATTGTGGGGCTCAATTCTCTACAGCTCGTTTCCCACAGTTTTGCACACCGACGTTCTTTTCAATCCTTTTATTTCTTTCGTCTCGTCTGGGTCACGACGGCCCACAATTCTTCTCAATCAAAGCTTTCGTGCCCTCCGCGTTTTATTCAAGAGTCTCGTAAGCTGGTAGCTGAAAGAAAGCGTAGCACACGTTCAATGGATCCCGCTCAGGGCAGTCGATGACGCGGGTTCGGCAGGGCATCGCAAAGAGGATGACGGGAGGACAGGTCACTACAGTGATCACCCAGTGGGGTGCGCTGGTCCCAGTACCGGCACCTTTTCCGCCGTGCAAACGTTCTCAGCAGCTCTTCCTTCAGCCTTAGTTACACGTTTGTGCTGAAATCTTAGCGTGTCTGTAATAGTTCTTATTTTTGCATGTACATTTCCCAGTGTCTCTCCACTCTCCTGAGTAAAAATGCTAGTATGCCAATATAACTCATTAAGCTTACATGTGTGAAGATATGTGTGAGAAAATATATGTGTGTGTGTGTGTGTGTGTGTGTGTGTACACATGTATGTGTGTGCATGTGTTCCTCTCTACTCTACTCCACTCCACTCATTTGGTCGACCTCCTTCATCCTCTCTCTCTCCCGCTCATTCATTCATTCATTCATTCATTCACTCCCGTCCTCTGACCCCTCCTTCACCCATACACTCCACCTCCAGGCTCACCTCTCCCCTCCCCTCCCCCCTTGGTCACCCTCTCGTTCCCTTAGACCAGTGAAGCCCGCCTCTCCTCAGGTGTCTCCTCCAGCAGCTGCATCAGCAGGTCACTGAGGGGCTTGGCCACCTTGCGGTAGCCGCTGGGCGTGAGGTGCAGGAAGTCGAACATGTCCGAGGCGGCGATGGCCCCGTCGGAGTGCACGAACCCGGTGCTCACGTCCAGGAACTGCGTGGAGTTCAGCCGCGGCAGCTGGGAACGCAGCAACCCGTTCACCGCCGCGTTCTTCTCCCGCAGAGGGTTGGGCTTCTCGCCTCGTGGGAGCAGACTCTGGGGGGACCAATCAAATTGTCAGGACCATGAGATGGGGTTAAATAAATAAAAAATAAAAAATAGAGCTGAGAGACAGCGGGTGCATCTGAAAGTGTACGCACCATCCTTCAAAGGCTGCATTTTTAGGGGTTGTCACTTAATTCCATCAACCAAACCGACATGACCTCATTTCATCTCTATTAAACTGCTTTGGTTTAAGCGAGTCTTCACTGGTTTCCCCAACCCTAGCCTTAGCTCTAACCCAGGGGTCCTCAATCTTTCCCAGAAAGGGCCAGTGTGGGTGCAGGCTTTCAATCTAACCAAGTCCTTACACATCTGTCTCTACTAATCAGGGTCTTCAGCAAAGACTCTAAGGGTTAATTAGTGATGTCAGGTGTGTGACTGCTGGGTTAGAATGAAAGCCTGCACCCACACCGGCCCTTTCTGGGAAAGATTGAGGACCCCTGCTCTAACCCCTATCCCTAAACCTAGCCCCAAACCTAACTACAGTCCTAAATTTACCCTCATCTCAAAGCCTAAATGTTACTGTAGCGGATGGAAATATATGCTGACCCCTAAAGATGCAGTCTTCGAAGGCTGCAGCCTATGCTTTGAGATGCAGCCAGTAAGCGAAGTCAGATTATGGATGGCTGTTTTAGACGAACCATCATGTAGAAATTAATGGTGCTATAAGCAACTTTTCACATGTACAAATCGTTTTCTTTTGCCAATGTGTGAACGAACTGCAATGTCACAAAATAAATGAGACCTTTCTTGACTTTCTGCAGTGTTTCCCATGAACTGACGAGATTACGGAGGCCCGCCATAATCTAATTCACCCCTGCCATATTGTCACCACAAGTTGTTCCCCTTAATTCTAAGTAAATGCGGAATTGCCGCGTGTGCATAATGCATAAGCAAGTTTGCCAAAGGGGAAAAAAAAAAAAAAAAAAAAGGGAAACTTTAAAAAGGTACTTAAAAATTTGTAGCCCCCCCCAACAAAATGAAAATCATCTCTTTTTAAAAAAAAAAATTTAAAAAAAAATGGTCTGCCACCACACATTACTACTGGCTGGTCTGTGAGGAACACCATTTCTTGATTGCCTACAGCAGCCTGTGGACAGATTTACACGTTGAAGCGCCAGGTCGCATTTTCAGCGAAAATCAAAAGCAAGTGACGCTCCCAAATGCCTTGCCTGCCTCCCTTCAGCACCCATACAGCAGCTAACTGCTAACTTTAGCTTAGAAATATAAGCAATCCACCAACATCAACAAACTACCAGGGACAGCAACAGAGGCTGCAATGATACAGAAGGATAAACTACTCTGATACATTAAATGATGAATAAATTGATTACGTTCCAAGATGATGTCAAAAATTTCTGTTCCTTTGAACCTGTAACCTTACTTTGTATAATTTATGCTCATTATTTTCAGTCTAAATATACTCATCTCACTGCCATCATCCGTTTATAAGTGACATTAGTTTAGGATGAAATCAGTGTTCTCTCAACCCACTGCCAGACCAATTCAGTATATTAACTTTAGTTGAAAATAAAAAAAGGTCCATTTGACTACACTGAAATATTAGCACACAAGTTCAGCAAAATGTGAGTGGTGATGGAAGCCCTAATGTCAGAAATGAAGTGGCAACGCACCTTTTTTATAATATTCGCTTTAGTTCATTAACCATTAGCATCATCATACAGAAAATACAGCTATGCGGACATCACTGAACCTCCCGCTGAAATCGAACATTAAGCAAACAGTGATTGATAAAGCCGGCTAGCTAGCTAATGCCAATGCATCATATAAACACAGTCAATGCATCATGCAACCGTAACAACCCTTGAGAATGACATAACATGAGTGGCGAGAATAGGCCGTTCAGCCCAACTAGGCTCTCCAGTTTCTAAGCATCTCATTTTATTTTATCCCATTTATTCATAAGATTGCTCAAAAAGTCCTCATACTGGTGGGCAAAGGCTCGTTCTTTTGCGGCAGTTTAACGAGTCATGCATAATCGCTGAAGCCGTAACCTGTGAAATGCCTGACCCGAGGTCAGCACCACACACAATCAGCACAGTAAGTTTCAAGCCATATTCAACATCAGTGGCAACCCATTCTGCTCTTGGCCATCTATCCTCCATTCACTTTAACACAGAACGTGTCACCCAGCAGCGAGAGATCTCCCGAATGTGTGAATTATAAGCATCGGTGCGCCAACTGTGGATTAAAATGAGAACCAACAGCATGGAGAATCTCCAGTTGCCACAGTTATAGATCAAATCAAAATATTCAGGACAATAATAGTCTTGGTTGTCACAAATATCCAGCCCAACATCCATTCAGACTTCTGAGGGTAAAGGGCTGAGAACCCCCCCCCCCCCCCCCCCAAAAAAAACGCACACACTCGCGCGCACACATAAAATGGGTAACAGCAAGCTAGTTTCCATGGAAACAGTTCCAGGACATCAGCTGTGCGAGTTCTGACTGCAAATAGAAGCCCTCTCTGACAGTAACATATTTTGGACGTTTCACACAGTACATACTGCCATTCTACTCCAATCACACTGGCGCCAAGACTCTGGGAAGTTCCATTGATTCGCACCCTATTTTTAAGAACTATTCAAGTAATTTTTGAGGATTTATGAATAAAGTGAGGATTTAAGAACTTAACTTAGTCCGAGTCTGTACCTTTAAGGTTAATGAGTGCACAAAAAAAGTTCTGTCAAAATGGCAAACTTGGCGCATATAATTTAACTATTATTGATTAAACCAATAAGCAGTTTTACAAAAAAAAAAAACCTCAAAACACTTCTATTATCAGTGAAGACCATCTGATAAAGTTTCACCAACTTCTGCGATGCTCAGTGGGTGTCAAAACCTCATCTTTTCAGGTTTTTTTTTTTGTAAAATAGAAGTTACCACTATATTGATAAATAATTTCATCAAAACACATTTGAATATTTTTACATTTATAATCCCACTGCTAAACCTGTACACACAATCAGCTTGTCATTTGCGAACCTGACTTCATTTGCATATGGGATTTTGAGCCTCACCTCCCTTGACATTGCTTGATTCGCAAATTCATTGGCTTTGCCACAGGGAATTCCGTACAGCCAATCAGAGAAGCGTGAGAAACTGCAGAGGCTACATGAGCACGAACTTATAGGAACCAACACAGTGTTCAGTGCATCCTCACTTTCAATTTCCCACACGATAATGTACGAAATTCCTACCATTTTAAAATTAGAATGAAGGGGAATACAACCATATTTCCCTCTGCGTTATAACTGAAATACAAATAAAAAAGTGAATCAAAGTGTAATTTTATGAGAACTAAGTAATAGCTGGGATGTTTTTCCCTTGATAGAAAATCCATGGCGCAAACGTTCAAACAAAACTGAAATCATGTAAAATATGTATATTCTCCTGCTATGATTTCCTGCTCAATTTTTCAGCCCCATCTTACACTTTTGCGAACCTCGGGTCCATCATCAAGTTGAGGCTGCAGTGAAAGCACTGCACCGCAAAAGTCATCGATGCAGTTGTCCAGGTGTGGCATCACGACAAAGAAATCAAGGCAACATGGCAAGACAAAGGCAGTGAAACAAGGGCCGCAAAAGCCCGCAGTCAGAGAGACGGTAAAAGCCCAGCGGCGACGCCACTCACCAGCACCACGATCTTCGCTCGCGGGAGGCAGGAAGTGATGTGCTGCACGATGGCCAGGATTCCGTCCGCAACTTGCTCGGCCGAGTGCTCATGATTATTGGTTCCTACCCACAACACCACCACCTGGGGGAAAGGAGACGCCCACGGGCGAGCCGTGAGCCCAAACCTGACGCAAGCGTTCCCTCCTCACCCCTTATCCAACTATTCTGTCCCTCCCTCCTTCAGTTATTCATTCATCCCATCTTACAGAATTCTGTTCAACTCATTTTCATCTTCATGACCAGAGTTTCTCTCTCGCTCCCTCTCTCTCTCTCTCCATTATCCTCCTTGATTGCTCAGCTGTTGCCCTCTCCTCCTCCCCCAGAATTCCTCCACTCACTGCATCCCTTCTTTAACACCATTCCTCCACTCCGAGCAGCTCCCACCCCAGCTCCTCCTCAATTACAAGCCCTGCTTTTCCCTGGCTTCACCACCCCGTCTCCTACTTAAAGAAAAAGAAAATAAAAGTGCTTCAGTACCCCTCAGCCCCGACATACTGAATGAACGGCCCAGACGAAGTTTCAGAGGTGAAGGTCAATGAGCAAAGGTCAACGGTAATTCCGGCACGAAACTTCAACGAGGTACGGATACCCACCAAGGCGAGTCCGCAAACGCAAAATGAAGTTCCTAACCCGAGCAGTTACAGAGAAGTGGGCTGGACAATGGCTGGACGCTGGGACGCCCCTCCACTCATCTGCGAAGGGTGCGACAATAACCCTCTGCCCCCTAGTCGGGGCCGAGGGGTAAAAAAGGCAAAGTCTGTCCTGAGCCCACGGGGCTCATCAGGCCGGTGCTCAACTCTGGTTTCTGTACCATGAAGCAACTAGAAAGCACTCAGAGGTCGCAGCACCTCCGCCACGCCAAGGCAACTCTGTGCATTAGATATTTTCATTTGCTGATGTAGGGCAGTGGCGGAGCCAGCGGGGGTGCCAAGACACGTCCCTTTTTAACAGCAAGTAGTAGCTCTCAATCATTTTCCTTTATTGAGGCGTTTTCCAATTATCATAATTGGCAACCGAAGACAAGGTTTCTCTCCGTAAGCGATCTAACGTGGATTACATCATGGGCAAAATTCAGTACAGTTGCGGAACAAGAACAGAGATTAGGAAAGACAACAATCATTCATCTGGACGCGCAGATGAATAATTTGTCTTACCTAATCGGGGAGAACAAGCAGCGCCTGTTTACTGTGGAGTGCTCTCGGAGTGAACCTTCTGTTTATTATGAAAATGCCTGAGAACAGATTATAACTAATAATTGTTTTAAACGGAGGTTCTGTGCAACCCAATTCTCTGTTCTTGTTCCGCAACTGTACTGAATTTAGCCCATGATTTCGTCGCTGTTAGATCGCATTAGGAGAAAAAAAAACGTGTCTTCGGTTGCTAATTACGATAATTGGAAAATGCGTCATTAAAGGAAAATGACTGAGAACTACTAATTGCAGTCAAAAAGGGACATGTCTTAGCCCCCGGCTGGCTACGCCACTGATGTAGGGTATTGTTGCATGCCACCGCCAGGTGGCAGCAAAACCCAAAAGCACGCAGATTGGAAATCCGGCCCATTGGAAAGACTTGGATTCTTATTTTGGCCTATATCTCAGCTGTCCTTTGGAGTAGATATGCCAAAATCTAATCACTTGTTCCTCTTGTGCTACTCTAACATCCTGCAAAGTCTGGTTAAAATCTATGCAGCAATTTTTGACATATCCTGCTAATAAACAAACACACGCCGGCGAAAACATACGCTTCCTTAGCAGAGGAACTAGGAGTATTGCTGCTCCCCTTGGATGGGATGCTAGTCCATCGCAGGCTACCCTCCAGCTCTTCGTTAGGTTTCCCTGCCTATTTACTGGTACCCAATTATTCACCTGAGTGGAGTGAGGCACAGTGGGAGTGAAGTGTTTTTCCCCCCCCGAGATCACACCACAAAGACTTGAACTCCGGACCTTCCAATCCAAAGTCAAGCGCACACAAACACAGCATCACCGCGTCCCCCTCATCCACCATTTTAAGCCCATCCAAATTTTGCTACCCCTCCCTCACTTTCCCCACACAACTGCACCCTCCAGTACTTTGCTCCACACTTGCCCAGCAACCCCACCTCTTCTCCCCTCCTCACCTTGGCTTTTATGCCTCATTTCCACTACAGTACATGGTACTGGCTCTACTCGACTCTACTCCATTCGTCTTGGAACCGGGTACTTTTCTGGGGGGTCGTTTTCCACTACAGAATAATACTGCCTCAGTCTAGCGACGCAGCCATGACGTAATCCTCAACGACACAAAGGCACAGAGAGAAACGATGGAGGAAACAGGGAGTGGTGTTCTTAATTCTCGGTTTGTGGCTGTTTTTGCACAGCAAGGAGGCAAATTTAGTTTCAGAAGAGGCTGGACAAGAGAAAACACTGCTGAAAAATACCGAGGAGTTCGGGAAAATCCCACATCAGAGCTCAGACGACGAAACTATATTCCATGCGTGCCGCGAGTTGATGACGCAGTGACCCAGGGACGATTCTCTCTGACCAATCAGTGGAATGCGGTGTCATCACATCATATTTTAGTACCTCAGAGTACCCGGTTGGCTTTTTTTGGAACCCCAGGAGAGCAGGTACCAGCCACCAAATACCAGGTACTTTTTCCTAATCGAGAAGCGAAAAAGACGAGTAGAGTACAGTAGAGTAGAGTACAGTAGAGTGAAGTAGAGTAAAGTTAAAGTAGTTCACAGCAGAGCCTGTGGAAATGGAGCATTGTATCGTGTAGTCTCCGTCTCCATTTTGCCCGACCCCATCCCCCAGCCACACCTTGGGTTGTATATTCTGAAGTTCCCCGTTCTGCAGTCTCCAGAGCACGTTGTTGGTGGTGTCTCCGCCGATGCCAAAGCTTATAGCATGGAGTGGAGAGAAGAGCTCCCGCCACACCTGGGACAGACGCAGGAGCAGACGGCCATTTGAGAGGACGAAAAACACAGGCCCAGAGTCAGAGAGGATATCACATGACCTCACAGTGCTTCCCTGACAACGATACCTGCCCGGCAAGCAGATAAATCACGCATCTGTTCAAAAACCAAACATTTGCACTTGAGCTGCATGCATGCTTGCACATCCTCCACTTCCCTCCATTGGAGGCGCTGGTTGTACCTTGTCGGCTACAGTGTATCAATTTTTCAATCATACTGGATAAAGATTTGCCTACGAACACATCAAAGCAGAGCGTATGGTTCTTAAAACTGCCTGCGCCTACCTTACCATCATGAGCAACACAGCCACTATCTACACATACGAATTCGCCAAAAATTGTACTCATTCATTAATACCATGAATGTGGGGTTAAGGGTTCGGGTTAAGCTATTATGAGCAACGTAATCCACACAAGAAATACTGAAAGTCAATTTCGAGGACTTTATCTGGGTAGCAAGTGGTGGCGCTGCAAAGCCACAGCCCATGACACGCACACCCAGTTTTGATTTCTGTATGCTGCCAAAGTATTCAGCTCCAAAAGGCGAAGCACTGCCCGGGCAAGGAACAACGCCTTGAAATCGCTGTGCGCGAAATTTTTAGCTGCCATCACGGGAAGGCAGAGTTATAAGTGCTCATGTTGTCTTGGAGTGTTTGGCATGTGGCCAAATGATGAAGTGATTCCTCTTCAAGACAATTCAAAGTTGCAGTGAGTTTCTGTTACTAAATATTTCTAATAAGACTACAATGCTTGTTTGTCATTGTAAATGTCAGATTGGTCAAGCTATGGCCTACCATTAGTATGCAATATGCATTTTTTATTAAAGGGACACCCAGGTCAAGTAGATTTGCCCAAAAAGAGCAGACTTTGAGCTTCCATCTGCTACACAAATTTCTTCAAACTGATAGTTGTGTTAGAGGAAAACTGCCAAGTAATGCGCAACCACCACATCATTCATCATGGAGCTGCGCATTACCATCAAGTCACAGTAGCCAGAGTTCAGTGATGCATCTGTGGACTGAATGTTCGTTGGTTGACTGGTGTTTGCAACTTTTCGGTTAGAACTTGTCCACCTTGATACTCGCAGAGCCCAGGAAGTCCAACAACATGAAAAAAAAATATATATATTTCCCCGCCAAAAGGTAGAAGTCACTCCTACGATTTAGTTAAGGCGTGGCCACGAGATACAACTCCTTCCTTGGACCTAATTAACTCGATTCCATGATTTTGTTCACTCGAATTGAGGAAACGAGTTGGATCTCGTGGCCACAAGATAACCAAATCGAGGGAACTACTTATATCCTGTGGCCCCAAAACTAATTTCCTCCATGTCATTGCAGGATTATAGATCAGGATTTTTTCAGGATTTCCAGAACGATAGATAATAGTTCAGGATTTTTTTTCCCGGTCTAGTAGGTGATGAAATTGCTTCTTAGGGCACTTTCCAGCCTGATGAGTGGATGAAAGTAACCTTCTTAAACTAACATTTTGTAGGGTTGGCAAAAGTCTAGTATGCTGCCAGCATTCAGAGGGCATTTAAAAGCTGGAAAATAAAGAGTATATTCACTGAGGTCCAGCTGAAGAATTCAGGAAAGAGATAATCGATTCATATATGGAGTCAGACCACAACAGAGCTTCCCTCCAGACCATAAATAAATAAATAAATAATTCGCTTGCACGACTGGCTTGATTTCAGTGATAAAATTTTAAGACTATGATCATAAGTCAGTGACGATTGATACTGTGGCCTGAATCTTTCCTGGCCACAGTATCACAGGAGCCCTTGAGGAGGAGAGAGTTAAAACTGAGGAAAACTAGACAGGCTGGTCACCCGCTACCAATGAGTGTTGCCCCGGGTCGCCAACATTTTTCCATTTTGGCTCGAAATTGTCTATTATACAGAGAATTATGTTACCGTGGCAACCAAAATCGATAGGCGTGGTGTCCTCACCACCGCCCATTCACATACCAAATAATAAAGAAATGGCTTTAAATCTGTGACCTGAAGAGCGTCCACAAGGAACTCTCTACGGCGGCGGAGGCGTGAAGAGGCCAAATCCACAGAGGCCCCAACTTCGTCTGAGGGCCACAATAAAGTGCAGTTAAGAGGCTTGCCAAATTTGTCACGGATACTTTAAATGATGACTATGGTGCAATACAGTTTCATTGAGCTTGATTTTATATTCTAATTTCTACGTTTTGCCCTTCGTTTGAATTTAATTGCGTATTTTAATTTGGTCTCATTCGGCTGTTATTTCCATTTTACCGAATGCAATAATGGACTATAATGTGTGTCATCTTGGAAAAATAAAAATAGATCTTTTAATATTCCTCTCCTGATCTCCTTAATTGAGTTTGTGCAGATACAGAAGACGAACCAACATGCGACGCCATCAAACTGACCACCGCATCCAAGCAGCGTTTCTATGGGGGCTCCAACGGGCCTGAAAAACACTCAAGAGGAAATATCGCCTCATACACACCAGTTCTGTCCTGCGTCTGAACCACAGATGAACAAACATGAGCCCCCCGCAGAGGCACAGACACACTCACCTCAAACTGCGGCATCAGCTGCACCAGGGAGTCTCCTACAAACAGGACCTCGGGTTCCGCATCCTTGCACTCCTGCACGAACCGCAAATGCTGGATCGAACACAAACGCAGGACAGAGTGATGCACGAGTCCCGAAAACACACAGAGGTTATCTACAACCTTCCGCAGACACTTGCACACGCAAGAAACATACACATGCTCTCACACACGCAAAGTACTCTCCTTTTACCTCTGAGTATACCTGGGTGACCTGCAGTTTACATTACATTATATGATATTAAACTGGATAAACAGTTCCAAACCTGAGGAACCGACTCATTGTCAGTCACTCAGGTATGCATGAGGTGTCGCAGGCTACTGCCTCACTCACAGTCAAGTTTGCTCGCTATTTTTTTTTTTTTTTTGACCATGACACAAACTATCATGACCACAAAAGACGGTATCTAAAAGACAGCTAAGTAACTATATGCTAATGAATTGCAAATGTAAGCAATATTGTATTGAATGCATTAAAAAAAAAATTGGAAATTCATTTGTTAACTTCTATTCCTTTTCTTTAAAGTCAACTATAAGACATAACAGAAATAGTGTGGAAGCTTTAAGTCAACCGATTTGTTAAGTACATGAATCTGAAATCAATACTCGGACATTCTTTCAAATAAAACATTTAGACGTGGCATGCCAATGGGCACCTAATGAACCAAAGCCGTTCTCTCTACACCCGTTTTTGATGGATACTGACAAAGTACAGATGAACCTGGATCTAATTAATGCATCAAGTTTATGGGATTTTGCATTTTAGAAGGAGAATATGAAATTATTTCCCGTCGTAACATGCATTACTCTTTCTGTCAAATAAGTACCGCGTATTGAGAGTTTCATTACTCCCATGTCTTTACCATTACAAATGAAATGTTCGGTCCAAATAAGAAATACACCAAAATCAAACAAAAGAGTAAATCCTGTCTGCATTATGTAGAGAAGAATTTAAAACACATTTATTCTTAAGTACAATACAACATATCCACCAAAGAATAACGCGCAAAATAGCCATTCAAATATTCCCGCCAAAATGAGACTCCCTTGTCCATGAATTTTGGTGAGTCCTGAACATAATATCATCCTTTTTGGTTATCACACGCAAATGTGTTTGTCTTTGGCATAAAAAGTAGGTTTTAAAAGAAAATGCTCATCTTCAAAAACTGCCACATTTGTCACGCATCAGATACACATTATGTATAATGACTCAGTTCGGGTTATCTGAAGTGGGGTTAAATGAGGTTCTTATCCTGAGGGAGTAAAGAGTAGTCAACAAGCTTCCAGTATGCAGAAGCAGAGCGATTCACTGCTGTGGATGGGGTCAGCTGCAAAGCGTATGTTAGCCCATAAAAAGAAGGCCCAGCTAAAACAAATCAATTTCAGTTCAAGGGCACATTATATTCTGAATATTTTAGTGCTTTGCGTTGTCTTCAGAAAACCCTTTCCTTTCACACCAATGCTACATTTTCTCAACTGTAAAACCTTTGTATTCCAGTTTGCAGTTGCAAAACTGTCGAAAAACTGGAAAGGGCGACCTGACTAGCAGCGAGGTAATGTGGTGAAAATAATCTCAAAAAATATATACACTTAAATGGATATTGACTAGCAAACCCATTTACAGAAAAGCTGGGATGCTGCGTAAAATATCAATAATAAAAACATAATGCAATAATTTACACATCATTTAAACCTTATATTTAATCGGAAATGGTTTGAAGGCAATACATCAAATGCTGAAACTGAGAAATGTATAGTTTTTAGAAAAACATCTACACATTTTGAATTTGATGAGCAACATGTTTCAAAACAGTTGGGACAGGGGCAAAAAAAAAAAAAAATTGGAAATGTTTCAGAATGCTAAAAAAAATGCACCTGGTGAAACACCTCACGGCTACTCCGATTAATAAGCAATGGGTCAGTGGCGTGAACGGGTATGTAAAGAGCATCTCAGAGGCTGAGTCTTTCAGAAGATGGGGAGGGCTTCACCATTCAGACAGACTGCATGGGAAAACTCTTCAACAATTTAAGACTAAAATTGTAGTAAACTAGGGATTTAATTATCTATGGTATGTAAAATCATAAAATTATTCAGAGAATCCAGAGAAATCTCAGAGACAAGGCAAAAAATCAATACTGAATGGCCTTGACCTTCGGGGTCTCAGGTGGCACTGCACTGAATACAAACAGAATTCTGTACTGGAAATCAATGCCTGGGCTCGGGAACACTTCTGAAAACCACTCCCAGTGAGCACAATGTGTCACTGCATCCATAAATTAAGTTTAAAAAAACTTTAATATGTAAAGGAGAGAAAAACATAAATTAACAGGATCCAGAAATGCTGCCGCCTTCTCTGGGCCCAATATCATTTATGATGCCCTGGGACAAAGTGGAAAACTATCCTGTGGTCTGATCAATTAAAATCTGAATTTTTTTTTTTTTTTTTTGAAATCAAGGATGCCGTGTCCTCTATGCTAAGAAGGAGAGGGAACATCTGGCCATTTATCAGCGCACAGGTCAAAAGCCAGCATTCATAATAGCATGGGGGTGCACTAAGGCATGTGACATGGATAACTTGCACATCTGTGAAGAGAGCCGCCGAACAATACAGGTTTTGAAGAAACATGCAGCCAAGCCATCCAGATATCTTTTTTAGGCTTTGCTTATTTCAGCAGGAGAATGCCAAACCACACAGTACGAGTATTAAAGGGGACACTGAATGGTTGAACGGGGTATTTATTCCTGTTCTGTGATGTGACATATAGACAACTAAATTTTGGTTGGGTCTGTAATGCCTCCGAAGCTTCCTAAAAACCTCTCTCAAAAAGCTATGTTAGGGTGGGGGATTTTGAACGCATTGTTTTACACCTATTTGGCAACCTTTCGGGCAGAGTTGTGGCCAAGACATCATGTCCAAGTCAAATCAAGTCACAGGTCATGAGCTCAAACTCAAAGCAGATGAGGGAGAGCAATGAGGAGTGAAAGGGGGCAGGGGAACAAATTAGACTATGAGGCAACTAATTAACAAGCAGAGTGGGGAAAGCTGAGAGCCATGAGCTGTATTTCATGATGACATTGACCCCTTTCTGATCCTAAAAGCAAGCTTTTAACTCTCTGAGCTTTTCTGAAGCAAAAATTTGCCTTGGTATTGACAATATGTCGTTCTACTATCAATTATAGTCGTCACATATTAAAAACGCATAATGTCCAACCGTGGATTTACGCATAGATTCAGCTGTCGAAGAATTCAGCTGTCTTTAAGAGCCTCATGCAAGCTCTCATGAAAATACAATCACTTCAATGGTTATACAATGGTATCTGCATAACAGCAATGCTGTAGTACACGCCCATGTGAAACTCTCCCGGTAAATACCTATTGATTGACACAAGTCTTATCCGATTCCAAATAGCATAAGCCTTCCTCGGTAATTGATAGACATTCATTGGACCCTCAGAAATGTATTTAAACACTTGTGTAATAGAAGTTAGGTTGAATTCTCTCAACTTTGTGCAACTGAGAATGACGTGATTGCATGGGGGAAAAAAAAAAAAAAAAAAAAAAGACTTCCAGAAACAAGTCTGGAGTTCTGAGGTTATATTTGAGAGCCGAAAATGTGATGATTCTGACCTAGAAAATGACAGTTATTCTGAATGGAACAGATTGGAGGGGTGACAGCATTGATTGTTCGGAGGAGCAATTCAATGATGGAGAGTTTTTTTTCTCTTGAAGTGTGAGTGAAACTGTCTTTGCAGGGTGTAGCGCTAGCTTACTTATAGCCAGCTAGTTAACTAGCCATTTTAGCTTACTTTCATTTTACCACTGTGATCACAAAGCTAGTTTGTCACATTGATTAGCAACAGTAGTCAACAGTGCAATGTGCTGGCATTTAGCTTAATGTGGCGATCTGTTACAGAATTTATTCCGCATTCGACAAAACAAAATATTTCAGATACTACTGGGTTAGTGAGCTATACCTGCTCCTTATTGGGAGTGAAAAGCATTGTTACAAGCTTGCATTTTGCTTGGATTTTCAGAATTGGAAACAGCAAGCTTTCCATCGGAGTGAAGCTTCTGACTGAAATAAGTAGTTCCTTTAATGAGCAAGTGCGCTTGCTGCAGCGGCTTCGTAGAAAAATGGAAGAAACTCTGAACTTTATCTTGGAGAAAAGTTATGTTTCTGATTTGGAGAGGTTACTGGTGACCAGTGATGTCCAGCTGCACCTGCATTGATACACACATGCTAAATTCAACCAGAAAATTATTAATTCATGTTGAATTTCATGAGTCAAAAGTTGATGTGTTTTAAAAAGATGATTATTTTATGATTTGACAGTGCGCCATTTTGAGGGCTGTTATTGTTTGAGGAGCCACCTGGAGAGCTGTCTTATTTGGCTTCCTTTTTCGAAGCCAAATAAGATTTCACGCTCAGATGAGGGAAAACTTCTGGTCCAAGAGTTTATGATCCCAGAAATGTACAGTTTTAACACAGCCATTTTTCAATCCGCAGTATTATTATTATTATTATTATTATTATTAATGATTTCATGCTGAACTCATGAAGACTTTGTTTGCATCCCCTTTTCTCCACCAAAATCATGAAAATTCACTGAAAAATGATGGAATTCAAAATTCGGCAAGTGTCTCATCTCAGTTGAGCCATATCCCCCCTCCCTTTGTGGCTTAAATCTTGAATTATAAAGCATTACATAGGGTAAGACATAAATAGCCATATTTGTCTTCAGTGCAAAGGGGTTAACCCCGGCACAACAATAACTCCAAACTGGGAGCTTGCTGACCGTAATCTATTACACTGACCAGGGATACGTGCTTCATAGAACCGACTGCAAAAAACCCAAACCACCCCTCTAATTAAACTGTGTGACAGTTAATACTTTCTACAGCACAGTGAAAGACTACAGAACAGATTTACTATCAGCAGATGATGCTAACATACTGCAGATAACCCTGAATCATCAGGGGCCCGAACCAGGGTCTACCTGATTTCACACAGCCACAGAAAACTGCCATGTCACCAACTCCCCTGCCCTATTGACAAAGCCAACGATGCTGTCAGCTGCAAGATCTCAAATGGGCAAACAATGTGAATTTGATGAGCAAGTCACTAGTAACGGTGTAAATCTAATTATGCACCACCACTCTGCGCAATGGAAGCCCATTTTGCAAGCCCAAAGCAGTATTTTACAGTGAAGATCCTTAACGGTTTATTACAACGTTTCAAACCTTAACATGGTTCGTGTTTACAGTACACACGGCACGTGGCTGTGCTGGAAAGGATTAGCCGAAACACGCAACTAATCAACAAGGTTCACAAAATATTCAATTCCGTACACCTTACATTCAAAGTTCTGACTCATGATGAAGTCAAAACGCTTCAAATTGATCCATCGTCTGAAAATATATGGCTCTGTAAAATGCCTTTGGAATGAAAGCTCAGGAAACAGAACTCAACCTTTGTCTTCGATGAGTGCCAGTGATAGTAATGCAGCTCCTGAAAATCCGGTTACAAACCAGAAGCTCCAGGCAGTAGCCAAGAGCAAAGACCGTTTGGAGGGTTGTGCAAAAAGTACTCTGAGCATAGAAACTGAGCATAAGTTCATAATCAGAAGAATCCAGATTGTGATGAGAATTTGATTTGTAGCTAGAAAATACAGGCTCACAAATGAAAACTCCGCCCCCGTATTCCATTTCACTTCCCTAGATTTACTAATGAGCAAAATTTTTCAGTAAGGATAAAAGCATACATATATATAGTGAAACTAGCTGGTCCAGTTCATGGGAGGATGAAACGTGGAAGGCTTGAATATTTACCTTTTCCCAGGACCCTACCACAGTAGGCGCCATAGCTCATGGACAAACAAGCTGCGGAACCCTCCAGCGGTTGTTATGCAAATGAATGGGAATATAATGTGTTTGTTTGGCGAGTTATATGCTGACAGAGGTTGGGCTTCAGTATCGTTTCTCAGTGCTGAGTATTAGGTTGATACTATGCTTCGGCTGTTCTTACCTGGGACATCCAACGCCCGTCACCCTGTACGTCCTGAACTGGCGCTGGCGCTGCTGCTGGGTTAATGTCCTCACCGCTCATTCTGACAGCCAGATACGAACAGAAGTTTGATAATGTAAGCGTACATCTGTCCGTAGGAAGAGAAGAATTACTGGATCAACATTTCTAAGATGCCGTTGCATTCTGTAAATCGCGATATTGGCACCGTAAGTCAAGGTGAAAGGCAAGAAAGATGCACTGGTCGTTTGTTTTTATAAACATAAAAAAAGACACTCAAGAAAAAGGTGAGGACGTCATTAATTGAAAATAGGACACGCACTTCTGGTACCTAACATTTCACAGGCAATACAGGGAGACACAAACCAAACGCGCCCGTCCAGGCTCCTCTTTAAGCCGCTTTCACACCGGACGCGAAACGAATTCTTCGCACGACAGATCACATTCAAAGTTAATGAATGCAAAGATCCGCGTCTTTGCATTGACTTTGAATGTAACCTGTCGCGCAAAAAAATCGTTTCGCGTCCGATGTGAAAGCAGCCTTAGGTTTGCCAGCGATGATGGGCCGTAACTAGGTCGCGTAGGATGCAACGACTTGGACGCAGAACCGTGAGGTAGCATTCATCGCCACGTCTTTAATTTGATTTCAAAAACAGTCAAAACCCCAACCCAACCACCAGACACAGAAATCACTGCAGTCGGGATGATCTGCAGTCAGGCTCCCCGCCCTGTGCAGACACAGCCGCTATGGGGAGAGTGTAATTAGCAAGCTAGCAAAGCAAGCCATCAACACACCCAGTACTCCTACCGCTACCCACTTCCCCAATACCTGGCGCTCCACGGCGAGCAGGATTCCTCGATATATGCAGCTACGGCAATCAGCTGTTCGCGGTCCGAGCTTGGAAATCGGCGTAAATCTCACCAGACGGCGACGGAGATGCTTTTCAAACGAGGTGCGACTGCGCGACCGCGAGCTAAAGCTACAGCTTGCCCTCGTGCGAACAGCTTTTCTTCGTTCCGCTCCACCCCGAGGGTCCTTAATTCTGTCCACGGGCGCCTTTGTATCGCAGACAACAATTGAGGTCTTATTCCGTTGTCATAAATATCAACGGATCGTATTATTTGTATAAGGTCTTGGGATTTTGAAATCGCTAACGTCCAGGCGGCGGTACCCTCCCCGCCTCCCGCTCTCTTTGCGCGACAACACTGAGGCCACTTCCGCTTCAGCACGTCCATCATTCTAGGATGTCCCACCCAGAGCCATACGTAGACCCTGCATGAGCAGCTTTGACCCTTTGCTCCGATACGTCAGAGCGTCAGCCATATTAGGAAGGGCAAGGCCTGCATATAAACAAATAAAAGTAACGGGAATAGGTGTGGATTTTCTAAATCTATAACGTTTACGCTTCTTAATCGATTTCAAACGATTTCGTAGGGTTTATGATCTAAATAGAATACGAAGAAAAGGTTTATATCTTCAGTTGCTTAGAATCTAGGTAGTTAGGATAGGAATGTTGTGAGCTAGATGGTCAAGAGAGGACTACGGTATCAACGTTAGACTCGTTAAGTGAACTGAATTAGTTATGTGGTGGAAAATAATTCTCTGTCCTGAGGAATTTTAAAAAAAGGAAGGAAAAAAGATTGTGAAAAACAAATGTTAAAGTTACCCAGAGACCAATCTGTGAAAAATTGCCATTTTAATACCTTAATTTTCGCTATATTTATTTATCGACATTTAATACTTTCTAGACCCAGTTAAAAGTCTCATCTTTCATTTTTTGCTGACATTACTGTAATCAATATGGTGTGGTCAGCTGTTAACTATCTGAATCTGATGGCCAGTTAGCTCTCAACATAAAGTTATAAAGGCCAGATACAACCAAAAACAATTATTCAGGCTTAAAGAGGAACTCAAACATACCTGACTTTTTCGCAGTTTTGGGTACTTTATATTATTCTTTCCCCAAATGCATTAGTAACTGAGCTCAATCGTCCTATTTGTGTTGAAAAACATCAAGAACCAGCCCAGCTGCAATGCGATTTTCCCAATTTCCGAAAAAGCTAATTACATATTACATGCATTTGACGTTGTTCTGAGACTCAGTGGAGCTCTCAATTGTACGTGGACACGCAAGTGTGAATGTTCATCCGAGCTAAAGCTACGCCTTTGGGTTTGTTTTTAGTACATTTTATTCAACAAATATAGAATGCCCCAATCTTGTTTAGGTGGAGACTGTACGAGGAACATTGTCAAAAATCTCACCATCAATGTCAGAGTGAGATCTTGCTCACTGTGAAGACTTTTACTGTGCCAATAACTAAAGTAAAGAAAAAAAACTCCTGCGCAGTGTCTTTTCACTTGCAATTAATTTATTAGTCAATGTTTTGGTCAACAGTGTGGGGGTGCGGGAGGCGAGAACTGTAATGTGGAAAGTAGCCACTAGATGGCGGCATTCACCGTTTTTTGTTAAGCCCAGTCTGGAGCTAGGTTTGGGCATGTCCTGGGCATGTCTGAGACGGAAAGTCCCAGAGAATTAAAAAAAAAAAAGTCTAAAAAGTGTGAGGGGGCTGCAAAAGAGTATAAAAGGAGAAAAACTGAGAGAGTATGGTAGTAGGAGAAATTGCAAGGAAAAGGATACATTTGACCAGACCTGTCGCTCTTTTTCAAGACCTGTGAAGCTTTTAGGGGATTTTTGCCTGTGTTGGAGCATTTTCATCACCCGGAACATCACCAAGCAACCCCATCTCTAGGGACTGTAGATGTTTTTTTCTTGTATATTAATCAATCTTGGTCAGTAGTATAAATTGTAGGTTAGTGTTGGTCTTTGTTTAATTAAATCTGTTTGAGTTTTAAAATTTTGTCTGTCATCCCTTGCTGTCGTAAATATCATAACAAACTGGGGCCATAACAGAACCAAAAGATCCAGCAAACATGTTCTTTATTAATTCTGGGGTGGAAACCCCTGCAGGGCAGAAGGCAACGGTGCAGAGTCCACAAGCCAAAATCAGAATCCAGTAGTCGTAATTCAGTTCGTAAACAGTGCAGCAAACACAAAACTCAGGGTCAGGCAAAGCGGGTTCATTACACGGGCACAGGTATATCAAAGACGAAGCCAAAATCAAAATCCAGGACGTTCCAGTTAGAAGTATAACACGAAGAGTAAAAGGCATAAACAACACAGCACAAGGAAAATGTTCTGACAAGAGTTGGCTGTGAATAGATTGCTTAAATACACGAACAGGAAGTCACTTGCTATAATAGGGAACAGGTGAGCTGGATCAGACTAATTACAAAGGAATGAACAAGAGGAAGTTTGTAACCACATGAAATTGGCGAAAACCAAAAGGCAGACAGGGATTACACAGACAGCTTATGACAAAAAAACGGCTCCGGTTAGGGAGTTCTAAAGTGCACAGAGTGAGAGGCAGCACAGTGTTTGACAAGGTGTGGAGAATCCGCCGAAGCACAAAAAGTAAATTGAGTGAAGGTAAGGGGCAGAGACAAGAGCAGAGCGAGTGCTTAGAGCTCGTTAGTCAATTAGCAATGTGCAGCTATACAAGCCCTAGTGCTCATTAGTAAGTTAGTACTATAAACAATGTTAGTTAATGTTAGTAATTTATCTAAAATAATAATCTGTTAAGCGAAGGAAGCAAACAAGATTGGAAGGAATAATTAAAAACCCAGAAAGCATGAAATCATCTGAAAACGTGGCATGCAAGACTGGGGAATAAAACTGTCACATCAAAAATTACCAGACAGGGGAGACAATGTGCAATGTAGGCATGGAGAAATACAAAAAACCAGAATGATAATCTAAACTGTGAATATGAGAAATGGCAGGCAAAAGACATGGCAAAAAACAAAACATGGCATGGACTAAATCAAAAAACATGGCTTGGAAGCAGAGTCAGAACAAAAACATGGTCAGGCACAACAGAATCATAACAAATGGACCTTCCTCAAGACGTCTTGACAGAGGTCTGTTGACCGAAATGTCATCTAATAAATCAATTGCAAGTGAGTAGATCGTGTACGGGAGTTTTTTCTTTTTTTTTAGTCAACAGTTGGCCTTATTCCCGCGCACCTGCCTGTCCATCGGTGTGCAAAAGTTTTTTTCTTGCTACTGTGCCAGTGACTGAAACAAGTGACATCACAGATGACCTGCGGAAACATTGACAACTCCAAAAAGCCACGAAACTCATATTGCATTTCATGAGTCAATATTGTAGAGTATTTATCGAATACGTATGACTAGCTGGCTATAATGACGATATACAGAACTAAGTGCATGTTATAATTAAATTCGTTCAGATGCCTTATTTCAGGAGAATGTAGAGAGGCTATTGTTGAGTTCTCATATTCTAAACTGCATATTTTCGTGAACAATTAAATTTGCATGTGTATGAAATAATGCTAAAAAAATGAATTTGTTTTGTTTGCCAGACAGGGTGCAAGTTAATTCAACTTTGATTGCTGTGATTGGTGCTTCTTCCCCTGAATGGTTCGTCATCATTTAGTGACTTATGCTATTCTGAACCATTAGGCTATATACAGATGCACAGGCTGACATCTGTTGTAATAGTGTTCTCTGTACCTCTCAGTGGCCCTCATTTATCAAACTTGCATAGGATCTGGTGTAGATTCGGGTGTAAATATCAGTTTGCCAGGTGTCACGTCCGATTTACTAAAAGTGTGTACGCTGCTGATTTCAGTGTACGACTGGCGTGGCGTTGATAAATCTGGCGGCCGAAACCATCGTAATTTAAATGTCACGCCCCAATAAATTCGTCCTCCGGGAGGACATAATTGACAATCTAAACGCTTTACATGTAGGTTAAAAAGTGGTCCGATTTTAAGATCTCCACCTAAGAACGGGTTGCGGTCACTGATCTATGTAGAATTCTATATTAGATCAGCGGTTGCGGCACTCAGACGCAGCAGGGCACGCACCAGTGGCGGCCAACCAGACTCGACATCGGTGGTCGCAGAAAGAAGTTCAATGCTGTAGAAGTCTTTGAGAAAATGACCCTTCTTTCCCACCTGATTTATCGGGGCGGATCGAGGGTAGTTTGCATAGTTTCTGGAACTCACTCAAACATCTCATTGATTAGCTGGAAACACTTTCATTGTGTTGGAACTCACTCAAAACTTATTCTGACTGACTATCCATGTTGCAAACTACTCGTGGAAACTACTCACTTCAAATCTGGATCCACCCCTATTTATTATTTAAACAATGATTTTCCACATCATTTTATGGCATCTATCGCAAGTTTAAAGTCTCCTTCGATATGTATCAAAACTATGGTCCCAAATAGACTAGAATTCATGATAAAGCCAGAATATGCTTTAGGGACATGGGTATCCTCTGGCTATCAAATTGCCAAAATCGAGGCTTCCTAAATGGTATGCTGAAACCAATGGGTGATGTCACAGTTGCTTCATCCATCTTTCTATACAGTCTATGGCCTTCGAACCCACTTCCCAGATGCTCGTCAAAAGAAAGATCCAAATCCGCTGTTTATTCAATGCAGTCATTTTGAAACGGATGCTGCATGGATGCATAAGGCTTCCTACTAATACAGATTCATCTAATTTACAGAATTTGAAAACCTTTAGTAAGTGGGCAAGCCGTCTAGCAAACTTACTGTATTTTATTCTTTTATTATTATCCCCCGCCAACACGAAGTGGGAGGGGGATATAGGTTTGACTTCCATCCGTCCATCCGTGCGTGCGTGCTAGTGTGCGTCCGTCCGTCCGTCCAAGAGAAAGGGGACAACTTTTCTCAGAAACTATTACAGATAGGACAACCAAAGTTGGTGTGTAGCTTCATCCCATAAAGGCCTTGATGGAGTTCGAAAATAAGAAGCACACGATTGGCGGGGGATGTTGTTGACCATGTCGACTTGTTATTATTATTGCTGACACCTCCACTTTTATGTCATTTTTACTGCTCATTATAATTATTCACCACATTTTGTGGCATTGAACAACCTCTTTATGCAAACCCCATTAAGTTGGGACGTTATGTAAAACGTGAATAAAAACAGAATACAATGATTTTCAAATCCTTTTCAACCTATATTTAATCGAGTACACAACAAATACAAGATATTTTGGGTCTGATTTGCTAGGACCTTTAGCACATGCAAAATCTTTTTGCCCATGTAAAACCAATAACATTGCCCATGATTGGCCAGGGTATTTGCCTTGCACCAATCAGTGGCAAGGTTTTTGGTTTTGCACAGGCAAAAAGATTTTGCATGCGCTAAAGGTTTTAGTAAATCAGGCCCTTAATGTTTAAACTGATAAACTTTATTGTCTTTTTTTTTTGGAAATATTCACTCATTTTGTATTTGATGCCTGCAACACATTCCAAAAAAGAGGAGACAGAGGCAACAAAAGACTGGGAAAGTCGAGGAATGCTCAAAAAACATTTGGAACATTCCACAGGTGAACAGATTAATTGGAAACAGGTGAGTGTCATGATTAGGGGAAAAAAAGGTGCATCCCTCAGTGGTTCACAAGTGAGGATGGGGCAAGGTTCATCACTTTGTGAACTGTGTGAGCAAATAGTCCAACAGTTTAAGAACAACATTTCTCAACGTGCAATTGCAATGAATTTAGGGATTTCATCATCTACAGTCTAGAATTCGAAGAAATCTCTACATGTAAGCGGCAAGGCCGAAAACCAACATTGAATACCCATGACCATCATTCCCTCAGGCAGCACTACATTAAAAACCGACATCATTCTGTAAAGGATATTAACCATGTGGGCTCAGGAACACTTCGGAAAACCATTGTCAGTTAACAGAGTTCATCTCTACATCTACAAGTGCCAGTTAAAAATCTACCATGCAAAGCAAAAGCCATATATCAACATCATCCAGAAACGCTGACAGCTTCTCTGCACCCGAGCTCATCTGAGATGGACTGACGCAAATTAGAAAAGTGTGCTGTGGTCTGACGAGTCACATTACAAATAGTTTTTGGAAATCATGGACGTTGTGTCCTCCGGGCTAAAGTGGAAAAGGACCATCCAGGTTGTTATCAGCACAAAGTTCAAAAGTCAGCACCTGTGATGGTATGGGGATGTGTTAGTGCACATGGCATGGATCTCTTGCACATCTAAGAAGGCACTATTAATGCTGGAAGGTACATACAGGATTTGGAGCAACATATGCTGCCATCCAAGTGACGTCTTTTTCAAGGACAGCCTTGCTTATTTCAGGAAGGCAATGCCAAGCCACATTCTGCATGTGTTACAATAAGGTGGCTTTGTAGTAAAAGAGTGCAGGTAATTGACTAGCCTGCCTGCAGTCCTGACCTGTCTGCCATCGAAAATGTATGGCCCATTATGAAGCGCAAAATGCGACAACGGAGACCCCAGACTGTTGAGCAACTGAAGTCATACATCAAGCAAGAATGGGAAAGAATTCCACCAACAAAGCTTATACAATTATGTCTTCAGTTCCCAAATGCTTTTTGGTTGTTGTTAAAAGAATAGGTGATGTAACACAGTGGTAAACTTTACCCTTGTCCCAGCTTTTTTGGAATGTGTTTAAGGCATCAAATTCAAAATGAGTGAATATTTCCAAAAAAAAAAACAATAAAGTTTATCAGTTTGAACATTAAATATTTTGTCTTTGTAGTGAAGGCTACTGAATTGAATATTGGTCGAAAAGGATTTGCAAATCGTTGTACTCTGTTTATCTTCATGTTTTACACAACGTCCTAACTTCATTGAAATTGGGGTTTGTACTCTGTTAGAAGCCTCTTTCACACTTTAAAAGGTTCAGCATATTTCAGAGGCTGTCACTCCATTTGGATTATTTAAGGCCGTCTTTATATTCTTAAAAAAAAAAAATTCTGTTCGTCATGTAAGCGATAGAGTGAACTTTTTATTGTCACTAAAGTTGGTAGGACAGAAAAAACTGTACATCCTCTGTCCATGTTTGTTTGGTGCTTGGTTTTATGGTCTACCACGAGTCAGGTAATTTCAATTATGCATACTGGTCTGATGGTGACACTATAATATATGGACATTTACATTTTAGCCATTAACTCCGGAACCATGTGGCCTCATTTTTTCTGCAGAAATATGTGCTTATGATAAACAAAATGTATTATCTTAATTTTATTTGTGCATGGTAAATTCCTGATTTTTTCTCTTTTATGCAATACAAACTTCTGGGAGATACAGTTATGTGCAATGTTGATTATGCACTTAAAAAATGAAAATAAATGAGAAACCAAGTGCAATTAAAGTATTTATTTCATGTAATATTGGTAGTGGAGCAGCTAAGCACCAGAATCGTTCAGTTTTTGCAGAAAGTATGAGACTTTGCTCAGGGGTAGTTCTACTCGTGGGGGTCTAGAAAAAAAAGGCCCCACGAAATTTGCGCCCCCTGGTGGCCGCCATCTTGAATTTCAATATGGCTACCATTCTGCATCTATTATCACCTATAACTTCAGAATGAAGACAGATAGAAATGTTATGTTTGCTGCCAGCCCCCCATTTTAAGGGCCAGGGAATCTCCTGAGACCAATCTGAAGTCCGACAGACGTCCGCCATGTTGGATTTCAAGATGGCCAACACATTTGACGTTGTATGGCCATGGCTTCGAAATTAAGACAGATAGCGATGCTCTGTTTTGGGCTAACCCCCTATTTTCAGGGGACAGCATTTAATCTTCCAGGTGTAGTTTTCTCATATTTTTTTAATTTCCTCGCTCACTAAACCATTTCATTTGGTTTGAAGTTCATACCCAAGAGAATCTTTCGATACTTCAACAGATTTTCTCAGTCGGATTAAGCTTTGCTCTTTGAGCATTCCAAGTCATAACTTTTGTGTCATTAGATTAGGGATGTCTGATATTGTTTTTTTTACCAATATCCGATATGCCAATATTGGTCGACTCTTAATTTCCGATTCCGATATCCACTGATACCGATATATGCAGGCTATATTTCCCCCTAAATAATTTTAGGCGACCTGATATGTCTCCTGTCGTGGAATTAACACATCATGTCAACTTTTCTAGTGATGCCCCACTGAATGCATTAACAAATGCAACAAGGCTTTCCAAAAGTACAGAGGTGTATAATTCAGGGGTCAGAAAGTAAAAATCCTACCATGTTTTCATTCCACCCGTAAACTCCTGTCAGCAGATTTCACTTGTTAGTTTTACCTCCCAGCTGAAGAATAGTGCCAATTGACAAGTCTTTTGTGGCTGGAACAATATCCTGGGATGGACTTTTACTTTCTGAACATGGATTATACACCTCTGCCAATGTAAACAATAAATAAGAAAAAATAAGAAAACAACCTCAGCTTAAGTTATGGAAAAAGTGCCAAATATATTTTTTTCAATTTTGTATCAACAGTTTGGATCACACTCTCCCTGAGGTAATCCTGACAATGCCCCCTACACCTAGGCAATTCGACTACTTCACAAATTTGAAAATGTTGGACCAGTACAACTGTGTACAGCAAGTAAGGCCGACTAAAATAACATGTAAGTGATTAAATTTTGGCATATCTAGACCAAAGTACTGCTGAGATATAAGCCAAACTTCAAATCCAGCAATGCTGTCAGAGATTTAGTCTTCCCAATGGGCCAGATTTCCAATCGGCGTGCTTTTAGGTTTTGCTGCCAACTGGCGGTGGAATGCAACAATACCCTACACCGCCAACAAAATAACTAATGCAGAGAGTTGCTTTGGCATGGTGCTGCTCTCTATGAGTGCTCTTGTTTTATCGGTTTTCATCATCGGCAAAATATAAAATAACAATCTTTTCCGATATTCCATGTTTATGCAAATATCGCCCGATAACATCGGTCCGCCAATATTATCGGACATCCCTACACCAGATGTTTCTTTCCAACTGAGATAATTCTTGCGCACCTTAGAAGTGTGTTTAGGGTCATTATCTTGTTAGAAATAGAATTCCCGACCAAGACGTATCTTTCCAGATAGCAATGTCTGCATCATAAGGATGCTGTGATACTTCTTTTGATCCACGATTCCCTCTATTTTCACGAGATCACCAGCTTCTTTCAAACTGAAGCCCATACCAGGGGCGTAATTTACTAGGGGGGACAAGGGGGAGATGTCCCCTGCACTTTTTCAAAAGGCAGTTTTGGACCTCCCCAGTTTTTACAGTCTGAAAACTAATGTTTTATTGCAAAAAACATTGCATGCACGAGGACCAAGAGGAAACAGTGCCAGCGCATGCTGCCAGTCCTGTTCAACTTCCCCTCCCTTCTTCTTTCCAAGTCCCACCTTTCATTCAAACAGACAGTCAGGCTAAGGGCTCATTTATGCTCTCTTTATGTACGAAAATAGATACATCCATTCGAAACGTTGTAAAAGTCTCTGCCTACGTACTCCCATGCATCTTTTGCATTGGCATAGATGTTCAGCAGTAAATTCACTAGGGGGCAGGCCAGAGTGAAGTTTCAGACAATAGACATATCTTCATTTAGAATTTTCTTCTTCACGTCCCACTCGCAGATTGGTAACTTTTACTATCGGCTGCTTTGCCCCCACAGTTGCCGGTGAAACTGGTCTGTTTCATCCGTATCCATAAGCTTCCTGTAAACGTGCAGCAATACGGACGAAATGAATGCAGAGTATGGATAGAAGGCACCATCCGTATCCATACTAAACGATGAGCATAAATGATCCTAAAGCCAGCGTCCAAGAAAAAATGCTAGCGAATCGCAATGTCCATACCCCAAAGACAGAGGACATAAGAGTCCTTTCTTAGAAAAACTGTGGGAGTCACATTAAACCCAACTGAGAAGGTTGTGTGTCGAATATGACCTGGGGCCGTTCTGTGCGAAGTATGGGTGTTCTTCCTGTGTTTGCATGTGTTTCCTCTGGGTACTCCGGTTTCCTTCCACAGTCCAAATGCATGTCAGGCAAACTGGAGATGCTAAATTGCTCATAGGTGTGATTGTGGGCATGAGTGGCGTGCGAATGGTGCGTGTCCCCTGTGATGGATAGGCGAGCTGTCCAGGGTGGGTCCCTACCTTCTCCCAGAGTCAGCTGGGAGAGGCTTCGGCTCCCCTGCTATCCTAGTGAGGAAGAAGTGGTATAAAGAATGAATGGATGGATGAAACCTGGTGTAGAAAATTTGGAATGACTTTGTTGGAGGTTATCTGATGAGCATACACTTTTAAGTGACCATCCTAATGGTTATGATTTTATGAAAATGATATCACATGCATCATTCGCCATGTACATTTTTGCTGCTGGGGAAACATTTTGTTTTCAGAACTATAGCAGTTGCTCTTCTAAGTTTCCAAATGCTGAGTGTTGTTTAAAGAGGAGGTAAGTTACAAAGTGGCAATCATGCCGCTGTTCCAACTTTTTTGAAACGTGTTGCAGGCATCAAATTCAAATTGAGCCCATGTTTTTGAAAAAAAGAACAACAATAATATTTCTCAGTTTCTACCTCTGATATGTTTTCTTTGCTTTGTTTTCAGTTAAATCTTGATTTGTAGGCCATTGCATTCTGTTTTCATTTAAACTTCACAGTGTCCCAAATTTTTTAGAAATTGGGTCATATTCTTATTTTATTTTTTATTAATTTTACATTTACTTAACCAAGCCTCATTGAGATTAAAAATCTCCTTTACAAGAATGTCCAGCCCAAGGCAGCCATTAGCACATCAAACAAACGTTCATGCATTTACAGTAGCATATAACAGTTACTGAAAATAAGATTTCAAATCACCGCCGAGTGTACAAAATAAGACTCTGGTCAGCAGAATCAACAGTTTTCAGCTTTCCTATATTGTTTCCTCAGGAACTGCGTTTTTTTGGTGATGAATGGCCATTTCACTCCCCGATGATAATGATGATCATTATTATAATAAATATTTGTTTATGGTGTGTGGGTGTGAAGTGACAATACTGCTATATCTGATCTGCTGTCCTGAAACCTATGACACCATGAAATAACACCCCATTTCCTTATATTCTCTATAATCGGAAATCAACATTTACTCTGAAATGTGCAGTATATCTGCAACACCTTCCAGCAAAGCAGGAATAGGGGTGTGTGGACATCAATTTCTCCCATTTTAAAGGATTATTTTCTCCCAGTCTTCTTTGATAGACAACTTTAACTGTTAAGACATCTGGTCTTCATTGTCATATTTTGTAGTTCTTGAAGCACAACATAACTTAAACCGCAGACAGGTCTGAACTGCAGGTAGGCCAGTCTAGCAGCCAGACACTCCGATAAGGAAGCCACGCTGCTGTAACACATGCAGGATGTAGCTTGCCAGTATTTTGCTCAAATAACCACGAGTGTCCCTAAAAAGATATCATCTGGAGGACCGCATATGTTGTTAGAAAATACATATACAGTGCATAAGAAATTTATTAGACCACCTGTCATGAAAAAAAGAAAACACAAATATTTAGAAATTTGTCAAAAACTTATTTTTCAACTTAAAATAATATTGTTATTTCTTTGGCAAATAACAAAATGAAATGGCTAAATAGTCCTTATTCACACATAAAAACAAAAAAAAAACTTAGTATTTTGTATGGCCTCCTTTGGCCTTGATAACAGCTTGTATTCTTACATTCAACCACTCAAACTAATTTTAATGTTCAGGAATGCAAGAAAATAACTGTTATTTGGCATCTTAACAATAAAAAAAAATGTTCTTAACTCTTTTTTTCAGCTTTTTTGTAAAACAGTACATTTTAAAATTCATGAATAACAACAAGAATTATATTTTAGCATTAACAATATCATTTCAATTAAAGAGCTTGCGCATACTGGTGGATTAACCATTTTAGAAACATAAAAAATTATTTTGGTAATTACCAATACCGTTTATTTAGGGCAGCTGTGGCATAAACCTTACATTGAGTGGTGGTCTAATAAATTGGTCAAGCTCTGTACAATCATGATTACGACTAGTTAGACTAAGGTTTCTTTGTGGAGATATCTTTATAATGGTACATGTATTGAGGTGTTCTGTGGGTCTGTGTGTTTTGGTTAGTTAATTTTAGGTTTATTTTTGTGATGTCGGTTTTTAGTCCATGTCTTAGTGTTTCACATTTCATTCCTCTCCCGTGTTATTCCAGTCCACGTCTTACCCATGTACTGTCTTTGCTTTCTCCCCGGTCGCATCACTAGTTTGTTGCAGTTTCTGTCTTAATTGATTGTGACACTATTTCGAGTGATTTAATGGATTCTGGGTTTCAGCCTTCCTTCCTTTCTCGTTTTGCTTGCTTTTGCTATCTTACTAACCCCTACTAACAGTTTGTTATTTTCGAGAAATTACTCACCAAAACTATCATTGTATATTAGACTAACATACTAACGAGCACCCGGGATTGTATAGCTGCACTTACTAATTGACTAATGATCTCTCAGCAGTCGCCCTGTTCTAGTCTCCGCCTCTCGCTTTTCTTTAACTGGCTTTGCTGTGCATTCTGCAGAACCTTCTGCATTTTTCTTATCTGTCCTGCTTCTTTCTATGCACTGTGAAATATTTATTCAGTTTATTTATCCCGTCTTTGGGATTGTCTTGTGATCCTCGTCTGTGTGTTAATGTTTATCTATTTCATGTAATTAGGTTTCCCTCATGTTCCACCCCTTGTTAATTATATTAAGTTTCTGCACCTGTGTCTGCCTGTCCCCCTGCCCTATATCTGTCCCCAGCCAGCAAGCAGATTCAGATCTGACTTCGCTTTGCACCACACCACTCCTTGCCCCTGTGCACGGTCCCTCTGGTCCCCATAACTTTCTCTCTGTTCTCCATCAGCCATCATGCCCCAGCCCAGCCTGCCCCTGCCTGCCGTTTCGTGCTCCAGTCCCATCTGAGTCTGCCCCCCGCCTGCTGTGTCCAGAGCCTTCTTCCCGCCAGCTGTGCCTGAGCCTGCCAGATGTGCCTTCGTGCAGTCCTGTCCGCCCTGCCTGATGTCTCCTAGTCTCCTGGTGCCCCCTGATGTCTTCCGAGCCCCAAGCTGTTCCAGTCCTCTTCTGAGCCCATGATGTTCCTGTCGTCCAAGTCTGCCCCCGCCTGATGTCTCCCTGAGCCTTCTCCTGGCCAGCTGTGCTCCGAACCTACCATCTGCCAGCTGTGCCCTTCTTGTCCTGTGCCTGCCATCTGCCTGATGTCTCCAGTCCCGAGCTCCCCCTGATCCCGAGTGTCTCCAGTCCCGAGCTCCCCCTGATCCCGAGTTGTCTCCAGTCCCGAGCTCCCCCTGATCCCGAGTTCCCTCAGTCCCGAGCTCCCCCTGATCCCGAGTTCCCTCAGTCCCGAGCTCCCCCTGATCCTGAGTTGTCTCCAGTCTCGAGCTCCCCCTGATCTCGAGTTCCCTCCAGTCCCGAGCTTCTCCTGATCCCGAGTTCCCTCCAGTCCCAAGCTCCCCCTGATCCCGAGTTCCCTCCAGTCCCGAGCTCCTCCTGATCCCGAGTTCCCTCAGTCCCGAGCTCCCCCTGATCCTGAGTTCCCTCAGTCCTGAGCTACCCCTGATCCCAAAATCCCTCAGTCCTGTCTTGCCCCTGTCCCGTCCGAGTTGCCCCGAGTCTGCCCCCTAGTGTTCCCTTCAGTCAGTTTTTATTTCTGAGTTTCTCCTTCTTTCAGTGCAGTTACACGGTGGTTCTGTTGGCCTGAGTGCCTCGTTTTTCCCCTTTCCGAGTTTTCTGGTTTGTTACATTTTTTTTTGGATCCCTGCATATGGCATCCCCCTTTGTTTCCTTGTTTCTAGTGTTTCCTAGTCCAGTTCTGTGTTTTCCGAGTGATCCTAGTGTTTTCCTTTTCAATTCATAACATGTATATTGATGCATTAATATATTTATAAAATAGCATGTTTTTGTATTGTAGAATTACTTGTGAAATAGTAATAACTTGTACAACAAATAATAACAATAGTCCCTGCAAAATTAGAGATTACAATTACTTTCATGGGCCCATTAAAATTAATTGCCATCGTAATCTGGATTACAATCCGACCTGGGGTCTGGTGACCACTATACAGCAGATCTACGAATGCAGACGAATGTAGGCGAATATTTGGTTTCATGAGTTTGCAAATGGTTTTTAGGGTCACAAAGAGTTTATTTTCATATTCTAGAAAGCCATTTCCTATTCTTTCACAAACAGTTACGTGAACATTGCCAACTGACGCTAAATGTCGCTAATGACACCTAGGTCTATCCTGATTTTCCCCAACTTTCGTCAGAAAAGTTGACGAATCCAAAATTCGCTACATTTGAAAGCATTCGCCACTCAGTGACATACTAGCTTAAGATTTAACCCGCCAATGGCAACGATTGAAAATAAAAACACACAGGCACTGGGCAAAAGAATTGTCAGGAACTGTTCAAGTCAGGCAAGGGGCGAACAGGGCCAATAGAGTGAGACAGGTCTGACCTCTTTAGGTCTTTATTCGAATCTCCATTAGCTCAGCCGAAGCCTCAGCTGTTCTTCCTGGTGTTCACACAAACAACTATACATATGGCAGTCATCATCCCACAATAACAACAAACACAACCACAAATGCCAAACAGCACAAAATAAAACAAAAGCATATCAATCCAACCCCAACATCATTCAGGACCTTTTGGATTCCGAAACACAGAAGGTACTTTAGAGAATGCTCATTACCTAGTGCTCTGGCCATTTGTTGTATTACTCTACTGTAAGCAATTAAAAACCCTACAAAACATCCTTATATTTCACTCTCCATTCAGCATCTTTTTTTGTCCTTGAAATAGCGTGACACCCACACCTTTAAAAAGAAAGAATAATAAAAAAAAAATAATGATGATTATAATAACCAGGAAGTCAATTTGGATAGTACAGGACACACTGGACTCTGCACACTCTCAGACTCCAAACCTTGGAGGAACTAGCAGACTCCGCACCCTTGAGCTGACCAGCATGGGAAGATATCCCTAATAAAATGGTAACTTTGATTTCTAAATAGTATTTACCAAAGATGGATGAATTGGTGCACAAAGCAGAATTGGCTTAGAGCACAATGAAGATAAACAATCCAGCGAGGGAAGGACATGGACCAGAAACTCAAAGACACTACAACAATGAACAAAATGAACCAGGTGACAGGGAGAGCACAAAGTGTAGGGCAATGCAAGAGACAATAATGAAATAATGAGATCTAATTGGAGAAACAGAAAGAAAAATTGACAAAGATGGCTGAATTGCAGGAAACAAAGTAAAGAAAGACACAGACAACAAGACTCCCTCCTTCACCCCAGCCAGAGTAGTGGCCCTGTGGCTTACCCCAGACACTGTCGCAGGAGGGAAGGGACCTGGTAGCGGTGCAAGATATTACCCTCAAGCACCCAGAAACGCTCTTCAGAGCCATAACTCTCCCAGTCCGCTTGGAACTGGCTGCCACATATCCTGCGCTATGTAAGGTGGGCCACTATTGATGAGAAGGAGGGGTGGTAGGGGGCAGGTAGAGGGGTTGCAGAGGGAATAACAGACAGGCTTAATAAGAGAAACAAAAAACACTGGGTAGATATGACAAAGGTTAGGGGGAAGGGTAAGTCTCACCACCAAAAGGGGTAAGATGGGGTAAGAACTAATGGACAAATAGGCAAGTTTTTTTAGCCCGAGCACTCAGGGGGATGTTTTGGGTCACCAGCCACACCTATTGTCCCTCCCAAAAGCTGGGAGCTGGACGTCAATGGGTGGTCTGCTTCTGGAAGACTGAGGTGTTTAAGCGGAAGGGAGACAGGCTCTTCCCCATCCCTGGCGAATGCAACAGACCAGGGACTCAGCCAAAGAATCTTCCATCTCTTTCCATAGCCTTCCATAGCCTGAAACATGGGGAATTGGTAGCCCAAATGACACTCAAAACGGGACATCCCAAGACCCACTACAGGAAGGGAATTGTGAGCTTGTTTGATTCAAGGAATGAGGCATAACCACTTGGAAGAGGTACTGTACCTTCAGAAAAATAACAAAGAGTCCTGCCCAGCTTCTCATTTAACCTCTCAACTCAACCATTAGTCTCAGTATGAAAGCCAGATGGAAGATGAGGCGTGGCACCCACTAGGCTGTGAAAGGCCCTCCAGAAGTGGCTCTTGAACAGTTGCCCATGAGCAGAGACAATCTTCTAAGGAATGCCATGAAACTTCAAGTGCTGGTAGAGAAGCTCCTTGGCTATGGACAACCTAGGCATGGGGATGAAGTAGGTTGGCTTCAAAAAATGACCCACAATGGTTAAAATACCCCCATAAAACCATCAGACTCAGACAGCCTGATCACAATGTCCATGGTGATGCTAGTTCATAGCCAATGTGGAACTTCCAGGGGTTGGAGAAGACCACTGGAGAGCTGGTTGCTGGACTTTGCCCTGGTACAGGTATCACAGGTGGTTACATACTCCCGAGTGTCCCACCTAACAGTAGGCCATCAGAATAATCAAAAGACTAAGGACAGGGTGTGGGTGGTCCCTGGTGAGACATGAGCCCAGGTGAGGATTCTGGCACTCCTTCCAGAACGAAGAGCCAGTTAGTTCGGCACCCCTCAGGATGGGGAAAAAAATGGAGGGCCTCCTCCACAATATGCTCCACCTACAATTTTGTATCGTCTAGGAGGCAATCATCAGGAACTGCAGCTGCTAGCTCCTCCACAGCAGTGAGGGAATGAAGGCAGGATAGGGTGCCTGGCTTCTGACTCTTGAACCTCGGATGGTAGATGGCTTTACAAAAGTACAAAGTACTCACAGTGGCCAGAGAGGGTGTTGAAGGCTGTCTTTCACTCATCACCCACCTTTATGAGGACCAAGGGGTAGGCATTGCACACCTCCAGCTTGGTGATGTAGTTGCATCCTTGGAGGTTGGAGAAAATAGAATCGATTCACAGCTGTGGGTGACAATTCCTGACCATGATGGGAATTCAGGCTCCAGTGGCTCGTGCATGAATGGAGAGGATCATCTTTTTGGAAACAAAGAATTAGACTGATATGGTAGCTGAGGATGAAGGTCGGATGAGGCTGGAAGCCAGGGCTGCAGCAATATACTCATCCAAATCTCTGGATTCGGCCATACAGCCAGCCCCTGGGTGGCAACATTCTGGGACGGGGATCAATGGCACAGTTGAAGGGCAGTGTGGCAGTACTGGCTCAGCATCTGCACAAGCAGAAGCCCAGAGGAAGATCATGGTAGACGGCGAGAACCGCTTTCAGGTCAGGTGGCTCCAGGCTGAGGTGCAATCAGGCTGAGGGCAGGGTGCAGACTGGTCTCAGAGCAGGACAAACTCCATTCAACAACGGTGCCTTCGATCCAGTCAATTTGGGGGCTGTAATGTTCTGACCAGGGTCTGTCAAACACCACAGGGGTATTTGTAGACTACAGGAGGTAGCAGACAACCATCTCCTGATTGTTTCCAGATGTCAGCATCTGGTCTGGGTTGGTGGCTTCTGGATGAAGGCACTTCCTGTCAGGGCCTAATAACAGATGAGCTCGGGCAGGAGAGCTCAGGGTGCCTTCAATTGTCTAGTGAGACTCAGATGAAGGAAGTTACCACTAGCTCCTGAATCGATCTGAGCCTTGGAGGCCAATTGGTGCCCTTGCCAACACAGCTCTGCATGATGCATTCAAAGGATGGCTGAGAGAAAGAGATAGCCGCCCCGGTAAGCACCGCTCCACCCTGGGCAGGACACGGCTCAAGACCAGGACACTCTGTAATGAAGTGGACAACATGCCTCCGTATAGGCATAGACCAGAATGTACTTAGCATTTTTTGTCTCCTGGGCTAAGATGGTAAAGCCTGACACAATCCTGCATAGACTCTAAAAATGGCCACTAGATTAAAGGTGAAGAGTTTGAACTGGTGTGTATTGATGGAGTAGGGTCTGGAGCAGAGCTTGCTGATCCACTCATCTCTCCTGTAGGTGAGAGTCCATCCTTTGGGTCGTGTCTATCAGCTCGTTGAGAGGACTCTACTAACCAGGCTGAAGAGAGCAGCATCATGTGTACAGAGACTGATTATCCCTGTGGGTGGAAGAAGCCAGCGTGTGGAATTTAACAGAGTAACCTGACACTGTGAGGTTGCCCTGATGAAATTGATGCAGGCATGACCAGCATGAGTTTTAATGAAGACCTTCTTCATCTCTACTGCAAAGGCAAGGAAGCTGATTACTGTAGGATTACTGGCTTCCCAATATGCCAAAGCCCAATAATGGGTATGTGCAGGATGATGAGTGATGAGTGAAAGTCACACTGGATCACTGAAAAGCAGACAGCTGGAGATTAAAGATCATGAAGAACTGCATCAGAAAACTTCAACAGGTGGATGGGTTGGTGTTGCACAGATCCATCAGGGTGATGCTGGACTCCAGTGGTGTAATTCAGTGGTTCCCAACCCAGTCCTCAAGGACCCCCTGTCCTGCAGTTTTTTGTTGCAGCTTTCCTTTTGCACACCTCATCCATTTAAGGCTCAATGAACCTACATGCACACCCTGTTCAGGTAGATTTTTTTTCAACTAATCAGCATGAAGCCCTTAAATGGATCAGGTGTGAAAGGATGGAGCTGGAGCAATAACCTGCAGGGCAGGGGATCCTTGAGGACTGGGTTGGGAACCACCGGTGTAATTAACTGAGCTTGAGCCTGCAGAAGCAGTGAGCAGGTGGCCAGGCTAGCAGCAGCAGAGTCTCAGTGGATTTCAGAGATGGAAGTTAGCTGATTGGAGACGGCTGGTGAAGCCAACAAACTGAAGAAGCAGGTGAAGTTCCGCCTCTTGTTGTCCCAGATGGGTTCCTTGAAACCAGGTGGCATCAGTGGGGTGAATGAGATCTACTGGTTCTATGACTGGCTGGATTGTTTCGTTTCAAACAGCAGAGAAGAAACCAGGCACAGATCCACAAAGGGGATGCTTAGGCACTTCTTACAATGATTTAAGCCACAAATGACACTAACTTAAAATAAAAACAGACACAGGCACTGGCAGTAGAATTGCAAGGAACAGTCCAAGTCAGGCAAAGGGCAAACAGGATCACTAGGGTGGGGTAAGCTGTGGTCAGACACAGGTTTGTGGTCAGTACCAGGAAGGCAATGCGGGGGTACAGGGCATGCTGGACAGATGCATATTCTCAAACTCCAAGGCCTGAAGGACCTGGCAGGCTTGCCACACTTGAGCTGACCTCAGGGAGATATCCCTAATAAAATGGCTGCATGGTTTTCTTAATGATATTTATGAAAGATGAAAGAATTAAAGCTCCAGGCAGAACTCGCTAAGAACACAATAAATAATCTAGCATGAGAAGGACATGGACCAGGAACTTTAATACACGCAACAATAATGAATAACTCAGATGTGAGTCTTCAATGGAAGATGTGTAGCCTGCGGTTGGGTACAGAAGCAAGAAGGATGATAAACCTGCTGTATGGTATGGTTTAAAAATGAATTTATTTAAATGTGTGGTACACATCTACAGGTCATAATAAATGTGCTGAACAAGTTAGGTCCAATTTCCATGAATGGTCAAGGAGGAGTTGCAGACAGAAGAAGTGTGACAACGGATGACGATGACCGACGCGAGACAACTCAAAGTGGTCCTTATGTGTCGGCTCTGCTATGCAGGAGACACAACAATAGATTACAGGTAAGAGTGGGAGCACAAGGGGAAGGGCAATGCATGAGACAATAATTAAATGAGAACCAATTAGGGGAAACAGAAGGAAAAACTGGATTCCAGGGAAAACAATAAAAAAAAAAGACTCGGAACCTGACAATGATTGGTCAAAGCATGTTTCGCATCGAAATGTTGTCTTCCCAAAACTCTTTTAAAACTTATTTCCCATGTGACCTGATGTTTGTTCCTCTATGCTTATATTATCAGCATATGGACTGTGGGAAAGGGAGTGTATCGGTGTTTAAACCTACCTACCGCATTTCCATTTGCAGAGAACTGAGAAAAGAACACCAGTGGCAGTGCCCTTTAATTATACTGTAACAATAAACAATTTGAAAATTTACTTCACACTGGTCCAAAATAACTGCTTTTCTGATTCTTTTTTTCATTATTATTATTATTATTATTTGGCCCAAAGCATTGACTTCACTTGCATTTGTGAATGCAATGATAAATAGCAAAATTGCATTTAAAAGCAAAAGGTATTTAAAGTAGTCCCAGCCCAGTTGGCTATATCCAGCACGAAAGGATATCAGAATTTAATACAGGGCCATCACAAGGAATGACAATCAGGGAAACAGCACCGATATTCAACCAGATCTGCGGAACAGATATTTCTTTGGATTCCCTGAATCTTTTCAATAATATTCTGTTCTGTAGGGGGTTAAGTCCCTAAAATCCTAAAAACAGCACATTAAGATGTGTTGTTTCAAAATGCATTCAGTCGCAAAATTTTCCACAGAATGAAGAACTTTGACCACTCGTTGCTTGGAGATGACAGGGCCTTTTGCGGATGCTCCTGTTGTATCCATGCTATACTTCTTCAACTTCTGTTTTCCAGTTTCTGGGTATTGTAGCCCCTGTTCATACTTTTTTGGGAAATTTCTCAGGCATCAAATTCAGAATGAACATGCGCTTCCAAAGCAAAGTACAGTTGATATGGTAAAATATGAAATTTTTGTTTTGAATCATTATCAATTTAATACAGACGATTATGATTTTCAAAATCACAGCTTTCTTCTTTTACTTGCTTTTTCCATACCATGCCAAACCTTTCGTGCCACACTTCCACTTAACATCTTATACCCTTGAGGGTACCATATTTAAAATCCAGAAAAGTCATAATATTCACTTTTCACAAAGAAGAGTAGTTTTTCGTTTTTGCATAGTGACTCGCAGTTTTAATATATCGAGACAGATTCTAATAAAAGTATTAATTGTTCAGCCTCATGCAGCATGTATATAAAGAACTATGTAATTAGATTTAGCCGAGTGGGGGAGCCGCTCAAGATGCAAACCAATCGTAAGAAACACACACCTAATAGACACGCAAGTTGCTGAGTTGCAAAGATACACAAGAAAATCTCAAGACAGTTGTAATAGTACCTATTACCAGTTGTAATTCTCATAGCCGATGGGAAACTTCTAAGGGCTCCAGCAGGCTGCAGGGACACTAGTTACTTGACTGCGACAAAGGACGACGTATCACTGGCTAGGGATGGCTACCTGAAACATTGTTGCGCCAGGGCGAGGATGCAAGAGAGTCCGGGGTGGCATGCTAGCTGTGAAGCATGGACCCAAGTAAGGACCTTGCATCTAACCCTCTCATGGATAAAAAGTCAATTGGAGGGAGTGTCTGGTGGGAAGGAACAGGACCGTGTAGCTTAGTGACAGCCAGAGGACAGTTACCTGGGAGAATGGTATTGGGAAGTACAGAGGTTCTTTGGGCATTGGACGATATAGTCATGACCAGAAGTCAGGCATAGTACTCTTTGTACTAGGATGGTAAGTTAAGACAAAATTGAATCTTGAAAAGAAAAGGGACCAACATGCTTCCCTGGTATTTAGCCACTTTGCAGTGATGAGGTACTCTAGGTTGTGGTGGTCCATCCAGATGAAGAAAGGGAGCCAGGACCCCTCCAGTCAATGCCTCCGCTCCTCAAAAGCCAGCTTTGCCGCAAACAGCTCCCAATAACTGATGGTGTATTTTCTCTCTGCAGGAGAGACAAATCCTTTCTACAAATCCTTATGCATTAATGGCGTCCTCTCAAATGCGCACACTAATGCCATGTGCACGGACATACCCCATACCATGATAGGTGTTGGCTTTTGGGTCTTACACTACTTACAGCTTGGGTTTTCCTTGTTGTCTTTGGTCCAGAGAGCAATGCAACTCTTCCAGAACCCCTTTAAATGTTGACTCGTTGGACTACTAAACACACCTCCACTGTGCTATGATTCATATCAGATGCTTTCTAAGCCCCCTCTGAGATATTTATTTCAGTCGCATAACTGTGCTTAAGAAAGTGATAGCTGAGGGATTGGAGATCAGGCACATTCAGAATTGATTTCAGTTTTTAGTCTTACCCTTAACTCTCAGATTCCAGTAGATTCCTTCCATCTTTTAATTATAATACTCAATGTAGAGAATGAAATTGTGATTCTGGTCTTGCCTTGCCATGTTTGTTCTGACTGCCTTATGTGTATTTTGATCATTGCCATGTCTGACCATTCTTTTGTAATGTGTATTGTGTTTTGGTTGCTTATTAGTTTATGCATTGCCTTACTTTTAATTTTCCATGTTTTACTTATAGCCATAGTTTTATTCCAGTCCATGTTTTGATTTATCCATGCATTGCAGTTTGTCTCCCTCTGTCTGGTCCTTAGTCTTGTCTTTGCTCACAACCCCAGTAATGTGTGCCACTCCTTCGGGTGATGTAATGGTTTCTGGTTTCAATCTTCCTTCCCCATCTCGTTTACTCTGATATGGAATCAGTGACACCAGATGCGGGAAAAGGGAATGAGGATTTTATTTAAACCAAAACAGGCACGAGGGCCAACAAAAAACTTGGCCCAAAGGGTTGCAAAAAACAAACTAAGGTAAGCTACACAGAGCTATAAACAATAAATGCAAAAAGGCAAAAAACAAAAGGCACTGGAAACTCCAGGCGAGAAGATCAAGAAAAATAAACAACAAGACTAAATATATATATACACAAAACAAGAGGCTAGGACGAGACTTGAAACTAGAAATGCTAGGGAATCTTGACAATAAGAACTTGGCTAAACTTGCACATGAAATGAGACGCGAGACACTGTCTGCCAGCCAACTTCCACCGCATCCAGATAAAGGCTTGGTAATCATGGACACATGAGGGGCAACACCTGGAGAAGCAGAAACAAGAGGCAGGACAAGATCATGACATGGACAAGATTGGTTGACAAGACTTGCTCATTAAGAGAATGAGCGTGCTCAGCTTAAGTACCAATTAAGTATGCAGTTTGGAAGCAAGCATGAATGTTAACAGAAAAGCACAGCAAGATCTTGAAATAGCAAAGCAGGAATCATGACAATAAACTCCCTGTCTAAATTAGTAATATTAGTAATGTGCCTATCTAAGAATTACACCAACCCAGTGAGTGTTAGTAAATGTTAGTAACTTAAAAACAGTTAATTGCCAATTAAGCTTAGAGAGGCCCGAATCCAGCACAGCATGGAAGGAAGGGGAAATACCAAAGCCAACCAGAGCTCAGAAATGTGCAACAACGAAGGCACGGGGCGGAACGCAGACAAGCGGTGGAGTGGCATGGCAGACCTGGCGAAAACAAAAACATGGACAAGTAAAAACATGGACATGGAACATGGATAATGAAATACTATGACACTATGAACTATGAAACTATGAACTATGGAATCTTGAAACATGAAACTGTTAAAACCATGAATAATACTGTTCTGGCCAAAGGCCAGAACCCCGGAACACAACATACTCCCTTCCCCTTGCTTTTTCTATATTACTAACACATACTAACAGTTAGTTGTTTTTGCTAATTTACTAACTAAGACTAACATTGTATATAAGACTAACTTACTAACGAGCACTCGGGATTGTATAGCTGCAATTACTAATTGATTAACAAGCTCTCAGCACTCGCCCTATTCTAGTCTCCGCCTCTTGTCTCTCCCTAATCTTCGCTGATGCATTTCAGTGGAAACTCCACACGTTATGCTTTCCATTCTCTTAGTATCTGTGCACGATAGAACTCCTTGACCAGAGCTGTGTCATTGTCTATAGATTTGTCCCGTGATCCCTGTCCGCGTTTTGGCTTCTGTCAATTTCATGTGATCAGGTTATTCCTAATGTGTTGCTCCCTTGTAATCAGTCTCACTGCTTCCACCTGTGTTCTGTTATCATGTGACCTCCCTGAAACATATATTAGATGTCTCTTCACAGCACCGCTTTGTCAGATCGTTCTCTCATGCTCACCTGAGCCATGTTCATTTTGCCTTGTACCCATCGTGATTATCTTTCTGACTGGACCGTCCTTGATATTCGATTTTTGCCTACTCCCTGTACTTCACCGCCTTCTTGTGATTTGAACCTTTTTTTGTCTGACTTTAATTTTTGTGATTGGTGCCCTGGTAACAATTCTGGATTTCGGCCATTGGATTCTGATTTTGGATTGTGGACTCTGTACTGTTACCTGCTCTGTTGGGGGGTTTCCCCCTTCAGAAATAAAGCCTCCTATTTGCATTTTACTGGTTCTCGCGTGTGATCCATTTTGTAAATCCTCACAGAAATGCCCAAAAATCCAACTAAATTGTCTTTGGGGAATGCTGCTCTCAAAGAGAAGGATCATAAGCTTATGTATCGGCATCTGTTAGCAAATTGGTGAGCCTTGACCCATATGTACTCTTGACGGACTAGACCTTTTTTGGAGGCCCTGTAAAACCCCACAAAACAATACCAAGGATGGACATTGCAGAGGGCTGAAGGTTTCACATGTTCTTCTTGGCTGGCATTAATTCCAGCAACTTCCTGGTTGGTGTGAATCACAAGAATATGGATATTTTTCTCCGTCCAAAGACGGGGCATAAAAACACAACGGTTACAATTTAATCTGACTCCATAATACATTTAGAATACCAAATTTAGTTACATCCTTGTTAAATATCTGACTCCAGATTAGAATTGATAATTTGGGGGCCGCATGCATGAATTTCGAGGCAACTACACATTCAGACTCGGTCAATGAAAATCATTTACTCAGACTCTAGGGAAAAACATGAAATTGATTACACCTTGAATTCCTAACAGACAACCAGTATCGCTACATTAATGTTCCCGGGTTTTAACACTATGTCCGGATCCTAGGTTCGTTGGTTAGATTAGAAGTTGGAAGTCAACCATCACTGCAATAGCCTCTGTTGGCATATATCAACAGCAAAGCCAGATTAAATGCACGCCCAATTCCTTAAGGGAATTTTAACGGATAACTGACTTTTCGTCCATGGGTTTCCAGCAGGCTAAAACCCCAGAACCAGCATTACATAAATCCTTCATGTAAGTAGATCATGGTTGTCTCTCCAACTTAATAAAACTAATTCCCACACCGGGCCGCTGGCCAGTCGTTCCTCGGTGGGGATAATACCCCTAGGTATCCGCCGAGACGGGGCTAGAAAGAATGCATAAGTATTAAGAGTCACGGAGACCATGCAAGTTTAAAGAAATAACAATAATTTAATCACCAGGTAGGCACAAACTTGGATCAAACAAATCAACGTTAAGCCAACTATCAGTTACACACAATTTAGAAAGAGAGAATAAATTCATACCTGGAAAAAATGGAGGCCAGCCACACGGAGCGAGGCCACACCACGTGCCTGGGAAGAACTCGGATGCCATCCCTCTCCGCCTACCTAGATCCGTTACTTACGCACAGACCCAGGCGGGTGGAGCGAGGCGGCATGTGATTCTCCCTAATTAAAAGACTACCCACCTTTCCGCATGCGAGATCTTGAAAATACGGGGTCAATAGGTAGAATCTCTTGGTTTTAAGCTCCCAAAACCACACCTCTGATCAAGGCGGAGCAAGGAAGGGCCGAATCTGGGTTTTCTCTCCCCATTTGGGGGTGTAATAGACTTCCTAGTAGAGAGAGGAGACCAGGGTAATTGCCCATGTAAAATCTAACCAATGTTCAGGAGTTTCCCGAAGAGGATGAACCATAATTTCAAGGGAAATGAAACATGATCCATTCAACTCCTTGGATTCCCCTGAGAGTAACAAGACCAAACATGATAGGAAAATGTGCTAATATGATGCAGTTGTCATGAAAAAGCCTTATGGGTTATAAGTATATAAGTGATTTCTTCACAGGATATTGAACATAAACATATTATGAATTTCCCAGAGATTTAGATTGTTTTAAACAGATTAATGTAACTGGACTTTAACTTCAGTGGGGACAGTGATATAACTTTCAAAGGAGATTTGGGCAGCCAGGACTCTGCGACACGGCCTCCTGCTGAACAGAACCAGAGATTCTGCCCCCCACAGGCAGACTGCCGGAACATCCCAGGTTATACAAGTTTTACTGCTGGCTCTGGATTGAGCTAAATCAACCAGATTCTAGAGCCCCTTTTATCTATTCTAATACAATTAGCTAGCTCACCAGTTCAACATTAACTTATTATTGAAACTTGTCAGGTCATTCTCAGTCTTGAATTGCCCCTGCACCTAATTCTTTGGTGTCTGTTGCAGTCATTACATTTAAGATAAACATATACTATATGAGAGATTAGTTGTTACCCCAAGTGGAGGAGTTTAAATCTGAGTCTTAATTATGACTGAGAGTAGAATGGAGCGGGAGATCAACAAGTGGATCAGTGCAGCATTAAAATGGGCATTGTACTTGTCTGTCACAATGAAGGAGCATAGCTTAAAGGTGAAGCTCTCGATTTACTGGTAGATCTAGGTTCCAACCCTCACCTATGGTTACAAGCTTTTTGTAGGGACAAAAAGAACAAGATTGCAAATACCAGCCATCAAAGTGAGCTTTCTTGACAGGGTGGCTGGGCTTACCCAAAGGGATGGGGAGAGGAGCTCAGATCAGCATCACGGCGTGTTTTGGCTAATTATCACAATACACCCTCTGCGGAGGCAGGCCCACAACTGGTTGATCAAGCCTGGGTGTGTGTCCCGCGGTTAGCTGTTCACCTTCGCAGCCCAGGTGGTATCGCTCCTCTTCAGCCACAGCCAATGGCTCGTCCTCTCGGCGGTGTTGGCCGGCTCTTTGATCGCTTGTCTGTGAACCTGTACCCTGACTACGACTTACCTAAGGCGCTTCGCTGTTGTGCTGGCTAGAAAGCCTACACCCCACCTCCACCAGGAGCATCCATATCCTCCAGCCTCTGTCCTCTGCCTCGGCTGCTAGGCTGGAGTAGGGCAGCTTCTTACGCTCGTATGCTTCTTTGATGGGTTCCTCCTTGACTGATTTCACCGACTTCTTAAGAAGTATTAGTCAATGCGAGACCCCATTGCTGAGCTTGCTGAGGCATTTCTTTAAGCCTTGATAGATTTTAAGGCCCCTCGCTGTTGTTAGTTTTGACCAGCCACAGATGCAGTTCTGCAGCTCTTGTCCTGCCAGTGTTGATGGTCCATCTGTTGTGATGCTGGTTATTCTATTCATTGTCAGTTCCATTCCATGGTCTGTCACCGTAAGATCCATCTGTGATCGGTCATCTTCTGTCCTCGCTCTCGCAGACCCTTGGGGTATTTTCTTCTTTGAGGTTTTTGTAGCAATGGTGGGTGGATCCAGAAACACTAACCAGCGCTGGATCCTGCTGGTGTGGGTCGCAAACCCACAATAGCCCTGTTGGGGTCTATTCCCTCCTGTCAGCAGTCTTTCCAGGCCATCATCTGGTCGGTCCCTGATTGTCAGCTGCTCTTTCACAGTGGTCACTGGATCACTCCAGACTTCAAGGTTCTTTGAAAGGACAAGATGTTACAATCCCTAATGTTTGCACCACTGTTCGGGAGTTCTTGACGGATGGCTGCTATAAGGATTTACCAGCGGAACACATCGTCAGTTGTGTACCTCAGCATCATGGGGTGTTTCGGCCAATTATCACAATACACCCTCTGCTGAGGCAGGACCATTACAGGTTTATCAAGCCAATTAGTAATTGTGTGATATGACATCTATTTGCTTGTCATAATTCTTTCTTTTCTGAATTGTCAGTTTATGCTTTGTGTCATATGCATAACTGTTCTTCACCTGTCTGAAGTATTCTAGCCAGCTCTTTTACTTGAGCGTAGCGCTCTTTGTCCTTGGAATTATTAATAGAAAGGCTTTAACGCAACATGTTCACTTTATTAGGGACAGCGTCTCCCTGCTCCGTTGCGGTCTCTGGGGCAAACACAGACTCCTCATTCGCACAGCCCTGGTGCTCCAGTGGATGCCCTGCCCTGCAGGCTCAGCTATTTATCTTGACTACCCAGCTTCTGCCCTTAGACTGTTAATAACCATGGATTGGAAACGCCCCTCGCTGATGCTGTTTGCCTGCATCAGACCCCGCTACCATATCAGTATGTGCCTTTGTTTTAAGTTGTCCTGTTATCTAAGTTTATCATTAAAGGCCCTAGAGGCATTTCCTGCTTGGTTCCTTTGTGCCACCCGAGACAATGACTCCTTTTTTTTCTTAGAATTTTTCATAATTGTGCCAACTTTTTAAGACTGGGGTTGCATTCTAAATATAGTGTAATTTTTCGAATTGATGTTACATATAAGGCCAAAATGATGGAAATTATGTCACAGTCCAAATTGCTATGGACTTGATTGTAAGTGCAAAATGCAAGGGCTGAAACAAAATTCAGATGTGTGTTTTGTGCCAGTTATGAATGCAGTGATCAGCACTTTCAGTTTCTAGAGCAGTTGTGCTCAACCCTGGTCCTGGAGAGCCGCAGTGTCTGCTGGTTTGACCGCTTGCCACATGGCCAAAGCGGCTAATGCCATGATGGGCATGCTTAGTGGTGGTCTGTCGTGTGTTCGTTCGTTAGTTCGTACATCCGTTAACTTTTGGCTTGTCAGCGCCATTGAAATCAAATGTAACTTGTTGCATGGCTATATAGGCCGAGTTCAATAATCGGCCAGGTTTGCTTCTTAGTTTGGCTAATAGGAGGCGCTTTCTGAAAAACACATGAAAAGCTATAACCCCCTTACCATCTGAGCTAGAATGCTCCGATTTTTACTTAAGATAGTTATGGTAATGCTCCGATTTTTACAAAAGGTAGCTATGATAAGGGGGCATCACATGTCAGAGGGTTTTTCATGTGACCAAATTTTAAGCGATATATGGGTCAAATGGCAGGAAATTGCCGCAATTTTGCCGTTGACCTTGTTAGCGCTCTAGTGCCTTCATTTTTGATGTAGCCTTTTGCTTTTCTATAGGTGGGTGTATGACCATAAGATCTCAATTGAGTTTGATTTCTGGCCTGAACGGCCCGCTAATTTGGCCAATAGGGAGTGCATTATGAAAAACACAAAAATGGCCATAACTCCTTTACCATTTCAGTTAGAATGCTCCTGATTTTTACTGAAGGAAGTAAGGGGTCGTCAGATATCTAGCGAGTTTTTCATTTCACCACATTTTAAGAGATGTATAGGTAAAATGCCGGGAAATCACCACAATTTTACCTTTGACCTTGTCAGCACTCTAGTGCTTTCAGTTTTTGACGTAGCCTTGTGGTTTTTTATAAGTGGGTGTTTGACCATAAGATCTCGATTGAGTTTGAATTCTGACCCGAACAGCCTACTGCTCTGGCCATTATAAAATGCAAAAATGGGCATAAGTTCCGTACTGTTTGTGCTAGACTGCTCAGCATTTTAGCCCGCTTGGTGGTGCATGGTTGTATAGGCGTGAGACGCAGATCGAGTTCAATAAACGACCAGATTTACTTCTTAGACTTAGTTTGGCCAATAGGGATTGCTTCATGAAAAACACAACAATGAGTCCCTTATCCTTTGAGCTAGAATGCTCAAATTTTTATGGAAGGTAGCTATGGCAAAGGGCCATCTCATTTCAGAAGGGTTTTTGATTTGACATAATTCTAAGCAGTATTTCGGTCAAATTGCATTCAATTGCTTTGATTTTGCCAGCGACTTTGTCAGCACTGCAGCACCTTCTGTTTTTGATCAAACCGTTTCATATTGCATGTATGGGCATGTATGTATGTATGGGCATACGATCTTGGCCACGCTGAAATCTGTGTTGAATTGACCCACTGTTTTGGCCTGTAGCGGGGCACTTAATCAAAAACACAGAAATGACCATAAGTCCCTAATCCTTTGCGCTCGAATGCTCAAATTTTTATGGAAGGTAGCTGTGGCAAGGGGTCATCACACATCAAGAAATCAAGAAGGATTTTTTATTTAACCAAGTTTTATTCAATGTACATGCAGGCCAAGTCGCAACAGATAGCTGTAGTTTTTGGTGATGACTTTGTTAGCACTCGATCACCTTCAGTAGTTGATTGATCCCTTTTATTTTTGTCTTGTCAATGTATTCCTATGAGATGTAGACTGAGTTCGATTTCCAGCCAAATTTGACCACTAATGGCCAGTAGGGGGTGCTACATGAAAAGCACAAAGACATGTTGTAACTCTGATGTCCTTCGAGTTGTGACACTCATATTTGTTCCGTAAATGCATGAAGGCTTAATTGATCGTATGTCAGTGTTTTTGATTTGACCAATTTTTATGCCATATGTAGGCCGAAATGGCAACTAATGGTCATCATTTTGGCGGTGACCATGTTCATGTTTACAATGAATATGAATGTGAAAATAATACTCAACATGCACTTAATTTTCATGTTATTCAGTGTTCAATTTAGTGGGAAATTTTGTTTTTTTTTTCCCCTGGGCTGCTATGGTTTAAGTTACTGAAGGTGCTATGCACTTTTCATTTTTACAGCAAAAAACAAATGTAATGTTCATCATGTATAAGAAATATGCACTTTATTTTAAATAAATTAGAACTTAAAAAATTAATCAAAATAGTTTGTCAACTCAGTTACCTACCAACATATTGAGATGGACCAACCTATCACTACATTACATAAGTCGTACAACGGATCTCACTGTACCAACCAAGGTTGCTGTATACAACCAGTGCTTAGTGCCACTTTTAATGTACGGTAGTGAAACATGGACAGTGTACCAACATTAAGTCAGAGACCTCCATACTTTGCAACAACGCCATCTGTGCCTTATTCGTAAGATCAAATGGGACGACTTTATCAGCAACGAGGAAGTCCTCAGGCGCGCCAATGTTGAAGACATCGAAATTAAATTAGTTAGTAGTCGTCTCTGCTGGCTGGGGCACCCCTGTCGCATGGACGATAATAGAGCCCCAAAACAACTACAATTCTCTGAACTGGCAAGTGGATTGCGCCCAGTCGGCTGCCCTAAACTGCATTTCAAGGACACATTAAAAAAAGATCTAAAATGAGGAAAGGTGCTGGACACGTGGCAACATTCTGTGCTTGATAGAGAAAATTGGAGAGCTGTGACAAAGTCTATCTGCAAATAGTATTGTAATTAAAGGGTTGCTACCTACCATAAGCAGAAGGAAGCGCAGCGAAAAAGAGCAAAGAGAACTGAAAATGAACTATGACATACCCGTTTGCAGGTGTTGGCGTGTATATATATACACATGTCATACACAGAAAGTTGTATTCTCAGCACCATTTTTTCCATTTTAAAAAATGATGAGTTGTGCAATATATGGCCTATATCGTTATCGTATCGGTATCGTCATCGTATCGAATAGTACGGCACTGTATCGAGGTATGTATTGAATTGTCTGGCAGTGTATCGAGATAGTATCGTATTGTGACATGACGATACCCAGCCCAAATGTAAATCTAGGCCAAGTTCAATTTTGGCCATGTCTGGCAAAGCAGGCACAGTGGCTTTGTCACTATTTTTTTTTATGTTACTCAGCACTTAATTGATTAATTAAAGCAGTTGATTACACGCTTAACTCATCTCACCTGGTGTCTTAGGTTTAAATAGGGTGGAGAAAACAAACTCAGCTCACCATGTGGCTCCCAAAGGTGTGACATGCATGCAAGCACAGACAAACTGCCTTGCTGGAGAAAAAAATATTATCAATCGAAGCTCATTGACTGACACTAGGTTATTTATATTCCACAACACATTCGAGACCCAGACTCAACAAAAACTGCATGTTTTGAATATCCGAGGATGCTATTGATAACATGGTTATAGGCAGCTATCTCACGGTTGTCATTGGGTCAAAGTCATTTCACGAGACCTTCGCCAGGATGCAAGCTGTTCCCCATGTTCTTTCAATACTGGAGCACCCCAAACACACAACTCATAGTGCTACATGGGTACCGTTTTAAAATCAGAACTCAGAATTGTGCACAGAATCACGTTGCCCAAATTAATGTAAATTATAGAAGCCGCCATTTAAACGGGGTTCTCAGGCTTCTCAGGCAGTGAATATTAATTGATTGATTCCAGATTTGCGAATAAGGCAGCAAAATACATATTCTTTGGAAATTGAGTAAATTGTGGCGTGGAAGGAACCAGTTGTATTCCCTCTTGATGTTGAAAATAATATCGCGTATTTTGAGGTTTTATTCGCCAGTGCACATTATTAGCCTTGTTTTACATTGCCGCTATGTATCGTGGTCAGCTGTCTCCGCTCTTGCTCCCTGCGACACTGTTTCACCTGAGCATGCGAACTGGCACAACTGCAAACCGCCTGGTGCGTGTTCTCAACGGGCACGCTCCCGACAGTCACAAATTCCTACCAGTAGGGTGCGTTCCCGCGAGATAAGAAGGAGGGTGGTGACAAGAAAGACGCGGCTCTGATGAAAGGTTACGAGGGGAAAAGAAAGTGGGAAATTGCTGTTGTCAAGGCAGGAGAATGTTCTTTTACGCTCGCCTGTTCGAGCGATGCGCGGTTCTGTTACCAAGGCAACCACATCGTGCGTTAGAGAGCAATGAAGTCATTGTTACGCTAGTAGTTTCCATAGTTACATCCTGGAGGGGGCGCTGCAGAGATGCAATCCGCGCGAGGTGACGCAGGGCGGGGGCGTGCCCGCGGTGCGCGCTCCGGCAAGGCTTCTTGTTGTTCCTGCAGAGAGGCAAGAAGATGGCGGCCGTGTCTAGCGGAGGTGCAGCTGGATCCGCAGCGGCTGGGATTACGCACCCGACCCGACCAGCCCCCGCAGGCATGGGCGCACACAACCGATCTCAGCCTTCATCTGGGATCGGCCACCAGAACCGAACCGTCCCAGCTGCCGGCTGCATCACCAGCCCCAGCCACCTCCCGGCCAGCAGGCCCCCCCCAGCTCGAGTGGGCTACTACGAAATTGAACGGACCATTGGCAAAGGGAACTTCGCTGTTGTAAAACTAGCGACACATATGATCACAAAAGCCAAGGTGAGAACAATGATTCGTTTCTGCGATGGCGACCAAATCTGGACTGTCATTGTTTCGCCTTCTCTGATGAACACATTGCTCAAAAGCCGCCGCTTTCACACCGGACGCGAAACGAAATTTTTCGCACGACAGATTACACTCAAAGTCAATGCAAAGACGCGAACACGCGCGTTTCGCGTGTGTTCGCGTCTTTGCATTGACTTTAAGTGTAATCTGTCGTGCGAAGAAAATTCGTTTCTCGTCCGGGGTGTAAAGCAGCTTTTAGCAGAGCCTCGGTATCTCCCTTTCATTGCGGCTGTTCTGCTCTCAGGCTGGCGATCGGGCCTGTAAGCTTATTTGAGGGACACTTCCAGAATACTTTGGTCGTTTAGCAAATTATGGGATGCAGAGAACGACCTGACACTGACAGCCGCATGTCGAGTGGCGGCTCTCCTGTTGGCTTTGCCGTTTTCTGGCTCCTCATCTTTGATAACGGGGTATTTGACTGGTGCGGTTAATGTACTGATTTACCAGGCTGGCGGCTGACATGACAAGTCAGCGGACGGACGAACAGAAGAGCATGAGCTGTAAGATGAGACTCGGGTGTACAGGAAAATAGCCGGGCAGTCATGACGCTACAGTACAGTACAGCTTTTGGTTTTGGATTGTTTGTATGATGTTTACTATTTGCCTATTCATAGCAATGCAGATAGATAACCTTACCGCATACAAGGGAAAAAAATCTTGGTCCTTAGTGAGGATCGGGCTGCTGGACCGCAGCCGCACTTAATTCAATAATTTTGAAACATTTTTGTTTTTGTTTTGTATTACAGTCCACCAGTCTCTCGTTAGTTGGTCTGTCTTATCCCTTTATCTGTTGGAGACGAGAATGCGCATCTGGGAAAATATGACTGTAATCTGATTAAAAAAAACCGTTCGTGTCAGCCAATCTTTCAAAAAAAAAAATTTGGGGTTTGGGGGCGAGATGTGAATTTCCAGGTCAGCATTTCCGTCATTTGTTGATGTAAGATTGTTTTACAGTGCGTGTGTGCACGCTTGCGTTGGAAGAAACGAGAGTATTAAGTGGCTTTACTTTTTTCCTGCGTTGTGTGATCGCAGTTTTGATAAGGTGCTGTGCTGCCTCGGTTCGCATTGATATTCCTCACCAGTTGACTGGCGAGTGTTTTCATAATGTGGACATTTTGTTGGGTTGAGTTCCGTGGGTCCTGAATTTTGATCTGAAGTCGCGCTGTCAATGTTTTGGTTTGGTTTGCCCCCGGCACTTGAGCTGACTACAACGCAAAATGACGTAAACCACACCGCTTCTCTCACGTAACCTTCACTGACGTTTTCCCACATCAGCTTAACCTCGCTCTCCCTCTTGCCCGCATGAATTCGACCCTTTAGATTGCAGCCTCCCTCAAAAATAACGCTCACTTTGTGTCAGTTCTGTTGAACCTTCTCGTTAAATTGCGCATTCTCAAGGCTTGCATACCTTAAAATCCAAATGAGGTAGGGATAACAAGAGTCCTCCGTGCCATGTGGGGTCTATTTATGTGGAGCGCATTTGGTCAGATAACCTGGGCAGGTTCATTATATCGCATTTTTCCTTTTTGTCTAGGGAGACCCTCCAGTCTTCGGGGGGTGGAGGTCGTTCTTGATCTCTTTTGTCATTTACTGCTGCACAGATTGAGCAGAGGACGGGTCCTTGTAGGTTTCTGGGGAAAGGGACCACCTCTAGTGGCGGATAATGGTACATCCCACCTTAACCCGACCGAGCTGTGTCAAAAGGGATGCTTCGCTGTGTCCATCTGAAGTGCGGTGGGCTCGTGAGCGCTTCAATGAATGGTGTTAATAAGATGGGATGAGATTATGTATTTAAAATGCTTGTCAAATTGCCCAGTGTATGTGATTTGGTACCTTTCCCTTTGTCAACGCCAAAATTAAATCTCCAGTGTAGTGATGGAATGGAACGAATTGCCTGGGTGCATCGCTGCCAGTGTTCTGTCAAATTTTGCTCCCAATATGAATCAGTTTACAGTAGAAACTTTGTTATTTGTTAGCCTAATATAACATAAGCAGATTTTATAACAAGTTAGATAAGTTTGTTCAAAGATATATGCACATATTCGCCATTATCTTCTAATTTCTGCATTTTTAGGAAAACCCAGCGTGTACGTGCAAATATATGCTGCGCTTACAGGTCGAAATGCGCTCTGAAAATAAATTTATTTTCCATGATTTTTGAAGATGCTAAAGATATGAGCGAGGAAACAACCCTAGATTTCAGGTTTGCGCAAGCGCAGAATCGCGAGGTAGCATATTTTGATAGGTAGCAAAATTTGCCAGAACGTTGGCCCTAAGCTCAGCTGTGGTTACTTCCTTGAGATTTATTCGTTCCATTAGTATTTGTTATGCTTGTCTTCTTTGTAACTTTCAATAGTTTGCACTTTGGAATATTACCATTTGTACAACTGATTAGTCACTGGTGCAGTTTTGGATCTGTCAGTCTCAATAGGGAACTGGCAAATTAAGCATACATCCTCCTGTTTACAATGTGGCAGCATCCCTTCTGACCCAGAATCCTTGTTACTGCCTGCAGTCTTTGCATTGCCTTTTTTGGTTTGTCTATATGCATAGGATGTCCCCAACAGGATTCACAGGACCCTGCTTTGGAGAGATAAAGAGGTGGCGGGCCCATGCTTATACCACATCTGAATGTGTGAGAGATTGCAAGAACTAGTGCGCTAAGTGCTCAGTGGCTGCTGTATGAGTGTGAGCTTGTGTGTTGGTATGTATGCATGTGTGTGTGTGTTAGTGCGAGAGACAGTGGTTTGTGACTGCCTGCACTCATGTGAGTACCACAGGGCTGAAACAGCTTTGTTTCTGTAGCTCACCTCCAAGTGTAGTTTAAAAATGCTGCTCCTTATTGGCAGAAGTTGGACCCCGTATTGGGTGTTTTGTGTCAGGTCCACTTCAGAGACAAGGTTTTGATGTCCACCATCTGAGATGTAGGTGAAAGTCTATCAGATGGTGTACACTGGTGAATGATGAATTCTTTAAGCATTTTTTAATGAAATTATTTATTGTTTTCATGTGCATTAGTCAATTTCCATGGGCCAAGTTGGCCATTTTTTTTTTTTAAGCTCTTAGTAGCTTTTAAATGATTGGAGTGCCTTTGGCGGTATGACCAATTAAGGTACAAGGGATCCAAAGCAACAACCCCCCCCAGTTAGCCTTTGAACCCCACAATTTGAATATTTAACGGGACTGTACACAATAAGATTTCTCTATGTGGAACAGGACACATGGAGCTGAACTTCTCAAATTAATTTCTGTTTACTTGATAGATTGTTTTCTTTGGAAATTGTGATGGTTATTTTAGCTGTCAGGAGAATTGCATCTTCATGTTTGTTATGACCGTTATCACTGAAGCACGTGCTGCACCAGCATAGTCCACTTGATGTGCCTTTTTGGATGTTTACCTTGTAGTGATGATGAGAATTTACAGTGTGATTACTTATGATATTGCATATAATGAACATTATTCAGTTGTGTTAAAGCAGTGCAACATCAATAACCTAATGAACCACTGTTATTAGTAGCAGTGATATTTCTGCATAGCAAATAATTTACTTGTAGATGTAGTAGCGTAATATGACAAGACTAGGTGCAACCTAGTATACAGCTGGGCCACCAAGTGTTGTATGAGAATGTGGACCCAAGAAAAGGGTGCTAAATGAGGCAAAGCTCTCGCAATTATGTGAAGTGCAAGTTTAGTAATGAGCTGGAGCTGATAAATTATTAACAAAGTAGGTGGGGAGAGTGTGGGAGTGAGAATGTGAAAGTGTGAGTGATGGTGTGTGAGCGAGGGAGTGGGAGGTGGGGGGAGTCTTGAGTAAGGAAAACATATCAAAAGGGGGCTGCCAAGCTGTCACGGAATTACAGTCCCATTACATTTTGGGTTGTAACTCTACAACTAAATAAGATAAAATCAAGTGTGATATGTCATATTGAAGGTATTAACTTGTTCTTTAATATTATTAAGTGAAAATATATTTTTTTAGAAATTTTCATCGAAGAAACAAGCAAAAACTACTCCGCATTGGAATTACACAAAATTGACGTGGTTTTTTTAATGTTGTGTTTAACTATCCAGAAAGTGATGTTACTATCATAGTTAAGTAATGAAACTTCAATATGTTCATTTTTGAGGTGTTTTTTGTTAATACTGTAAGTTATCGAAACAAATATTGACTTTAACCCTGCTTCATGAGCAAGAAATATCAAAAAGTCAATGTCACGGAATTACTAGAGGCAAATTGTCACGGAATGACAACAATAGTATTAATTAGTTTCAATGTATTTATTTCAATATATTATACATATATACATAATTATTTACATTAATACAGTTTAGTAATATACTACAATGAGTTTTCCACTTATGACCAATCATTATACATACTTCAAAATTTTTTTTTAAATATCCATGTCAACATTGGCTTGGCGGCCCCCAAAAGCAAGTTATACATTTGAATAGACTAAGCTAGAGTAAGGGTAGCCGTTATTGATTTTGTGAATGTGAATTTGAGAGAGACAGCAGCAGCAGATGTTGATAGTATTAAATTATGTATGTATGTTCCTGAATCATAATGAAACAAAGTTATCATTACAGTTGCGGATGTAATGTCACTTTTGTGAACACATGGCAGTTCCTGTGTAGCGAGGGTGTAACAAACGTCAAAGTTTCCTTTTTCCCCCCCATGTTTCTTCTTTGGGCATGTTATGGACAAAGAATCCACAGTTTTGAGTAAAGCCACTTAGTAAATATGTTTGAATAAAGGAGTTGCCATTTGTTTACATTAAGCATTAGATGATACTGGTGATGGTTGAATATAGTTAAGTATGTGTCCAAAAAAATTGAAATGCAATTAATTTTAATGAATTTATGACCTATTGAAAGCTCTTGGTGTCAACTAAAAGTCCTTTTCAAGATTAAGCCGAGAAATTAATAAAGTTTTGGAATTTTATCGTGCCCGCAAATGGCAAATTGTTTGGAATTTATTTCAGTCACTGTGGATAAAAAAAAAAAAAGTTTTGCGAAGTGAGCAATTTAGGTCAATTTTACCCCAAATATGGTAGACAGTAAAAAAAAAAAGAAGATAATCAATGTTAAAAGAAATTAAATAAAATGCAAGAATTCAGGAAAGAAAGCATGACAGATTTTCATAAGTGATAGCTACAGCCTGACTGAGCTTTGCACTTTGTCACATAGCTAATATGATTATCAGAGGTGTATAAAGTACTGGAAAAATAATTAATTTAAAGTAGAAGTACCATTACTGAAAGTTACTTTGGTAAAAGTTAAGAAAATTGCTTGAGTAAACGTCTTAAAGTAGCTCACATTAAATGTACTTGAGTACCAAAAGTATTTTGTGAAAGAATATACTTAAGTATCAAAAGTGCAAGTATAAGTACAAAGTATTTTTCATAGTACGCATAGAAAGAAGCAAAGCAACCACTTTTTGTTCTCTCCTTGAGCTCTTATGTCAATTTTCGGGTCAATGGAAAATCCGGTATTCAAAAAAATAAACAGGCAGTCTCCTTTATATACTTCTTCTTTGACTTTACTGGTGGTTTTAAAAACCACTATAATTAAGAGTAGAATTACATAGTATCAATACCATGCTGAATTTTTGCTTCTGAAAACTGATTTTTCTTTACTACTAATTGGGATACCATTTGCTCACTGTAGCTGAAGTGGTTGCTGCAGAGGACAAAGATTATTTCTGTACCAATAGACCATTTTTTTTTTTGAACTGCTGGATAGATACTATGGGCAAGTATATTGAGCAGTTTGCACATCAGGCTTAGCTGAGGAGTTTCATTCAGGGAACTCCTGAAAAACATGGATCGGAGTGAACTTGTCCATATCCTAAACCGTGTTCGATCTCTGCTTGCTTGTGAATTTTCAATAACTGATCCGATAACTGAATTGTCAATAACTGATGCTCATCTAGTGGTAGAATATTGTAACTGCACGCATAGATTTGCAGCTCCATGTCCGCTGGTGGACACATCTGCACAGATACCCTGCCGCGCACCGATGTTCTTCTGAAACACGCCAAATCCAGATAATCCTTAAATGATGAATTGCATTCATCTTTTAATTTGAAACGAGTAAAAAAATGGCCAGTGTCAAAGTAACAAAGTGAAAGTCTTCTTTTTTTATCTTTTAAAGGTAGTAGTCTGAAACTACTCAAACTATTTAATTACTGTATCAAAGTGTATGTACTTTGTCACTATACACCACTGATGATGGTGTATCCCAAGTCTCTTCATTGTACCTGTCTTTTCTTGTATCGGTTGCGAGATTCAATAGGAAGATTAAGGAAATAATCCTGGTACCGGCTACAAAATTCAAACGGGAGATGGAGGAATGTAACGCATCGTACCAATCTATCGTGAAAGAATCTTAACAATGTTCGAAATGAGTTTTTAATTCCCCAATTCAACCTGGCAACCTGTACAGTTCTCCATGCTTGTTAACTGTCTTTTCGGTTACGAGATTGAATAGGGAAATTAAAAACACATTCCGACCCTCGTCAAGATTCTTTCACGATAGATTGATACGATGTGTTACATTCCTCTATCTCTACGGATTCTCGCAACCGGTACCAGAGAAAACAAGCATGGAGGACTGAAACGAACCGAACCGATCTAACATGAAAGAAGATTAGCCTAATTATGGTTGGATTGTGCTCGTAATGCGACAAAATCGAATGGAACTTTTTAAAAGACTGGGATGCTAGCTAGGGCAGTCACTAGGGCAATGAATATTTAATCCACCTTTTGCTGTCCATTAGAAGAAAATGCGCATTAATTTTTGTAAAATGGCGACCAATATCGCCAAGAAACATTCATTGGCGTCAGAAATTGCACATTGTGAACATTCTATATTTACAAAATGTGTTTTAATTTAACAGTACATTTGCCTGATTATTGCAGTCTATTGTTAGACTGGATTCAAGTACTGGTCGTGTTACGTTAGCGTAGTGGGTACAACAATGTATTGGGGAAGTAGCGACTTCAATGACGGGGTGTCCAATCCAGCTTGGCGCGATCTTTTAAACTTAACAATAAATTCAAGAAATTATTTTAATTTGTGTCAGTTACAGTCGCTCTCATAGATACAATCAAAGCGGCCACCACAACTGCTTCTGTTCAAGGGAACCAACTCATGAATTCTTCCGGTATTCTTGAACATACTGAAACATAATGTTGCTGGCGCCACTTCCACCATGTAGGTAAATAGTCCATCACACGCATAAATGAGTGTGGCGCGTTCAATTCCACATTTTAGTCTCCATCTCTGTGGCAAACTCTCAAATCTAAAATCCAACAGCAGCAAAGTATTCAGTTTCTGTTGCAATGTCTCGATGCCGAAATTCCGAGACCCATGTATTTACATGCACAGATACGAGTGAAGTCGACCCCAGCCAGCCAGCCCGCCAATCGTTGGCCAACCAATCCTTGACGTTCTTCCCCCACTGGCAAACCAATCGCTGAACAGCCAGCCAGCCAATCATCGGCCAACCAATCGTTGAGGTGCTTCCCATGCGTTGACCAATCGCTGAACTTCTTCCCAGCCGGCCAGCCAGTCGAGAAATGGCATAACATTCTGCGGACTGATGAGTAAAATTATTCTTTTCAGGTCTAGTGCTTGTCGACAGTAGATCAGATGACCCCGGGGTACTGAATTCAAGCCACAGTACACCGTGAAGACAGTGAAGCATGGTGGTGCAAAAATCATGAGATGGGGATGTTTTACTATGGTATTGGGCCTGTTTATCGTATACCATGGATCAATTTGAATGCATCAAAATACTTGAAGAGATTATGTTGCCATACACCAAGGAGGAAATGCCCCTGAAAGGGTGTTTCAATTGGACAACGACCCCAAACTCGGTAGTAAGTGAGCAACATCTTGGTTCCAGACAAGTGGAATTGAGGTAATGGAGCAGCCAGCTCAATCCCCTGACCTCAGCCCCATTGAAAACTTGTTGGTTGACATTAAAAATGCCATTTCTGGAGCAAAACCAAATAATTCACTGGAACTGCGGAATGTAGTTCTAGTATCTTGGGCTGAAATATCTGTTTCTATGTGCCAGAAGTCGATTGACTTGACCTAACAAGACCAAGTAGCCTCTGTGCGTGCGTGCGTGTGTGTGTGTGTCCGGCCAATCTAGATTCCACCGGGCGCGTATCTGCAGCAATGGTGCACTGTTCACTATCATATAAAGACGAAGTTACATAAAATAGAAGCAGTGGATCCCCACGGGCAGAGTGCGAGTATATAATATATTAGGTTAAGAATAGTCAGTGGTGGTTGAACTCACCCCTGATCTAGCCAGTAGTGAAATGATGATGTTTGCAGCTCTTCATAGCTTTGCACTGTTCCATGAGCTCTCGAAACAATGCATGTGAGCCGTACCTCGCAGCTTGCTATTATTAGCTAGTTAGCGAGCGAATGCGCAGTGCGCAGAAATAAATAGAGCGCCATGAATCGTATCATTTCACTACTTAGCTGGCTAGATCACACTGAACTGCGAGTTGGCTGGCTATTGAACAGGCAGTGCAGAGAAACAATTTGTGTTCCACAAATAATAATGATATGCAAAAAACATGAATACTTGAAATGTTGTCCACATATCGTCGGTTTCAGTGACCTGGGCTTGTCTGGGCCAGCAAAGTCGGCACCAGGACTTGTTTTGTCCATATTAAGATATACCTTATTGAGCCCCGTGGGGTAATTTGTCCTCTGCTTTGACCCATCTTAAAGTTAGGAGCACGGAGCAGTGCCCAGGGACCAACTCCAGTCAGGGGTACTGGTTGGAGTGTTCCTATGATGCATGTTTTGTGGGTGGGGGAAACCGGAGTACCCGGGGGAAACCTGCGCGAACACGGGGAGATAATGCAAACTCCACACAGAAAGGCCCCAGGCCGGATTCAAGCCCACAACCTTCTTGCTGTGAGGCCGCAGTGCTAACCACTGCGCCACTGTGCCGCCCTCAATATCTCTGCATCTTTCGGCCACAGAAACATTCCATGGCCACATGCATGTGTTGCACTGCATCCCCACACTACACATCGCTTTCTGTTCACCCGCTGTGATTTTTGTTGGTCCATTCTTTAAGATGTTCTCCGTCCAGACCAGAGATGTGAACTACGGCTAACCACCTAGACACAATCCGTGTACAACTTATGACGTGACATGGCTGAGCTGGCGCAGCGCAGATGTTCTGATGAAGTGACAGAACTACCCATATTGATCTTTTAGTCACCTGTGTCAATGTCAGTTAGTGGTAGCAATACATTTAAAATACAGAATGTCATTGCAAAATGTGTTTTCTCTGTCAAATTTCTATATAGTGGCAATTTATTAAGTCTCTGAATTTCTCAAGTTTAGTGAAAAAGCCATGCTCTGGGGATTTTCATGCGAATTAAAGAGCACAGATGCATGATCCATATTTTTCATCAGTTTATACGCGTTTGCCTGTGTGTACTAGTAACCTTATGTATATGTACCCATATGGGTATTTTTCTCAATACGGGCACTTTTTGGACATGTCTTTTTTTTTTTTTTAAAAGTAGTCTAATTCTTTCTTCTAATTCCCTGATTCTTTTTTCCCCCCAGAAGTAGGGTTGCCCCTAACGTACTCAAAAAACCACAAGACAGAGCTTAAACCAGAGCTCAAACCATTAAAATGGGCTGGCCATTTTAATTTTGCCATGTTCTCAGATCCACTCAACTCTTACTTTTTCAAGTGAGGCTCTCTCCTGGTACATTGTGATATTCCAGAGTTCTGAAACGGAGTGAATATCGCCCTTTTCAGTGCCTCTGATTGAAACTGATAAATTCAACTTCGCATTTGGCCAATTTGTCTTGTTCCTGCAATTTTGGCTGAAACAGAAACGGAGTTGAGAAAATGGTTATGGAGTTGAAATAAGGTAAAGGAATTGAAAAAAATGGAGCAACTCAAGCTAAACAAATGTAGACATTGCGAGAAAAAACATTTGCTCCCATTTTAACAACAGTGTAGAACTAAACCAAAAAAAAAAAGAAAAACCTGCCCTGGTTTTGTGACTTTTTATCCCACCGGTATGGAATACCGTGGGATATAGTCATCGCCCTGTCCTTCTGTCCGTCCGTCCGTCTGTCCGTAATCATTCTCATTTCCGGAGCAGAACTCAAACTATACTACTTACAAACTTCAAATTTGCAATGGAACTTACTCTTATGGTGTAGTTGTGCCTTTTGGGGGTTTCAGTTCCATGCTGCCCATAATTTTGGAAATTTTCACCAAAAACAGCCCTAAAATTGGACTTTGTCTCGTTTCCTTGACAGAACTCAAAAACTATGCCACTTAGAAACTTCAGATTCGGTATGGAACTTGCCCATATGCTGTAGTTGTGCCTTTTGGGGGTTTCAGTTCCATTCTGCCCAAAATTTTTCATTTCTATACCAAAAACAGCCCAAAAATTGGACTTTGTCCCTTTTCTACAGCAGAATTCAAAAACTCAAAAACTCACGAATTATGTGGAACCGGTGGGATATGTCATCTTCTGATGACTCTTGTTACACCAAAATTTCAACTCTGTTACCATTTTACTCACCTCCATAACCAATATTGGTAACGGAGTTGAGGCTATGGAGTTGAGTGTTTTTCAGAAAAGTGGAATTTTTCATGCACTAATGCAGTAACTTTTGATGCTTCCCACCTTACCATAGAGGGTTTTGCACAAGTATTAGCAAAAGCAGGATTAAAAGTTTGTCCTGCTGTTACCATGGATTTTAATGAAGGTAATGGGGTGGATTTTAAAAAGTATACTCTCTATAGGACACCAAAATTTTGAGAAATATGGAAATAATCATGGAGCCATTTTGAAAAACGTCCACATGGCCGCGACGGAGGTCACACAAAGGTTCTGTTTGCATGGGCCATATGCTGTGATTTCAGATTCTGCCTCCGGGGGGAGGCTGTGTAGTGATGGTCATGGAGTTGAGTGGGTTTTTATGGACACTCGTATTTTCAGTGATTTTTCTCAGAAAACCACCACCTCTGATATTTTTTTGCTTAGGATATTTATCTCGGTGTCTTTTAATGTATGCATACAGTTTCCAGCCGAAGGAAATTGAAATCATTGGAGTAGTGCGAGTTTCAAAAATATCATCCCGATTTGGTTCACTCCCAAAATGCCCCAAAAATGATGGATAGAATGAAAACACGCCCACGATACTTTATTTCCACTTAGTAAGGACACATACCTTTAATTTAAAAGTAAAAAAACTAACCCTGTGGGATTATTTCAAAAATAAGGGACCCGCACTCTGTATTTCTCTAATGGTGCCCATATTGAGAAAAATACCCATCTGCGCCAGTGTGTGTTTGTGTGGGCATCAGTGTGCGTATGTGTGAGTGTGGACTTGTGCATACCTTGTATGACTGTTTAAACACTGCCTGCTGTTCCCAAGAATTTCTAGCCAGGTTCCTGTTCCGTAACATTTCCAGCCTGGGCTAAACTGTAATTGCTTTCGAGCTTGAAGAGACCTTACAAATGCTTAAATTGAGACTAATTAAATTTATGATTAATTCTGCAAAAAAGCATCAGCTCATTAATAGCTGCATCAGCACTTTTATGTTACCTGGTGTGGCGCAGGTTTGAGACCTTGTATTCAAAGAAGGATCCTGATTAGCAGTGCTGATCTACGTACAGTCTGACCTTTTGGGATCGTAATGGATTAGCCTAACATATGGATCTGAGACACCTGATCCAAGGTCCTCCAAACCTCTTCTTCCAATCTTGCTTTTGAGCATTCCTCCACTTATGATAAACGATCATGCTTTTCATACTTTGCAGCCTTCGTGTCCAAAGAATTTTGACTTTGCCGTATTTATTTCCACAAATTGTACTTCCAGCATCAGCACAACTTGTTCTGACCAGAATGCTTCTTCTCCCCATTGATCTTTTACTTTACTTCCTTTTGAACTAGTCTTGTGTGATCAATATCAACACAGTCCCATCCTGGCTGTTAATTGCAGCTGTGAGCAAATTCAAAGTCCGATTCTGTCGACTTATGTAACTGTATTAGTAGTGCTGTTGTGGAATGCGCCAGGAAATGTCACTGGCCAACCTCTTTTGGCCTTATGGGCAATTAATTACTTGCCAGTATAATGTTAATATGGGCGATCGAGACGTTCTTGCCTTCTTTTCTCTCAAAACGTGTTTTTTCTTTGCCGGGCAAAATCGATCGGTTCCTACGACACAGGCGGAAGTGCCAAAGTACTTCTTTATCAGCAATGTCGCAGCCTACGTGTCATGGTAACATCTGAGGTGTTTACACAATTAAAGATAGCCTCGCACCTCCTCTGCAGGAGATAATGGGGTAGTGCAGTATAAGCGCGCTGACGCACTGTAGTGCCATCATATCCATAAACGCCAAACTTACTTGTGCTCTCCTTCTACTTGATGGCAAAAGTAATGGGTAAGAGAGACAGTCCTGCTAAAAATGATGGTATAGAAGCCATTATTGTGATAAAATAGGGATACTCAGTTGTTTCCAGAATGAGGCGATGTGGTTGCAGGTTTTCATTCTAACCAACCAGTCACGCACCTGATTCTACTTATCAGCACTTCATGGTTAGAATGAAAGCCTGCGAGTTGCTGGATAGCTCACTCGGTTAAGGCACTGCGTTGTGACTATCACGTTGTGGGTTCGAGCCCCGGTCGTACCAACCGGCAGTGGTCGGCTGCTTTTTCAGTGTAGCGCACAATTGGCTATAGCGCTACAGGGTTTCAAATTGGAAAGGGACTGTTGGAAATAGGAAATAAAATAAATAGCTTTGTTCGTTGCTCAAGCGCCTCCTGTTGATCAGACGGGCGCTCGTCAGGAAGACTCTAAGCCTGGTCATGTCCGGGTGTCCTCCGCCCTCGTTCTGAGCTTGCGAAGATTCAACCAATGAATGTATAAGAGGCGGTGGCTGACAGGCACGTGCTTCGGAGGAGAGCAGTGAACTGTCTTCACTCTCCTGAATTGGCAAGAAGGGGTCGCAAACGAGCAAGCCTTGTACATAGTTCACCAATTAGGCATTCCAGATTCGGGTGGGATTGGAGATGCCAGATTAAAAAAAAAAATAATAAAATAATGAAAGCCTGCACCCACACCGGCACATTCTGTAAAAGAGCGAGTATCTCTGTTATAAAACATGAAGGTGACATAGGTTGAGGTTGTAAGGTTTCCAAACTGCCATCTATTCGCTGTATTGGTTTTCAAAGGGCAACATCAATATTGTGTTAGACTGATGTTGAACCTCGGTTGAGGATGATCGACCACATTCGTTTTTTACCTGCGGGAATCACAATCGGGGTCATAGCCCTGTGAACAGAGGTGTGAGTCGGGCTGGACGATCTAGAGGAAAATGTTACCGAAATTTTTTTTTTTCAGATCTGTTTATATGTCAGATATTGTTCATATGTTCAGATATAGTTATACGTCACAATATAAAGCTAATATAAAGCGAGTATTAACTGTACGTCATGTTTAAATATTCCCCTTTTCTAGTGAATAAAAGCTGAAGATACAAGAAGGACAAATGTGTGTCAACTCTATAATGTCCCTCAGACCATCCGTAGACCGTAGACCTTTTTTTTTTTTTCGAACTCCAACTTCATTTTGTTGTGGAAGCTTGTTATTTGTCAGCATTGTATTGCTTTAGCTACTTCAATTTTTTTTTGTGGAATATCAGGTTATTTGTTGAAAGCAGCTGTTATAACTTGAGTATGAAATGAAATTTGCTGCTGTTCGACGACAAAATGTTCAGGTTTTTATTTTTCCTTCTCTTTAGCTGTGATGGCGAAGCTAGGCATGGGTAGGTTGCCATCTTTGTAATGGCTACCTTGTACAATGCCCATTATGGCTTAACTTGCAAACAAGTGGCCAGATTAAAATGAAGAATAAATAAGCTCAAAAAATCAACATTCCCCTTGTTTTCAAGCAACTTCAGAAAAATTAAGTCCACCTTCTCACATTGTGCATAATAAGAAAAAAAAAAAACCCTGGTTAAGCTGTGATCTGACAGCGCAATTTGTATTCATGTTTGTCCGACTTTTACAGTGATCATAGGACGTGTTATCAAATGTTTTTCATTTTCATGTCAAGGAAAGGCTCTATCCACTTGTATCACTATCGTTTTATTGCCGAACCCTAGTTGCGGGTTTTCCGTAGCAGCGCGCACAATTCTGACGCTAGCATAACATTTTACGAACAATTATCACTGGACTAGATGCAGAGGAGGAGTTTTGTTGCAGTTGATATCAGAGGCACGCCACCCCAGACGGGTAACTTTTCGGGAGAGCAGAGATGGATAAAGTATTGCACCTTGCCCTCTGAGCTGCCACAGCAGCCATCGTTTATTTTGTATTCCTCAGGACAACTTGCAAATGCCCTCGTCAATATATTTTCATTCCAAATAATCCAGGGGCTGAGGGGTAACTTTCTGGAGTTTTTTTTCATAGTACCGAACTCATCTTTGACACAAGCATAACATTTTTCGAACAGGGCCACTTGACTAGATGCAGCGGGATAGTTTTTTCGTAATTGTTATCAGAGGCACACCCCCCCCTAGATTGGCAACTTTTTGGGAGAGCAGAGATGGGTAAAGGATTGCACCTTGCCCACTCTGGAAGGGTCCCTGCGCCGCCTCGATTCTCCCCTCTCACTTCTTACTGGTCTTCACTTTCTCTCTTTCATCTTGAGCCATTCTCTCATCTGTTCTCCTCCCTCTCTCCTTCGATTCTCTGTCACTCTCTCCCCCTGTTTTCTCCTCTCCCCATCTCTGTACTTCTCCTCATCTCGCTCCCCCCCTCCTTCTCACATCCCCCCCTGTAGGGAGTGGGAGAGAGAGGGCTAGCTTGCTGTCATGGACAGTTAGGAGGCTGCTCTCTCATTGAGTGTGCTCTGCACCATTATTCTGCTGCGGTGCAGTGGAGCGAAGGGCCGTCACGATCTCGCCGCTCCACTCATCCGCGTGTGCGGAGATGACCCCCCGCAGGCTACACTTTCAGTGTGGAATAAAATCACACCCACCAAACCCCCCCCCCCCCCCCCCACCCTGACTTGTTATTCCGTACTCCGGAATCGTCCTGTTTTATTGTAGAAATCATCTGCGATGATGTAACAGATCCTGTCTCTTGCTCACTGGGACTCGTTTGTCCGTGCTTCATTTTGAAATGATGATTTTTTTTTTTACGGTATTTTAGGTAGCTTGACTTTCATGTCTCATATGGCAGTGGCTGTAATTTCCAAGATTGCGTGATATTGATGCAAATGCCCACGAATAAAGCTGCCCTGTTTTCGGTTTGTTCTCGCAGTGATGGTTAATTTTCATTTCGAGGAGCATTGAGGGAAAATCTGAGTCCCCGTCGAAATGCGTGCAAGCTGCTGCTGCATTGTGTATTTATGGTCTTCTTTGTCTGTTTCTGCATGCATTTTATCTTTTTATTTATTTCTTTGTATTTTTAGCTGCGACCAAGAAGCTCTATGAACGCTTCTGTCTGTCTGTCCGTCCGTCCGTCCGTCTGTCTGTCCGTCTGTGACACCTTTTTGACCATGTTCCTGTCGTCGTATCATCATGAAATTTTCAGGAGTTATTGACCTTCACCAAAGTGATGTCCATGCACAAGGTCGAGGTCAAAGGTCAAGTTCAGAGGTCATGACCTTGTTTGCGGGTTTTCGCGCTGTAACTCCAGTTAAATTTCATAGCGATCCATGAATTCTTGGAAATTGCTTCTAGGCATAGAGGAGGTGTTCCCTATTGTTTTTCAAGGTCATCCGTCATTAACATTACTAAATGGGCCCAGGAGTACTTCAAGAAATCACTGTATGTAAGCACAGTCCACCGTACCATCCACAGATGCTACCTAAAACTCTATCATACAAAAAAAGCCATTATTGAGCATGATCCAGAAGTGCTGCCATGTTCTGTGGGCCAAGGCTCATTTAAAATGAACTGTAGCAAAGTGTCCTGTGGTCAGATGAGTCCAAATTTGACATTCTGGTTGGAAATCATGGGCGTCGTGTCCGCCGGCCTAAAGAGGAGCTATCAGCGTTCAGTTCAAAAGCCAGCATCTCTGATGGTATGGGGATGCATTAGTGCATATGGTGTGGGACACTTGCATGTTTTAAAAAGCACCATGAATGCTGAAAGGTATATAAAGGTTTTAGAGCAACATACACTCCCCTCCAGACGACATTTATTCCAGGGAAGACCTTGTGTATTTCAGCAGGACAATGCAAACCCACATACTGCAGCTATTACAACAGCATGGCTTCGTAGTAGAAGAGTCTGTGTGCTGAACCGGCCTGCCTGCAGTCCTGATCTTTCACCGATTGAGAACATTTGGTGCATAATTAAACAAAGTCCGTCACAGGAGACTCAAAACTCTCCAGCAGCTAGAAGCCTGTATTAAACAAGAGTGGGATCAAATTCCAATGGCTAAACTCAAGAAACTTGTCTCCTCAATGCCCAGACGCCTCCACTCTGTGTTAAAAAGAAGAGGGGATGCTACACCATGGTAAACAGGCCCCTGTCCGAACTTTTTTGAGACCTGTAGCTGCCATCAAATTTGAAATCCGCTCATTTTGTGGATAAAATGGTAAAATTTCTCAGTTGCAACATTTGCCATGTTATCTCTGTTCTATTGTGAATAAAAAACTGGCTGGTGTGGTTTGAAAGCCATTGCGTTTTGATTTTATTCACAATTTACACTTGGTTGTATATCAGAGGTGCATTAACACATCCATTATTAAACTGGTGAATGCCAATATACTTAGACTTGCAAACATTAACATGCATACAAACATGCTCATGAACACCCGCATAGATGCACCAGAGCGCGCTCTCTCTCTTTCTCTCTCTCACACTCACTCACACACACATACGCGCACACACACACACACTCTGTTAAAGGTCGGGTGGTCCTGCTCGTGTCATTGCTGTGGCACTGTGACACTGCAGTCACCCCCCCCCCCCACTGATAAGTTGCTGGCAACCTCACCGGCAACTCCAGGTCTCTGTTACCGCGGCAACGCAGAAGTGGTTGATGAAGGAGAGAAATTGCTGGAAGTGGCTGAGGCGCAATGAGGCCAGTGTCAGTGACTGTGATGCGTAAGGAGGGGGTGTGGCTTGGAGCATGTCCTTGGTGATTGTCTTTCTCCGCCTTGCCGCTGAAATGTCATCGGCCTCTCTGCGGAGGATTTTTTGATTGGTGCGGCGAAAATTGAACTTTGCTTCCTGCTTGTGTGGGCATGGAAGAGGTTTGTTCGCGTGCGTGTGTGTACACATGCACGCACACACTACTGGAATCATGTCGGAGGAAGTAGAGCGTAAGTAGCATGGCACACATGCATGCACTGCTCGCACAGCTCCCGCTAGTGCCTGACCCACTTGTGCATGCACACAAACGGACGCACAGGCATATGCATACATGCAGACACTCGTGCGCATGTCTGTACGCTGACATCTTTGCTCTGGTGGGAATCATTTGTGACTTTTAGACTTCCCATAGCTTTGTGTTGTTGGTTTTTCACAGTCCTGTATCACGCTGAAACCTCCTCCAACAGAAAGTTTAGGTGGCCAGGAATGTCATCTCTGATGTTTGTTCGTTTAAGGAAAACCCTTCCGTTTGTCCGTCCATTCAGTTTTGTTTATTATGGGGACACCTTTCTGTCCGGGCAGTGCTTGAACAATGAAGGCCTTCGTGCTGGAGTGTATGCGGGGCTACACAAGCCTCATTTCTCTTTATGCGTTTGTGTTTTGTGTTGCTCCTCATGCTAAACGAACAAACGACCAGAGAGTCGCTCTCCCCGTGTGCTTTTTTTTTTTTTTTTTTTATTTGTTTCCCTGTCAACAAAGTTTGCCCTCGTTATGGGGGAGAGACGCAGGGTGTGTACACGGGTGCACGGCTCCTGTCCAGGATTCTTCATTCCTGAGGTGAACACCCCGCCCCTTAAGTATTATCCTTTTTTTATTACCATTTCCCAAGTAATGATGACACTGTCCTGTGCTCAGAGAGAGCATGTTTTGGGAAATTATGCCCGATTCAGCGGGAGTTAAGCAGTACATTGCCGTTTTGCTCGCACGTTGGCAAAGAAATCGTAGGTCTTCGCACTGGCTCTGCGGCCTGGAGTGAAGACTTCCGGATAGCTCCGTATTGTTTTCTGTTGCTCCGTCAGTTAAGCAGTGACATTCCACCACTCAAGTGCATCTTAAGAACATTCATGGATGAGAGTGACCAAGGTTAATGATGTCAGCAGTGGCAGCATTCTTCATGTATATCCAATAAACATGTACCTGAAAGCTCCTGGTGCCACAGATAAGTCACTTTGAGGACACACTGCCTGGGATGATGATGGGAGCTCACCTGTGGAGAAATGTGATCATTGGCTCAGTGTTTTTGAGCAGTGTGCTGTGACATCACTGCTCTGCTTGCTGACTCAGCAGAATTCTGTTTTCTGGTACCATTCGCCAGAGTTTAGCGGTGCAGCTTTGTGGAGGGAGCGTAAGGGAAGAAAAACGAGTGACTCTTCTTTGGCCCTTAATCCAAAATGGATCTTGATTACTGTTTACCTGCTTGCGGAACTGGGGACGTTGTGTAATGGCGTATTTGCCCAACACGTGGTTTGCTCACCACTGATTGGCTAACCTGTGCGCCTTTCCTGACGTGACTGAAGGTTTGGTGGAGTGCGGCTGTCGGGCTGCGATCTGGAATAGTCTCGTTGGTGTGGTAGAAGGAGACACTCCTCCCCTCCCCCTTACCCATCATTCTGTCTGTACCTGACTATTCCACCTATCCACTCCCATTGTTATCTTTTGATTGTCCCTCCAAACCCTTGGTTTTCCCTTCCATTTTGTGTTTTAATATCCAATCAGTTCGAACTGTGCTGTAAAGAACAGCCCTCCTTGTTTCAGGATATATCTCTGGGCCTCCATCTTTAGGGCCTCTTGCCATGCTGGTACCAGACGACCAACTGCTGAAGTCTGTGGCTCTTTCATTTGAATTGTTCAGCCACTTCTTTGCAATTTTATCCGTACAATAAACTTGCTGAAAATGTATTTGCTATAATATCTTGGTTCTACGACACTGGTCATGTGTGTCGTCGTGCGGCACCTACTTGGGTATCTGAATCTCCTTTCTGCTGAGACCATAATTAACTTAGTAGGAGCCTTTGATGGGATGTGAAGCACCAGGTGTCCCATTGGTCAAATGGGGTCAGGTCAAAGGGTAAATCTAAGCCAAGTAGTTTTGTGATCTTCTGCCCCAGGGGCAGATGTCATTGCCTCATTGGCTAGTGTTGATTGGGACAGTGGTAGAGGGCTTGTGAATTATGCAAATTTAGTTGGTGTTTCTCGAAGCATTTACATTTCAGCCTCAGAGATGGATTTTTTATATCCCACCTGACAGAATGGTTTTTGTAATGCAAATGCCAGTTTGATTTTTGGGTTGCCAGCCGTAGACTGGTCACCTATTGTCGTTGCTTTCCATCTAGTGTTGGCGTCGTCCGTTTAAAGCCATTAAAAAATGGTGTGATGAATATTTTTTTTTTAATTTCATTTTTTTTATTTTTTATTTGGGGATATGATCAGATCTGTCATCAAGTTAATGCCCGAGCGAAGATTTTTTTGATTGAATCATTCGTTTTGACTTGGCGGCCATTTTTACGTCAACTAGCCAGTTTTGGCACTTAGGTGCAATTTTCTCAAACACTGTTTGATGAATTTTTTTTTTTTTTTAATCGCAGAAATGGAATCACTATCATGACCTGCTTCAACGCTGTAAATGGCGTCTTGATTGAATCGCTCCTTCATAGCGCCACCTAGGCAACGTGTCTGGACTTCATCATTTTCCGGGGTGTTTTGTGCTATAACTCTCTTATTATAGCATTTAGAGCTTAGGAGCCATGTATGGGGCACCTATGGGTAATCAGGAATGCCGAATATTGTGAGTCAGTCACTTTGGGCCTCAAGGTTAAGGTCAAATGGAAAAAAATGCGCTATAACTCTCCTAATATAGCATCTAGAGCTTGGATATGTATGAGGCATCTAAAGGGAATCATGAAAGCTGAACATTCTCGGCAAGTTGAATATGACATTGGGCGTCAGGAACAAATGGCAAAAATTGATGTAACTTGCTGAATATGGCAGTTAGAGCTCAGGTATGCTTGGGGAGTCTATAGGAAACCATGTATGCTGAACATTCTTGGGCAGTCAGTCAAATTTGATGTTGGGCCTCAAGGTTATAAGACAAAAATGGCCCATATTTGTTAAATATTGTTCGTAGAGCTTAGGTATATATTGGGCACTAATAGCATTGTAATAGTTTCAACATTGGATTTGACCTTGGGCAACAAGGCCTAGGTAATGACAAAACAGCCTGAAAGTCCTCAAATGTTGGCATGAAATCTTCGGTATTTATTGGATACTAATGACAAATCATTTATGCTGATCAAACACACCATATTGGATTTGACTTTGGTCTTCAAGGTCATGTGACAAAATCTATTTCCTCGTTTAATAATGCCTTTAGACATTAGTATGTATTAGGCACTAACCTGTATATAATTGAAATTTTTACAGGCGTTGTAACCGCATGGTCGACCTTTTTTCACGATCAATTTCTGCAATAAAAACAGGTCAAAACCCATTTTTGGATGTTTGTTCCTATTAGCATCATGGAATAGAAAGATTAATACTAATTAGAGCCACTTGGTGGCAGTGTTGTGTAAAAAAAAATTGTCTGAAAGCAGAGCAAGAACCAGAAGTGAATTGAGAAGATGGCACACTTCACAAATTGACAGCAGATGACGGTGAAAGTTCAGGTTAGAAAAAAATCTGATCGGATTTCATGATGTAGACTTCTTAAAGATTATATTTTTGCTAAATGGCAGAAATGTTGCTGTCTGTTACTTATGAAAAAATGTGACTGCTCAGTTGAGTTGCCTAATAATTGTTACTAAAACCCCTTTCTCACTGAGCTGAGTTGGCCTGTGGAAGTGTGCGGATGAAACTGTTCTCTTCTTTCGCAGAGAGGAATTGATTCGAAGAGCAGTGAATTGATTCACAGTGGTACGGGACCATTCGCCTATCGCCATCACCGCCGAAATTCGCAAAAAAAATTATACAGGTGTAATTTTTTTGCGGATGTCCGAGCTGGAGCTTTTTAACACCAGTATCGTGTAGACAGCGTGTTGCTTTCACAAGAATTTGTGTTGGCGTGCTGTTGAATCTGCGGACTGAAGCTAGTTACTTTTCTCCTGTTGGAGCTGTAACTGCCAGCAACCTTCAGGGCCCTCGGCACTCTAGTTATTCATCTTTCCGGATTTTGAGAAGACATCGCAAAGCAAGTACCTAGTGTTCCGAAAGCCCGATGGATCATGCTGTAATTCTATGGTTGAGCTCACTAGCACTTAGCATCTGAGATTTCTTTACAAATTTTTACATCCAGGGGTTTTTTTTTTTTTATCGTACCCTAGTCTTTTGGTCCCCATCCTGGCTTGAATTCATTGAGACTGCTGAATAGCTCATTTATTTATTTCTTAATTTCTACACTTTTTAGAATATTTTTGGTTGTGTGGGTTTTTTTTTTATGGCAGCATGCTAATGGCCAAATCTGTGCAGTGGCTTAATGAGTCTTCAGTGTTTCTTCATAAAGGGGGGTGACAGTGTAGAGGTCAGGTGCCCTACGGGGTCCTGTTGTCTTGTCTTGATTTATGGCCTATTTTTTAATTAGCAGATGTTAAATTGTAACTGTTTTGCTGGTAATGTTATGTGTCAGGATATTGGAGGTACAGGTCTTCAGGAGAATGTCTCTGTTTGACCTGCTGACCTCCAAAGTGCTTATCCCAGAGCATATATAGCTTCAGTAAGCTTCCTGCGGTATAAATCAATGTCTGTATGGCTCCCGGGATGATGCTTACAGAGTGATATGAGAGCAAGAATCAGATGGTCGTCCAGAGTTTCCATCAGGATTCTCTGATCAGGGGTTTGAAACCCTTGGAGAGTTTTGTGTGGGGGCCTCAATCTAGAACTTGAGGATCATGTCCTTTTGATATATTAGTGTAGCCTCGGACTATCAGGGACAAAGCTGGTGTTCCATTTGGTTCATGCATCCAACAACAGCTAAGATGAACATTCTGCTTACACGGGCATTGTCATGGCCAAGCATGCTGAGTGAACTTGAAAACTGGCAAATTTTTTCCAAGATTGTCACTGGTGGAAATGGCTTGTTCAGTGCTATTGAGGTTAATCATACCTGTTAGTTGTGGCTTTGCTTTCCAAAAATGAATGATATACTGTAAGGTAGGTCTCATTCGAGAGTATATTTCAAGCTTATGTTTATTTTTTTGAAAATCAATTTTGGTCACTCAAACTTCAAGACTATTGTGTGCTGCTCTATTTAGCCATGGAAACATGACGCTATCCTTGTGGAATCATAACTTGAGGCCAAAACAAAAAGAATTGGAGCTTTTCTAAGGAAATATATTCTTCGTGACATTGCAAGATATCAAATTTGTGTTCTGAAACAAAGATCGCAGACCGCTGAACTAGCTCTGTTGTCCTTGAAACTGCCCCTTTTAAAAGTCCAGTGTAGCCTTTGTGCAGCAGTAGTTCTGCTTTCAATCACCTCCTCTTTGGAAGACTTGATGATTATTTTCAGAATTGTATTAATTACTTTTAAGCTTTTGTTTCTCTTTAAGGCAACAATCAACTATTGTGAGTTGTCTGTGTTTCTAAGGTACACGGTCCAGTAACTGAGGTAGACACATTTTGTCTTGTGACCCCTGAGCTCCTGACTGCTAGACCCCATAAAGTATTTTCATCCTATTAATCTGAAAATGTGATGCTGCCAGGTGGATTTTATACAGAGCCTTTGTTTCTAGACCCTTCTGTTTTCTGGTACTCAACTGAGAGCAACTCGCAAAGAGCATTACATCGATTGCCCTAACCTTTAACTTGTTGGTGCTAAAAAAAAAAAAAAGAATTGATACCGCCTCGGATCCGAGGTGGGCGGGGATGATAAACTAATTAGTTTTTTTTGTTTATTTTATTTTTTTATAGGGCCTTATTAAAACTAACAGCACTTGACTACTGCATAAGCGGTGATTTTAGAACAGTGCCTACATGTAATAAAAATATGAGGTGAAATCTCTGTAGGTGTGCAGGCCTTTGCATTTGTGGCTTTGTGATAACAGGGATAAGGGAGGGAGAAGGTTGAAGTAGGGGATTTTTTATTTATATATATATATATATATATATATATATATATATATATATATATATATATATATATATATATATATATATATATATATATATATATATATATATATATATATATATATATATATATATATATATATATATAATATTTTTTTTTTATATGTAATACCATGCGTCCTCTGTACCCGCTGGCTTTGCTTACTGCGCGTATGAAGCAATTCTTGTGCGCGTCTCTCCCGAGTTGGGGGTTATCGCGAGCTGTGGTCTTAGAAATGGAGCTTCCTCTCGGACTTTGGTGTCAAGCAGGTCTGTGAAGCACTGGATTACAGCCCATTACAACAAAACAAAACGATAAAAACAAAATCGCAATTTCTATGATCAAACAGAGGCAAAAGTGATTTGCGTGGGTCAGTAGGGAGTGGTCTTTCCTCAGGTCAGTAGGAGACAGTCTTTTGGATGAACCGTTAAAATAAAGTCCTGAATTACTGGGGTCATCCAAGGTGCCATGGCACTCCTCAAGAAGAAGGGGGTTGTTTGGCATCCTGGATAAATTCCCACCCTGGCTCTTTCAACCTGCCATCTGAGTCATCTGCAGATTTAATTGACCATAAAAAAATTATCTGCCCCAGCTGATATGTGCTGAGTGTTTTGGTGCAAAATGGCTGCTGTGCATTACCCAACGGGGTGTTGCGCATTGGTGGTGTTTGCGGTCAGATACCCCACAAAATGCTTCTGAGTCCCAGACTGCCTGATATAAATGCAATGTTTGGTTATTCTTTCAAATTTACGTTTTTGGCGAATTTGGTAATAATTGCATGGAATGGAGGTCACGGTCCTGTTAATGATTTTAGTGTTTCACTGTTATCAAAGATCCAGTAGCGCTCAGTGTCAAAAGTTCTTGAGGCCCCTGGAAATATGGCTTGAAATGGTAAAAATGAATATAGGATAATCAAAGTTGAATGTTTCATAAAGCTTCTACATTATTTTCTGCATGAAAATAAATGTTTATTACTTTTAGATACTCGCGTTCAAAAATGGCTCATTTTGCCATTTCGACCATTTCTCAAGAACATGGGGGGTTTGATTAACGTGATCACGGGATGATGCACATCTCTCTGGCCCAGTGCTGTGGTTTTCTATCGAAATCGGTCATGCCCGGTTTCGATGCAATTTTGATAATTTGTCCTCAAGGCCAAAATGGTTTCAGACCTTTCAAATTGGTGAACTAGGCGAGCCTAGTTGGGCTGAACAGCCTGCTCTCGCCACTCATGTTATGTTAAATTCAAACAGTTTATTCTCAGCTTTAAGTTACTATTATTACATAGCCAAATTCATTACCTTTTGCTCTAGACAAGTGAGCTACCACACGGTGGCATTTACAGCAACTTTAACCTGCTAGTTATGTTGGCTACAATTGAATGCGCTGGGGCCATCTGTTGGCAACGAAGTTACCGACTAGTTTTTTGCTGTTTTCACCCGAAATGAATCAAATGAAATAGATTTGCTATTTTGTTGTTTGAAATCCTAGGGAAGACCTACACAAAGCCATTTAAATTGTTACTCTATCTTAATTAGTTTTGGAGCTGTGATACAAAATGCACATTTTTTGTTGCTCGGTTACTGCTTGACCTCGCCCAGCTGCATGATGTTGCCATTTGGAAAAACTCATGGCTTTCTGGGTGAAATTCCTGAATTGGTCTTTGAGGGGAAATGATCGCAGCAAATGCGGGGAGTTCCCAAAAGGGCTTCCCAAAAACGTGGTCCACCGTTTCTCTTCGCTGACTTGAGTTGGAAAAATAAAGAGTGATCTGCTCTCTTCTCTGCGGGAAGTGAACCTAGAGACGGCGCAAAGAGGCATAATAGGGCAAATGGCGGGGAGAGACAATTATCCGCCGGTGATCAACTATGGGCGATTAATTATTTTGTAGGAGGCTATGTAGGAAAAAAAAAATGTCTCCAACTCAAAGCGGCAGACTCAATGGAGGCAAAGCAGTTTTGATTCAACCGTTTGATTGAGACTGCTGCTGTTTTTTGTTTTTACGATTGTTTCGGCTTTTTATAAATCAATCGCTGACATAACCATGCACAATTCAAACCCAATATCAGGAAAGTTAACAAAACTTTAAGATGGCAATATTTGTGCCTCCCTGACGACGATGGGAGATTCTATGGTTTAGTTCCGGGGCCACTGCCACCGCAGCCACAGAGATTTTCTGTTCTGGGCTCTGGAGGCCACAATTATTACTGGAATTTCCCCAAATTTCAAACAGGCGAAGATATTGATTGGAAAATGCTCAAGATCGATTTTCGCGAATTTCGGATGACCAATATGGCTGCCAGCGGCCATTTTGTCCGAAATTTAGGGATCGGGGAGATGCACGACTCGGTCCCTGTGGCAACAGAGTTATCTAGTTTTAAGTTGGATTGGATCCTTTTTAGGTGCTCACTATTTCGTACGTAAGACCCCAAAGTGCATAGCTGGAAGGTTAATGTGGATTTGAGTTTCCAGGGGCTTTAAATGATGCTCGAACAATATCTCTTGTCTACTCGAAGGCATTTTTGCTGCAAAAAAATGAGCACTGAAATATTATAAAGAGAAGGTTAACATTTTGTTATTATTTTTAGTCATAGTGCCCAGCTCCTGGACAAAGAGAATGACTCTCCTGCTGCAAACATTGCAAACATCAGCACTTCGCTTGTTTACACGGCTTCAGTGCTGTTCTTTTCTCCTCCTCTGTTTCCCTGGTATTTTCAGGGGACTTTGGGTGTGCCCTTCTTACAGGAATGCCTTGACCTCTGACCCCCCTCTCCATCAGCGGGACGAGCATGCAGGTGGGGTGCAGTACCCTGTCCTGTTCGGTGGCACGCAAGCTGTGCCCTTCCTGGCAAGGGACTTGGTTACGGGAACTGAGAGTAGGGAAGTGTGTTTCTGTGTCCCTGTCCGTTCCAGTCCTGGGCTATTTTTGGCCCAGAGAGGGTTATTCTTGGCTCTGGCATCTTTCCAGCTGTTGATGATGTAATCTGCTATCGCCATCTCCACTTTCCTCATCCGTTCAACATCTGGGCTGGTTTGTTCCATACGCTGGCACATTTAAGTGGATTTCCATGTGCACGCGAACAAACTTGCGCACATTCAATGCAGGCATACATGCGATTGCAAATGCTCATATTCAAACAAGGACATGAGCGGGGTGGGGTGGGGGGGGAGACAAGGATGTGCTTTCAAACACACACATGAACATAATCTACCGTGCAGGCCCCTGTCTGTCCATGCAAATGTGTATTCGCTCATCCATAAGTCTGTTTATAATCTTGACATCCATGTCTCCATGAAGCTGCTGTACAAATTTTCACATGGACACGCGGACTTGGTTACTCGCAGGCTAACGCAAAACTCGTCTCTGTCCCCGGCCTGCTTGCCGTGCTTGCCTGACTGTCTGGAGTTTGTTGACACACGCAGCAAGAGAAGGATTCAGAAACACTGCTCACTTGTCTTTGAAAGACCACCCCCCCCCCTCAACGTTTTTCATGAGTCAAGACCTGGGATTAAAAATAAAAATGGTTCTCATTTTGGTTAATTCGAAGCAGAAACGTTCCTCTTGTGTTCGTGTTCCAGTGTTCCAAGGCCTCTCCTCTAATTAACAACCTGTTAGAATGTTATGGAAGAAAAATTAATCTTTTTAAAATGACATCACCTTCACAAAATTATTTATATACCAATAGGATAAAATGATTAAAGATCAAAAGGAAAGAGTCTATGACTATTTGCAGCTTTGCAGGAGGCTGAATGAGTTTTGCCCAAGCTAACTAACTCGACCCTGTAGCCTTACAGCCCCTACCCTGGAGCGTAACCCTCTCCACATTCCAAACAAACAATGTAAAAAAATCTAAAATTGGGATTCATGCAAAGGAAGTATTCAAACATGCGTGCGCGCCATCAGTCATAAAGGAACTCTAATAGGATGAGTTTGGGTGTGGATATAAATGCAAAGCACCATTTTCCTATTTTGGAAACAAACCTACTGGGTTAGCCTATACCTTTTTAATGGAAGTAAAACTGCATGAAATCAATTAGTTTTATATTTTATTTGTTCCCTTACAATATCCTTTTTAACAGCTGCAGCATTTTTAAATATAGCTGCGAAAATTAACTAAAAAACTATTTAATAAAGTGTATATTTTGTCCGCTTAAGAATCCCTAGCATGTAGCCAGGATAGCCTCTTCTTTGGTACTGAAACCACCCGTAACACGTATAACGTTAAATCTGTTGGGGATACAGATGGACGAGTTTCTGGTCAACTAATTTTAATAATTATCAAGCTACACTACAGGCCAAAAGTTTGGGGCCACCCTCAGATTTAAAAAAAAAAAAAAAAACACGCATCAGCTGTTCTTTCCTTATTTTTTGCACATGAAATGACTTCAGTGCATAAAATATAGGAAGCCATATAGGTTTTGGGTGAATTCCACACCACATTTTAAAGCTGTCTTGACTGATTGATCTCTGACCACAATGTTTTATAATTGAGTTCCAATGCCTTTGTGTTACATGGTTTTATGTCATTAGGGCATGAACAGTTTTATGTAACAAGAAGGCATGCTGTGTAAATGCCTTCCCCAATACCAAGGGCTCACATTGCACTTGGTGCACCATTAAACATCTGAGGGTGGCCCCAAACTTTTGGCCTGTAGTGTGTGAATTAGTGTTATCGGAAAAAGTTTCATGCATGTTGTATGATACAGCAGAACAGCTCATCAACCCTAGTTGCTTCACGTGCTACTACAGTATTGGAATATTTCTGGGGTAAAAATCACCCGTGAACAAGACACTCAAATTTCTTATGTGATTTTATTCAAAATCATAACTAGGGTGAATGTTTGCCAGCTAGCCGTGGTTGGTGGATAACAGGATGAAAAACCACCGTGCTAGAGTTAAGTTATTATGATTTATTGTAAAACCAAATGACAACTAAGTTAGTAAATGCAAACTCGACAAAGAAATTAGGCGCACACCCTATTTTCCTTCACAGCCAGAAGGTGATTAAGAGAAATTTGAATGGAGACGGATCCCTTCGAGGCGAGCCTCAACCCTTAATGGCCATTTACATCAGCTGGTCCGGAAAAAACCATGCCTTTTAATTCAGAATGTTGGCTACCTATGTGAATGGCTTTCTTCACTTGATTAATGAGGCAATTGAGTTGTTAGATTTTCTAGCCTGACATGGCATTTTACTTATCTTGGGGAATCCAGAAATCCTTATTGTTGAACAGTGCGTTACTGATGTTTATTTGTTTGTGACAGGTGGTGCAATGAGCTTTTTTGCGAACAAAATAATACTTGAAAATCAAGGAGGTTTGTCACAATTAGTGCGCATGCTCAGAACTTGCGTCTGAAGAAAGTGAATCTGCTTGACTGCAAGTCAGAGTCTGATTCCATCCTTGCCGATCCGTCTTTATTTTGCATTGTATTGATATATTTTAGTTCCTGAGGCATTATGCTTTTATATTGAGGATTTTTCTATCGAAATTTGAGGATTCTAAGTGCTATTTCTGCCCTTTAGTTGAAGGATACAAAGAAAAACCAGGAAGCCAAGATTGCAGATATGAGGACAGCTCTCCGCGGCATGTATTTCTGTGAGACTGTACTTGTTTGATCCCGAATCCGATGCCGAATGGGAGGAGGAAGCAATTGAAGTGTTGCAGCAACATTTTCAGCAGGATTTGAATGAGTGGCAAGTTGAAATTTTAGTGTTTTTGCTTGAACTGTGTCGCCTTGCATGCATTGGATTGTAGCTGTACTGTTATATAGCCATAAGATTCTATACCCACTTGGCTATCCAAGGAAACTTTGCTAAATGTTCCTGTTAACCATTTCCATCAAAACGAAACGCAATACCGACACTAAGCTACTTAATGAGCTCGTAGCAAAAACACACAAAAATGGTGTAAGCGTTGCTTTTGTAGAGCAAGCAAATCGATAACTTCTCCTGAAAAAAAAGTCTGTATTTTTTGGCGTTTTATTCGCCGGAACAATTTTCAAAGGTGGATGAAATTCTGCCACGGCAATGCAGACAAATCGTTTGTTATCAGACATGTTCTAGTGTGTTCCCGATTGCTTTCACCGCGGTGGGATCAGAAAATTAACCCACACCACAGCAAAGTACCCGGCTGACCCCAGTCATGGGCAAGTAAAACGATCCTTTCACAGCAGTAGTAAACAAACCCAAACGCGTACCCTAAGCTCCGCAAAGCCTATGTCTGGTCTAACTGCAGCCTTATCAGCCGAACTTTGCAGACACACAACACCTCTCCGGTTGGCTTCAACTGTGGCGGATCCGGTCAGAAAACGTTGTGATGAAACTACCACCTTGATGCTAACCAAAGTAACACAAGCATACCTATCTGAATTACTGCATATAAATTCACCAGGAGCATTTTTTAAGTAGCAAGGAAAGTGAACTAACATACGGTAGCTGAGCGGTCATCATAACGACAGACAAACGTTACCCTACAGTACAAGTTTTACAGGCAGGACGTTCTGCTACCATGAACAGTTGTACTAAGCATCCAAATTACAAACCAGTTTAAAAAGTTAGCTTCAAATGAGGTTTATGTTCACACACCTTCTCTTGAATGTCTCCTGAAATTACTGTTGCATAATTAGGGCACAAACATTCGCCACAGTAACTTAGCTACGTTAGCTGGAGTGCTACTGCCACATTCAATAGGCTACCGTGTTAGGTAGGCTTATGCAAAATTGCAAAACTTTCTGCTTCTGCGTCTGAGTCAGGGACAGTTGCTACCGATCCAGGCTTCATCTTAAAATATTTTACAAAGCCTGCATTTGAGGCCAGTTGTTAGTGTTAATGCTGCATTTGATTTGCCTCAGAAGTTGGAAGTCGATGCGGGGAATGACGTTATACCCGAGCTGACTGCGTTCTATTAAGTCGGAAATATGACTAGGGGTCAATGGTGTGTTCTCTGGCCAGGATAGCCTTTATTAGCTATTGTTAGCTATACTAGTAGATGACAAAGCATTACTCAGTATTTTTTGGTGCAGACACCAAAGCAACTAGTCCGTCGACAAACTCTATTCTGTATTGTGTGTTCGACTGATTTACTAAGACACTAATGATACAGAATTGCAAGTATACAGTTTATTATTACAGCTTTCGCTTACTGTTGATTTACAGTGCAGCCATCTTGAACCTGGAACTCGGAACTTGGGGTAGGTGAGGAATCTCTGACTTTCCGAGTTGGAAGTCCGACTTCAGGGCGCGTTCAAATTGAAATTTCCGACTGGAAGCTCGGAAATCCCGACTTCCCATTACAAATCAAATGCAGCAGAACTATAGTTAGTGGTCCTGCTAGCCACCCGTAACACGGCTTCACTTATATTATTTGCTGTTATATAGTTACTTACAGCTTGTGGCTGTGAGTGTTTGATTGATGCAACTGCTCCAGGTTTGATAAGCAACAGAGACGCATATCCAGCGTTGAATTATCCTTTATTGACAAAGCTATCTTCAGTGAAATGACGAGCACAAACGGCGAACATTCACTTTGAGTGCGGCTGTTTGCCGCCAGCAAGCAAAAAAGCTACCCACTGGTCTATGGTGGCATCGTCTTTTGGAAGAGAAAATAGTTTTGCTTTTTTTTTTGCATCCAAACAAACACGCACGAACAGCTTTGGGCGACATGCCGACGAAACTGCACCTCAAATGATCTGCGGTTATTCTTCTTCGTTTATATTTCCGGAAGTGTAGACGCTACTAAGGCGTAATATGATCTGCGGTTGTTTGTACCTGCTAGAATAGTTTCTGGGGTGGGCAGGTCCAGCGCTGTGATTGGCTCTGGCTAGGTCTATACTGATTGGACGGCACAACCTCACGTCAGATTTTGCCCAGATATAGTGAAGTTCTCGGGATGAGCTGTTCAGAGAGGAAATTATGTTCTCGGATTATTGCAAAATCCCTTTATCTTATGTTAAGAAACTTTGCAGAGGTTGAGTATGGGCATCCAACATTATAACATTACTTGTATGTATTAAAAGAAGGATCCACCTAATAGGTCCCCTTAAACAACGCCTAACCTATGCGTTCTTTTGTTTCTGTTTTCAATTGCGTTCGTCCCAAAAAGAAGTTTTGTTTTCATTCTTTGAACCTTATCTTACTTATCCCTGGTTAGTGGGTAGTACTATGAAGTACTGCGCTATAGGCCATTCTCATATGAGTTTCAAGGAGACAACTAGCCTTGATCAGCAGAAGAGAACCAATTCCGAAATTTGAGCTTCAGTATCTCTGAAAGGTAAAATGCGCAACTTTCAGAAATTGTTTGTCATTGATGGAATTGTTGGTTTAGTGAACTGCAGTCAGCATTCTGTTTCTTGTGCTTGCACAAAAAAAAAAACTGGAACATGACCGGTGAGGTGGCTAAGTGACCCTGTTACTAGCGTACTTTGACTAAAGTTTTTTTTTTTTTTATTGTATTTTTAAAGCATAATATTTTTACCTTGTAGAATATGAGCTAGTTGCGCTGAAGTAATCCATTCTCGTAACATGATACATTGACTATGGTTTCATGCACACAAATTTTCCACTGTTATTCAAAATATGACATAATTTAAGGTTTTGTACAGTCTTGATTTTACTTGGGCTCTTATGTAAGGTGCAGTCCTTTCACACATCAGCAGTAGAAAATGACTCATACTAGAAAAAAAAAGGTGCATATAGCACCTTTAAGTGAAGGTTCTTTCATTTCCTCCCCAGTTTGGAAACCCCTGCTATGCATCTTGCTGTGCTTTTTGTATCAGTGTGCAAAGAATTCAGGGCACTTTGGTTGCCGTTGTCTTAAGATGATTTCGGCTGGATTATAGTGAAGCGGGGCTGGTCACATGTTGGAGTTTTCTGATCTGCCTTTGGTATTTTGAAACATGTTGCCAGGCAAAACAAACTTTGCCTGGCAGCGCTGATTTTAGTGCTTTTGATACTGACTCAGTTTTTCCACTTACAGTCCTTGTGTTAAACCTAAGGTCACACATGGTCAAAGGTTATGGTGGCAAATGGAAGCTCATATTGGAGTTCCTGAATGTTGATATTAGTAAATATCTGTAAACTGTGAACTGTCGTCTAGTCATGGCCCTGTGATAAGCTGTGACCTTGAGTTTGACCTTTTAAGGTCAGTGAAGGTGGAAGGTTGTGGAGTCAAGTAAAAGTCCCTTTAGGAGTTTCTATATGCCCATAATGGTAAACATCTGTCAATCTGCAACTGTTTTTGAGTTATAATGGGAAATATATTATTTTCACCGATGACCAGTGACTATCAAAGCTGTGCTGTCATGAGGCATATGGTTGGAAGCAGAGTTGAAAGATGCACATTTTGGTTTTGGTGTGAAGTCAATATGATTAATTTGAAGATTGTTATTGGGGGAAAAAAAAATTATTTTGACCTTGATGTTGACCCGATCACCACCAAAGTGTGTTCAGGTAATTGCCCACCTACTCTGAAAGTTTGAATTCAATCCGTGCAACAATCTAAACACTAGATCGTTCATACACAGACACACAAACAAATGGACAAATGACACTGATTACAATACCTCGCCCTGCTGATAGAGGTTTTCCCATCTTTCTTTGAGGAACATTGTTATTAAACCTTTCAGTGATTTTTCTCGCGCAGTTGTGAGCGAAAGGGCTATCCTTGGTCTGCCTGTGCTCCTGAAGGACTAGGCACGACCTGGATGCTGCTTTTGTTCAAAATGATGAATACAATCGCGTGCTGACATTGGCTGTTTCAAATCGCGGTATTATTTACATTTTTACTTCATTTATAGTCTGAAGTCGCCAGCCGAATGACAGGAACGGACATGTATTTACAAATAAGATGTAGTTAACTTGACAAAACGTTAAGTATCTTGTCTTCGTACTGTCTGCTATGAATTAAAAATCAAGTGAATGTAGAAATCACTTCTCTCTGGCGTGGGCTGCACCAGCGTGGCAAATGTGCGCCATCGTAAATGGTTAACACTGGACGTAGAAACGCTGAGTTTTTACCCCTCAGCCCTAAAGGCTAACGGGGTATTGCTATCCTTCGTGCGGTTGGGCGGGTGATCGGGCGGCAGGCGGGCGGGCGTCTCCAAAAACTTCGACATCGTGCTGAGGGGTATTCCGTGCATTGCACGCCTATTTTTATTACTAGCAATGATTGCACTCACAAATAGTTTCTTTGGCGTTTCTGTGCTAGACCTGTCATATAAAAACCTGGACGTTTTGCTGATTTACGTAACCTACGTAAGCAGGATCACATCTTCTGTGGGACAGTGGCTAACGTCAAAAACGGTGGCAGTTATGCTGTTTTTAAATCCCAGGTCAGATGGTAAAATTTATTACAGTTGTGCTCTGATGCTAACATGCAGTACAGGAGAAAAATTTATCTTGTCCGAAAGAAATTGAGGGCCTGTTTGCACCGTGGTCTGTGCATGTCTCCAGGGTGTGCACGGGCAGTATTATGGCAATTCTTGTTTTACACAACAAAAGTCTGCTAAATCCCAGAGAGGAAGCCACCTTCAAAGATGGTGAAAATGTTCCTGATGACAATGTTAATAATTGAAATGTTTACAGTGTTAATGGGTGCTATGCAAGGTAGCAGTTGGTGCCTAATTATTTTGGTTCAGGTTACACTTTTTTGTACAAGTCATTTTGTGGATCTGCAAAACAAAATTATTTTTGTTTTGCGAATATACCACCGCGAAACTTCCCTGGAATTGGAACAAAAATTGAACGTTTCGGTTTCATTTTCCCACGTCCTCTTCACATTAAACCGTTCTGATAAATTTACTTGCAGGTGGCGATTTTATCGACCCTTTGGCTCTAAATTACAAAATTATGGAACCTTAATTTGAGTTTTATCTTGTAAGGACTACTATAAAAAAATAGTAGAAAAATCACATTAAATGTCTCTAAATAACCCATTTTATTATGAGCCACAATGTACTTAGAATCACGATGGGTACATTCATCTATTGTGTTAAATTCATCGACCCCTTCCGGTGAAGCCGTTTAATTTATATAAGCTTCGTGGCTATAGACCACTCCAGGGAAGGGGATCAATGGATTCAACAGGGGTCAGGGGTCGATGTAAATTCTCGCGACTATAGATGGAGCCAGTAATGTACAAGTATAATACGTCAGACATGACTTTTTTTTTACTTTTAATTCAGACTTATTTGTTTAGTTTGCTGATTTCATTTGTCTTATGTGTAGGTAAGATACACTTTACTGAAGCCTGTGGGGTGATTTGTCCTGTATATTTTACGCACCCTATAGCTGGGAACTGTGGGCAGCCGCAGAGAAGCGCCTGGGGACCAACTCCAGTTCTAAAGCCAGTGCCTAGCTTAGGGGTACCAGTGTTCCTATAACGCACTTTTTTCTGGGTGGGGAAAACCAGAGTACTTGTAGGAAACCCACACAAACATGGGGAACACATGCAAACTCCTCACAGAACGGCCCCAGGCTGGATTTGAACCCACTACCTTTTTGCTGTGAGGCCGAAACCGGCAGGGAACCCCAGCCATGATGTACTGAATACTTAAATGTATTTGACAACAAGAACAAGTTCTTCATCTGACGCAATATTTTTGATCTACTAGAACAATCTTAAAGAAATCCTATTTATTGTCGACTTTATCTTCAAATCAATATTGGGGAGAATGATCTAATCTGTCAACTAATACCTTGGCGAGACTCAACCATCTAACCAAATAAAGCTTTTATGTTTTTCTTGGTTTGTTAGCGGGACGCGACTACATCGTATAAAACATAAATTCGGTCGGATTTTTTGAAGCGGAGTTGTATGAGGTACTAAGTTTTTTATGAGCTACCGTGCTTGCAGATGGCGGCCGGCACCACTTTGTCGAGGCTGGTAGGAGCACAGGACATAAGCATTGGAGCTAAGCAATATACCGCTGTGGACGAGAAAAGTAACCAACGTTTTTCTGCCTCATACAACTGTACTTGTGAAAGATCCAAGCTAGTGAACCCATTAACAAGCTTTCAGTTGTAGTGGAACCAGTTTCTTGTCTGTGTACAGCGAGTGGTGTTCACTGCTAACACTGAAGCAGCCATTTGGGCTACGCTGAATGTTCAGGGGATGTGATTGTGACTGTGGTGGGTGGGTGGACAGACGAGGCCTCGATACCACTGCTCATCTCGACGATCACTACTGCACGGACTCTTGCTCCATATCTGCAAGATGGCGTCAGCCGTGAGATGAGCATTTTGGCTCCATTTTTGCAGTGTTAGAAAATGGAGATGCGTTGTCCATCTTTATTTACAGACTATGATCAAAACCTGCTGGCGAAGGTATGCGCGCTCTTTAGTGCTCTCCAGTTTGGAATGAATTTTTGGAATTCTGGTGCAGAATTAGCCTGAAGGAGAAAGTTCATGGTATCAATCGCAACGCTACAGTGTAGTTTGTGATTTTACCTGCCTTGCGAAAACATCATGTTTTCCTTCCGTGGTGTGATTTTATTTGCAGATTTGTGAGTAAAATTCTCGCTCTGTTGAGTTGTGGTTGGTGTTTCTCTTCGGCTGATGTGTCACTGGTGATGTAATGCCCAGCCATCGGGTTGTGCTTGTTTGCAGTTGATCTTTTTCTTTGATTTTGTTATTATAAATTCAGTGCAAGGGTGACAGAAATGCCAGATCATTTCTGTAGAGTGATTCACCGTCGTATTTCTCTCTGATCTTGCTACGTCTTTCCAATTGCCCCTGTAGTCCACCCATCCCCTCAGAGGCTGCATCCATCTTTCCATCTCTCTCCATTTCTGGAGAAGGAAGCCTGCCTTTCTGGGGAAAAACCAAACCAGAAATGTTTATGAAGCAAATTCTTCAGGTGCCCGAAGACCAGTCTTGATGCTCTCTGGCTGGCGGGGAAAATGATGCCAACATGGGCTTACTTATGTTGAACTAACATGTAGACTTCAGAGAATGGTTCTTCCAAACCTATTCCTCTTTGTCTGGTGCAGGTGGCTATCAAGATAGTGGACAAGACCCAGCTCGATGACGAGAACCTGAAGAAGATCTTCAGAGAGGTGCAGATCATGAAGATGCTGAGGCATCCGCACATCATCCGCCTCTACCAGGTCTGTACTTGCCTGTCAGTGTCTCAGTCTCGCTCTCTGTCGGTGTCTGTGCTGTCTCAGTGTCAGTCTGTGCTACCTTTGTCTCTGTCTGTGCGTCATCTGTTGGTGTCTGTTCCTTCTGTGTGTCCGTAGATGTATTCTATCTGTGCACCTGTGTTTGTGTTCCTTCTTTTGGTTTGTGTCTGTGTTCCCTGTGTGTCTGTAGATGTGTTCCCTCTGTGTGTCTGTCTTTGTTCCCTCTGTCTGTCTGTCTGTCTTTACCTTTTGCCTGTTTTTTCCTACCTCGTGGCCCTTTATTCCTGTTTTCTGTCCTGTACTCTGGTCTGCCTATCTAGACGTCCTATGTCTTTGTGTCTCTTTCTGTATGTTAATGTGTGTCTGTTTGTAAGTCTGTCTGTTTGTCTGTCTAAGTTTGTTGGTGTCCTGCTGTCTATCTGTGAGCCTGTCGGTTTGTCTTAGTCTGTGCTTCAGTATGACGTTCAGTATTGGACTGCTGACTGTGCCCAACTGAATTTTTTGTCTCCTGTCACCTCTCCTGTTGCACATTCCACTGTCATTTCTATTTTGTTATTGGGCTCCATATGTTTGGATGTGATTTGTTTTGTCTTTTGGGAACATAACTCCTGGTCTCGGCCTCCTCTGAAGTTTGTTGTCCTGCATCCCTCAGGCTTACGCCAGGTTCTGCCTCACGATGTTATGTAAAACACGCCTCACCGCTGCAGTCTGTCAGTCCAGCCAATACACAGTTTATTTGCTCCTCTCATTCTGGGAAAAAAAAAAAACCTGCTGTTGTTAGTTGAAATAGCTGATATGTTTTTGGTGCAGAAGAAAGTGGAAAAAATGTTGGCACCATTGCAGAGCAGCCATAACTCAGAACGCTCCCCTGTCAGAGTTTGTGTACTGAAGTCTTGATCATCGTGGTGTGTGCGTTGCTCGTGTGATTTTTGCTATCTTATTGGTGTCTGTTGTATCTCGATTTTGTAACGAGGAGTTATCTATTCTGGAGTTGTAAGCCGAGCAATGAATAAAAAATTCACCAAGTATAGTTTATGTGCCTTTTGTTGACATCAGATGTCATTGGTGCGAACCGAAAACTGCACATTTCTGTTTTGCTGAGTGGTTGATGCAATGGAGTGTGCGGTCGGAGGCTGTTGATGGATCTCATTATAACTGAGCGCAAGGGGTATAAATATGGATACCCAAATGCAAGTGACTTTAATTATTATAATTCACAAGTATTCAGACTGTTACATTGCTTTAAATGAGCTGAAATTCCAACAGGGGTCACACAATAGGGATGTTTTTCAATCCAATGTTATGGATTACCTGACCACGAAGCAAACACAGCCTATCTGCTAATGCTTGCAGACTGTGTTTGATTATATGTATGAAGCCTGCATGGGCTGGCTGGCCCATATGCATTATTGTGCATGGAGATGAGTCTCCACGATCCTGTGCGCTACTGAAGGCTCGCCGCTGTGGCGACTGGGGAGAGCGTCGGTGCGCCAAACTTACGGGGAGAACAGGAGCCCTGGTTGTTTTTCCCTTTTTCTGTTTTAAAACTGACCTGATACAGAGCTGCAGTTATGACTGCGGCCCTTTGTGTGCGCTCCAGTGAGGGTCCGGCCCTTCCAGGGGATTAGCTGCAGCCTCTGCTCCTGTTCTTTTTATATATTTCCTATAATTATATATTTCCTATAAGTGTTGATTTGGGTGTTGGGCTTGTGGTCTCCTGAACCACTAATCTTCAAACAATTAACAATTGTGGAAGCTGGCCAGTTCCTGATTTGGCACCGCTCATGATTTTTCTCTCTGTGTGTGTGTGTACGTGTGTACGTGTGTGCGTGTGCGTGTGCGTGTGCGTGTGCGTGTGCGTGTGCGTGTGCGTGTGCGTGTGCGTGTGCGTGTGTGTGTGTGTGTGTGTGTGTGTGTGCGCGTCTCTCTGTCAAAGGTGATGGAAACGGAGAGGATGATCTATCTCGTGACTGAATATGCCAGCGGTGGAGAGATATTCGGTAAGTGCTTAAGATGTGCGCGCATTTGTGTTCTGATTGGGAGAGGGAAAAAAAAAAAAAAAACAGTTTTTGGGGGTAAACGATGTCTTCGACCTGCCATTTGAGCTGTAAATGTCCCATCACAGGGTCTAATCCATCCCTTTCACCCCCCTCCCTCTGTCTCCTCTCCTCCTCTCTCGCTGTCCATCCATCTCTGCTCCTTGTCTTTCCCCAGATCACCTGGTGGCTCACGGGCGCATGGCGGAGAAGGACGCTCGGCGGAAGTTCAAGCAGATCGTGGCGGCCGTGCACTTTTGCCACTGCCGCAACATTGTGCACCGCGACCTGAAGGCTGAGAATCTGCTCCTGGACCATAACCTCAACATAAAGATTGCAGGTACTGCCACCTAGTGGGCGGAGGTATAACGCCTGCAGTGTGAGAGAAACGCAGCACCAGTTATCTCCTCATCTCTCTGCGTCTCCTTTTTCTCTCTCCATTACACTCGCCTTGTTTTTTTTTTTTTCCCCATCATATTCGATCCCTCGCTCTCAACTTTTTTTTCCCGCTGCCTGTTTTCCTCGATGAACTGTTCTCCATTTCGATTCAGTGTTGGGAGTTTGCTTCTTTGGGCGTCCAGTGCACATTGTCACTGGTCAACACCAAATTTATTGTCCAAGTCTTTTTTTTTGCGGATTTAGGACAATTTTCTTGCGCTGAATCCAAAAATCACATTGGTTTTGCTCAATCGGGTCAACTTATTGAAATATCACCATGTTGTTGTTTTACGTTTTTGTTTATATGTGCAGGTATTTTCACTTCGTATGATGCAACATTCTTTTTTGTCTGTAGTTTGGAATTCCCAATAAATACAATGTGTTAGAAAACAATTTATTCTCTTAAAAATCTATTTCTGATAAGAAATATGAACAAAAATGAACCGATAATGTCACAGAAATGTAATCAATTTAGTCAGAAGGTTGGATTTTTTTTTTTTAATTGAGCACAAAAACCTACCCTGATTGAGAGAAACGGATGTCATTTTCGGATTCTGTGGTGCAAAATTGTTCTAAATCAGTTGAAAAAACTGAGACAACTTCCAAAAAAATGTTTTTTGTTACCCAGTGTATTAGGACTCTGGTTCTTGCGCTTTCTATTATTTGAACTTTATATTAAATATCAGGAAACTGGTGTTATTTTCTGCTTTTCTGGGAGCTGTGAAATATGCATTTGTGCATATTGAGCACAGTGGGAAACGGACCCGTTCTTGGTTCCACCTGACTTGCATCCTTTAGCCTAAGCATATTGAACACGACATTGTGAAGGTGAGACGGTGTTGAATCTGAGGTGTGTAACCGTGTTCCCTCTCCGGGCCCAGATTTCGGCTTCAGTAACCTGTTTTCACGGGGCCAACTGCTGAAGACGTGGTGCGGCAGCCCCCCGTACGCCGCTCCCGAGCTCTTCGAGGGGAAGGAGTACGACGGGCCCAAGGTGGACATCTGGGTGAGTAAAGTGTGCTTAACTTCACCTCCGCTGACTACGCTTCAGCAACCGGACTCTTCCGCCAGAACCTTACGGACCCCAAACTCGCTCTCTTACCCTCCCTCTGCCTCTAAGTTTGTGTTCACTCGCTCTGTTGTTCTGTCTCTATCTCTCCTCACCCTCCCTCTCTTTCTGAATCCCTCCCTCTCACTCACTCCCTCCGTCTCAGGCACCCCCCTCTCTCCTGCACATCCCCTCCTGTTCCCTCCTCACGCACTCTTTCACTCTCTCACTCTTTTCTCTCTCTCTCTCCCCGTTACAGAGTTTGGGAGTGGTGCTGTACGTGCTGGTCTGTGGCGCTCTGCCCTTTGACGGCAGCACCCTGCAGAACCTGAGGGCTCGAGTCCTGAGCGGAAAGTTCCGGATCCCCTTCTTCATGTCCACAGGTGAGCGGTCCCCCACACCCCCAGAACTTCACTCCTCCGTCCCGCGGCACGATGGACCCTTTCAACTGCAGCTGCATGCTTCAGTCTGTGAGTTTTTGTGTGTGTGTGTGTGTGTGTGTGTCTCTGTGTGTCTCAGATTGCGAGTACCTGATCCGGCACATGCTCGTCCTGGAGCCCAGCAGACGCCTCTCGATGGAGCAGATCTGCAAGAACAAGTGGATGCGGCAGGGCGACCCGGATCCGGAGTTTGACCGGGTGAGTCTGCTGCTGATCCCTGCTTGTGTAACGCACTGAAAAGGAGACTGTGTGTCTGTCTAAAGTCTGAAACAGAAGTGAAGGACATGACCATCCCTGCTTTGTATTTCTGTTAGAGGGATGCACTCAAGTTTAGGCAAGTGTGTTTTGTCCTGTGTTTTTAGCCTCTGTGGTGTTCTGTCATTCTGTAGCTCCGCAGTTTCACAGCGCAGTGCTGGAGAGCTGCAGAGTCGCCGGTCTTTTTTTTTTGTTTTTGTTTTGAGCAGTTTAGCGCTAGTGATTCATTAAAGTCATTGATTGGCTAAAGCCTTTATACACCTTGTTCTCAGGATCTTAATTGGCTGTTTTCAGGGAAACTACAAATACCAGCAGACTCTGCATTCAGTGTCTACACCCATCACCGCTCTGACCCTCTTCTTTTAACCTCTCCTTTTTTTCCTCTTCTCTCTCCTCTCTCCCTTCTCTTTTCCTCTTTTTTTGTTTCCTTTTTCCCTCTCTTCTATCTCTCCTTGTCTTCTCATTTTCCTCTCTCTTACTTTACATCCCTCATATTTCACCTCTCTCCCTCCCTCCCTCTCTCTGTCTCTCTCTCCCTCCCTCCCTCCCTCCCTCTCTCCCTCTCTCTCTCTCTCCCTCTCTCTCCCTCTCTCTCTCTCCCTCCCTCCCTCCCTCCCTCTCTCCCTCTCTCTCTCTCTCCCTCTCCCTCCCTCTCTCTCTCCATCTCTCTCCCTCCCTCCTTCTCTCTCTGTTTCTCTCTCTCTCCCTCCCTCCCCTTCTCTCCCTCTCTCTCTCCCTCTCTCTCTCCCTCTCTCTCTCCCTCTCTCTCTCTCTCTCTCTCTCTCCCTCCCTCTCTGTTTCTCTCTCTCTCCCTCCCTCCCCTTCTCTCCCTCTCTCTCTCATAGTTGATACTTGAGTGCGAACAGGTGAAGTCTGAGCGGGAGACAGAGCTTATTAACGACCAGGTGTTGATCGCCATGGCGGAAATGGGCCTGGACCGTGAGCGCACACTGCAGGTAGGGCCACTGGCCGGACCCTGAGCTCTGAGCTCCTGCATGCCATCGTTCATCCAGGCTTCCTGTCAAGTACCCCACACTGGATCCGCGCATTTAATGCAGTCAATCTCAAACACAACCAATACTGTCACCCCTTGATTAACTGTATCCAGTGTGCTTTACATGGATCACCTCAAATACTAGACAGGCAAAGTCAAGGCATTTTAGGGAACAGCTGACAACTAACGGTCCTGACCCCCGAAAATTCTGGAGCACTATAAAAACAATGGAAAACAAAAAGATGCCTTCCCATCTGCCTACTGCTATTAAATCTGATGGTATTGTTTTCACTGACAAAAACAAATTGGTTGACATTTTTAACAGGCATTTTGCCAAAGCCGGCTGTGCCAGTGAGATTAATCCCTCCCCTCTTATCTACTCCCCTATCAACCAAGCCTGTCACCTATTTATCCGCCACCGGACATCCTCTCTTCTCCCTTCAGCCGATACAGGAAACTGAGGTACTGCAGGAGTTGCTTAGACTGGACACGCATAAATCTGCTGGACTGGATACTTTGGACCCTTTCTTTTTGAAGATGGCAGCTCAAGTGATCGTAGCACCGATCACTAGTTTGTTTAACCTCTCTCTGCGAACTGGTGTATTCCCGCGGGACTGGAAATCTGCGGCAATTACCCCGCTTTTTTTAAAGGGGGTGACAACACCGACTTAAACTGTTACTGGCCCATTTCTATCCTGCCCTGCCTCTCTAAAGTATTCGAGAAGCTTGTCAACAAGCAGCTTACACAACATTTGGAGACTCACAAAATCATTAACTCTGGACAGTCTGGTTTTAGATCTGGACATGGTTGCATCACTGCCACAGTTAAAGTACTGAATGACATCACATGCGCCATTGATAATAAAGAGTACTGTGTAGCTGCATTTGTCGACTTGGCAAAGGCCTTTGGCTCTGTGGACCATAGCATACTTCTGGACAGGCTGAGAGATATGGGAATCTCTGAGGACTGTCTGGAGTGGTTTAAAAGCTACTGCTCTGGTCGCCTACAATCAGTGAGGGCGGAGGGTCTTTTGTCAGATCCCCTACCCCTACTCAAAGGCGTGCCACAGGGATCCATATTAGGCCCAACTTTATTTAATATCTATATCAATAATATTGCTAATGCCGTAAGTAACTCTCACATACACTTATATGCTGATGACACAATCATTTATACATCCAACCCCTCCCTTCATGTTGCATTATCCACATTGCAGGTGGGTCTTAGCAGCATCCAAAGGGCTTTTGCGGATCTCCACCTAACCCTTAACACAAAAAAGACTAAATGCATGGTCTTAAATAGACACCTACAGCAGACTGAGTGCCCTCTCACAATCACTTCTTTAGATGGTGTTGAGATCGAATTTGTGAAAAGCTACAAATATTTAGGCATCTGGCTCGATGGCAAGCTTACATTTGAAACGCATATAAACACACTACGCATCAAGGTCAAATCCATTATAGGTTTTCTTTACCGCAACAAATCTTCCTTCACATTTTCAGTAAAACAACTCCTGGTCAAAATGTCAGTACTCCCAATATTTGATTATGGTGACATAGTTTATAGATCTGCTTCACAAACCCTCCTTCACAAACTCGATGTTCTGTACCATTCTGCCATCCGTTTTGTTACTGGTTCCCCATTTAACACTCATCACTGCTTCCTCTACTCTCAGGTTAATTGGCCCTCACTCCAATCACGCAGACAGATCCACTGGTTCACATATATCTACAAAACTCTCATTGGAAAAACCCCTTCATATCTACAGTCACTACTCAATATTCACACCTCGAATCGTAATTTACGTTCCAGTAATCTCATCAATCTCCTTATCCCCAAAGTCCGCACCTCCTTTGGCCGCTCCTCTTTCCAGTTCTCTGCCGCAAATGACTGGAATTTTCTGCAACAGACCCTAAAACTTAGTTCATTCATTCCACTCCACTCTTTCAAAAAACTGATCTACTCAACAGTCAAAGATCGTTGCACTTGTTTTTAGTGACTTCATTGTATTGATGTCTTTGTACCTGTTGATATGTCTGGCTGTCATCTTTTTTTTTTTTTTTTGTGACTGCTTCTGGTGTTGCCTCTTGCCCAGATCGTCATTGTAAATGAGAATTTGTTCTCAATTGACTCATCTGGTTAAATAAAGGTTAATAATCATAATAATAAAATACCTGGATTTGGTGCAGGGTACCTGATGACGCTCATCTACGTCTGTAATGTCCCTGTTCTTACGCCATACTAAAATGGGCTGCAGTTCTGTCGTCTTCCCCAACATGCATCTATGGGATGAGATTGTTGGCAGATATTTTATTATTGTATTGTGCACACTGCACAAATTAGAATTAAAGTTGTATATAAACATAAAAAATGAAGATTTCATTTGTAAGCATATGAATGAAATTTTGGTTAGAGTGCACTGCTGCTCATAAACGCTGTCTGAAAATTTGTGTCATGATTTGCATAAAACGCAGCAATGTGTCACTGTGAATTGCTATCCTTTCCAGGTATCATATACAAATCTGAATGATACATGGTTTGTGATTAAGCTGTGAATGATTAATTTTCAAGTGATTTGTGTGCTGTTGTGCAGTGTTGTGTATTTGTCAGTACGCCTCTCTGTCCATCTGTTGACTGTGTCTGCTTTAGGATCCAGATGGGCCTTTTGAAAATATCCCCTCACCCTCTCTCTCTCCAGTCCCTGCAGACAGATGCCTATGATCACTACAGCGCCATCTACAGCCTGCTGTGTGACCGACTGAAGAGGCACAAGACCCTGCGCATCACCCAGCCCTCTCCCCGCCCCATTGGCTACCCTATCAACCCACTGCAGGTGATAGCCAATCGAGCTCCATTGGCAAAGTTGCGCTGCAGTTAAGCTAGTTAACTGCCGCTATCCCTAAATGACTTGTTCTCTGTGTCCTGCAGGCTGATCAGCAGGGTAATCCGGTTAGCATAACTGTGCCACAGGTCCAACTCATCAACCCAGAGAACCAGATTGTGGAGGTAGGTCGAAGGTCAAGGGTCAGAAGGTCATTTATGAGTCATCCCTTGACATGCGCAACTACATGTTTTGCATTTAAATGGATATTTTGTGTTTTTGAAGAGATATATGTTGAAGTATTACATTCATTAATGAAGGAGGTACCGTGTGACTTCCTTGTAAAATGTAGTAAGTTTAGATTCTGTGATTCCACTAATTGAAAGGTTCCGCCCACCACAGAAAGGGAGTAATTGGTTCATATCAGTGAGTGCTTGGATAGCTGCGGCCATTTTTGTGTGTTTGATATTTGCAGGTGCTTTGCAGGGCAAGAGTGTCACGTCAGGGGCTGCAGTATTTCACAAGATGCGCGTAGCAAAAATGACTTGGCTGGTGGTTTTAATATTGTGGCTGGTCATTTTATTTTCTGTAAGAGCTGAATTTGGCCAGCCATCCTCAATGCTGCCGGTCATTCAAGTTTACTGGCACTGTCTTCTTCATAAATGTGCGAGGAGTAGAGCATTGCATTGCTGTGACATCTTCCTCTACCGAAGTGTGCGCTTTCCTGGTAAAATACCTCTGCAGAGATTGCTTTGGCTTTCCATAAAGAAGTATCCAGACTCTCCCTGATCTCTTTATATGAAACCAGAATTGCCAGCTTTGGTGGAGAAAAAAATTATAGCCAGCGAATACCATACTCTCGTTTTTTTTTTTTTTTTTTTTTTTCAATCTGGGTAGTTTGTTTTTCTATCCATGAATTTTTTGAGCTTACCTAACAAATCAATGAAACAGTCGTCTCAGTTTTTCAGTCCATGGATTCAGATAATTGTCAAAACTGCTGGTATGGATTGTGGGATCAGAAAACGGTATTACTGATTTTTGTGCTAAAATGGTCTCCCTCACGAGAGGTGTTCATGAGGTCTTGGTAGTTAAATGTGCCTCGTTCCCCGTTAGCCTGTGGTTAGCATACCTGTTAGTACCTTGAGTCTGATCTCTTTCTGCTGCTCAGCCTGACGGGACGATGGCTTTGGACAGTGACGAGGGGGAGGAGCCTTCTCCTGAGGCCATGGCTCGATACCTGTCCATGCGGCGCCACACGGTGGGCGTCCCCGACCCACGGTAAGACCCCCCCCCTACTCCCCACCCCTCATCCCCGTCAATCTGACCTCCTGTGAGTGACTAAGTGTGGGTTTCTGGCTGATTTTGTGTATTTAAATGTGTACGTGTGTGTATGCACGAGCATGCATGTCTTCATGCACAGTCCTGATTGTGTGTGTGTGTGTGTGTGTGTGTGTGGCTCTCTTTGGCCCATGTATCTGGTCCTGATCGGTCCGTGCCCAGGTGACTACGGCCATGATTGGTCCATGCCCGTGTGTGTGGTCCTAATTGGTCCGTGCATGCGTTTGCCTGGTTCTGATTGGTTCATACCTGTGAATGGTCCTGATTGGTCTGTGTCTCTGCGCACGTGGTGCTGATAGGTCCTTCTCTTTCAGGGCGGAGATGCAGGAGGAGCTCCAGAAACTGGCCCCGGGGTTCCCCCGCACCGCGGGCCAGCCTCCCTTCCCCCCTCTGGCCCCCAACATGGGCCCCGTACACACACTGGTCCCCCCTCAAAACCTCCAGCCCACCCAGCACCTGGAGTACAAGGTGAGGGAGGGGGGCGGAGTGAGGGATGGGCGTAGGGATGCACTGGTATTGGGCACCAATACTGCACTCATGGACTCTATTCGACATAAAAACGCTCCGATACCCAAACCGATGCCTGAGTGGTGTTTCCCCTAAATGCATTTAGGAGCTGTGAGCCACTGCTGCCGATTAACGAGCGCCGCCATTGCATTTTCATATCGAACATAATAATAACAAAAATTTCAAACCACTCGCCCGTTCTCTTCTTTGTGCTGCAGCTGTTGATGAGCGAAGTGAATAAACGGGACTCCCCACATGCGCACGTGTCGGAGCAGCTCTGATTCTCTCCTCTGTGTCTTTAGGAACAGTCTCTGCTTCAGCCTCCCACCCTCCAGCTGCTCAACGGCATGGGGCCCCTGGGCCGAAGGGCCTCAGACGGCGGGGCCAACATCCAGCTCCACGCCCAGCAGCTACTGAAGCGGCCCCGGGGACAGTCCCCTCTCGTCACCAGCCCTGTGAGTGTATCTGTGTGTTTGTTAGAGTTTGTGTTTCAAATTGAGTGTGTGAGAGAGTGAAGGAGTCAATGTGTTAGGGGTGTGTGATATTGTTGATCAAGTGCACCGACAATTCTCCAATCCCACCTATTGGCTACTTCCTGTCTCTGTCGCTGGTGAATGAGTGTGATGGAGCAATACACACGGACACACACACTCATTCATTTTTATCCTCTCCTACTCCCAGCACCCAATCCCAGCTGTGGCCCCGGTGGATGAAGAAGGCTCAGATGGGGAGCCGGACCAGGAGGCGGTACAGAGGTAAGGGTGGGGCCTGGGCGTGGCCCCGATGGCCTTGGGGGCAGGGTGTGCCGGCTTTGGGGGCATCGGGTGAGCATTCACTCGCGGGTCGCCTGGGTTTCTGGGAGCGAGCTCAAACAGGCCGCAGTACCGCTTTCCTGCCACACGGTGTCGCTGTCGCCACAGCTCCGCCTCCTCTCCACTCTGCGCTGGCTTCCATGGCTAAATCAATCCCTGGCTTTCCTTCCGCTGCTAAACCTCTTCCTTCTCCAAAATTTCTCACAGTCCTTCGCCTAAACGGGGTACTTTGCTTGTACTGAGCAGCTTTGGGTTAGAGCAAGGCTGGGTGATGTACTGCATCTCGTAATTATCGATTTGCCGTGATGGTGATCTCCACTGTACGGTGTATTGGCCTTCTCATTTTTTTCTCAATAAATTTACCTGGTGATTTAGTAAAAGTGCAAACTTCAGAGACCATGTGAATTGCTCGCATAAAATATCTCCACTGTTATCTACTGACTGTTAAGAGAGCCAATCAGCAGCCTGGCCTTATAGCTTCCGCTGAATTGGTAAACACACCTTAAGTGATCAAATGAGCTGTGAGACCTTGATGACAATTTGCTGCCTTACCAGCAAACAGTAGGTAAATCAGTTCCGGTAGCTTTTCTTGCAGGAGTAATTAATTCTGGCTGTGAATTATGACTGATTGCTATGCTCTGAAGAGAAGGACTTTTTTTTTTTTTTTCAAAGTGTTTTTCAAAATTTTAAGAGCATGTACTAGGGTATGTTTTCTGTTACCAGAAGTGATTGTTACTTTGACATTTTAAGTTCAGACTATTCTTGATGTCCCTTCATGAAAGTCATATGATGTAGCAATCGTTAGTGGAATTGGGGAAAAAAATGGAATTATGGGCTTGGAATAAAATAGTTCAAAAGCCTGGGAGGAAATTCCTGTCTTTTGACACAACTTTTCCTCTTTAAAACTGCATTTCCAAAACAGTTGAGAACCTGTGTTAAATGTGAATAAAAACAAAATGCAATCATTCGCAGATCACGCAAGCCAAATATTTAATTGAAATACTACAAAGACAAAATTTCAAATGTTGAGTGAGAAATTTTATTGATTTTAGAAAAATATGTGTTCGTTTTTCATTTGATGCCAGCAACTTGTTTTAAAAATCTAGGACAGGGGCAACGAAAAAATCAAAATGTAGTACGATGCTATAAGCTGTACCTGGTACCACATCTCACAACTAATTAGGTTAATAGGCAACCGATGAGAAACATGATTGAGTATAATATGTTTTTCTGATGTAGATGGAGAGGGCTTCACCAGTCTGTTAAACACTGCAAGGGCAAGTAGTTGAACAATTTCAGAGTAACATTTCTCAGTGTAAAGAATTTGGGGATTTTTGTCCTTTACGGTATATATCCTCTCTCTACGCAAAGGAATAGGTTGAAAACCAATACTGAATGGCCAAGATCTTCAGGCCCTCAGGCAGCGCTGCATTAAAAACAGACCGAATTCTGTTGCTGAAATCGGTGCCTGGGCTCAGAAGCATCTGTGTAAACCATTGTCACTGAACAGTTTGTTGCTGCCCCAACAAACATGAGTTAAAACTCTGCCATGTAAAGATAAAACCAAATATAAAGAAGATCCAAAAATGCTGCCGTCTTCTCTGGGCTCATACTCATTTAAGGTGGACTGGGGAAGTCCTGTGGTCTGACCAATCAAAATCTTAAATTCTTTTTGAAAATCAAGGATGCTGTGTCCTCCAGACTAAAGTGGAAAGGGACCATCTGGCTTGTTGTCAGTGCACAGTTAAAAGGCTTGCATCCATGATCGTATGGGGTGCACCACTGCACATGGGGTGGGTAACTTGTGCATCTTTGAAACCACTGTTAATGCTGAAGGATATATACTGCTATTGGAGCAACATATACTGCTGTCGAGACATCTTTTTTAGGGAAGGCCTTGGTTAATTCAGCAAGACGATGCCGAACGTCACATTCTGGGAATTATACAACGACATGGCTCCGCTGTAAGAGTTTGGGTGCGAAACTGGCTTGACTGCAGTCCTGATCTTTCAGCCATGGTGCATTATGAAACCAAAAATATGGGGCTGGGAAGTGCTGAGCACCTGAAATCTTACATCAAGCAAGAATGAGAAAATATTTTGCTTTTAAAAACTATGGCAGTTTGCCACTTCATTTCTCAAACGGTGTTGTTAAGAGAAGAGGTTATGCAACACGGTGGCAAACAAGCCCCCGTCCCAGCTTTATTGAAATGTGTTGCTGGCATCAAATTCAAAATGAGCATATGTTTTCCAAAAAAGCAATATGTTTTCATTTTCTCCTCTGATATATGGTGTCTTAGTTCTATTTTAAATGAAATATAGAGTTTAAATGCTTTGTACATAATTCTTTTTGTTGTATTTACGTTCTACAAAGCTCCCCAAATTTTGTGGAAATGAGGTTGTAAAAGGTTCAATCTTCTGAACTTTTGAGGATGAACCAGAAGCCCTTCTCTTCAGAAGCTGAAAGAGAAAAGGATGGAAAAGGCAGTACGCTGTATTTTGGCACTAATGGTAATTTGGTTTGATGGTTATTGATGCAGTGAATGGCCCAGCCCTGCATCACAGGTGTACTTTCGCCCGTGGATTTGGGCTGGATTATGCAGAGTGTTGTGGGCGTGTCGGCTGGAGAGCTGACGGGCGCTCGCCGCCTCCTGTCTCTCCCTCCCCGCGACCCAGGTACCTGGCGAACCGCTTCAAGCGGCACACGATGCACGTGCCCGCGAGCGCGCCCCCCAGTGAGGCCCCACTCGATGCACAGAGGCCCCAGGGGCCCCGGCAGAGGGGCTGGGGCCTGGAGCAGCACTGCCGGTGAGGGGGCCACACTGAGCTGATACTGCACCTCACGCAAACAGCCAGGAGAGGGAGCCAGAGTGTAGGTTGGGGGAGGGTGAGCGTGTAGAGGGAGAGTGAAAGAAAGCAACTGAGATTGCAAGAAAAGAAGAACATTGAAAGAGTGGGTGAGGATTGTAGGATAGCAAGGGAGGAGGAGAGAAGATGGAGGAATAGAATGCATGAGGAAGGGAGACTGAGGAGAAGGAGAGCAGGGGTGGATAGAGAGGGAAAGATGATGGTGAATAAAGGGACGAGGTGATGAAATGGGTGACAAAACCAGCCAGCCCGGATGACGTGAACGAACAGCAGAGGGTAGCGAAAGGGTGAGCATGCAGGAAGTGAGCAGGAGAGATGGGGGTGAGCACTGATCTCAGATCAGTGATTACTCATGTTTACTGAGGGTACCACGCTGACACACACATCCTCCTACACTGGCCACGGGCACTGACTCACTCGCACGTTGTCCTGAGTGTTGCCTTCAGTGGGACATCACAGCAGATGTATCACCATGGTATTTCTCTCAGGAAAAAAGAGGGCCTGCCTTGATTTTTTTTTTTTTTTTTTTTACTCCCAGCACACTTGGATCGTCAGTGACGTGTTTTTTTTTTTTTTTTTTTTGTGTGTGTTTTCTTTTTTTGAGATGCTTCTGAGATGAGATCCAAATGTGTGTGACTTTACCATTGTTGAAATGGAAGCATAGATGATTTCTTACAGTATTGGTAATCAAAAAGTCCCCCCCCCCCCCCGATTACCAGACTTCTCCTACGGGGAAAAAAAAAAGTTTGTCATACTACAAAGGTAACTAAACGTTATGAGGGCATTTTATTTTATACCAAATATAGAGTTGAATATTATTTAATTACTGTTGGTTAGTTTTCACATACCGGTGCCTCTGAATCTGACTCCAGAATGGAGGCAAATGAGGCCTGCAGTTCTTTAGATGTCAGTCTGGGTTTTTTGACCTCCTGGATGAGTCCTTCATGCTTTCTTGGGGAAAATTTGGTTGGCCGACAAACCCAGGAAGGTTCACCACTGTTCCTAGTTTTCTCCATTTATTGATGGTGGCTCTCACTGTTTCACTGGAATTCCTGAGCCTTTGAAATGGCTGAGTAACCCTTGCCAGACTGATTGATGTCTTTTGCCTTGTTTCTCATGTGTACTTGAATTTATTATCCCCTCGGCATATTATGCTGGGGATATAGTCATGGGTGTGGTTGTCTGTATGTCTGTCTGTGAACATTTCATTCCCAGAGCGTAGCTTGAAAACCGTTCAGTATTTTTTAACAAAACTTGGTGTGCACATTAATCATGACCTGAAGTGGTGCCTTTTGCTAATCCGATGTTGATGAATTTTATATTTCTTCTAGTTTACATGGAAACATTTTGAAATTAGAATTTTAAGGTTTATGGTTTGTTTCCGGAGCAGGTGGCATTTCTTTCAATATCTTGGGGATATGCCATTTCCTGATGACTCCTGTTTAGATTCCCGCATCTCGTGCTGCATTTTCTCAATTTTAACCCTTTATTAACCAAACCCATTTCCAATTGTGTTAAAATTACTTCCCTGCGCAAAAATGTTTATTTTGGGCCATTATCTCAAAAACGGTAGACAAAAAAATTTTGACACATTTAGCCCACCTTTCCAAATTGTAGCAAATCTCCTCCATTGGGTAATAATGCTAATGGAAAAAATTAAAGTGACGGACCATTCAAGTTATTCTGAAATGTTTATTTGGCAATATAATAGGAAACAAAACCAACAGGGTGTCCAGGCTGTTAACCCTTTTACTTCATGTAGCAGATATGCTACGCTGGTTAATGGAGGGTTCAATTGTCAGACAGGTTGTATTTATGCAATGGTTTGACTCAACAGGGCTGGCATTAATCATGACTAACTGTGTCTGGTGAAATTGAACCCAGTTATCAATGAAATTAATTTCATCAGTTGATTGCGTGCTTACTGTTTCACTCAAGACCAGGGAGAGCTGGAGAGCTTTTCTCACTGTCAATAAATGAAATGATGATTTAAAAACTGCATTTTGAGTTTACCCGGTATATTTTTTCTAATAGTAAAAAGAGTTTGATCTGAAACATTCAAGTGTGACAAATGGGCAAAATTAGATGAAATTGGGAAGTATGTAGCTGTTGTGAGGTGAGCCTTGTATGAGCTGGAGCGAAAACCTAGTGTACGGTAGGTCTTTGGTACATCTCTTGGAACAGAAATTGTTATCCATGATTTAAGTGCTGTGCAGGGTTTAAATGCTGTATTTGGAAATTCAGCATTTAAACCCTGCACAGCACTTAAATCATGGAGGCATGGAGGAACGTGGAGCTGAGCTGCTGTTTGAACGCTCTTGATCTCATGTGTTCTCTTGTGTTTTTCTCTACATTTCCCTATGTCCCTGTTTTTGCCGGTTTGTGTGTGTGTGTGTGTTTGTTTATGTTTGTCTGTGTGTACGCATCCACATGCGTGTTGCTGTACGCGTGTGACCCACAGGTCCAGCTACAAGGACTGTAACACGCTGCACCTGCCCATGGAGCGCTTCTCCCCAGTGCGACGGAACTCAGACGGAGCCGCCAACATCCTGGCCTTTAAGGCCCACCTGGAGAACAACACCTTGATCCAGCAGCTCAAACAGGTGACCCACAACTGCTGATCTCAGATCGGGGCCTTGGCTGCCAATCTTTTACTTAGCTTGCGACAAACGGAAAGTTCACTAATCGAGTTTCATAACTTCCTAAAGAGTACAAGATTCTGTTTATTGTGTAACTGAATGGCGTAATTTAATAGGCAACAAATTTATTTTCCGTCAGTTAGCAAAGAGCTAACTCCGTTGCTCTGCGTACGAAGTTCATCACTGAGTCAGACATTCGCAGCTGAACTGGCAACAGTTTGTAAATTCAGTTAACTGAGAAACTAGCTATCGTTAGTTCGCTAGCTTACAAACTGACGTGAAGCAATGGTTATGAAAACGTACTGCATACACGTAGCTAGTGAAGTAACATGAACTTACTAATGTGAGCGGCACCCAGCGAGCTTGCAACAGCATCGAGCCTTACCATTTTAACCAGTGTTACCGGAGGTGATAAAGGCACTTCCCATTCACTTTGGCTAAATATTAACAGCGGGACGTAATGCAAAGCAAATTTTTAATTATTTTTAATTTTTTCATCCCTGCCATGCTCTCAGCCAATTAAATTTTTCTAAAAGTGACATTACCCCAGGGCAATATCAAAAATGTGTTATTGGCTGGGCAGTGGGAAAGGTTCTGCAGTAATGTGATAATTTCCCATATCCATTTCCTGATTAGCACAGTTAAACAGCTTTTCCTGTCACATCACTCTGGTCTTTGGTCCTTTCCCTTGGGAATAATGACTGAGGACATTTGGTCTGTGCTGCCAAATATTTTACCCCAAATCATAGGATTTTCTCCGGGCATCAATAATTTTAGAAGACTTGTTTAATATTCATTTAATGTCTAGAATTTTTTTTCCAATAATTCTACTTCAATCAAAAGGTAAAAAATTTCTGAATATTTTGCGTGAATGACCAAGAGGATTAACCACAAAGACATTTTTTCTCAACCTGTTTTGCTTATATACACGAAGGGTGCCGATATTGTCTGTATTGCCCCACGAGAAACGTAATTCTCACTTGTGTTGTTGCGAGACAACAGGGTTTTCGGATAAGTTCTTTGTCGGGGATCAGATCTGGTCAAGGCTCTTATACTTATTATTATATACACATGCACCTTGCGACCCATCTGCAGTCAGTCATATAGTTGCACACTATATTGAAAATAAATGTAAGATTCCATGGAAGATTGTCATGTAATTCAAGCTGATCACTGATTTTTGGTCATTCAGAATTTTCGTTGTCTAAAGCCTGGCATTACTGTATAAATTTAGCTGTGCAATGCTTTAAAATCTCAAAACCTGTGTGTGGTGCGAACGTGGGTTCTCACTGTAGCCCACATTCCCCCACAGTTGCAGTCGGGGTCGGGACCAGCACTCTGAAATTCACCTTTTTTTTTTTTTTTTTTTTCCCCTCTTCCCTCCCCTCTTAACTCTCTTCTGTGTTTGTGTCTTCATGCCTGCTTGTGTTTGTGCGCTCCTGCGTATCTGCCGTGTGCGTCTGTGTCCGGCTGTGTAGGAGTGTGAGCAGCTGCAGAAGATGTACGCTGCTCCGCAGGACGAACGGCTCCTGGAGCACACTCAGCAACAGCACATCCTCTATCAGCAGGAGCAGCAGATTGTACACCAGCAAATACAGGTCCATTACGCACACGCGCGCGCACACACACGCACCCACATACACACGCACGCACACACACACGCAGGAACACACACACGCAAGCACACACGCACGAACACGCACGCACATACACACAGACACGCACACACGCGCACATACACACACACACGCACATACACACACACACACACACATGCACTCACTGAAAACGGCTGTCCATTATGCCACTGTAAAACAATAAAAGTAATATACACTACAGGCCAAAATATTACGAGCACCGTGTGTTTTTAGAATTTGCTTGTTTTTTTTATATTTTTTGAAACTGAAAGTGTATTTCTTGCAGGAACACCTAGTGTATGGCTGGGCCGCCAAGTGCTGTCTGAGTATGTGCACCCAAGAAAATGTTGCACATTGACGATATCAAATATTAATCTGAAATTATAAACCTCACTTCCCCCTCCTAAAAGGGCGCCCCCTTTTAAAATCGTTCTGGCGAGTAAAAAGCCTGCAGTCCCAAAAATAAACAAATATTCCTCAGACAAAATCCTAAATTTGAATAAAGCGAATCATCGCATTATAAATGACTTGCTTTTTTCATTCAATCAACTATCTTTAACGAATGTAACTTGTCACTTCTGCCAACAGAAATACATCCAGGCATCAGGCTAATCCCATAAAAGGCATGAAATAATGATGGCCTGATAATCCTTCCCTTTGGGCTCATCCCCAGCATTCTTAAAATGCTCCGAAACCAGCGATTTTATTTTAGGCCGATGAAATTCGCACTTATACATGTGGCCAATGCTTAAATTTTCCCTTGGCCACAGCTTAAAAAATAAGTTTGGACAAGAAAAAAAATTTTGCTTTGGACACACTTAAAATACGTGTGGGCAATGGAGCAATGTGCATCTTCGCCACACTTAAGTGCGTCTAACGCAAATTTCAATGAATTTTTGTGCTTGGACGCAATTAAATAAGTGCAGGGCTCAAGTTTCGAATGCAGGCTTGAGTGAGATTTTCTTCGAGGGGGGGCGTGATACTCCTGTTTTCAAAGGTGAATAGTAAGTTACAGTACTTAAGTAGTTTTTTTTTTTTTTTACTTCAGATTTTTTTAAAACCAGGACTTAAAAAATAATTTTTATCCATTTTCAAAGATAAAAAGTATACTTTCACTTTGTTACTTTGACACAGGCAACTTAGTTACTCCTTTCAAATTAAAAAATTAATTTAATTCATCATTTACGGATTATCTGGTTTTGGCGTGTTCGAGAGGAACAACGGTATATCTTTATGCAGATGTGTCCGCCAGTGGACGTGGAGCTGCAAATTTATGCCCGCAGTTACAATATTCTGTCACAGGATGACACGCCAGGATCAGTTATTGAATGTCACAACTGCCAGTGAACTCATAGAAGAAGTGTCTCTTCATTCATCTGTACTCTTTTTATTTCAGTGGGACTCTCCAATATAATAAAGGTGAAACTAAATAATGCTCTTGTGCATTGTTTTGTCTGTCACAAACGAGAGATGTTGCGGTACCACCTCTGACACCGGAGCAGAGCAGGGTTTGTTTTCAGCCAAAATACACTATATAGAGAGCAGAGAGCCCCCACCCTCCCCACAACAAGTTACAAGTCAGTTCATCTAACCCTAACTGTCCAAAGCTGTTAAACTGAGTTAAAAAATGGTCCATAACGCAAGTATCCTGCATAATTCCTCGACTTTAATCAGCAGCTATTGTATAAAAAAAAAAGAAAATAAGTGATGAAGTGACTACCTGATTTCGGGCTTCCACTTCCGGCTGCTCTTTGACGCATGCACACAACAGCAGCATTCGCGTGCGTGTGTGGAAAACATGATTACGGCGCTGCAGTTTCACCTGGCAACAAGAAATACTATTTTCTGATAGTCTAATAGGTTGCTGATTCAAGCAGAGCAGTCTGCCTTAGCCTCATCTATTCATAGGTTACTAATCTCTTTTATATATAGTCTATGTTACTAATGTGCGGCGATTTTATCACTTCTTAGCGTGAGAAATGATATGTGTGGCGTATGAGTGTGTGAACTTACTGAAATGGGTGTGTCTCACGCTCAATGCTTGAGACTTTAGAGCCCTGAAGTGCGATTAGTCACTTTGTTTATTTTATTTTCATCTTTTTACTGCGGATACGTGAAAGAGATTCTCAATCTTTTGGTAACAAGTGCATTCTCTCAAACATAAGCCACGCAGTTCTTGTCGCGATGACTGTGCCCTCTGGGTGGTATTCCTTTATGGCCCAGGAATTCAGACGATCCGAATTAATTTTTCAGCACTGTCCTGGCAGTATGTTGATTCCTAGCTGCAAACTTCGACAGCACGGCGCTGATTAGAGTTACTTAATTCATAGCGAACACATGTAATGAATCAGAGTGCAGGCCTGACATCTTATGCTGACCAAGTTTTTCTTTTGCCTTTTTCTAGTTGCTCAATCCCCCCTTAACTAACAAACTGTCACCGTAGTTGCGCAGATAAATCAAAGAATACCGCCGGTTTCCTTAACACAATGCAACTTTTGCCATTTTTCAAACCAACCTCATTGAAAGGATCTGTCAAATCACATCGTGTCGGACTTTCTTCCAGGAAATGCAGTGCTTGGCTGGAAGGATCCGAAGTGCACGTCAGCGCTAAAGTTAATGGTCCACTGATGATGCTCTTCACCGGAGTGACAAGCTAACTGGTGCTCGGTGCAAGCGATTGCGGTGACAGTATTGTTGGTTAACCCTAGAACACTATTGCTAAAATTAGTAACACCATCACTAACGCCGGGTGATTTTCCCCGATATAGTAAAATACCCAATAAAAAGTACTTGTCATCAAAATATGACAATACATGACAAATTAGAGTAGTGTTCTTTTATTTTCAACTGTGCCATGTCTAACAAAATGGAAAAAAGTACCCTGAGTTAAACAAAACACCCATGGCTTCAAAGATGTCAAAGACAATGCTGAAGCTACCCAGGGACCCATAACACTCAGACAAACGCAACATAATGAAAATCACGTAAACACCTTTGCTCGGGTAAAAATCACCCGCCGATAGTGTTCTAGGGTTAAGTCTATCATCTGTAATGTTATTTTCATCACTGTCCTTGTGTCCACGAGTAACGCAAGTGTTTGTATCTTTAGTTTTCTTTTAAATATTGTTTGGAGGGGAAAAACGTATCCCTCTCTGTTGGCTGTTGTTGGCCGTTTTTACTTCCCACTGTGTTTATGTCTGCGCATTCCACTTCCTTGAGAAAGCGTTCCCTCAATACATAATTTAAAATGTAAAAAAAATTCAACCCAGATTTTTTTAAACAAAGGTTTTAGACATAGATTGTACAAAACCGTTTTAACCCCATTAATGTTTTTGTTTTTCTGTCTTAATTTTGATGCCCCCTGAATCAAAGATTCGAGGGCATAGTTTTTCACCTGTCCGTCCGTTCGTCCGTCTGTCTGTCTGTCTGTCTGCTGCAGGGGCAAAAAAAACTTTAACCTACAATACTTTAACCTGGCCGCTGGGGGAATCGGTGTTCCACGAATGCAGCTTGTTAATGTTTAACGTTACAGTTACATTGAGAATGCTGTAAGTCTGCAGCCGCCACCTGGTAGTGCTGCGAAGGGAGCGGCGCCTTTGTACACTGTAACACATTAAATACGAATACAAACGTCAACGCGAGGCCAGCCAATCGTCGGCCGACCAATTGTTTAAGTTCTTCCCCGCCGGCCGACCAATCGCTGAACTTCTACCCCGCCAGCCGACCAATCGCTGAACTTCTTCCCCGCTGGCCAGCCAATCGTTGAACTAGATCACTCAGGCTGCTAGTCAGTCACTCACTCACTCTGCGACATTCGCCTTTATAGGGGCCGGGCTGCTTTTCGCTGCCCTGCCCAACAAAAAACAGAATAACATAGAAACACATCTTTGCTATAAATGTGCAAAATTATTTGTGAAGGGATATACCTATTCAAATTCGACTTCCTACAAAGTACCCTTCCCTTAGCCTTGATTACAGCCTGACATATCCTGGGCATTCTCTCCGGTTTTTTACAAAGCTTCCTGGTAACTCATTCCAGGCTTTCAAGAGTTGCTTCATGAGGTCTTTTGAACTTGATGGGGGGCACTTCTCTGACTGCCCGGTCAACTTCATCCCACAGCAACTCCGCTTGAATTTCAAGATGTACAGTTGTTAGCGAGCAACATTTTTAGTCAATACAAGTGTCAAAGTGTGTGCTTTTGTTGCTCAAAATTAACTTTAAGATGACGACAAATCAGCCAGATTCTGAAATATGCTTTGTATTGGTAATATTTTGGCCTGTAGTGTACAATTTTCCATATTGTTGATATCAGTCTGGATATGGAATAAGAGTAATATTTATGCTTCAATTTAGTTCTATAATTAATCCGGTCTGTCCTTCCCCTCTCCTTCCAGGCTCTGTCTCTGGGCCATGGAGAAACCCAACCCAGTCACCTGACTCACCAGCTTCAAAGGTATTGCCCGCAGATCAATATCACCTGCATTAGAACAGACCACAAGTCGGAAATGCAAGCATTAACACAGCCCACCTTGCCTAAAAACTCTAGCATCAGCCCTGCCATCAAAGTAATAACATCAGAAATAGCACTACCTTCATAATGATGGCAACAGTGTTGACACTGTCAGTCAGTATGCTAGTAATGCCAGCTTTTGCATTGCCACACTTGCCAACAAAACGAACTTTGACCCTGACCACAGGTTTAATTCACTGTCACTTTGACTGTCTGGGATTGGTGCTGTACTGGTATTAACCCTTGGAGTGCTAAATATGAATGGAGTTGCTCAATGATGTAAGATATGAAATTCAGAGCTGTTAAAAACCTTTCATGTGACGACTCGCTTAATAGAGCTCCCGCAGGGGAGCTCTTTTAAACAGGTTGCCACGTGATAGGTTTTCAACTGAACAAGATAAAATTAGAAATTTAATTTTGAACATTTATTCAGGGTTAATACACATGGGCGAAGTGGCTCTATTTCAGGATCAATGGACTCTCATGAACCCTCAGTTTAAGGCATCGTGAGTTATAAGCATAATGCAGTCCTGTAACTGGCTTGGGTGGTCAGACTCTTTACCATACTGCTTCCAAGGCAGCTGTTGCTGAAAAAGCCTCGAATTTACTACCTTTGTTGGACCATTTCAAAATGCGCTTTTTAGTGTGAGAATGAGGGCCAGTAGACCGCATTTCCAGTCTTACTTACACCCAATGCAATTGCTTGCACAGTGTGTTGTTAGAATTACAGGCTATGCTAGCCTGTGACATTACTAAAATACCATCAGGCATTAGGCTAGCACTAGTGGTTTGTACCTGGCACTATGGAGAACTCAGATAAGTGCGCGTCCACAGGTTGCGTATCCAGCCCTCCAGCCCACCGCCTACACATCCCAGCAATCACCTGTTCAGACAGCCCAATCAGAGCCCGCCCCCTGGCACTTCAGGAATGATGCCGGGACACGGTGAGCTCGAAACATGGACGCTTTTGATTTTTTAGATTATTTTGTATGGAAAATATTTTTTGCTACTTTCTTGTACTTACAGAGGTTGTCTTAAAATATCTCACACCATTCAATGCGCGTTTTCATATTTTTACAAAAAATTACATTTACTGCTGCATTTATATATCCTTATCCTGTACATTTGCAGAAATTAATAACATTTTTGTTTCATTTCATTGGAAAACCTAAACACAGAAAATTACTTTCAGGTATTTTTGTCTAAAAATCTCAGTCTTACTCTGTGTGCCTGTTGCCCATATAGGCCCCGTCTGAATCTGAATTTTACACCCATGACCTGCTTTCTGTCTGCCCATCCCTCCTTCGCTTCTGCAGGTGCTCAGCCCTCAGTGCCATATCAGCATAGTGCCGCCCTCTTCCAGGCCCCCAGTGGAAGCCCGCCCCCCACAGCCCTCCCCCGCATGGCACTGCCCCAGCAGCAGCCCGGTCTCCCCCGCACCGTTGGTATCCCCCAGCAGCAGGTGACCATTCAGGTCCAGGAGGCGGAGCTGGGGGCTGCAGCCCAGCGGCAGGGCTACCTGTCCACACCCTGCGGTCACAGAGTTCTGGGAAAGCAGTTGAGTGCCGACAGCGCCGAGACTCACAGGTGATTGGCTGTCCCTGCGCTGCTGTCCATTCTGCCGGACTTTCATTGGTCAACTTTTCATCCACAGCAGATTTTTGCTCCCTTGCAAAGATGTTTTTTTTTTTATTTTTTTGATTCTTATCTTTTTTGGACTGTTCTTGGACTTTTTATTATGGATTTGTACTTCTTATTTCCCATATTGTCTTTCTTTTTTTTTTTTTTTTTTTTTTTTTTTTTTTTTAAACAACTCCCTGGTATTCTGATTGTCCTGGGTTATAGCACATTAACAAAAGTACGATTTAGAAGTGAGTGGAGCCTTTTCAGTTCACAGAGTGCCGTATGTTCAATTAGTAGTCTGAAAGCTACTGTCTTAAGGAAGAGAACATTCCAGTAGTGTTGCATCTCAGCTGAAGCAAACAAAGACTCAGTCCTATAGAGCTCTGCTGCAAGGCCGTGCTCAAATCTGAAGGCATCTCCTCACTGCTCAAAACCTGTGACTTATAAGCTGACTGACAACCGGAAATGTGAGTAATAGAAATATACAACCTAGTTAGAAGCTGAGATGTAGGTCTTAAATCTAGCTGGTAGAGCCTAAGATGTGTTGCTGTAGATCATACTCACCAGAGGCTGGGCAGGTTTTTGCTCTCTAGTGGTGTGTCTCTGTATTAGTTACTTGTGGACATGCATGTTTCTGCATGCATCTTACATAAAATAATTGGTTCCTTTTGGAAATGTCTTGCTAAGATAACCTTGCCTAAATATCTTTGCCGTAATACCCTTAGGTGATTATATTTCACTAGACTGAATCCCTTTAGCTAGGTTGTGTGTCTTCATTGTCCAGATGTATTGGCCCTGTCTGTAATCAAAATTGACTGTCCTAGTTGATTGAAAGGAGTTCTATGGTTCCTTACACTTGCCCTACTGTTGGGTCAATTATTGTTGGTAGCACTTCTTTTTTTAAATTACTATACTGATGGCTTGGTTCTCCCCCGATGTGTTTAGCCTGGCCTGCTACCAGATTTGAGTTAGCCTGCCGTTGATGAGATATGTCAGGCAGCTCATGTATTTGACAGTTAAGGATCAAATGTGAACGACATTTAATTTTATTATACCCCCGCTACGACGTAGTCGGGAGGGTATATAGCGCTCCGCGCGTCTGTTCGTCTGTCCGTGTGTCTGTGCATCCGGATTCGTTCAAACATAAAGCGGGGGTATGTGAGCTCTGCTCGCTTCTACACTTGTTGTACACTGCCCGGCCAAAAAAAAGTCACCGTTTGGAAATTATTGAAAAAATTCTATAATTGGATAATTATTGCGGTTATTAATATGTTTCAGCTGGCAATAACCATTTTAACCCTGACTGATGAAGCAAGTCGCTAGTTATTTCTTAAAAAATCATGTCGGAGACACATCCTTTGATGGTGGAAAAGATTTTACATAATTTCAGAATGGGCAAGTTATTGGCCTGTATTTAGCAAAGAAAACCATGAAAGGCAAAAATAAGTATGAGGAATCATTTTCACAAACAAATTTTCCACCACAAATTCCTGACCTTAAACGCATTAAAAGTTACTGGGATGTGCACAAGAAAGACTACCGAGTGGTTCAACCACTATGTCGAGAAGACAAGATCTCAGCCAAAAATTATGGCATTTCCGATCTAAAATAAATGTTCTGGCATTGCATATAGTTGTCAAAACAATGGCAAGACGAATATGCACTGTAATCAAAGCTACAGGAGTTCCAACTAAATATTTGAGTCTGCGACTTTTTTTTTTTGGCCGGGCAGTGTATATTGTATCCTTCCAGACACTTAATCACACTGGTTTCTTCTGCATGCTTAGCATTTGCTGAGTTTTTTTTTTTTTTCCTGTGACAAAACTTTGAGTCCTGTAAAGCAAGAACACTTGGAAGGAACGTTGTTTACACGTCTGGCAGTTTGGAAATGGTCGTGGAATGCATTTGCGTCAAAACATAACATTAATCACCAAATTATATTTTTGCCGTTGCAAAGACTATTGCTGCCTCAGGAATGTATATTGAAGCAATTTACTTGTAGCTGGATGAATGTTTTGTTGTTATGTATTAATGCCATTAAACCCTGTGTGTAGTAGGGACATGGGTTCATAGTTCTCTCTCTGGCCTATTTTTCTCAACAGTCGAAGTCTGAGTCGGTTCCAGTGTTCTACAGGCTATGACCCAAACCAGTTCAGCCCACACATCTTTGGGGATGGCGGGCGGGTGACTGCAGGGGGTGGAGTGGTGGGTGGGTACCCCTACCTGCAGGGTACATCCCTCAAAGTTCCGGGTCTAGAGGCCTACCAGGCCAGCAGCGGTGGCTCAGGAGTGGCTGTGGGGTACGGGAGCCCTTCGGCCCTACAGCAGGCCCTTCTGTCCCCGACCCCCCCGGAATACCGACCCTCACAGCACGTCACCCCCACCCTGCAGGGCCTGCTCTCGCCCCGTCACTCCCTCACTGGCCACGCCGACCCCCGCCTGCCCCCCCAGGACCTGGCGGCCCTCCTAAAGAGGCAGAGCCCCCGCCCGGCCCCGCCAACCGGCCCTCCAGCCGGCGCCCCCCAAGACTACAATGAGCTGCTTCTGCTGCGCCACCTGAGCCAGGGGGGAGAGGCCCTGGAGCCCACAGCCAGCCCACAGCACTTCCACCACCTGCTGCAGATTCGCACGCCTGACTGCCCCCCTCTGCAGCTGCCCCACTCGGAGAGCATGGAGGAGGATGAGCCCCCCGGCTACCAGGAGGGCCTGCTAGCCAAGGCCGTGGCCTGCGTGGAGGGCCACGAGCTGCTTGGGCCCCCACCGGTGGCAACACCCCCCTACGGCACCCCTACGCACAGACACCCATACATGCGCAGCGCCACAGCCAGAGGTAGGCACTTGACTCTTTTAGTATGCTTTCTCTGTGCCCTTCCGCATACTGTATACTGCCCACAGAATGCACTACTCACGCAATTTACATCTACAAGCCGGTCATTACTTCAAAATTATTGCACACTTGAGTGGTGTTCTGCGTGAAGGGCTGTTAACACTTAGGGTTGCAATAAATTTAAAAATTTATTTATTGTATCCCCGGACAATGACTCGGGGATGCTGTGGTTTAGCAATCATCGCGGCGCTTCCCTCATGCTGCTTCTCTGTCTACAGAAATTTGCTTGTGAGCGCTCTTGCCCACAAATTTCAAGTTTTTCAAGTTAATTCATATTTGGCATGGGCTTTGTTTGTGGTAAGGTCATGAAGCCCATCGATTTTTGGTGCAGTTTATTTAGGCGGTCCTGGGAGACTCGTCGACCAAGGGGTGACCGGTCAATTTTTTATTTATTTTTTTTTGTTTTTATTATTATTGTATTTATGTAATGAGTACCACATGCATATGCTTTGCGTTTTTGTGTTTGTGTTTTTGTCCAAAATATGCATTTATATACTATTTACTTCCGCCACTTTTAGCTTATGTTGTTTTGAAACAGCTGAAATTTCTTGTGCTGTGGTCCAGAGTGCGGTAGTTAGTTCTTTTTTTATACCCCCGGCATATAATGCGGGGGGATATAGCGATCAGTGTGTCTGTCTGTCCGTCCGTCCGTCCGTCTGTTCGTCCGTCTGTAATAAAATCGTCTCCGGACCAGAACTCGAAAACTATACCACTTACAAACACCAAATTTGGTTTGGAGCTTCTCCTTATGGTCTAGTTGCGCCTTTTGGGGGTTTCTGTCCGTCCGTCTGTCCACACAACCTGTACGTTACACAATCTACAGCCGGGGGGGTTCCGCCATTGCCAGATGGCGCTTGTTGTTTTTTGTTGCTATGAAGGAGCTGTGGGTACTGATTTCACAGTGTTGTTCCACTTGTGTGGTCGTTTTCCTGTTCTTTCACCAAACTCGCCACAGATTTTAATGGTTATGTTGATAAACAGAAAAAATATTCGATATTAGCCTTCACTTCCGATATTTGTACTTGGTGACTCAAAGTTTGTTAAAAGCCTGGAATTAAAATGTGGCGAATTAATACTCTGTCAAAAAGCTATCATGTTTGAAACTAGTTCACAGGCGTGCATTTATTGGAAAATAATACGCACCCTGGGAATGTCCTTCAGCTAATCACAATTGAGCATTCAACAGACCCGTGGTATAATGCACTATAATGTACCATTCTGTATTTTATCTATAAGAGTATTGTGTTCTGATTGTGCCATACATTCTATGTTAATGCAGAATATTGAACAATTTTTCGTATATGTGCCATGTATTATATGAACACTTCACTCCATACTTCATAATTCACTTGGTGTATACTATAGATTTTGTGGATTACTTATCTGAATACAGTGTGCGCTACTTCTACAAACACCGTACAAGTGAGTCGCCCACTTTACGGTATTTAAAATACACCCACATCCACAATATCCAGTGCAATATTCATACTCTTGTTTCATTACTCTGTTCCTCCCTCATACTGCATGCACGCTCATTACCTCCGCCAAGGAGGTTATAAAATCACCTGAGTTTATTTGTCTGTGTGTCTGTTTGTCTGTTAGCAGAATCATTCGAAAACTAGTGATCAGATTTTCATGAGAATTGGTGTACAGGCGCATCTTGATCCAAGGAATACCCCATTACATTTTGGTACTCATTTGGATCAAATTCTGGATCCTGGATCCAGAGGATAAATTCAAATCAATATATCTCCAGAATTAATGACTGGATCTTCATGAAAATTTAGCCATGGTGTATATCTATCTATTAGCAGAACAAAACAGTAAAGTTTGGTCTGATCCATATCAAATTCTGGATCCAGACGGAAAATTCAAATCAATACATCTCCAGATACATCTAATCAATACATCTAATGATTAGATCCTCATGAAAATTTAACCACTGGTGTGCGTTATCTACAGAACAACACTGTAAACTTTGGTAGTGATCCAGATCAAATTCCGGATCATGGATTCAGAAGAAAAATTCAAAGCAATATATCTCCAGAATTAATGATCGCATATTCTTGAAAATTTCATTCATATTATAAATGATATCTTAAATATAGACGGCGCTGGGTTAGTGTTGGATCCTGTTGTGGGTTAAATGTCTTCCTTTTGTTTCCATGTCAACTCTTGGCGGAGGTCAGAAATCTCTGATTGCTCTTATTCCATATTGTATCCCTCGGTCAATCACTTTTTTAAAACTTTTAACCCATTGATTTTATGCAGACTCCTCTGGGAATGAGCATGTGGAGTGTGGGCCCCCGGGGCAGACCATGGAGCTGCCCGATCATAATGGTGTGGGATTTGTGGCTCGTGGTCCCCAGGCAGAGGGGTACCGGGCCCGCGGGCACCTGCAAAGGCACCACACCATCCAGACCGCCGATGACGCCTATGTGAGTTTTTTTGTGCGTGTGCTTTTGGGTGTGCGTGCGATTGCTGCTACGGGCATGCATGTATATGTGGGTGTGTTTGAAGCATTCCTACTTCCTGTTTTTACCTCTCATTTCTAGCCCCTTCCTCTGTTTCTGTCTCCATGTAATGAGATTTACTGCGCACAGCGCCCTCTAGGGCTGTGGAGGACTGGGGTCTCTTCCCTTTCTCTCGCTCGGTGTCGCTGACATTGGGTTTCACTCCGCTCTACAGGATCAGGCGGAGTCCATGGCGGGCATGAGCCTATTGGCTGGGAAGGCGCTTAGCTCCGCCCGGATGTCTGACATCCTCAGCCAGTCATCTCTGTCGGGGAGCCAGCAGCTTCACCACCGGGAGGAGTCGGGTAACGGTGTTAGCCCCTGTATGGGAGCATAGCATTAAACACAGCTAATGGTCGGTTTTACCAGAGTGGAGGAACTGGGCTTAACTGCGCTAAAGATTTCCTTTTTTCCTTTTCCTCTCCTCTCTGTCTAATTGCTCTTGTTCCCTCTCTCTCTCTCTCCCTCTCTCTCTCTCTGTCTCTCTCTGCCTCTCAGTGTGTGATGTGGAGGGAGAGCTCCATGCTCCTGCTTGTTATCCCTCCTCCTGCACCAGTGACATGCTGCTGAGCTACAAACCACCTGACCTTCAGTACAGCATGGAGCAGGCAGGGGTCTAACACAGGTGTGTGTGTCTGTCTGTCTGTCTTTCTGTGTGTCGGTATGTATGTGTTAGTATGTGTGCATGTATGTTTATTTGTGTATGTGTACCGGTGTGTGTGTGTGTGGGTGGGTGCATGTGTGTCTGCGTGCGTGCCCTGTGTGCTGTGTTTCTTGCATAAATCGGCAGTGTTTCTGCATACTTATTGTCGTACCGTGAATGCAGGTGACCTCATGTCCCATTTCTCCACCCCCCAGGGTCGTCTGTAGTGTATAAAGGTCCATTTCGCCACCTGTGTTGAGCAGCATCTCGCCAAACCACCATTGTCTGTCTCCAGGGGGCGCTGTGTCAGTCCCAAGAGTCCTTGAGCGATGGCTGGGGGTTTGGGGTGAGGGTGGTTGGACTGGGTGGGGGCCGCGCCTCCAGCATTCCACACGCCCGCCCACCGATCATTGTCATTGGCCCTTCCCCCCTGGGCTCCCTGTCCCATTGAATAGCTGGGATTCTTCGGCTGTCTTCGGCGGCGCCCCCTTTCCCGTTTCCCCCCCTGTCCAGGAAGTGCAAGCTACCAGTCCAAGCTACCAGTCATCTCTTCCCTGCAGCGTCGTCACAGCAACATGCTCATGTGCCACATTTTACAGACTTACACACAGTGAAGTACTCTATCGTATGCACACACTCGCGCGCGCACACATTCTCCATAGTATTCAGATAAACCTGGCTTATTGTGAGAGTGTCTATGTAGCACTGCTCACCTCGCCACCCTCCCCCCTCCACCCTTGCTCTATCTAAGTGGACCATTCCGGAGTGGGCTGTGTGCTCAGAGCCCTATGGAGCTTGGGGCTGGAGTAGTCCATTCCACTGAGCTGGCGGGGTGGGAGGGGGGGTAGGGCTCGCTCGGTCACGTGCTGCAAGACTGAAAGGACTGCAGTCCAGTGACACGAAGATTGCACTGGACAACCAGCTCTCTTCCTTTTTTTTTTTTTTTTTTTTTTCTTTGGGTCAAGTTTTTTGTTTGTTCGTTTGTTCTTTTTTTTTGTTATTCTTAATCTTTTTTAAACTACATTTTTACTGCTAATGTTCATGTAGGAATTATGATCGTTATTGTTATGATTATTGTTATGGCATTTCCTTTCAAAAAAAAGTTCATTATTATGATTATAATGATGATTATTATAAATATTATAATAAGAAAAAAAAACAGTTGTGTTGTAAAGAAGAGAACGCTTTTGTTCTCGTTACTTGCGTAATTCTGCACTTTTTCGTTCGACTGGTCACCCTCCAGTTCACGTTCCTCTCTTTTCTATCTTGCTCCCGACCTTTGCCTCCCTCCCTCCTGCCTTCCCTCTCCTCTCCAGCGTCCAGAAGGCTGTACTTCCAAATCTCCGCTCACTCCATCTCCCCGGCTCCCGTCTTCTCCCTCTCTTACACCAGTGACAGTGTGTGGCATTGTGAATTCACTCCTGAATCTGTACAGTCATGTTTCGGCTTCTTCGGCAGTTTCTGTTCATATCCATGCCTGTTTTGTTTCTTCGTTTTTGTTCTTGGGGGATGGGAGCGTTGGGGAGTTTATCATTATTTTTATATTAATATTAATATTCATGTTTGTATTTCTTTGTCTTCAGGTTTTTTTTTTTTTTTTTTTTTTTGGTTTTCCTCTGAAGAGATTTTTAGCCAAAACAGGAGAGGGTGAGGTGGAGAGGATGTCCTTCCTGTGAGATGTTTGTGATGATGATTGCTCCGTTCGCTTTTATCATAATTGCATTTTTATAATTTTTTTTTTATTTTAATTTTTTTTTTTTGACATGAAGCCAGGCATTGTAATGTATGTTGCTGATATCATTTCAAAGACTATGTTTCATATTTTGTTTTTTTTTTGTCAGTAGGGGGCGATGTTGCATTGGGTTGATTGAGATGGGGATTTGGACTATTTGGGGGGAGGGTGTGTGAGTCTTCGCAATTGGAATATAAAGTGAAACATATCAATGGAGGCTGTGGGCGGAGGCGGTCAGGATTGTTTGGGGGGGGGGGGGGGGGGTGTTCTTTTTGGTCTATTACCCGTCACAGCTCTCTGCCTCCAATTCTCAGTCTTTCTCCACCACGGGCTCTTTCACAGCCCTACACCGGATTTGGGAAATGGACCCTTTGGCTTCAATACTGTAGGTGGGGAGGGGAGGGAGGGGGGGGGAGTTCAGCTTAAGTTCGTGGGGATGGATCCCCTCCAAACCACCCCCCGCCCACCAAACCTGTTGCTCGCATCCCGAATGCAGCGCCCCACTCTGTGCCAACGTATCAGAGTGATGACTCCAACTAGCCCCCCCCCCCCCCCCCTGAAAAAAAACCACCACCTTCCATTGTGGCCGACCAAGGAATGACTGTGGTTCTCGCTATCGATTCCCGCTCCACCGGTTAGCGACGACGTGAGGTTTCCGAAACACTGTCCGGCCTCATCTTCCCATCGCCTCGGCTACGCTGTCCTTCGTTTGCACGTCATCTGCGACTGGAGAAGAAGCCTTCGGAACAAAACTTCCTGTTCTCCCTTAGGTCGCCATGGAAACGAGGGCAGCTGGGCCGTGCCACTGTAGAACGGGGGGTGAGGGTGAGAGAAATCTGTCCTAAAGCTTGAAATTACCATGCAGTATATTACCCTGGTGGAGATTACTGTTATACTGACACCCCTTCTGTGTAGTAATGGCCAAATGAAGGGGAACACAGAAGGGACCCCCCCCCCAATTTCTCATACCTCACTTTTTGTGACAGTTTGTGGTCAGTTTGTGCGTTTGCTGACGACAATCTGCCCTCCCCTTCTCATTTCATCTCTGTATCTGTTCCCTTCGGTCCGGAGGGCACAGCTTGTCCACTGTATCGCTGACCTCTGTCTCCTTTCGTTTTGAGTTCTGTCATTTTCTCCTTTGTTTTTTTTTGTTTGTTTGTTCTGTTTCCTTTTTTTGTTGAAGTACAAAAATACTAAAGTGCGACAATGACTAAAAAAAAAAAAAAAAAAGAGATCCCAACCAAACTAAGATGAATAAATATATATATAAATAAAGAAATGAAAAAATTAAAACGTGTGATGCAGACTCTGAATGATTTTGTGAATGTATTTTTCTTGGGGTGAGGGACGGGGCGGGGGGATGGGGTGAAAATTTCTTGTCCTCACTCCAAAGTTTGAACATCTGTACAAGATTAATGTATAAACGATGCACTTTTCTGCACCTAACACATAGCCAGAGAACCATATGAAAATGGAAATGCACTACAGAATTAAGCACTTTGATAAAATGCCGACCGGCGAGATGGCTTGTCTGCTTAATTTGTGGGGCGGGTGTGTTTGTGCTGGATATCATGGACTAGTGGCAAGCACACACCTTGGACAGTTTTCTGGTCCATTGCAGGAATCCTAAACCATCAAGCGGTCATGGGCTATTTAGAGTTCCCAATTAGCCTGACCCGCATTTCTGTGCACTGTGAGAAAAACGTGAGATGCTGAGAACATGAACTGCTCACAGGAAGCTCCCGGGTCAGATTCTGTCAGACAACCGCGACATCCTGCCATTCAAGAGACTGAGTCACCCTAAATATTATCGGTTTTCAGGTGAAGTGATGCACAATATGACATCCATGAAAATTAGCCCAGCATGAAAACAAAGCTGGTCGTGTGGACTAATTATATGCTAGGATCAGTACCACTTCCCTGCCTTAACAGCATCTTAGGTTCTTCAGAAACTTGCTGCGAACACCTTTCGCAATCAGCTCCCATTTTGTGAAAGGTAGCACTTGAAGTATCTGCCATGTATGTCAAAATTCTCCATCTTGGCTCTGAATAATATGTCGGCAGCGTACAATGCCTGAGGGGATGTAGATGCCTGCTCGAAGTGGAGAAGTTCATTCGGGGACACCGAAAGGGGCTGGTGGCCAAGCATGCTTTTAGAGGAGAGTCCCTGTCCATGGCACTGCAGTGGGCTCTGGCATCAGCTTCTGCTGCCTGTCCGTGCGCTAGCCTGCACTGCAGAAGCATTTCAGTCCACAGAGCGCAGAGGCGATGCTGCGTCGTGCGCGTCTGTGTGGAGCAGGTGATTAACAGGGGGGTGCTCCTGATGCGGGGAGAGTTTTTGGACGGAGAACTGATGTGCTGACTGATGCGTCCCCCTGGGAGACTCGCAGAGATTAATGGGTTGAGTTTGATCAATACTTCAGCACATTCAGTGCGGGAACCAGGTCTTCCTCCCCCCCGCCCCTCCTCCCTATGTGTTTGGCGGCGGTATGCCTGCCTGCGTCAGATGGTGCTAGCGGATGCAGCTGCAGAGGAGCCGGGCTGTGCAGTCAATCCAGGGGCCGATAGCGCGCAGTGATGCAGACTCCGCCGGGCGACCCTATTCCCCGCCAAGCCAGAGCACGTCGCTTGTAGGTACAGCCTCCACAGGGTTTTTGTATGTGTGTGTGTGGGCTTGTTTATTTTTGAGTGCATGTGTGTGTTTATGTTTGCGTGTATTCATGTATGTGTGTGTTTATGTTTGTTTGCCCTTACGTTTGTGTGTATGCACGTATGTGTGCATGTTTGTGTGTGCATGAGTGTGTATATTTGTGCATATCTCAGTGTCTGCAGCTGTAGCCATCAGTGTGTGAGCATCTGCAAAGTGTTAGTATTTCGGTTTCTATGACCATTTTTGTCTCAGCATTTTTGTGATTTTCATGCGTGTCAGTGAATGTGCCTGTCTCTACATTTTCATATTAGTGTGTTTACGTGTAGCAGGAGACTCTAACGCACGTTTGCATGCCTGCCTGCAGATGAAAAACAAGCCATTAGCCCACTTTGTTGATGGCACTTGCTCTATGGCTTTTTGCTGGCTAAATTGTATCTGCTGACGTACATCAGTCCCCCTCCTTGCCTGCTGTAAACACCATTATTGATATCTGAGCTGATCGGCTAGTACGGACTCTGCCTGGATCAACTCCAGAGGTCTAAGTCCAGCCCACCAACAGTGTAAATGACCTCCGTTTTCCTCTTACTGTAATTTACTCCCGATTTACTGCTCTGGGTTCTTACAGATCCAAAAATTGATGTCACATGCCCCACCCCCTCTCAATGGCTGCATTACACCTTTCCCCCTCCTTCATAAAGTGATGGTAATACCTATTAAGTACTTTGCACGGTTCCCATTCCCATGACTGCTTCTAAAACCAGAGTGCCAAGGGCCTGAAGGTTGCCGGCAGTTACAGCTCCAACAGGAGAAAAGTAACTGGCATTAGTCCGCAGATTCACAAGCAAGCCAACACGAATTCTTGCGAAAGCAACACGTTGTCTTCACGATATTGGCGTTAAAAAGCTCCTGCTTGGACAATTTCGGCAGTGATTTTGAATGGTCCGGTACCGCAGCGAATCAATTCACGATTCTTTTAATCAATTCTCCATGAAAGAAGAGAACTGATTCGCAGTTCAGTGAGAAAGGGGTTTTAGTAACCATTATTGGGCAACTCGACTGAGCAGTCACACTTTTTCATGAGTGACAGACAGCAACATTTCTGCCATTTAGCAAAAATATTATTTTTAAGAAGTCTACATGGTGAAATCCGATTAGATTTTTCTCTAACCTGAACGTTCACTGTCGTCTGCTGTCAGTTTGTGAAGTGCGCCATCTTCTCAATTCACTTCTGATTCTTAATCCGCTTTCAAACAATGATTTTTTTTTTTTTACACAACACTGCCACCGAGTGGGTCTAATTAGTATTATTCTTTCTATTCCATGATGCTAATTGGAACAAACATCCAAAAATGGGTTTTGACCTGTTTTTATTGCCGCAGTTGATTGTGAAATAAGGTCGACCAATGCGGTTACAATGCCTGTAAAAATTGTAATTATATATAGGTTAGTGCCTAATGCATACTCATTTCTAAAGACATTATTAAACGAGGAAATAAATAGATTTTGTCACATAACCTTGAGCTTGAAGACCAAAGTCAAATCCAATATGGTGTGTTTGATCACCATACATGATTTGTCATTAATATCCAATACATACCGAAGATTTAAAGCCAACATTAAAGGACTTTTAGGCCTTTTTGTCATTACCTGGGCCTTGTTGTCAAATCCAATATATTGAATACAACCAGCATACATGATTTGCTATTAGTGCCCAATACATACCTAAGCTGTACAAACAATATTTAACAAATATGGGCCATTTTTGTCATATAACCTTGAGGCCCAACATCAAATTTGACTGACTGCCTAAGAATGTTCAGCATTCTTGGGTATGTATAGATTCCCCAAACATACCTGAGCTCTAATGACCTCCGCCAAGGAGGTTATGTTTTCGGTGGCGTTTGTTTGTTGGTTTGTTTGTGTACAACATAACTCAAAAACTTAAGGCCGGATTTTGATGAAATTTTCAGGGTAGGTGGGTATTAAGTCAAGGAACAGCTGATTAAATTTTGGCATATCTAGGCCAAAGTACTGCTGAGATATACGCCAAAGTTCAACATTTCAAGTCTTTCCAATGGGCCGGAGTTCCGATCGCCGTGCTTTTCGGTTTGCTGCCCCCTGGCGGAGGTCTGCGCTCTCTGAGTGCTTTTCTAGTTGCTATATTCAGCAAGTTACAGCAATTTTTGACATTTGATCTTGACGCCCAATGTTATATTCAACTTGCCGAGAATGTTTGGCTTACATGATTCCCTATAGGTGCCTCACACATACCTAAGCTCTCAATGCCACATTAAGCTGTTATAACACATTTTTTCCATTTAACCTTCACCTTGAGGCTCAAGGTGACATTCTAACAACCGAGAATGACTGGCATGCATGATTCCCTTTAGGTGCCTCATACATACCTAAGCTCAAAATGTCATATTAAGCAAGTTTTTGCACATTTTTTCCATTTGACCTTGACCTGGAGGCCCAAGGTCAAAAGTGACTGACTCAATATTTGGCATACCTGATTACTTATAAAGGGCGGCACGGTGGCACAGTGGTTAGCATTGCTGCCTCACAGCAAGAAGGTTGTGGGTTCGAATCTGGCCTGGGGCCTTTCTGTGTGGAGTTTGCATGTTCTCCCCGTGTTGCGTGGGTCGCTGGGTACTCCGGTTTCCTCCCACAGTCCAAAGACATGCATATCAGGCTAATTGGAGACATCAAATTGCCCATAGGTATGAGTGTGAGAGTGAATGGTGTGTGCGCCCTGCAATGGATTGGCAAGCTGTTCAGGGTGGGTTCCTGCCTTTGCCCGTAGTCAGCTGGGATAGGCTCCAGCTCGCCCCGTGACCCTAGTGAGGAATAAGCGGGTATAGAAAATGGATGGATGGATTACTTATAAATGCCTCATACCAAAGCTCTAAATGCTATATTTAGAGAGTTATAGCACAAAACACCCCGAAAAATTATGAAGTCCAGACACATTGCCTAGGTGGCGCTATGAATTAAGACGCCATTTACACCGTTGACGCAGGTCATGATACTGAGTCCATTCCTGCAATTAAAAAAAAAAATTCATCTGACAGTTTTTGAGAAAATTGCACCTAAGTGCCAAAAATGGCCATTTTCGACATAAAAATGGCCGCCAAGTCTAAACGATCGATTCAATCAAAAAAATTTTTGCTCGGGAATTAACTTGATGATCAATTTTATCACATCGTCAAATAAAAAAATCATCAGATCGTTTTTGAGATACGACTTTAAACGAACGATGCCGCCGGACGCAAAGTGATGACAATCGGTTACGGCCGGCAACCTAAAAATCAAACTGACTGCTGGTGACTCACGCAGATACAAAACCACTTGGATCGATAAAATGAAAGTTATGCTCTGCTTTTCAGTACCTGTGCAGATTGTCTGTCTCTGTTAATCACTTCCTCTCCTAATTTGTGCTTGACGGACCTCCTCACATCTTCCCTGCTCATATCTCTCTGTCCGTTCTGCTGCTCATCTGTCTGGGTGTAGGTCACCCCCTGCTGACTCATGTATATCGGTGTATGCCTTCTTACCAGCTCAATATTAATCTCTCTTACGTGATATGTTCGTGCATTTCACTGTTCCTCACTCAGAAAGCTTGAGAGTTGCTTTTCCAACTGTAAATTTTCATCTCATTCCCTCTGTTATTTCTCTTCATCAGTTCCTATGTGTCGGCTTAGGTCACATTGACAGAGTCACCCTGTAGTACTCAGGATGCAGTGTGTGGGTCAGAACCCGAGGCTGAACACTGCTGTGCTGCTGTTGCAGACCTGGGCTTGGGTCCGGACAGGTGAGAATCAGTGCCTCACACCCTGAGCCCACTGGCCCAACCGTACAGGTCCTACTGTCTTTTCTTCAGAGGAAAACTCATCAGCATATGATCCATACGCATAACATAGGAGACGATATCCCCGAAGGCTTTCTGCCAGAAAACTTTCACTCCGAAAGCCTTCCAAAGATGTGATTCACATTGCGAAGTGGTCTATTTTAACCCAACCCATGATCTTTTTCAAAACCTAACCATATAGTTTTGGTGCCTGAACTTAAAGTAGCCTAGTTCTATTGCCTAAATGCAACCAAGAAGTTTTGCTGCTTATAGGTGGGAAAACTACACCTCAGAACTGAAAATTATGAATAAAATTGAAAACAATGTAAACTGAAAGAGGAAGTAATGAATAAATGCAAGGTTTCGCATGAGATTTGAGCCTTGTTTATCTGCATAGGAGTCCTGTGCTTAATCCATTGCATACTACATCAACTGACTTCCTCAAGGCTTTCTGTCAGAAAGCTCTCAGGGCCAAATGCTCCCAATAGCTCAAATGAATGATCAAATCTTTGCCCAATACCAATTGCATTATCAAAAGTACTGAGATTATTTTTATTAGGGCTGTACAGAGTCAGTTAGTACTTGGACAGTGACATTGTATATAAAAATGACTGCAATTCCCACATGATTCACAAAATACAGTATTTATTCTTACTAGTAAATACTCACAAATTGAGGCTGACAGTTACTTCTTTACTGTGACTTACTCGCTGGTTTTAAATCCAGCAAACTGGAGTACACAGCCAAAAATCAAAAATGAGGTCCGTCAAAATATGGGCCGCACTGTACTTGCTATCATTTTGCACCCATAACAACTCATAACAGAAACATATCAGCCAAAAGAACATATTTATTTTAGAGTCCTTTTTTGGACTCCATATCTCAGTTTGACAACACCTAAACACTTAATTTCCATATGTAATTCAGAGTCCTGTTTGTGATTTCATATCTCCATTTTATAACACCTCAACAGTTTCCACAGCTACGCCCCCTAAGATTGACGGAAAGTTGCATTCCGCAATCACGCTCCACGAGAACGTCACCCATCAGTTCAACTGCCAAACAGAGGAGTGGAAGCCAGAAGCCCCGCCTCTACTGACCTGGTACCTGAATGGAGAGAGGCAGGAGGAAACATCGCACAGTCGAACAGGGCAGTTGCTGATGACATCACAGAAGGGGTCACGTGTGCTGAAGGGGGGAGTTAAACGCAACAGTACGTTCACTCTACGGGCCAGGAAGTGGGATCGAGACCTGGTGTGTGCTGTCTCAAACCCCCAACAGGGAGAGAGCTACAACGCCACCGTCATTCTCAATGTGCAGTGTGAGTTGTACCTGGACCACATCCCCGCTCTTATCACTGTCGCTCAGAGTTCAGCCCTCATCCTGCTCTCACAGCAACACCACTCAGCGGAAAATTCCGGCTCAAACCAGGCACTGTTGTTCAGGCTGGTTTTCTCTGTGTTCTTTGACATCTCCAACCGATCGACCAGCGGATAAACAAGAGAATCCTTTACTCCGTTCATGACTTAAGCCAACAGTTTACTTTTTAAGCTTTGCTGGCATTAACCTGCTGCAGACCAGCAAGAGTCAGAAACAAACCTGCCATGATCAGCTATAGGTCTCAATACTTTAAGCCATCTTAGAATCCCAGCTGATCTTGGCTGGATTTCTGCATCTTGCAAACTGGCACAGTTTCTAAGTCAGCAGGTAGAAGTTCGGTCCCCTAATTGAATTCAGGGGTAGTAGGAAAACACGGCAGGACTTAAATTTCCTGACTCGGAGTTTCCACCTCTATGACTATCATGCCTAGAGGTGCATGATGAGTTCTTAGATTCTCAGCCCTCCTTGTCGTTTTTTTTTTTTTTTTTTAATCTGACAGAGCATAGGCAGGTATTTGAAGGCATCCATATTAGGTTGAAAATGCTCTCCACAGACTCAAACTAACACCAAACTGATATGGACAGAAACATTACTCCATCATTGTGCAAAAAATACCATAAGGCATAGTCAGGGCCTAAAAAAGTTTCTCCCCATCTACTTTCTCACAGTTCTACCAGAAATTGTACGAGTAAATGCCCACTACAGTGACACCAACGGCCCCGGCCTCTCCCTGGTCCTCTTTGCCTTGGTTCGTTCCAACCCTCCCGCCACCATCACCTGGGTGGACTCGTCCGGCCGGCCGGTGGCCAATACCTCGGACTTCCTTGTCATGGACTCGCGTAGTTACCCCTGGCTGATGAACCACACTATGCGGGTGACTCTCAGCAGCCTGGCTGGGAACTTGTCAATTAATGCTAACAACAGCCTGGGAGCGTCCCAAAGCAATCTCACTCTTGCTGGTTAGTCGCCACATTTCCTCATGCTAGTATCTTGTGTAAGTGTCAGTGTGTTTCCTGGGCCTGTCCCATAAAATAGGATTGCTGAGTCAGCCAGATCATTGCTCAAACTAAGACCTGGAACTGCTCTTTTTTTTTACTTCAGTTCAAGTTCCAGATTTGCACAGTTTCCATTTTGTGCCTGTGCTTTTGTGATTAGCATTTTTGTGCTAATCATGCTGGCAAGTAATCCTGCTTTGTGGAACTGGTCCCTGATGTGAATTGCAGACAAAGGAAACCCTGCAGTTTTGGTGGCCAGGAAAAGAATGTTGTTGCAGCCTCAAAATGCTGAAAAATACATTTAATTTGAGTGTCCCATGGATTTTTATCACCCAAAATGATAGCATAAATGTTACGGCTAATGAAATTATACAGCCAAGAAATCTGCATAGCCAAATTGGTTTGGCCCAGTTCTGGCCCACATAATGCACTTACACAGCCCACTTCTGGCCCACATACAGCAAGAATGATGGCCCTTCTGTGGCCCGGATCTGGATTGGCGGAGTTGGCCCCACGCGTGGGCAAGCACAGGGACAATCGGCGCCACATGAGTCATACCATCACATCAATGGTTGCCATCATTGCCAGACCTGGCCCACATTCAGTTAACGGACCAATTGCCATGCCAGCAATCGCTTAGCAGTGTCGGATCTTGGCCAGATCCGGGCCAGACTCATTTGCTATGTGGAAAGGGTGTAAAAAATGAAAGACGGTCCTCGGCTCTTCTCGCTGTCTTTGCCCCTCTTCCCTGTTGCAGAGTTCCTGCAGTCCAGTGTTGAAGTGCCCATGCTGACCATCATCACCGGGGGAGCGGTCGGCTTCATCACCCTCCTCATCCTCACCCTGCTGCTGCTGTGTCTGCTCCACAAGACCAAGGGAAAGGATGCAGGTGAGCGGAGAAACTGTGGATAGAAGTTGGGAGATGTGCATGAAAGATGAAAACTAACTTTGAAAAAAAATATAGATTAAGCGAGGGGTGAAAAATGGAATTATGGAGATAACGGGAGGTTAAAAAGACTGAGCGAATATTTGTGATCCTATTTTGGAAAAAAAAGATTAGATCGCAATAAATGTAATTTGATTAATCCAGGTTCTTGTCTAGGTTCTGGAACCACTTCCATTCTGTGGAATGCTGGTTCTAGTCCAGTGTTCCCCAGCCCTCTCCAGGAGGCCCACCTGTCCTGCATGTGTTAGATCTCTCCCTGCTCCAGCACAGGTGATTCAAATGGTCAGGTTGTCATCAATCAGCTTTAGGGGTTGATTAACGAGCTGATCATTTGAATCACCTGTGCTGAAGCATGGAGAGATCTAAAGCATTCAGGACAGGTGGGCCTCCAGCAGAGGGTTGGGGAACACTGAGGTAGTCAATAGTTTTTGCCAGGTCACACACAGCTGTGAAGAACCAAGATATCATGACTAATTACATTTGAAGGGAATTATGTTAATTATCTTGCAGCAATGGCAGACATTAGGGTCTGGGATATATTACACAGTTCTTATTTTTGAAATGATCCGTCGGTTCTAGTTGACGCGTTAGATGGGGGAGTAATTGTTCGGCATAAAGACCTGAGCAACTTTGACAAGGCAGAAATAGTTACGGCATGACAACTGGGTTGGATCATCTTGACACAAGGCTTCTGAGGTACTTCTGGTCAGCTATGGTGAGCGTCGAATGACAGCGGTTTGAGGAAGGGCAAACCATGAGCCAGTGCAGGGTGTCAGACGACCAAGGCTTCCTGATTCCTTTGTGAGGCGACAAATGCTATCCTGGTCATGTGAACAGAAAGGCTACTGTGGAACAAGTCGGAAAATTTTAATAATGGAAATCGGTAGAACATGTCACGAGTGCAATGGTTATATGTCCATTTTAGAGGTTTGGATAAAAATTGATTTTTAGGTTTGCAAATGTTCTACTAAATCAGGTACATCATTTACATAATTTTTATGCAAGTCACTCTTTTACTGCATGGTTCAGAAGGATACTGAACTTGTAAGTTTTTGTAAGTGTGGTACTGCGACATCATGGCCAAAATTGCCAAAATGGACGCGTCACCTCTGTGCTCCAACAATTCCAGCACTTGATGTGACATAACGGAATGGTGATAGACTGAAGTTAAGTTTCTTTGCAATGGAAGACAGATGATTCTGTAATACTATTCATGTTTATTCATCAAAATATCAATATTTAATTCATATAAGCAGATTTTGTTGGACATACCACAAAATGAAAATTTGAATTCTGTTTAAAACTGAGGCACATGGACATATAATTATTGTGCTCCAAGAATTAGCTGAAAGACATGTGTGAGATCACAAAATTTGGACATATCACCATTGTGCTCCAAACCCTCGATGGGGCTTTGTAGCTGAAGACCCATCAGAGTGCCCATTCTAACCCCTGTCCACCGCTAAAAGCCCATACAATGCTGGACCCTGGAGCGGAAGATTGCCACTAGGTTTAATGATTCAGTTTTCTTCATGCCGATTGCCAGAAGCATGGAAATTGTTGACACAGGGAAGATGTCGTGTGGGAGAAAGGTGACCTAATGGAGTGCGTGTGATGCTGTGGGAAACACGCTGCTGGAAATCCCTGGGTCCAGGCACTTGTGTGGATGTCCATTTGACATGCGCCACCTTTGAAAACATTGTTGCAGGCCAGGTGCACTCCTTCCTGGCAACTGTATTCCCCAATGGCAGCGTCCTCTTTCAGCAGAATAATCAGCCCTGCCACAATATGAAGCTGTTCAGGAGCGGTTTGAGGAACAGAGTTCAGGGTGTAGCGCTGACCTCCAAATTTTGCTGACGTCAATCCGAATGACCAACTGTGGGATGTTCTGGCAAAAATAATTCCAATCTGTTGCAACTCCATCTTACAACTTGCTGGAGTCAAAGGATCTTGGTGCCGGTTACCACAGCACACCTTCAGATGTCCATCCCTCAGTGGGTTTGAACTGTTTTGATGGGATAAGGAGAACTAACAGTTTATTAAGTGGGGGGATATCATATTTTGGCTCATTGGAGAGTGTGTGTGCGTGCGTGTGTGTGCGTGCGTGTGTGTGCGTGCATGTGTGTGTGTGCATGTGTGTGTGCGCGTGTGTGCGTGCATGTGCATGTTTATACTCTAATCGGCAAAAACATCAAAACCACCTGACTTAATATAGGTCCCCCTCATGTCACAAAAACAGCTCTGTCAAACTGAGCTCCTCTTGAATTCCCAGACGTACAGCATCACACTCCCTCCACCAGCTTGTCTTCCTCTCAAGGTGCATTCAGGTGTCATCTCTCCTCCAAGTAAATGGTGAACACGTATGCGGCTGATTCATATGAAATAAAATAAGACCAGAATCAATGGATCAGGCAACTTTCTTTAATCCAAAATTCTTTTCAAAGTAAAAAGAACATTTTATTATCGGACACAGCGTACAATGAGTGTGTAATGCTTGAACTCTGGCGAAAAATAATTAATTTTTCATCCAGGATCCCAAATATGGAAGTCCCATTCCAAATGTACACAGATAATCAAAAGTAGAAAAAAAAAACTTTATTCTGACAAAAACATAATTAGATAATGCTATAATCTCTATTTTTTGTTCTTTGTGTTGTATAGAAATGTGTCTCAGAAAAAATGGGACTCTAACCTTTCACAGCGTCGCACAATGCCGTTACAGATTCAAGAAGTTCATGCAAATGGCGGCCCACACTGCTGCTGTAAAGGGAGGCTCCTCAGAAGCACTTTTCCCTGGATGCGAGTGACTTCCCTTGATTAACCTACATCTGAGTCACAGTAACGCATTCACTTGGTTTAAAGAGGCTAAAACGTGCCACGTCCCAAAAATGGGACAAGTGGTCATTAATGGGTTAATTGCTCCTAGGTCCAGTTTGGGTACTCGCCTGAACATTGTAGTTGCTTTCGGGCTGGACCGGCATTAGAATGGGCCCTCCGATTGGTCTGCAGGTACAATGCACTATATGCAGCAGGATGTGATGCACTATGTTGTGACACATTCTTCATGCCAATAAATGTGCCCCTTGTGCCACATTTGTCCTTCTGTCAGTTCAGACCAGACGGCATGGCCATCATTACCCTTATTTATCGATGGGCCTTGGGTGTCCAGGACCCAGGCACCAGTTTGTGGTTTGTCCTTCCTGGGATCACAGTCGGTACTCACTACTGCTAACAGGAAGTGCTCCAGAAGCCTAGCTTTTTTGGATATGCTCTGACCCACTCATCTGGGCCGAAACAATTTCACCCTTACCAATGTCTCCGGGTAACATTTCTCCCGCATCCAACGTGTCGACGACAATAAGCGGCAGAAATTGGACATAAACTTTTGTTGGAATTTTGGGAAAGTAAAACAAAAAAAAAGGTGAATATAATTCAGCTATCTACAACATTACAGTACTTCAGTCTAGTCAAGCTAATGTGTTTTCTCATTCTGTCTTGCTGGTTTAGAGAAACCAGTGGAAATCACGATAACCAAGAGGTATGTGTGACGCAGGGATGAACGACACTCAACTTCTTTACAAAATGATTGTGTGCAATTTTCAATTACGTATGCCATTATCTGATATTCTCCTTTGGAATTCTGAGCCAGTAATGAACAGAAAGGAAGTAGGGATTCATTAACACTGCAGTTGGAGAGTTTTGTCAACTCCACTCAACTCAAATGAGGCAATCAGTTCAAGTGAGGCTGCTCGTGCAGCTGGTTCATTAAACCTCATTCTGCTAATGTGATTGTTTGTGGTTATAGGCATGTATGCATGATGGGAGGTGTGTGAGTGTTTCTGTATGGTTGTGTATATGTGTCCATATGTGCAGTATGTGTGTATGTTTGTCTGCTCATGTACAGTATACGATCAAAAATCCATGTGTATTTTTTGTGTGTGTCTGTTGTGGCAGTGAGTCGCACAATGTGAAAGCGGGTGAAGTGTATCTACCACGAGAAAACATGTCCCTGCCCTGGAACATGCCACTCAACGACCTCAACCACCTCTGCAAAGGTAAGAGAAAGGTCAAGAGGGTGCTGTTTTTTTAGGAATTTAAGGAGCAGTGTCACGATTACTACTCAGAACGTTCATCCCAAGAAAGTGAATCTGCTCGACTAGAAGTCATAGTCTGATTCCATCCTTGCCAATCTGTCTTCGTGTTGCATTGTGTTTATACATTTTCTTTATCCCTGCATTATGCTTTTCATTGTCAGGAGCTTTGTATGGAAATTTGAGGATTCAAAGCGCTATTTTAAGCTTTAGCCAAAGGATACAAAAAAATGTAAGCTGGTTGCAATCGCCAATAATCATAGAAGAAAAACACCTTCTAGATTTTGACTTGCAGTTGAACAAATTTACTTTGATCAGAATTGAGAGCAGGTGCAGTAATCGTGACACTGCTCCAATAAGGGGTTAACCCTATAATGCCCAGACACAGACATCATTATGGGAAAAATATGACCTAGTAATATTTTTGAAGTATTGAAGGGTAGTATTCAGATCCACTGTTCATCATTAGGTTTTGTGACAACTAAATATATATATTGCTGAACAGAACTTTTTCTAATTCCAGGGGTATCATCAGCCAAAAATTAGCACCCCTCCAGAACTCAACACTCGAAATTTCAAATTATTTATATGCTCTCTAGTATCTCTAGCTATCCCTTAACATGTATAAGAATAAGTTTTTGTGTAATATTTACCTTGGAATTTACCTTCACTGCCAAAGCCCAAGGAAATTCCTGAATTCCCATTCACAAGGGAGCTACTAACTTGAAGTGAGTGGCTAGGGGAGAGACTCCTGTAATCTCACTTCTTCCTTCCAGATGGCAGCACTGTGTATCAGATATGATACAGGGAGCAGTCATGGTTGTGTTGCATCTTACCAGGTGGGCATGGTCCTTCAAATTTGGTGTATCATATACGGTACAGGGGGCATTATAAGGTTAAGAAAACAGCACCTTATGCCACTGATCAGTCACAGATGCTGCATGTGTTGTAATGAGTCATCCCCTCCACTTGGGGGCTCTCAGGGTAATTCTGCTGGATCTTTCTGATGCCTTCTGTCATGGTCTGTGCATGTTACAGGAAAGGGGGAGCACAGGCATAATCCGGGAGGGAGAAGGAGAGAGGGAGATCAAGAGGAAGAGGATCTGGCCGCTGCCTACGCTGCCCGAGGTGTGACAAGGATTTATCTTTCAGATTAAAGTGCGATTAATAACTGATTTACTTACTACCTTTCAGTTTTCACATACTGACTCAGACTCAGTCCCCTCCATTGATCTCTCGGACAATATCAATTGTAAGGGGTTGGTTAGGGCCTTGTTCTGGATGTTGACTGAGTTTAGTATTTGTCCGGCATCGTAAGCATCACATTCGGGACGTAGTAATGTCACATGTAATGCCTCAACATGTTTGTTTTTTGAGAAAACAGGTGCAGATCTGACCCTGTCTGTGGGCATCTCCACAGGCTTCTCCCAGTTCCCCATGGTGGGGTACATCTACAAGGTAAACAGCATGAGCAGCGATGAAATCTGGCTCTGACCGGCACGCCCAGCTCTCTCTCCTCATGGAGGGCGGATGCAGTGACGTACCTGTCTGCTCAAATGCCTAGCAATCCAGCCAGTCAACCGACCGACACCAACATCCCCCTACCAATCACAACAACCAGTGCTGAACGGTCGGGCTGTTTTAGGACTGTAGGAGGAAAAAGCGCATGACATGAGACTGGACAGTTTCTGTGAGAAAACCGCTGAACCAACCACAATGGCCGGGGGACGCCTCTGTGCCAATAAACATCTTCAAATGACTGATCTGTGTAGAGAAACAGAGGGAACAAGGGAGACTTGTACAAAATGGATTTGCGGGTATTGCACTCACTTTAGGCATTCTAGCAGGAGTGAAACACACCAGTACTGGGTACTGGTTTCAGATCAGTTTATCCTCTTGTATTCCTGATCACTATCATATTATACGAAAAATATAAAAAGAAACTGTGATCCATGCTCTGTAATCCAGGCCCAGCTGCGTACTGTCTATTGGTGACATCCCCAGTTTCCTTTGATTGGTGTAAAATGAGGTGTAAAATGTGACCACTTCCTTCGTGTGAATATAAGAATGACCATGACAGTGTATTTCGAAATGTATTTCCGTAAACGTGCATTCACCTCGGAATGCACGTAAACATAATCAGATAGACAACTGTAAAATTTATTCTAATAAAGAAGTCTATGCAATTCATTGCTTCTTTGGCTTGCGCTGTTCAGTCTTTGTTCTTCGGTTAAGTGGAGACTAACATTCTTAACCAACAGGTGGCACTAAAGTTCAAGTGTCATGAGCGGACTTTTCACTGTATATAGATGGGCCTAAGAGTTCAAACGTGAACTACCTACCTCAGCAATATAAGCTAATATACAATATCTCATTGTACGTTCTGAAAAATTCTACCTTTTGCAGTTTGGGAAAAAATAAACATCGCAGATAATATAAATCTGCAGTGAAAAAAGACCTCGGAGCAAGTAAATACAAAATGGCTTAAATAAGCAAAAGTTTTGCACAAATATGGTGCCCACCTTCGAGGCACACTGTACTGTCCAATATATGCGGTTTCGACAGTACTGAGTGCCAAATGGTTACGTTTCTGCAGCATATCCTATAATGGGAGGTGGAAATGGTGGCTTGCAGCATTAAACTGTGTTTGTGAAATGAACTGGGATGCTGTGGAGCTGTAGAGTCAGCATGGACTACATGTCCCAGAGGAGGGCTACCAGCACTTTCTTAAATCGGCAAAGAATATACGCTGTTTTGGAGGCTATGCTGTGCCAGATATGTGTATCTAATGCAGAGGCTGGCGAATTCACATCATGTAAATACAGCAGGGGGCCGCCTATAAAGAAATATGGAGCTCAGCGTATCATGACATCGATTGTGGAATTCGGCAGCAGTTGCTTAAGTGGATGGTTGGAGCATCTGACTGTGCAGTGCAGAAATAAATATATGTGTGTGGGAGTTAGTGCATGAGAGTGCTTCCTGGAGAAGGGCTCTGTGTTGTACAAACAGCCATATGGCAGTGGGCGGCTGGCAGGAGGTGAGGAAGCGCAGGAGTATGTTTCTGTGTAAATAAGATGCCGTGGGAGGGTTAATTGGGCTCGGAGTGTCTGTTATTCGGCAGTTTCTCCAAGGCAAGCTCGGCTAGTGCGCACGCTGCCAGCGGACCGTATTACAGATGTGTTTGCGCGTGTGTTCCTTGTGTACTTGCGCCTGCGTGAAACTCAGAATAGCGGGTGTGTGTGAGTTCCAGAGAGAAAGAGTGAGTGAGCGAGAGACTGAGTAGGGAAGAGAGAGAGTACATGGCAGATGGCAGTTTTAGGTCACAGGGTGCTGTGTGTGGTGGTTTGCCGTTACCGGGCAGGAAACAGCTTGCGGGAACTCTTCTTCATCTATCGTTTGCTGTTACCTGTGCAACAGGGAGTCTGGAGGAGGTATCTTAAACACAGCCTGTCATGAGTACCCCTATACAAAGCTAAAGCACTGAAACAACCCAATCATTAATGATGCAGCGCTGACAAATGATTATATGTATACGTCAGACCTGAAGCAAAAATGGATAGATGTCATATATTGGGGTAAATTGGCAGATTGGGGAGCCTCACCAGCCCTCCACTCCACACAGACCCTCCCATAGAGACGCCACATACCAACCCCACCTGTCCTTTTCCCTTGGAGTGTTGGAGTCTCATCTCGTTTGTGTTCTTGCTGCGCTTACCGGAAGGCAGCCATTTTCCCGGATATAGCTTTGCTGATGGTTGCGGTGCTGCACGCTCGCTGCTGGGCCCGAGAGTTCAGCCAATCATCCGCAGTTCCTCAACCCGGACCGAGAGACAGATGTGCTAACAGACGGAGAGAGAGGGGGAGAGGAGAGGAGCCTTCTATTTACTGAGAAAACTCGAAGAACTTAATCGCGCCTGGTGTTTCTTCAGGTACTGTGGAATTAAAGTATTAGCCAAAAAAAAAATTCTATTGAGAATTCTATTCTATCCTATTAACACTTTTAGATTTAGCATGCCGTGGTTATATAGACTGTAATGGTAACTTTTAAATTATCTCTCAGAACTGCATTGCCTCACATGGATGCAATAATATTAATAATAATACAATTGGTCGTAAAAGTAATTATGAACCATGCCTGATCATTTTCAAACAAAATGGCAAATTTTAAGTTTCAGAATATGTTAATGGTTAAAATCACCAGTTTAATTTGATAAACTGTAATTTGCTACGTCAAATCACCTCATCTGCAAATCTTCTGTGGCATTCGTGTCTATTTAGAAACTGATATTCATCCTGTGCTTTTCTGTTTGGTCTTTTGCAAAAAGAATATTTTGGGTGTATATTTTGGTGGTATACAACAATAACTAGAAGTCTTCGCATGCAGCATGTGTAAAGTTTATGACGTAAGCTCTATTTTGCGAAATTTCAGCTACAAAATAGACTCACCTGAAATAAGTTTTTTTGCTACATCGATGTAAATATCAGATTCTTTCATATTAACAATTTTCTTTAAAACTTGAACAATGAACTTTTCATTTCGGAAATTAAAAGTTGACCTAATGTTTGGAGGCAAACGTGCACAGTTGTTTATACTGAAAGTACAGAAGTTTGCCACATCCGCTGTATTTTAACTGCCCTGGGTAAAATGGATGATGAAAAGACAAAATGGCGCCTCTTCGATGTGAGTGTCTGCTGAAGAAATGTACTGCACTGTTAATAGTAATATCAGCAATATTTGTCTGTCTTATTGACAAATATCTTTCCTTAGCAATTTATAAACACAATTTTTCTGTCTCGTATGAAAATTTAGCAGCATTAAAAATAACTTAGTGAATAATAAAGGCACTTGTTTTTTGAGTTGTTTATCAGCACAGGAGACTAAACTCTGGGCTGTACTTCTTAAATGTGGAAATAGCAACAATATGCGACACGAAACAATGTCCAATGTGGGAATTCTACTGCTGGATGTAGCAAGGCTAGGAAATGCAACCAAATCTGATTATTATGATAACTTATATTGGACTTTCTGCCCAACAACAGGTTTTATTGTAGGCTTGTGCTGGTGAGAAAAGGTGCGGCGGTAAAATGGAGGGGGGAAGGATCACTTATTTAGCATTCCTGATCCTTATGTTGGCTTCAACTGGTAAGAACTCTTAAAGCCTTTTTTTGTGAGTGTTTGTGTGTTTATAGGCTGTCCCAATAAAATAGAATTCTAAAAATCAGCTTATACTTGTTTTCTTAAATGCTTTGTACAGTACTCATGGGTGTGGTTGCTCATTATTCTGCTTATAAATTGTTATGCTGTTTATTTTCTCATTATGATAAATAAAACTTTATCAGTCAATATAAGTTCTGATGCGTCTTTCTGGAGAAACTGCCAAATGATGTTATTTAGCATGTCACCGTAACAAAATGTTAATTCTGTCAACAGGTTTTGCAGAAGATAAAGGTAAAGTGTATGTTATACTTTATTCAGTATGAGTGATTATTCACAATTTAGCAGCCAACATGCTTTTGACGATGGTTCATTTTCAATAGTCCAGTGCTGTCCAGCCTTGGATGACTAATTTGCATTTGGTAAATTATAAATGCTCGAGTTATGCACATTTCTCTCTGTTAAACTTGGTGCATTCACATAATGCTTGCTTTCCTGTTTCAAGCTAAATTCAAAAAGATGAGGTCAAACTAAATATATTGCATGCTTTCATTTTGAAAATGTGAAATGCAATGAAACTACATTGCAGATTATCAAATTTATATGAGAAAAGCCATTTTTGGACAGCGATATATTTCTTAAGATATATTGCGTAATTGCTTCATATCTCAGTCAGCATATTTATCTATACTGAAAATAAAGTTACAAACCTCACAGCAGTGCCTGCTGCTCAAGTACAGCGCTCCTCTCCTGTGCAGCAGGCAATCTGGGTTCAAGCTCAGAATCACAATTTTATTTATTTATTTATTTGTCCAGAAACATTAAAGATCACAATCAAAGACACTGGAGAAAAGGTCACAATCACTTGTGATGACCAAAATACTAATGTGGAATGGCAAAAAGATGGCTATCCATTAGGAAACGACACAAAAAACCCAATGGAACTTGTCTACAAGGATGACAATACGGGGGAATATCAGTGCACCAAGACAGAAGACAAAGAAAAAGATGTTAAAAACATTGGGAAGATCTACATAAAATTTCGAAGTAAGTGATAATTGCCTCATGATTTGATATGGTATTCATGGGATAAATTGGACATTTCCAAACCTGAACCAATTAGAATCTTGTTCGTGATGATTAACATATTAACTCAATATTTTACCCTGTATTTTAAACGAGCAAAAAGCTGCTTTCACACCGGACACAAAGCAAATTTTTCGCAAGACAGATTACATTTAGTGTCAATGCAAAGGCGCTTATCATTCGTGTCTTTGCATTGACTTTGAATGTAACTAATCTGTTGCGTGAAAAATTCGTTCCGCGTCCAGTGTGAAAGCGGCTTAAGAATTGCACTCATAGTAATGGATAGTATCCACAGCAAAGCATGCATCTTGTTCGAAGATTTGTCGCTGCTTCTGTCATTTTTTCCCCCTTCTTGAGCTTAAAATTGGAAAACTATGATCAGTGTTTGATTAGGCCTATATCAGTTGGATTTGGCTTCTCTCATTAACAGAGGGTCAAATTGCCCAAATTGCTATTTGGCCAAATGCTTTGATTCTTGTACAACTTCATCTTCAACTGACCCTCGACTTAGAATCCAGCAGAAAATTCTTATAACTATATTATTTCATTTATTTGACTCTGTCATTACCTGATGACTAAATAATCATTTCTGCATGGAGTCATTGTTAAACATTGCTGTCAAATCAGAGCTCCTGCTTTGACCCCACTGTAAGCACTTTAGGATGGCATTCCTGATTGATAAATCCCTCTGTGATGTCACTGTTAGTTCTCCGGCATGACAACCAATAAATACAGTATATATCCCATTTCAAATGCATCCACCTCTCTGTCAGTGATGCCACTGTGCTTGTTTCTGCACTCTTTTCCAGCCTGTGATAATTGTGTGGCTTTCGATGTGGGGACTGTGGTAGGGATTGCAGTGGGAGAAGTCATTGCCACAGCTATGATCGGACTGGCTGTCTACTTCCTCGCCTCACAGCCTCAGGGAAAGGGCTTCCGTCAAGGCAACAAAGGTGAGAGAGCAGACCATAGAGACAACGTCATCCCCAGATCATAATTTATCAGGTTTATCAGAACAATTTTGATATTAAATAACCTTGTGCACTATTTTGACTAAACGTGCACAAGCCCTAATTATCTGAGCGTTGCTGCCTTTATCTCGTCTCTTATATAACACAGACATTTTTGCAATTTGTGAGCTGCTGTTTACGTCTGCCCAAAGCCTGCCAAATTTATATTGGCGAAACTGCAGTTTCCCAATATTATGGAGTCATTGCCTCTGCGTCCGCGTTCGCCGTGTCCGCTGCTGATCGTTTATGTTAAACGCAATAACTCAAAAATTACTGTATAAATCTTTTTAAAATTTTGTATGGCCTTAGATCTTCTCAAGACAAAGAACTGGATTGATTTTAGGCTTTGTATAATTAATATAAAGATAAATTAAATAATTAATTTCTTGGAAGCTCTGAGTGCCACATCATATTGTCCGAAATGCAAGCAATTATCACCTTGAAATTTTGCCATCAGATTCTTTCAGGCATGATCAATTATTGCTGAATAGTACACCAAAAACATCAATAGATTAAGTAATAAGTAGATAAATTTATTACCGACCACATAAAAAAGTTTTGTGTTTTCCATTACTAATGAGTAAAGATAGGCAGTCTGAGCATATGTAAGATTAAATTAGGGTGTTTATAATAATTAAATAAGGCTCTCTGGTGCAATACTGTAGTTTTTGCTTGGGAGCTTTCGTCAATATAATTTCTTGTTGTCAGCAGCAACAACGTAGGCCTTGTTGACTGAATAGGTAAAAGGGTTTCATTTCTGTTGCCTGATTTTTGTTGAGTGCATCCTCTGTAAAAAGGTAGAACAGTAACCAACGCCCGACTCCTCTCCTCTTACAGCGTCTGACCGACAAGCCCTCATTCCGAACCAGCAGAATGACCTCACATACCAGGTGGGCAGCAGTCCCAGTATTAATGAATTATAGATTGAATTCTGCCTTTTAATTTTTTGCACCAAAGCTAGCAATCTCATATTCACATTATGTCCACACCTCTCTCTTTTTTTTTTTTTTTACCCCCACCGTTTACCCCCCCCCCCATCCCCATCACCCCACCCTTCCTCCTTCTGTCTCCTCTTTTCTATCGTAGCCCCTCATACACGGAAATTCCTCAGAGTATAGTCATCTGGAGCCAAGGCGAGGGCGGAAGCACTGACCGTGCCCTCGGCCGCCCGCTCAAAAACACCACCCTGGTCACAAACAATGGTGCACCACTGGCCTGGTGATGATGGTGACCTCCAGGCCCTGTGCTCGTGCGCCCAGAGTCATGCGTAGTCTTTTCCTGCCGGTAGCCAGACAGGTCTCCTATATAATTATATATAATTTTAGTATCTATGATATTTGCATTTTATATACCCCATTATGGTGAATTTCATTAAGATATAAATACACACGGCATATTTATACGCAATGCAACCTGCAAATATCCAAAATTTCTATTTCCTGTCTTTGTTTACAAATGCATTTTCCTATTGTGTTGTTGCCTTGCTTTTTCTTGGACCCTGGGTAATGGGAAACTAATGTTTGAGAACAACTTTTTTTTAAATTGTGTATGTGTGTGTGGGTTTGTGTGTGTGTGTGTGTGTGTGTGTGTGTGTGTGTGTGTGTGTGTGTGTGTGTGTGTGTGTGTGTCTGTATATGTGAGAGAGAAAGAGTTGTAAATATATGCAGGCTACTGACCCTCAGCCATGTGCCTGCGGTATGAATTTCAGTAGGAGAGTATGTGAGCTTTAGCTATTGAATTGAGCCTTTATTATATAAAATATTACTTTATCTTTCACTTTTTGCTGCATTATACTGCTTTTATATTCAGATAAAAGATGTCAATAAAATAAGAGCTATTGCGAACAATGTGTATGAAGAAGTAAGCGTCTCACAAGGTTTTTGTATAAAGGATGTCACACCGTAAAATATTGTATGTATTTACATTACAATAACTTTGTGAGACAAGGTGATGGCGCAGCTGTGGAACTGTTATCAAAAGGGTTGGTTTAAGATGAATTTATTAACTGTGAGTGAGGTGGGACTGTGATTCCTTTAAGGCCAGTCAGATCAGCCGCTGTAATTCCATTTAAAATCAGAGTGTTAAGGCCAGAACGATCTGAAGAAGAGCATGCACTCCAATGGGGTGGAGGATATAACGGCCAACACAATGCAGAGTGTGAAGCGGTCTACCACCGCAGTCATTTCAGCTCCCAGGAACCCGAAAAACCCGAAAAAAGTCAATAAATAAATCAAATGAAAAACACATTAACCTCATTTGCACAGAAAACAAATAATGCCATTTTTTTCATGTTATTCATGAGCCTACTTAGGCTTTATAACTCAGTAGTTGTGTCACAGAGACTCTGGAAAATTATTCTAGTGAAGCAAAACATTTGTAAATTCAATTACAAAATAATGTAGGAATTAAATTTTGGAATTTACGGACACCGGCATCTATATTTGCGCTAAGGGGTTAATAACTACAACAACAACAATAATAATAATAATGCAGACTTTGGAGTGTGGAGATCAAAGGTTCTGCTAATTATGTACAGCAGAGCATGAAGTAATCAATGCTTCGAAAATCAGCAAAAACTGTTCAGATAAACTTGAATAATCACAGGCAAAGTGCACAATCTGACAAGGTAGCATACACGCATTCAAGGTATCTTGTAGCGTAGAGTCAATATGTGAAGCGTCGGGATGAGACTAGGCTCTTGAATGTACGCAATTTCTAATCCCTCAGATGTAACTGTCTTTAACCTTTGGTACCAGACCCTTTAAAAATGGTTCCTTCAGGAACAATATAGTAATGGTTACTATGAGAATTTGAAAAAGCACTCAAAACAAACAAACAAAAAATGGTCGTACAATATGTATTGGACAAAAGGCAATTAGATTTTCTCAAGAACTAATTCTTGTCTTTGATTTTTCCGTGCTATGGGCCTCTATCACAAAGTCTTGTGGCACTTCAGACAGATTCAAAGTTCCATATTCGAGTAAGCAACCAAAGTACAATTTACGGGAGAACAAGTTGCTGAAATTTTTATGAATCATGAAAGAAGCAGTGAAAGTAGTACCGATAGTCAAACCAGTGGTATTTCGAGCTCTGAAGAGTTAAATGTGGACCAAAAACTAATTTGGACCAGGAATTAGGAGGAGAAATCCATCGAGAAACAGAAGCAAGGTGGGTCAAATGGCAAAAAATAGTAGACGAAGAGACTCTCAATGCATCATCGCAAAAAAGGTAAACATGCAGAAATAAATAAATAAATAAATATGCATAAATTGTACCGAAAGCAATGCAGCTATTTAGAATTTCAATTAAGTTTTAAAATTATATATAACATGTTGGGCACTCGTACATAATTCCCAAGTTACAGTTGGTTAAACAAGCATTTTTAAAAACAGTGACATTTTTGGCAGGTGTAAAAGGGTGGAGAACTGTAAAGACATAGGCTCGGAAACACTTAGGTAAACACGATTTGCTGCTGCATGAACTGATGCTAGTTAAAGGCTAAATATGGAAAACCATAGCCATAGTTAAACACTATCCAAAAGTGCCATTCTCTTCTCTGGGTTTGGTGTTTACAGTTGCTCTCTGGTCTGATGAGTTGAAGAAGAAGTAAGCCTGTACGAGCCTAGTGGCCCATTGGGCCAGTGCTTAACCCCGGTTTCCATGGCATGAAGCGACTAGGAGTATTATTACTCCCCCTGGATGGGATGCCAGTCCATCACAGGTACTCCCCCCAGCTCCTGCCAATTCCCCTGCCTATTCGCTGGTACCCATTTATACACCTGGGTGAAGTGAGGCGTGGAGTGTGGGAGTGAAGTGATTGACACCACGAACGCACTGCGAAAGCCGTGGCCAGGGCTTGAACTCAACTTATGATCTTAAGTCAAGCCTACTTGACCACTGCACTACCGTGTCTCCTCCTCCCAAGGAGTAGGACGGGGAAAGATCTGTGTGCCCATTGTGAAAGATGACGTTGTCTACCCAAGTTATCAACCTAAGGTACGAATCCAGAAGTTGTTGTGATATTGAGGTGTGAGAGCACATGTCATGTATGACTTGCACTTTTGCGAGGGAACCATTAATGCGAAAATGTATACGGGGGTTTTGGAGCAACATATGTTGCCATCTTGTATGTCCTAGTGATCATCTTTTCCAGGGACATCCCTGCATTTTTGAGCAAGGCAACGCCAAACCGCATTCTACAAGCGCATGGCTGAAAGTGCAGATGCTAGATTGGCCTGCCTAAAGTGTTCATCTTTGTCAGATTTAGAATGTTAGGTCCATTAAGAGTGAAATATATGACAGCATAAGCCCCGCACATTTGCACAGACAAAGACATGCTTAATGAAGGAATTGGGGAAATTTCCACGAGGTAGACATGACCAGCTGGTGTCTTTAGTGCCCAAACCCTTAGTGAGTGCAATGAAAAGAGTGAGATTGTGATGTTACCTGGTGGTAAACAGTTGCATGTGCCAGCATTTTTGGGCTCTGTTACAATCATCATATTGTGTATTTTCAATAAGCAATTCAGATTACATAAGAACATCAAATGATGTGTTGTCGTATTGTTCATTGTAGCAGACGATGAATGAACTTTTCAACTGATTCCTTTTTGATTTAGTTAGCATTTATCCATGATTTGCCATCTTTTGGGATGGTAACATTATGCAGAAAATTTTGTAATCTTCACCATGAATTGTTTGCTTATCTGTGTTTAGGCCCTGGCTACCTATTCCTAAAAAGTTTTTTTTTTTTTTTCTTGTCAAATCTTTGAAACACAGCTTGAAAAGATGATAAGCAATTGTCCAAAACCTAAGCATACTCCAAAGCAAAATTATACAATTTGATTGATTGATTTTTGAAATGACAATTTGAATGCGAACAAAATAAGAAGTGGTCTTTTTTTAGGCCTTACTTTCAGAATACCAAAGAGAGAGGGCTGTGGTTTTTGGGCTGATTTAAAAAAAATGCTTTTCACCACTGCACTGAATTCTGTTGGTCAATTGCATGCTCAAGTGATTCACAAAGTATATTGAAACCGGGAAATAGGGATGGCGAATTTGAAGCTGCAAAACGTTTCAAAACATTCAAACCATTGTTTCTAAATGTTTTGAAACATTTCAAAGCTCGCTCGCTCAACATTGGCATCCACTGGCAGAATTTGTCATTGCAGCCATTAATTATTGGCGTTGATGTGCTGAAGCCCACACTTTTCCAAATCCTGAAATATTAATCATTTTGACGCAGGCACAGTCAGTCAGTTATTGCACGATATGACTATTTATTATTGTATGGCAGTGTTTGTTTCTTCTGCCATTAAATGTTCTCTGTCATTCATTGAGAATGATTGTGTCAAATCTATGGAGGTAAATCCCTATCTTTATTCGAGAGCGTGGTATTCCGTTTTGTGCGACTGTTCAAATTTTTTCCCCAAAATTCCCAAAAACTGAGGCAGTGCGAGGAGAGAAAATCCAAGCGCGAGCGAGGGCAATTTGAGTGCGAGAGTAGAATTTCGGGGGGAAATTTTGTACAGTCTACGCACGAAACGAAATACCATGCTAATTTTGAGGAAAAAATGCAAACAGTCTACGCTTTCAATTAAAGATAGGGATTTACCTCCATACTAACAGGCTGGTGAAACTAGGGCAAACACAAATGAAACTCCTTAATTAGGAAGATCATTCACAAAGATTCTCCACAGTTAACGTTTGCTAACTAGCTAGCTAGCTAGATGACTACAAAAGCTACAGAATAACACAGTTTAATAAGCCATTGCGCATTTGCAATAGCCACAAATTCCGCAGAATCTTCGGAGTGCGTCGGTGTGGGCGTCACCCACCCCCACGGTACACTGTATGAGATTAAATGAATGGGCCTGCAGCGAGGCAGCGATAATTTCATTGGTCAACACGGAACCTGGGATTCTATTGGTGGTTGATTTTTGATAGGAATGTTTCGCAGAAAAAAATCCAAGCGCGAGCAGCATGTTTCGAGCGCAAGCAGAAATGTTTCAAGCCCGCAGAGGCGGTTTTGAGTGCGAGGAGAGAAAATCCAAGCGCGAGCAAGGGCAATTTGAGTGCGAGAGCAGAATTTCTGGGGGACATTTCAGTCAGACTACGCACAAAACGAAATACCATGCTAATTTTGGGGAAAAAAATTTGAACAGTCTATGCGCAAAACGGAATACCACTCTCCCGAATAAAGATAGGGATTTACCTTCATACGAGTCAGCCTTTGAAATATAAATCGATCTGAAAGTCCATGACGTGAATGTCGACTGCACCGGCGCCCACCAGATGTAAAACCGACTCACACAATAAGTAATTGATAACAATATCACATTACCGAGCGCGAATTTCGAGTTTTGTTTCTTTGTCAGCAATTAAATGAAAAGCAACCATGCGTATATGTTCAGTATATATATTACTTTTTACTCAACATAGGCCTTAATCACGGTTTTGACTTGAAATTTTTTATGTTTGTTTTTGCCTTCCTTAAATTTTTATAAAACTTTGTTTCATTAAAGATAAATATTATTTGTATCCACCACTAAATTGATTTACTTGCTGTGGAAGTTTTGATGGAAGAGGGCTCGCTGGGAAATGCTAATTTGTCTAATGATCTTGTTCCCTGTCATTTGTAATAACTTGCATTGTTCACGTCAATTTCTCCTCAACCTTATAGCAAGATGCAAGTGTTCTATATTGAGTAATTGATAAACTTAGCATAGCAGCGTAATGTTTAGTAAACCCAAACAAAAAAAGCGGCACCCAAAAGAGGAAGGAAAAAGGGAAAAGGACGAGTATAGTGCTAATCTGACTAAATTAGATCCTTTTTTATGCATGCTTTTGCTTCATTGAATACTTGCAATGTTAATGTGTACCGGGAGGCTAACGTAAGCTCACCATCACTTAAATGTATAGTCATGTAATTGTTACCTCTTCTATGAATGTAGAACGTTAATTGGAACGATCCTGTTGGCATGTCTGGAGATTTAAATCATCAGTGAAGTTACACTACTGTGCCGCGCGTAATTATACACGGACCGGTGTCTTCCTGTGAAACCTAGGGGGATCGCTGCAAGTATTCAAGCTTAAAATATGCTCATATTGTAGAGTATGTAATTAATATTTACCTCATTAATATAGTAGTATTGGCATGCAATGAGCCATCGTGCTTTTCTCGATGGCTATTTGTTCTATGCTTATCGACATACTGTGTTTAAAACTATTTCGGATGCGTGGTAGTTGGAGAAATCAGGCTGTGGTCTTTTCTGTTGAGTCCAATGCAGGCTGTTAGATTAGCGTTGATTATTTTGGCGCCTCCTCTATTGTCTGAGGCGCTAAATAAAGGCGGGATTGCAGAATGAGATTTGCACGGTGAGCCTCTCCATGGTGACATTGCTATTTTCTGTGCACTTGTGCTTTGGGCAGTGGGGGGAAAAAATTTTTTGCACCGGGGCCAAACGCAATTATGTTCTGATTCTGCCTGCTAAGTATTGGACCTCATTGTGATTATACACATCGAACAACGTGTCGGAACCAGAAGTGATAAAACTTTTTTATACCGTTCGAACTTCAGTTTCGAAATTGCCATCTCAACCGGAAACCAAATATAGTAATGTGAGCCTTCAGTGTACCCATAACAGGGCTGTTAAATACTCAGTTGTTACGGTTTGAAAATGTTCTGAAATGTGCATTATTTCCCGATTAGAAGGGAAATTCCAGGCAAAGTTAAACTTTTATTATGTGTTGCAATATTTAAGTATTCAAGCCGGGAGTTCTACAACCCCATTTCCAACGAATTTTGGACAATATGGAAAATACAAATAAAAAAGAAGTCTTTAATTTGTAAAACAAACTTGACCTGTAATAAAGTGAAAACAATGCAAAGATAATATATGGACATTTTTCCCTTTGTACATTCAGGTTTTATTTATTTATTCATTCATTCATTTATTTACTTTTAGAAATAAGCAATCATTCGGAATTTTATGTACACTGCGTATTCCATAAAAGTTGGGACAGGGGTGTGCTTATCTGTATCTCTGTGTTACATCACCTTTCCTTTCAACATCCTTCTAAATAACTGTTTGTGGAATAGGAACTGAGGATGCCAGTTTGTGTTTTTTTTTTTTCATTTATTGATGATATCTGTCTTCATTGTTCTATTTTGCTTTTCTTCTTAAAACATTACATATTTTCAATGGGAGATAAGTTTGAACTACACGTAGGTCAGTTTGGTGGTCTAAGATGCCACAATGTTGTGACTGTGTTGCTTGAAAATTCATATATATCCCTCAGCATCAATGCTACATATACAGATGGTCAAGCTACCCATACCATGGGCACTAACAGACCCCCATATCATGACAGACACTGGCTTTTGAACCTTATCGTGGTGACAACAGAGAGGGTCCTTGTCTTCTTCGACCAATGAAACACAACATCCGCGATTACCAATAACCAATCTGCACGGTCAAATGGTCCAACAACAGAACCAGAGTTTCTAGTGTGCATCTACTGGGCCATTTTAGATGAGCTCAAGCTCGTAGACTGCAGCATTTCTGGAATTTTTTGAAATAATGGTTTCCATGATGCATTGAGTGTTTACTTACATTTGGATGCAATGATCAATGGTATTTACTGACATGAATTTTCTAAAAGATTTTTCACAGCCCATGTAATTTTATCCATCACAAAGACTTGTTGGTTTTCAAGGCAGTGTCATTCAAAGGATGGAGGGAACAGGGGCCCTCATTACTGTTTTTCATGGAGGGAACAGGGGCCCTCATTACTGTTTTTCAATCTCATCCTTTATACAGAGATTGCTCCAGATTCCCTGTATCTTATAATGATGCTTTTAATGTGTTGTTGGGTTGTTTTTAAACTGTTGGATTATTCAGTCACAGTTTTTTGCAAAGTGGTGAACTTCTACCACTTTTTACCAGTAAAGAAATGAGTCTTTCGCAGGTGCTCCTTTGATACCCAGACTCAATAGCGTCACATGAAAAACAGCAGTTTTTTTTTTTTTGAGATTCCAAAACTGAGCATTACATTACATTACCTTGTGCCAACAATTTTGAAATGTATTACAGATATTAATTTCAGAAAGCACTTGCATATTTAAAAAAAATAAATCAAGTTGATATATCATTGAATATTTTCTCTTGTACTGTTTTCAATTTAATAACAGTCATATATGATCTATAAATACCTTTTTTTTAAACTTGTATTTACTATACTTTTTTACTTATATAAAAATAAATAAAATCAATTGGCTGATTAGTTGATACAGCACACTGATCGTTGGTAATACTGTTGATGGGATCCTATAAGTGATTACTGCACGAAAAACTTGTTTGTCTGGGGACCATATCATTGGTGAGCTTGGGAATTTGACATAAAGATTCAAAAGCAAATACTTTGGAGCTTTCTCAGTGAATCCTAGCATTAGTGTGCAATGATGAAGGTGAACAGTTGATCCCAGACCCTGAGATTCACTATGGCAGTGGTGACCAAATATTCCTGGAAATCTACCACCTTGTTGGTCTCTTCTCCAATGCTAAAAAAGGGCACTAAAAGCTAGAGATATTGTTGAGCTGGGAATTAAATCTTTCCTGAAGGCACTGCCAAATCCCTAACAGATCTAATCTGCAAGAAAGGTTATCAATCTTTCCACTTACTTCTTCCACATTTCATCAAATGATACATCGAAAGAAAGCTGAAGATATGTTCTCTCTGGTGATACACAGATTTTTGCTATCTTCAGAATAGTTTGGCTCCTTAAAGTTCGGACACAGTGTGTTTTCTATGCATTGCTACCGGTTTTGTTTTCGGTCAACATCATTCGAAAAATATGAATCAAAATTGCAGAAAGTGACACTAAAATGGCATTGCTCGTGGATTTGGAGGAAGAACTGGGCATAAATAACAGTTCAGAAGAGCTGTAGTCATTAAAGTGAAAATGAAATGTCCACACACTATTGAATCAATTCATAATAATTTATTGTACAACAGTTTTGGCCGATGTGAGCAGCTGTCTACGTTCCTAAAGATGTGCTGCACTTGTGGTTTGCTTTTCATCAACTTTTTTGCCCAATGAGTTCCAAAACTTGTCTTTAATTTGGCTGTTGGAAAATGGAAAGAGCTTGTTTGTCTGCTTACTTTGCAAAATATGGCTTCTTTGAGCATTCTAACATTTTGGACACCTTTCAAAACAAGTAAATTATTTTCTTCTAACTACTGACTGTTTACCTCTTACCAGATTCCATTTGGGATTATATAGAGAAGTTAAGCCATTAAAATTTCTGTAAAAACGGAGCGCTCCGACATTAGCCAAGTGTGTCCAAACTTTTGACTGGTACTGTATACACACACTCTGGTACCTGACGAAGGCCACATTGGCCAAAACTGTTGTACAATAAATTATTGTGAGCAGATTCAACAGTGTACGAACATTTTATTTGTGGTTTCAATGTACATGTTTGTACTGCACCTGTCATAATACTCAGATGTGCGTGTAACCGCTTGAAACTGCATCAGTAGTCATAAAAGCCCATGTGCAAGCTTTCTCATGAGGTATCATGCAGACGTGTTGGACATAAAGTATTTCAAAAAAATGTTTTGTGTGGCAGTGTTTTTCCTCGGCCATTTTGTCCTCATTTTGGTCGGTTTGGAAAGAGTTAGAGTCAGGAATGTTGATATTTAAACAAATGGGAAGGTAGATTCGCAGGAACTCTGTTGGTTACCAGTGGATTGGGGCAGTCATGCATTAGTTATGTTTGCACTAACGGTGAAATGACCCATGCCTTATCTTTTTCTCCATTTAACTTTGTTAGGCTGGATTTTGAGAATGGGCTTAATGATGAAAATAGACAGATGCAAGGCTGCCTGAAATGGAGGCCAGCAGACAGTTTCAACTCCTTCCACTTTAGTATGACGGAAATATAAATATTAACTGATTTATTTCGTAGATTAGCAAACACCATGCTCTGTAGTGAGGGAGTAATTTGTGCAGGCTTATTCTCGTGTGAACAGCCTAACTGTAAAGCGGCTATTGTGGTACGACAAACAAACTGTGGTTTCCCCTAAGCCCTTGAATATATCCAAGCAGAGGCTCATCAACCCAGTATGGAGACACACACACACACACACACACACGCATACAGACAAACACCAACACATCCACACGCGCGTACACACACCCACACATTTGTTCAAACACACCTATTCACACACCCACATACTCGCACATGCGCATACACACACGCACACATGCACATACATGCACGTATGCGTACATGCCCCCACACATTCATACACACACAGACACACACATATGTGCACACATGCATACACTAACACACTCTGGTTCATACACGCTCATGTGCACAAAAACATACATATACAACCCCAATTCAGAAATAGTTGGGATAAAATTGTGAATAAAATCACATTGTCCTGCTGAAATACACAAGGCTTTTTAAAACATGCAAGTGTCCCTCACCATATACACTAATGCATTCCCATACCATCAGAGATGCTGGCTTTTGAACTGAGCGATGATAACAGGAGGGGTGGTCTTTCTCCTCTTTAGCCTGGAGGGCATGATGCCCATGATTTCCAACAAGAACGTCAAATTTGGACTCGTTTGAGAACAGGACACTTTGCCACTTTGCTACTGTCCATTTTAAATGAGCCTTGGCCCACAGAACACGGCGGCGCTTCTGGATCATGCTCAACCATGGCTTCCTTTTTACATGATAGAGTTTTAGGTGGCATCTGTGGATGGCACAGCGGACTGTGCTTACAGACAGTGGTTTTCTGAAGTATTCCTGGGCCCATTTAGTAATATCAATGACAGACTCATGCAGGTGAGTGATGCAGTGGCGTCTGAGGGCCTGAAGATCATGGGTATCCAGTAAAGGTCTTCGGCCTTGTCCCTTACACACAGATTTTTCCAGTTTCTCTGAATCTTTTGATGATGTCATGCACTGTCGATGATGACCTTCAAAGTTTTTGCAATTTGACGTTGAGGAACATTGTTTTTAAAGTATTCCACAATTTTTTTACATAAGCCTTCACAGTTTGGAGAGCCTCTGGCCATCTTTACTTCTGAGAGACTCAGCCACTCTAAGACATCCCTTTTATAGCCCATCGGGTTTCACACCTAATGCCAGTTAATTTAATTACTTGCTAAATGTTCTTTCACCTGATTCTCTTATATATTACTTGCTTTTTTTTAGCCCTTTTTGCCTGTGTCCCAACTTTTCTGAGACCTGTTGCTGCCAGAAAATTTGAAATAAGCTCATTTTGTGGATTAAAATGTGAAATGTCTCAGTTTCAACATTTGAAGTGTTATCTATGTTCTATTGTAAATAACATATTGGCTCATGTGATCTGAAAGTAATTACATTTTGATTTTATTAACAATTTACAATTCGTCCAAACTATTTCGGAATTGGGGTTGTATATACACATACACACACATATGCATTCACACATAATTTCATATACATTCACTTAGATATACACAAATACATGTTGACACACACATGCAGAGGCACCCCAGCAGAACTCCGTTAACCACAACTTAAGACTATGTCATACATCTTCCCCTTAAATTAACTGACTCGCTGCAACCACATGCCCCTGAACAGATGTATAGATACACATGAGCACAAGCCCAGACACACGGCATATTCTATATCTCACACTGCACATTACACATCACGAGAGGGTATCAGCCAAAAAAAATAATTTTAGACTGACTTTATGTACCAAAGGAAAGCAAAGTTTTAAGGAGAAACTGGTTTTTGTGGTGTTTGACATCATAGCATACAAAATGTGAGGATGCTTTTGCTGCGTGAGACACCATATTAGGAACGTAAGTGAAACGACACGCTGGTTGGGTCTGACATCACTGGATACACCCTGGGAGGGTTTCCATGTCTTGTATTCCACAGTGGAGAGTCATTCATCGATGAATCCCTTCATTAATCATCAAACTTAAAAAAAAAAAACTTGAACGTGTCTGTGATGTACCGCTTAAGAAACTTTGAGAGAAATATTAAAATTAGTCTCATCATGGAAACAAAATGGGGTACATGAGCTTGTGTTTTTAATGACAATATATTTTCCAGGGGAATCACAGCAAAGCAGGCAAATGTTTTGCTCGTCATTTCCAGTAAAATCTGCCTAATACACTTGTGATACAGAATGTTTCCACGTAGAGATGTGAGCGATATTGTTATAGAAAGAGTTGTTACTCAAGAGCGCTCCGGTGAAATATTTCCACTGTTTGTCTGGCTCAATGCCACGTACTTACACCATCTGTCTAATCAATGACTCTTCTCATTTGTACACCACAAAACATAAATTGAACAATATTTATGAGGCAATGAAGATTATAATCATAAAGTCAAAGGGAAATATGAAATAGGCATTTTCACATGCATCTATTTATAACTAAGATTTGAAAAAAAAAGAGGTTACTGGCACTGCCAATTGCTTAAGAATTCCAGTGCAGTGCTTACTGATGCTCTTTTGAATTGTATATGAACATACACTCAAAAAAAGCTATGTATGTTAGTTTATTGAGATCCTTTGGTTGACAATACCTTGATAAAAACACCAATCAACTGCATTGTTGGCCACAAAGAAGTCATTAAAAAAACTTTTGCTCCTGCATACGGAAATGTCAGTATTATGCAAATTGAATTCTATACCAAAGTACAGATTTTTCCATCTTTTTCAGTTGCCGTGGGGTCCTCAATCTTTTCCAGAAAAGGCTAGTGCGGGTGCTAGCTTTCATTCCAACGGAACAGTTACAGATCAGATTCTGCTAACCAAGGTCTTCAGAGAAGATTCAAATTCAAACTGATCATGTATCTCTGAATAATTTGCTCTCAATATGCAAAATCTGCAACATTTTGCTGTAAATATATGCATCCAACTCACGCTCAAATGTTTAAGCAACATTTAATCTTCCTATTACATACCGTGAAATACTACGATTAACTCATGTCTGATGCCTGATCTTACTTAACTTGGGCAGAGTAATCATTGCTGGTTTCGTAAAAGCTTGGTGACAAACTGTTTAAGTTCTCATTATTTCTCCATTTAAAGCTTACACTTGCTTGCCACAAAATACATATGAATGGGAGACAATCTGACCATTGAGTGCATTATAGATGATCTTATTACAGAAACAGTGATAGATACAGACTGGAGACAAATAAAAGGGAAAAGTCTAAATGAATGCATGGACAAACATAACAACTGCTGATGTATCCGCTCATTTTACTAGTATTATTTAAGTACACTCCGCTGCTGAATGGTGGATGGATCCCTGCAAATAGATGCAGAGTCATTCTATCTGATCAGTCTATATCCTGTGATGAAGCATTCCTACCATGATGGGAGTGGACTCTTATAGGATGACAATGTCTCATGCCCCACAAGGCAGAAGGGTTCACTGGGTGGTTTTATGAGTATTAAAATTATCATAAACATACACCGTCTTTACAGTCGCTTCATCTTAAACCAACTAAACTCATATGGGAGATTTTTGGACACTGCTCTCCATTGCCATCATCAGAACGCCCAATGAGGAAATATCTCACAGAAGAAAGATGCTCCATTCCTCCAGTAAAATTTTACTCTCACAACCTCTATGTCAACTCGTGTTAAGCTGGTCTGGCAGCTTTTGAAATCCCAACAGCTCACAAAGGATAATTACGTAGATTTTGACATGAATTTTTCACACTTCTGAGTATGGGTTGGGGGCAATAATACAATAATAGTTTATCAATCTTTTGTGTCAGTTGATAAGTTTTGTTGCCGAATTCATTGACAAGCTTTTGGAGGCAACTTTAGGTCGGCAGAATCTCTTCACTTAGCTTGATTAGAACGGAAGGCGAATTTACTTTTAAATGGCATTATTGTTGATTGCACCACTTAAGTTGTTGAGCATCTCGGGGTTCACATGATTTAAAAGACGACTATGCCTTCTGAAGATTCAAAGAACCGTAAATGCACACGAAGCAGGAAATTATATTTTTACTCATTGCTAGGATTAATAAAAGCAAACCCATTTTGCGTCAATAAGAAAATGTGCCGATAAGAAACGTTATTTTGATACGCTTAACATTTATCACTTTGCGCTTGTGCTTTTTATGATGAAAATTAAATCAAGTTCCATCTATACATAAGCCAAAAACCCTATTTGTTTTCACAAAGCATAGTCATTGATCATTTTTGATCAATCTCTCAACAGAAGAGGGAATTCAGAGTTAGTTTTCTTATTTAAAATGTATTTATTTAAATTTTTTTAGTATTAGCTATTCAAATTATTGCCATCCTTACAATTTCACATTGTAACTTACAGTTACCTTTTCGTCATTACCATTTTGTAATCTTTAAAGGCAACATATTGGATATGATTTCAGTTAATTAACTTTTAATGAGGCAATGAACATAAGGCTGAGAATAATATTATGCTAAAAGATGAGATCAGTGCCAGCCCCAACAGTATTTAGTCTGACATCCCTCTTATAAATAATTTAATGAAGTATATTATCATTCCATCCAAATACAGCTATAATAAAAACAAATGCTAATATCAACATAAACACATCCTTTGTTTGACAGCAGAAAACAATGCTTGTTCAAATAAAAAAATGCTCATGTGAAAAATGTATTATATTTCTTAGTTTATTTTATTATTGAGTGTGAATATTGTCAGTAGCCCAGTCAAAAAGTAATTACTGTCATAATTATCTGAAGAAAAACTACGACACCTGAGTGGTTCAAACAATAAGACATTTATAGCTGCCGAATAGCAGTCTGTACTGAGCAAAAGCGCACGATTACACACAGCCCGAAAAAAAAAAAAAAAATGCTGATAACCGTTTCATTAATGCAAACCTGCCTGCTTGAAAGACATTTTTTTCAGTTTAATATGATTCACAGATTTAATATTTAATGTAAAAAAGTATTAAACCGAAATCAAAAATGTCAAAAGTATCTTCAAATGAAAATATTTTTGCAACAACAAAATTGCAGAAAATAGGAAAATGTCTCAAAATGCAAAAACACGCATTTGTACAGCCAGGACAACAAATCAGGAGATGCAGTGGGAAGCGGGGGAGCAGGGATGGCAGGAGAGATTAAACACAGGGGATTGTGGGATAACCTTCGACTGGAGGTCGGCCAGGCACTCAACTCCTTCTAGCCGGTCTTGTGCACCCCTGCGACAGCATATGTTGCGTTGTCTCGGGTAGCAGGATTTAAGGGCTGGAAAGGAGGGACGGAGAGCCGAAGAGAGAGATATGGTTGGTCATCACAATAGTTGTGTGGCCGGAACCTCCAACAGATTGACAGACTGACCACCATAATGTATTGATGCGCATAGAGTATGGAGAATCAAGCAGAATTAATCATGCACCAGGCTTTGGAAGATTAAATAAGACCTTTCCAAAGTGTCAGGGTTTGGAGGAACCAAAATTATTTTTTCAAATCCGGGATTGTAAATTCAAAATTTCATCACCAACCAACTTACTTAGGCATCAACAACTCTGTTAGCACCTCTGCTGGGAATGTGCCCATGTAGAGATCCATACTACGCTTAAAAGTGCTGCAGTTATCATTCAAAACATCAAAGGAAAATATTATGCATGTTTAAATGCTTCTATTTAAAACTACCGTTTCCAGAAAACAGATAACAGATCTGATATTACACCCCCAACCACACCAAAATATCAATTTCTGGCGTACACCTTCCTGATGTAAGGTTAGCATTTTAAAGTGATATGCAACAAAAAATGCACTCCAGCAATTATACTCTTTACATTAGTTTATGAACGTGCAGTCAGAGCTGAGAATTTTTTATACCAGGAATGCTGAATGAGTAGCCATGTTTTTCAAATTCATACCAACTTTGTTGTTTAGCCGTATGCCTCGTGCTACTGTTTATTTCTGACATTTAAGATGGAATCAGGAGATAATTCTGCAAAATGCAAGAAGCATACAGCATATAGGTTTTTAATGTTGTGAGTTGGTTATTGACATGCAGTTTGTGATTATTTAACACAACACACACACAAAAAAAAACAAAAAACTGAAGCTGGTCCTAAAGTGTGATCCCATGGGCAACAACGATTGACAGAAGTCTTTGCGTCCATCCCAAAAGAACAGAATAAAAGAGGCCAGTCGATGAAGCTCCCCCTGCTCGAGGGGCTCTTGTTCGTAAAACAGTAGAGGCCTAGGAGAGGAGAGAGAAATACCTCGTAGTCCCGATCAGGTACAGATGGAGGATTGGCACGCCCAGGACGTCCAGAGGCTAAAAATGAAAAAGATATATTACTGACACAAACGTGCCCTTTGCATAAAAAAAACATTATATTGAACATTTGGAGCACAATGGTGATGCGTCCAAATTTTGTGATTTTGAGATTTTTATCTCCTGTCACATTTCTATCAGCTAATTCTCGGAGCACAATAATTATATGTCCGTGCCCCTCAGTTTTAAACAGAATTCACATTTTCATTTTGCGGTATGTTCAACAAAATCTGCTTATATAAATTAAACATTGATATTTTGATAAATTAACATGAATAGCATTACATAATCATTTGTCTTCCACTGCAAACAAACTTAACTTCAATTTATCACCATTCTGTTATGTCACATCAAGAGCTAGAATTGTTGGAGCGCAGAGGTGACGTCCATTTTGGCAATTTTGGCCATGATGTCACAGTACCACACTTATGAAAGCTTTATGCAGCTTTGAGAAAATACCCTTAGACCTGCTAGACCCGAAATATACACTCACTGAGCACTCTATTCAGAACACCATGTAAATTTATTTATTTATTTATTCAGCCCCCTGAAAAGGGAAAACATAGATAAAACATCATAATCCATACGCGCACATCAAGTACATGACTGTACACTAAAAGAGGTTCTGACAGGCAAGCAAGTAAAAAAAAACATATTATAGCATCCACGATACAGACTGAAGCCCGAGACCAGTGACTAGATCGACAGGACTAGCAACATGACATTATTTATGACATATAGTTATTAAAAGCTACGCAGGCTAGCAACGTGTCATGAGAATATGGACTGACAGTGACCTCTGACTAGTAACATGCAGAAATCATAGTAACACAGGAACTACAACAGTATTTACTACGCAGGCCTAATAATGAATTCATATTTATACACCCTAGTTAACAGGGATACAAGATAATGGGAGCTGGAATTACGATTCAGAAAATCTGGGTCATGAACAAGATGTCTTAGAGAATCAACAATACCATCCTCCATTTCCAAATGAGCACTTTTAACATGTTTAGGCAAATACCCTTTAAGTCCAATATCCACTGGGGAGATACCCATTTGTATGATCCTATCTGCTGGCGTATTTGGATGCATCTCCTGTGATGCATAACAGTGATAAGAAATAGGAGCACAAATCTCTGACAGGAGAGTGAACAATAAAGACTCGTTTCTACGGAGACATTCATGTGTTTGACCGTTTCTTTCACAGTTGAAATAGATAACGCATTAAGCAGTTTAGAATGATGACTGGCCCGGGCTAGAACAGCTTCTTCATGGCACGGATTCCACAAGATGCTGAAAACATTCCATTGAAACTCTGGTCCATTTTGACATGAGTGCATCACAGTCAGCTGAACATTGATGCTGCGAATATCCCATTCACCCACGTGCCAAAGATGCTCCATTGAATTCAGATCTTGTGATCAGGGACGCCATTAAAGAACACTGGAATTCCTCATGCTCATGAAACCACTTTGAGACGAGGTTTGCATTGTGACATTGTGTATTAGCATTCTGGAAGTAGCCTTTAGAAGATGGCCAACAACTATACTCAGATCAGCTGTGGCACTCAAATGATAACTGACTGGTGTTGAAACGGGTCGGCACGGCGGCACAGTGGGTATTGAATCCAGCCTGGGGCCTTTCTGAAAGGAGTTTGCATGTGCCTGAGCTCCCTGTGTTTGTGTGGCTGTTCCTCCAGCTTTCCTTGCTCAGTGCATGTCATGCTAATTAGAGACTCTAAAGTGCCTGTTTGTGTGAGTGTGTGAGTCAATAGTTTGTGCACCCTGCGATGCATTGAAGAGCTGTCTATGGTGTGTCTCTGCCTTTCACCCGTTGTCAGCAAGGAACAGGCTTTTCCTCCCCTGCAGTTCTAGCGAAGTAGAAGCGGTATGGATAGTGGATGGATAGATGGATGTATCAAAGAGCCCAAATGATCCAAGAAAACATTCACTACACCATAACACCACTATCACCAGCTTGAATGCTTGATACAAGGCAGGTTGGGTCCATAAATTAATGAGGTTGACAACACATTCTGACCGTATTATATGGGTGTTGGAGCAAAAATGAGGATTCGTCAAAACCAGCTGATTTTCTTTTTTCAATCCTTACTCTGTCCCAATTAGTTGAGCCAGTTCCCACTGCAGCCTCAGATTTTTGTTCTTGGCCGACAGGAGAGGAACTCACTGTGGCCCATCCTTTGCAAAGTCCCATGTGTTGCGCTTTCTGAGATGCTTTCCCTCTCGTCGCAGTTGTGGTCAGTCACTGTAGCCTTTCTGTCAGCTCAAACTAGCCTGTCCACTCTCCTTTGACCTCCCTTTTCTCAACATTCTGTATAAACACCTGAAACTGCGCCTATCAGGTTAGCTCACTGGGTAAGGGCGCTGCATTGCAAAGCAGTAGTGACCACCATGACCCGGGATCGATTCCGGGTCATATCAGTGCCGGCAGTGGTCTTTAGCCTTGTCAGAGCAGTGAACAATTGGCTTCCTGCTGCAGGGAAATAAATTTGGGATTACACAATTATGGCATCGTTTGTTGCTCCAGCGCCTCCTTTTGGCCAGCTGGGTGCTTTTGAGTGGAATTCTAAGCTTGCACACATTTGAGTTTCCTCTGCCCTCCTTCTGAGCTTGTGAAGTTTTGAGCAATGAGTGTAAAACTCAACTCAACTCAAACTTTATTTATAAAGCACGTTTAAAAACAACCGAGGTTGACCAAAGTGCTGTGCAGTTGCACGTGGCTACAAATACAAACAAATGCACAACACTACAGTAAAAGAGGCAGCGGCTGCCAGGCGCAAGCTTCGGAGGAGAATCTTTTCACTGTCTGTGAGGTCACTGGAATTTTTCAGTATCTGTGAGGTCACTGGAATTTTTCAGTGTCTGTGAAGTCACAGTAATGCTGCAGTATCAGTAGGGTCACTTGAATATTCAGCAGTGCCTGTGAGGTCACTGGAATTCTACAGTATCTGTGGGGTCACTTGAATATTCAGCAGTGCCTGTGAGGTCACTGGAATTCTACAGTATCTGTGGGGTCACTTGAATATTCAGCAGTGCCTGTGAGGTCACTGGAATTCTACAGTATCTGTGGGGTCACTGGAATATTCTGCAGTGCCTGTGAGGTTAGTGGAATTCTACATTATCAGTGAGGTCACTGGAATTCCACAGTATCTGAGAGGTCACTGGAATTTTACAGTGTCTTTGAGGTCACTAGAATTATCCAGTATCTGCAGGATCACTGGAATATTCTGCAGCGTCTGTGAGGTCAATGCAATTTGCATGTTTTTGAGAGCCACTTTTCATTTCAGAAGGGAATAAGTAGTTTTTGATATTTTCATAAATCCAAGCTTAATCTTGAGACATTTATACCCTTAAGTGTATCCTCAATTAAATGACTGAACTAAAGGGAAATTACAGGGAAACTAAATTCGGAGTGCATCTGTCTCGCTGCATATGGTGATGTGGCTGTGTGAGCGTCACAGATTGAGGTTGAGGTCCATGTTTGAAGGGCAGCCTCACCTGGAGCAGGGGAGGGAGCAGATGAGGACTTCCTCTGCGCACAGTTGTAGATGACAATAATGATGCCTCCAGTGACTAGCAGATCCACTAAAATCATCGTCATGAGCAGTGTCCCATTCACCTCAACACAATTTTCACACACTGCAATCAGAGAGAGAGAGAGAGAGATGGGGATGGACAGCGAGGTGAGAGGTGAGTAGAACAGAGGTAGAAGAGGAAAATAAAGATAAAAAACAGCAAGAAGGTGATGAGACAGTAAGAGGGGGGCCAATACAGGTTGAGGAGATGAAATGGCATAAGAAACAATAGGAATAATCACATATTACAATAAATAATTATACAGCACCATGAACAGAAGCACACCAATAATAAGACACAAAACCTACCCTTTCCTCGTACGTAAAAATGGTAAGATTTGTCTCCAGCCATGCATTTGTGTTCCTTTTTCCCGTCATCATATTTCATAGTTTTTCTTCCTGTAAATTCAATAGTTGTTTCTTCATTCCATTTTATCCCACTCTCCTCATCCTCCAGAGGGCATGTCATGGTGAATTCCAGTCCTGAGAAATCCACTTGTCCTTTTTTGGGAAAAAAAAAAAGTTGTTAATGGAATTTTAAGCAAAGTTTATTTCAAATGTTTCATTATAATAAACAGTCAGTCAGCCAGTTATAGTACAAGTATGTCCTCCGCATTGAATACTTTGGTAGTATGCAGTGAGCTCGCCGTAGTGCACAAAAAGCATGAAGTGCATCATATGAAAGGTAATACAACGCAGATTCAGACATAATTTGTTCACATAAGCTGTAGTGTGCTCCCCTTCTCAGACTCATAACGCAATATGTATTTCAGCAGTTATGGAATCTCTCAATTTTGACCCTGTACCTCAGTTCAATGTATTTGAAAGCCATGAATAAGAAGTTGAACAAGAGATTGTCAATTTTAATTTTCAGATATTTACATCTATATTTTGCAAACCAGGTTTTTTTTTGTATCCATTGCCACAGTCCAAACATCATATAAAACCATATTATAATCAATAATATTAATTTGCTATGTGTCAAATTGAGCCAGTGGTTCAATGGTGGTCCAGTGGTTTTTGCCCACTCTTTTTAATAATAACACCGCCGTCCTCCTAAATAGCATTTTTTGAGATTTTTTATTAATTTATTTTTTTTAATTAAATGGCCTAAAGCAAAAGTTATTGGATTAGAAGGTTCAAAACAACCGATCATATTAAAAATACATCACAACGCAACTATTTATGTCTTATGTGCTTTGATGAAAATTCTAGAGTGTGTGTGAGAGAGGCCAATTAGCTCCAATCTGACAATCATTTCTGATACGAATCAATATTTCAAATGTAAAACTTTCTATTGAAACCACTCATAATGGTTCCAAAATAGTAAATAAAGCTTAATGCTTCACTGACCATTCCTCATGTAGAGCCTACAATGGACTGTTTTCTCAATAATTTTCCAATGTTGTTTACCTCTGCACAACTCTGAGCAAATTCAAAATATACTTAATTTTTATAATTATTTAATTAATTTTTTTTTCTTAAATTCAAGTCCTTTTGTTAAAGGGAACCTAAAACCTAATGCATAAATAGATTCAGCGAGCACGTTCACTTAAAATAAAAATCACTAACAGGCATCTGATAAAAACGAATAAAGAATCTCATCAGTGAATCATGTAAACGAATGTCATAGCTGACCATACCATAGAAAGCATATTAAAACTGTACCTGAGCACGCCACCACCATAAAGGCGAAGATGAATACGAAGACGATCTTGCGCATTTTAGGCCGATCATGCAGATGTCCCTCTCGCGCCTCTGATTTGTGCTTAAAACGGGTTCAAGGGTTACCAGTCGCAGACTCAATAAGAGCGAAATTCTAGGTGCGGACCTGAAAATTTATTAGAATTGTGTTTTAAAATAGAATTCGCTGTTTTCTCTTCTCCCAGAGTCTTTCTTCGTTCTGTCTGTATTGCTCTCTCTCTCTCTCTCTCTCTCTCTCTCTCCCCCTCTCGCTCTCTCTTGCACTCTGGGCAGGAAGTCACATCAGATGTGGGGAGGCCTTTGCACAGAGATCTTACGTTTTGAAGGCACGGTCGCTATTTTTCATTGATTGAGTCAAGCGACTCCGTCACTGACAAACAGCAGGCGAACACTTTCAGAGACGTACTGCATCTTATGACGGCACATATCACACTTGGGGTACGTCCCAGTGCTTCAAAAAAAAAAAAAAATGCATCCAGTTTTCTTTCACAACCACCTTACCTCCAAACCTGGGAGTATGTGATGAGAACAAGTCAGGGAAATGCAAATCCAATTTTTTTTAGCATTAGGGTAACGCCCTTGTAGCATTTTGCAGTGCCACAACAGAGAGGAGAAAGGGCAGCCATCTTGAATTTGCTTGCAAAACAGAAAGACAGGGATGCAGACGCTCAATGTGGAGACAAGTTCGGCCTCCAATCATTTAACCTGATAACTGCGCTCTCTGCAATATTGTTCATCTGTGTGCAGCGTGTCCTTCACAGCCACCTCTAAACAACAACAACAACAACAACAACAGATAACGTGGTGAAAATCTGAGGCTCAGTGAATTACATTTAAATACTGCAAATGTGTCATTATACATCTCCACATACATGAACTAACACGATTATATCTGGTCAGACATCCCGACATGCATCGGTGGAGGAAGGAACGTACTTTGAACATGCTATAAAACTACAGCAGAGCTCGTTTGGTATTCAATTGAAGCACATATTACTAAAACCCCATAAGTCACTCTTGACCTGACTTGACTTACGGGGTTTTAGTAATCAGTGCTTCAATTACTCACTAATATCTAAAGAAAATTTTGGGTGTCCTGCTTGTTTAACCTGCATGATTCTGGACTGTGGGGGGCGGGGGGACAGGAAACCCATATTGACACAGAGACAACGAGGACACTCTTCCTGTACTGCAGCAGTGTCACCCAGACTACCCGAATGTGACCCCAGGCGCTCAGAAAAGGGTCAAAGATTTTAAATCAGGGCCTGTGCTCAGATCACCACGTTTTCTTACAATTTACCGCGTAATTTGTACAGAGTACAAAAAAATTACATAAGAGATGTCTTTGTGCACCTGAAGATCATGTGTCTTTTTCTTAGCTCTGAATGTAAAGTCAGTAGCATTATCATCAGTCATCTGATTGGACACAGCCGTGACGCGCTGATTTGATCAGTAGTAGAAAGGAGCGTTTAATTTTACCTCCCAAGAGGACCAGTGGTATGAGACCAAAGAGACTACTTGTTGCTACGCACTGTACAATGAACAGCCAAAACTATAAAACCACCAGCATAAGATTGTGCAGGTCCCTGTCATGCCTCAAAAACTCTGTCCAACCAATTTCCGCTTGAATACCAGGAAATTTCCCAGATCATCACACTCCCTCCACCAAGTGACAGTATATTATTTCCAGAATGCGATCTGGCGCCTCCTATTCCCTTGGTGAATGGCACACATGATGTGAAAAATGAAAACAGGACTCACTGGACCTGGTGACCTGCATAAATTGCTCCAAGGTCCGCTTTCAATGCTCACATGTCGGTTGTAACATTTTCGCCGGCATACTGGAGTTAAAATGGGCTCTCAGACTAGTCTGCAGCCACAAGCACTAGAAACAGCAAGGTGCGAGGCATTGTGTGTTTCCGACACATTCCTCACATAACATATTTATGACTGAAATTCTCTGCTTTTTGGGCACAGTAGCACTTCTCTTGGCTCGGACAAGATGATAGCTTTCCTTGCCCTTGCGAGCGCCCAACACCCTGTCGCAGGATCAGAGCTGGTCCTTCCTTGGACCACTGTTGGTGGCTACTCACCTCTACTGACCGGGAGCACTCTAGAAGTCTTGCCACTTCAGTGATGGTCTGACACACTCATCTTGTCAAAGTCACTCAAGTCCCATTGATTATTTCTGCATCCAACATGTTCGAACCCGGCCTGGGGCCTTTCTGGCTGAGTTTGCGTGTTCTGCCCGTGTTCGCGTGGGTTTCCGGGTACTCCGGTTTCCCCAAAACACAAAAACATGCATCACAGGAACACTCCTACCAGCGCCCCGGACCGAGGAACTGGCTGTAGAACTGGAGTTGGTCCCTGGGCGCTGCTCTGTGGCTGCCCACTGCTCCTAACTATAGGATGGGACAAATGCAGAGGACAAATTACCCCAAGGGGGGCAATAAAGTGTATCTTATTATCTCATATGGAGCACAAGACTGACTGTTCACTTATCATTTAGGGTTTCATTAGAGATCTTGACATTCACAATTGCTACAAAATTATTAACATCATTTGCTTCACATGCAAGTGGTTTTAATGTTTTGGCTCATTTGGTGAATAAACTATTATCAGACAGGACATTGCGGCTGAGATCTCCACTACTGTAGTAAGAAAAATCAACTTGTTTACTCAAGTCTGTAAACATGGCGCATTTAACCCATCCAGTGCGACATTAAATGATACACATACAGTGCCGTAAAAAGAATTAGCCCTTCACCTGATTTCTTTGCATATTTGACACACTTAATGTTTCAGATCATCAAACACATTTTTGTATTAGACAAGTGTGTGCACATCTGAATGTACATGAGTATTACCCCAGAGAACTTCAATGAAGTCAGGTTTTATTTTCTTGTCAGGTAACAACCTGTAGAGAGACTTAATTTGTGTAATAGCCTGCCCAAGGAATTTGGAGGGTGAGAGTGAAGAACAAAGCAATCATCTAATGCTCAGGAACACACTTGAATATCTGATTTATCAGCTAAATAAAACCCAAATATTATGAGACACAGTCAACACACAAGCGCAAAATTGTCTGCTTGGCAGGGAACGATTAAATAATTATGGCAACGCTGCCCCCTTGTGGCAAAAATAAAAATGTTAGTATGTATGCGCCACTGCAGAACAAAACTTAATTAATTAATACGTTTGCAAACAAATAAGAAAGAAAAAATGATCGATTTGGTTTTGAAACTGGAGTATCAACCGCTCAGTACACTTTTTGTAGATGGAGACTATTAATTATAGTCTCCATAATAGGTCTAATATATATGTATTAATGTTAGATGCATCAAAAGCTTTTGATAGGGTCAAATATTGTAAATCATTTAAGGAACTATGTAATAGACAAATGTCTCACTTGTTGTTCACCTGTTAATCTATATATGTACTAATCAGAGATTACAGGTTAAATGGGGCAATGAATTATCTCGCCAGTTTAATGTAGTAAATGGGGTTAAACAAGGGGGAGTCCTCTCTCCTTTGTTATTTGCTGTTTACATGGATGGGCTGCTTCACAGGCTTGAAGAGACTGGAGTCGGATGCCACATTGGCATTCACTTTATTGGTGCGCTTGCATTTGCAGACGATCTGAATCTACTCTCTCCAACCCTGTCAGGCTTAAAGGTGCTTATTGGTGTATGCATGTGAACAATATGCTAAGGAGTACCATGTCTTTTTTTAATGGGAGCAAGATTTTTCAAGGGTAGGCATTGTAAAACATCTGATAATGGTGCTACTGTAAATGGTGATTATATTGGATTGTCTGAAAAGGCTGTCCATCTTATCTTTACCCGTGACAATAAGTATATGGTTAATGCTGCTAAATCTAGGTTTTTGAAGGTCATTTAACTTGCTTATGGCTGATTTTGGGCACATTTATTCATTTTTGAAAAAAAAATCAGTTGTTTAATCAGTACTGTTGCTGTTACTATGAGGCTCCATTATGGTCATTGCAAAGCAATGGTACTAATGATATCTGTGTTGCATGGAGCAAAGCCCTTATGATTATTTGGCAGCTTCATCCCATGACACATTGTAAAGTAATTTCTAGTCTTGCTGGCAAACCACTAGACTTGAGTTTAAAACTGAGATTTGTAAAAATTTTTAATCTGTGTTTAAATAGTGATAATGCTGTTGTCAAGACCATGGCTTATCAGTGTCAAATTAACCCAATGTCATGTGCATGCAAAAATTATAGATATCAGTTAAATGAAGGGTGTGTTTTTGGTGTACATCATTTGAATCACTGGTATGATAATTACACACCTTTCAAAGAGAAGATTAAAGTTTTAAGAGAAATGGTTGATATTTGTGAGAATCTAAAAAGTTGTGATATTCTCACTATGGAGGAGATTGATTTTCGAATTGAGGACATTTGTATTAATTAACTTGTGTCTATGTAAAAAATGTATTTTCATTTATTTATTTTACCATTAATAATACTGTGTATTTTAATGTGTGAATAAAGATATTGTTTATGGAATTCAATGAAAGAGTATATGATTTTGGATTCAATGGGTTGGTGTGAAAACGTGGCACAATCTGCAGTGGGAATAGTGGTTCTCAACTTGAGTCCCCAGGCCTCCACACGCAGTCTACTGAGTTTTGTTCAATCAGCAACAGCAATGCAAGGATTTTAACAAGCTGCTGATTTTTATCAACGGAACAATTAATGTTCATAGGAATTATTTACCCTTTTACACCACATTACGGCAGAAATAGCTTTGCATGCCCCGAACAGTTTCATAGTTATATTGAACCTTATTGTAAACATTGGCACCAAAAAAGAGGGAAATTGCAACAGAAGAATCAAAAGGCTCCATCTCATTTGAAAGGAAGCCTCCCACAGAGGTTACGTGTTTTTTTTTTTTTTTGGAAATATTGCTGTCTCATTTTGACAGGAAACATGAGAAACTGATTCAGTGTGGATTACAGATAGAGCTACGACAACATGGGTTGGGGTTTTTTAAAAGTGAATTTCACCTATTATTTCTTCCCTAAATAGATTTCTCATAATTTTTTGAGACAAGAAATTGCCACTAGAAATGTGGAGTTACAGCTGTTTTTTGAGGGAGGACACTGAATTAAAAAAATCTGCTCTTATGTTTTTAGAGCTCAGAGTCTCCGTAAACAATACCAAAATATTTCTGGCCCCTCTCTTTCATTTCCGCATTCATGAGATCCTCCCGCTCGGAACTTTTCACCAGATTACGCTACTCTTCATCAAGCCTCGGACGTGTGACAGAAAGTTGATATGCTGCTAGGCCTGACATGTTCTTTGCCAGAAGACCTATTTACGCAGTTGTGTAAATCCGCGCACTACATTGCCGCCTAAAAATGGAGGCAAATCTGACCTTTGCAAAATCTATGTGTGGTGCTGCTTCTTTGTGTCTTGACACAAGAGGCAACACAATCTTTGAACCAATTTAACATCGAACCCAACGCTGCTGCCACTGGATGCCACCATGTTTATCCAGAGAAAAAAAAGTTCCGGCTAATGGTTTCCGCAGTCACACATCCGAGGGCTGATGAGGAACGAATCGGCCAAGGTTTGCCGAGTGGAGATCCTCTATGTTGACGTCTGCTCAAACCAAGAGATGGTAGAATACATAGACCTCTCCAACAGCAAGTCTGCATCAAAGCTATGATCACACCAGCAGAAGAAACGCACCAGCAGAAGAAACGTTGTCTGCTTTCCATAGGCAGCCACCGCCAATAGATGCGTTCATGGCAGTTCTGCACTACAAGGGCAAAAAAAGAAACAGCAGGGGGTGTCATTCATTATGCTAACCCATGCATCTTAGCAGCCTCTCTACCCCCATGACCCGAAAATCGTTCTCCCTCCGCTATCATGGAGGATCATACAATGCTTAAATGCACTTAGTGGAGAGGAGAAGTGATGAAAGAGGAGGCCACAGGAGGAGCTAAGAGTGAGGAAACAGGCGTATCCCAAGTGGTGTGACTATTGACTGTATAAAAAGATGGATAACCAAACTGCTATCCAAAATTGAGGCCAAAACATCTTGATCACCATCAAATGGCTGGCTGCAGAACGAGTTATAAGCCCACCCACTCTATGTTCGTGGACAAGATATCGGCCTCAAGTAAGTACGTTTTTTTCAATCAAGTAAGTTTTTCCCGAAGATAGTGTCTGTCATTTTAAGAAGTAATTACCATGCTGACATATGTTCAGTTGTTCTTTTTCTCTTATAAGTTTTGTTTTATTTAGGTATTTGATACAATAAAAAGTGGGTGTAAAGTCATGATTTACAGCTTCTCCTTAAGAAGTCGTCACCTCTTGATTTACTTCTAGGGATTGTACGGAACTGGAATGCAACCATTGAAAAGTGATATAAAGTTAATATTGCACATGCGTAAGTTGCTAGGACTTTTCTCTGAACATACCACTATGTACAGTTTGCAGCGATGCTAATACTGTAGAAAGATATAGCAAGCTAGCTAACTAGCATATTTAGCCTTATTTTATCCAAGGCTCAGGCCCAAATCACTAACTACACCCTCTTCTCCCTATTCACTCAACCTCTGTTTGTGCGTTCCCGAGGAGGTATCACCATGTTTTTCACAATCCCATCAACATAACAGCAACTCTGCATCGATGCTGAATTCCCAATCTCACTCTCCATTGCCAGAAGCAGGATGACAGTAGATTCGGTATTCAATGCAACGCATCTATCGGCAGCCATAGTGTTTGCTCCATCCATTTGCTGGTGGATGGAAACAAGGGCATCCCAAAGTTAACTCACACACTCTAACCCACCCCCTAAACCCCATAAAACCTAAAAACTCATATATGGGTTCATCTAATGCAGCTGCTGCATTCAAACCTGTTGAACTTCGGGTCTATTTTGATTTCTTGAGGAGATCCCTTGGTTTCCAATGAGCCCAAATATTTTGTGCTGAACTGCAAGAAATGTGTATAAAATGATGTGCATGCTGCACATATTTTGACATAGACCAAAACTCAGAGCTCAGGCGCAGATAGGAGGTCAGTTCACAGGCTTTTTTGAAAACCAAGCTTGTGGCCAAGCAATTCAGGTCAAAGGCAATAGACAGACTTGCAGCACAGAGAGGGTAATCAAAATTATAATCAGTAAACAGTACACACCTCAGAAGCCGTTCCAGAGGTACTCCAAAACAAAGGGAGATCCACATCATGAAAGTAAATTCTGCTAAATTTCGTAACCAGAATATCAGCAATATGCAAAAGACAGAGCAAACTCGAAAAACCATGGACAGAAAAAGAAATCGAATCCAGGATGTGCTCTGGGAAATACAAAAGGCTTGTAGAGCAGACCAGGAAAGTGGAAAACAAACTCGCAAAGACTGTGAGAAAGTAAGGGGTACATAAAAGATGAACAGAAGCTAATCGGAAGTGAGTGCAGGTTTAAAGGTTGACGAGACCATAGTAAGGTGATGCAGCTAATTACGAAACAGAAGGGGAAGGGCAATTGTGTGATTGAGGGGAAAATAAAAGTACACGGGAACAGAATTCAGAGCTTTACAGTAACTCCCTATGGTAACAATTGGGTGGTCGACCAGGACCTGAGCCCAGATAAATCCTTTTAAAATCTTTTTAGCTGCGAGTTGAGCATGTCCCTTGCCAGGACCTGGCAGCACTTTTCTAGCACTACCCCTCCCCATCTGCAAGGCACTGAAGTCTGGGGCATCGGTGACTCATGTCTAGAAGGCACCAGACAGTGAAAGTCTCTGCTCCATTTATGAGGTGGGTGGGAGGGAGTGCCACCTGGGTCAGGGCCAGAGAGCTGCGGAACACAGATGGAAAGTTCTGTAGATTGGAAACAGTTGGAAAGTTGGGTGAATGCATGTCAGGGTGTGTGGAAGGTGCGGATGGACTACCACCAAATTTGTGGCTTTGGAGAGAGGGGAGGAGCCAATAAAGCAGGGAGACAATTTGGGGGTTGTGTCTCTTGGCAGACTCGAGGTGTTCCACATTTCTGCGATCAATCTAGACCAGGAACGGAACTTGACAACTCTCCAGCCAGTGGCTCCACTCCTTGAGTGGCAGCTTGATGTCCAGTATCTCCCAGTCCCCCACAGAGTATTCCTACCTGTGCTTGTTATGCAGTGTGAAAGGTAAGCACATGGGTGAATCTTGTGATCAGTAGGGGACTCCAGAGAGACGATAGTATCTCACACCAGTATCTAAAGCATCCCCATTCTAGCGATGGTGAAGGCGAGGGAGAAAAGTGATCGCTGTTCGTCGGGGAAACCAATCGGTCAACCCCGAAGCAGAGAGGCCGGCCTCGGCGTGCCAAGATGGTGGGAACATAGCCCCTGACATCACGAATTTGACTGGGAAGTCATGCACGGTGCCCACTGACTTTGGCAGTGACTGCTCTTTGTCTGATGAACTCCAGTCTTGAATTCACAAAGCCCTGCAGTCAAAAGTTTTTGTAGACACCATCGTCAGAGCGTTGGTTGACGCCATCCTGGAGAACCTCACTGCAGAAATGTATAAGGCACTGGATCAAATACAAACACTGGAAAAAGAGGTCAATGAATTCAAGAGGGAGATTATTTCGCTCAAGAGGGGGAAGGAGAAACAGGAGCAATACAGACGGAGAAATTGTCTTTTGTTTGCATGGTATTGATGAAATTCAAGATGAGAACACGGACAAGGTCGTCATCAAAGTCGTGCGGGAAAAGCTGAACATCGACATCCGCCCAGAAGACCTTGACAGGAGCCATCGATTACCGATCCGCAGTCAGCAACGTGCCGGTGAATGAAAGGCCCCCGTGAAACCTGTCATTGTGAAGTTTGCAAGGTACAACACACAACAGGAGGTTTACTCGGCGAGATCAAAGCTAAAGGGAACGGACATCTACATCCTTGAAGATCTAACACGGGAGAGAAGTGATCTTCTGTTCAAAACTAAGGAACACCAAATATCACAAGGCCTTGGACTAATGACGGGAGAATATTTGCATGGACCAAAGACAATAGAAAGGTGAGGATCTCCGGCTACGCTGATCTTAAGCGAATATAAGCTCATCCGGTTAAAGACCATGCTCTGAATGTTTATATTTCTTATGGAGACTTAATATTCTTGTTTACAATGTAAGAAATGTGTGAAACAAAACCAAAATGCTCTAATGTGTGTATACTGTGAAAAATGGATTCATCTTTGTTGTACGTCCGTAAATAATGGCTTCTTTTTGTCAAATGCGGACTGGGTTTGTAACATTTGTCTACTACACCGGTTACCTTTTCATGACACAGTCTGTTCAATCGAGAAAGTTGCTATTCTGAACAGAAAAGTCACAAATCGTGACAATGAAAATGAAAATATATACGATTGCCTCAAGTCCTTCACTGGCTTTAATGTAGCTCATTAGAATGTGTGTTCTTTGTACAAAAATATTGAAGAGATATGCCAGATTCTACTACAAAATAACATTCATGTGTTAAATTTATGTGAAACTAGGTTAGACAGCAGTATAACAGTATAATCTCGTGCGGCGAGATCGAACAAGAAATGGCGGTGGGGTAATTATGTACGTGCAAGAATTCTTTAACTTTAAGATATGCAAAGATCTACAAACTGATGTTCTTGAATTGATGTGTGTGCAAATTGAATGACCTCATCAGAAACCACTTATTATCCTCCCATGGTTCAGACCTCCTGATTCTAACATTCAAGTGTTTCAGTCACTGGAAGATGTTTTACATAGTGTAGAAGCCTCTTTTTTAGATTATATATTATTTGGAGATCTGAAGTGTGATCTACTGCAGGAAAAGCACTTGTGTCATACAAAATACCTATTACAACTGGCACAAGATTTTAATTTGCATCAGCATGTTGAAAACCAACGCGCGTAACTCAATCTACGTGTACTTTAATCAATTGTGCCTTTTAAATTTCATCCAATAAATTAAAACTGAAAAATGTGATGTTCTTCATGTAACTTTGAGTGACCATTATATGATTGCTTTATCTTAGGGAAATACCAAATATTTAAAGTTGAGTAACCACAGTTATATTACCTCCAGAAATTTCAAGAAAATGGATTTGACTGCATTTGGGGAAAATTTAAGTGAGATATCGTGGGATGACGTAGTATCCTTAAATAATGTTGAACTTGCATGTACTACATGGGCTTCAAAATTTACCTCAGTGTTAGATTGCTATTCACCACAAAAAAGGAAAAGGGTACGGCACCAAAAAATCTCCCTGGATGGCCAAGTGTACTTTGGATGCTATGCGCAAACAGGATGGATATAAAAGGATTGCAAAGAAATCAAAACTTGCATGTGATTGGAAAGATAATAAGAACCTGCAAAATGCTGTCACTTCTCGAATAAGGGAAGCTAAGCCTCAATATATTCTTGATACAATTACTGAAAAAAAAGGAAACTCAAGTGAAATGTGGAAACTGTTAAAATTTCTCATTCCGGATAGAAAGTGTGTGCAAAAGCTTATTTTTCAGGGTGTTGAAATAACTAAAAAAAAATCAATAGCCAATTGTTTTCATGAATATTTTACTCAATATCTGAAACAAGAAAACAGAGCTTACCTTTTCAGTCTAATGTTGAACAGGTTTTAGATTATATGCCCAACAAGCCTATCGAAAAAAAAAAAATGTTCTTTCTCGTATTACGCACGGTGATGTATCAATTTGTTTGAAACAAATGCCTAGTAACAAGTCTACTGGTCTTAACACGTTTCCCTGTCATGTTTTGAAAGAGTCATTATTGCATATCATAGACCTGTTGACCCATATTATAAACTCTTCGCTAACAGAAAGACATGTCCTTAATGTGCGGAAAAAAGCTAAAATTACCTCAATATTTAAAGGCAGAGAATCCGCAGAATTATAGACCGATTTCGGTCTTACCGGTGCTTTCAAAGGTCCTTGAAAAAATAATGTTTAAGCAAGTGTATGATTATTTTGATATGAATGATATTCTTGTGTCTACCCAGTAGGGCTTTCGTCGAAATCATTCTACTGCTTTCGCCTCGTTGGAACTCACTGAAAATATTCAAAAGTCTATTGACACCGATCATGTTGTTGGATTAGTGACATTAGACCTGGAAAAAGCCTTCGATATGTTCTCTCACAGCGTGCTACTCCAAAAATTGAAATCCTATGGATTTAGTGACATTGTGCTGAAATGGTTCGCTGACTATTTTCACCTTCGACAGCAAATCACAGTGATCAATGTACATGAATCAAGGGTGTCTTATGTAAAACACGGTGTCCCACAGGGCAGCATTCTTGGCCCACTTCTTTTTATCTTGTATTTTAATGAAATCCCGAATGTGATGAAGCACGGTTGCACTAAGATGTTGCCGTATGCAGATGATACGTGCATGTATGTCAAGTCAAAAGACCCACTTCAGCTCCAGACTATGTTGAATGACGCTCTGAAATCAAAGGCCAATTGGCTCTGTCAAAATGAGCATTTGTTGAACGTATGACATGGGATGACAGACAAAATTTTAAAACTAAAACAGATTTAATTCAACAAAGACCAACACTACCCTACAATTTATACTACTGACCAAGATTGATATATACAAGAAAAAAAATATTTACAGTCCCTTGAGATGGGGTCACTTGGTGATGTTCTGGGTGAGGAAAATGCTCCAACACAGGCAAAAATCCACAAAAAGCTTCACAGGTCTTGAAAAGAGTGATAGGTCTGGTCAAATGTATCCTTCTCCTTGCAATTTCTCCTATTAATTTTTCTCCTTATATACTCGTTTGCAGCTCCCTCCCAGATTTAGATTTTTTTTTTCTCTGGGACTTTCCCCCCTCAGACATGCCCAGGACATGCCCAAACCTAGCTCCAGACTGGGCTTAACAAAAAAAAAAAAAGGCAATCTAGTGGCTTCTTTCCACATTACAGTATCAACAACAACTCTTTACAGCTTTCTGGTCTGCATCATTCTGCGACAGCCTTAACCTTGCTCTGGTCAAGGGAAACGCTGCAGTCAGAAAAGATTAATCCCAAGAAGCTCATGGATGGTTGGTGGTACTCACTTTTCGACCTTGAAATGCAACGTGGAAACAGTTCAAGTAAACGTCGTTGGACCTGATGAACATGTTGAGTATGGCGATTAGAGTCGATTAAGAATGTTAAGATGATGTTCACGTTGACATATATAACCCCAATTCTAAAATAGTTGGGACAAGGTGTAAATTGTGAACAAAATCAAAAGGCAATAACTTTTAAATCACACCAGCCCGTGTTTTATTCACAACAGAACCCAGATAACATAGCAAATGTTGAAACTGAGAAATTTTACAATTTTATCCACAAAATGAGCCAATTTCAAATTTGATTGCTGCTGCAGGTCTCGAAAAAGTTGGGACAGGGGCCTGTTTACCTTGGTGTAGCATCCCCTCTTCTTTTTAACACAGAGTGGAGGTGTCTGGGCGTTGAGGAAACAAGTTTCTTGAGTTTAGTCATTGGAATTTGATCCCACTCTTGTTTAATACAGGCTTCCAGCTGCTGGAGAGTTTTGGGTCTCCTTTGACAGACTTTTTAAATCATACACCAAATGTTCTCAATCCGTGAAAGATCAGGACTGCAGTCAGGCCAGTTCAGCACACAGACTCTTCTACTATGAAGCCATGCTGTTGTAATAGCTGCAGTATGTAGTTTTGCATTGTCCTGCTGAAATACACAAGGCCTTCCCTGGAATAGATGTCATCTGGAGGGGAGCGTATGTTGCTCTAAAACCTTTTATAAACCTTTGAGCATTTTTAGAACATGCAAGTGTCCCGCACCATAAGCACTAATGCATCCCCATACCATCAGAGATGCTGGCTTTTGAACTGAATGCTGATAACAGGAAGGGTGGTTTAACTCCTCTTTAGCCCGGAGGACACGACGCCCATGATTTCCAACAAGAATGTCAAATTTGGACTCGTCTGACCACAGGACACTTTGCTACAGTCAATTTTAAATGAGCCTTGGCCCACAGAACACGGTGGCTTTTCTGAATCATGCTCAACAATGGCTTCCTTTTTGCATGATAGAGTTTTAGGTGGTGTCTGTGGATGGCAAGGCAGATTGTGCTTACAGACAATGGTTTCTTGAGGGAGTAACCTCATGCTGAACACCACAAAAACAAAAGAAATAATCCTGGACTTTAGGAAGAGAAGTACAGTCCCAGCTCCACTCTTCATAAACGGGGACTGTGTGGAGAGAGTCCACTCCTTTAAATTCCTGGGGGTGCACATTTCTGATGACCTCTCCTGGTCTGCCAACACCAAAGCTGTGGTGGGGAAGGCCCAGCAGCGACTCCATGTCCTGAGAGTACTCAGGAAAAACAATCTAGATCAGAAGTTGCTGGTATCCCTCTACGGGGCCACTGTGGAGAGCATACTGGCATACTGCATCACGGTGTGGTACGCTGGGTGCACAGCGGCAGACCAAAGGGCTTTGCAGAGAGTCATAAACACAGCCCAGAAAATCATTGGCTGCTCTCTGCCCAGTCTGGAGGACACTGCCTGCTCTCGCCTCCACAGCAGAGTTGACAACATCATCAAAGAGTCTTCTCACCCTGGTCACCACCTCTTTGACCTGCTGCCCTCCGGCAGGCACTACAGGTCCCACAAATCCAGGACAAATAGGCTCAGAGACGGTTTCTTCCCCAGAGTAATCTCCACTTAAAACAAGCGCAACTACATCGATACCTGCTACATCACTGGACATATTTATGTTTGTGTTATAACTCTGAAACTTTAAACTCTTTTGTCCCTGTGTAAATATTACGTATCTTTTTATATGTAAAATAACTGGAGTGGCACATACAATTTTGTTGTTGACAAAAAATGACAATAAAGACTATTCTATTCCTGGGCCCATTTAGTAATACCAATGACAGAATCAAGTCGTTTAGTGATGCAGTGGCATCTGAGGGCCTGAAGATCACGGTCATCCAGTAAAGGTCTTCGGCCTTGTCCCTTGCGCACTGATTTGATCACTCAAAATCACTGAAACTGATTTTTCCAGTTTCTCTGAATCTTTTGATGATGTCATGCACTGTCCAGGATGAGACCCTCAAAGACTTTGCAATTTGACGTTGAGGAACATAGTGTTTAAAGAATTCCACAATTATTTTTATGCAAGGCTTCACAGGTTGGAGAGCCTCTGGCCATCTTTACTTCTGAGAGACTAAGCCTTTTAAAGCCAGTCATGTTACACACCTGGTGCCAGTTAACTTAATTACCAGCAAAATGTTCTTTCAGCTGATTCTCATATATAATTTTCTTTTTCAGCCCTTTTTTGCCTGTGTCCCAACTTTTTTGAGACCTGTTGCAGCTCATTTTATGGATAAAAATGTAAAATGTCTCAGTTTCAACATTTGAAATGCTATCTATGTTCTATTGTAAATAGCATATTGGCTCATGTGATCTGAAAGTCATTGCATTTTGATTTTATTCACAATTTACACTTCATCTCAACTATTTTGGAATTGGAGTTGTACAAATCTATCCAAGATATCATGCAGCATGTTACTTAGTGAGTTTTGGAAGACTCCAGGAGAGTTAGACAGACCAAACGGCATCACCGGGTACTTGAGGCAACCTGTGGGAGTGTTAACAGCAGTCTTTCACTTGTCTCCTTCTCGAATTCGCGGGTTAGGATAAGCAATACATAGATCCAGCTTGATGAAAATGGCATCCTCCTGGAGTAACTTGAACACAGTAGACATCAATGTCTGGGAGTAAAGGTCCTCTGATATCACTGAGTCCGTTGTAGTCAATATACGGGTGGAGACTGCCATCCTTGCTGGAGAAGAACCGGCACCAGCAGGAGTCAAAGAGGGGTGAATTGCTCCAGCAGCAAGGGATTTCTGGTTGTATTTCTCCAGAGACTTCTCCATGCTTTTCCCCTGAAGACCAGGAGCAACGTGACTGCATTTTCAATGATGCCATCACTTTCAAGAAAATGACCAATGAAGTGCATCATGATTGAGTAAAATACAAGTGGGGAAGGTGAAATACATGGAGTTTGTGTTTTTAAATTTTTTAGCCCCTGTGTGGACCACAAAAAAAGTTTCCAAAGTTGCACTTCAGAGTGACAATGGCTGACAACCTGATAGAGGGGAGCAACATAGACCTCTAATTACAGTGCTACTCTTTTGTGAACTGCCAGGTGTGAACAAATCACTTAAAAATTTCTCTTCAATTATTTGTTTGTTTTTTAAAAAAAATTTGCCCATGAGAATTCATGCGAAAGAAATTATTTCGAATTAAAGCCAGCAGTTTAAGCTCCTGAATAATTTGTATTTCTTGTTTCTATGGGCCACAGAGACTGAAAAATAAAGGTGTTAATGAACGTTGAAGACCCTGTCTGGTTTATCAGAATGTCTTACGTTTTACCATGGTTCATTAAAGGGTGCCCCATGTCTTAATGGGTTAATTACAGTAAGTGCTGCCCGAGGGCCTGAGGATCATGGCCATTCAATATTGGTTTTCGGCCTTGTCCCTTGCATGCAGATATTTCTTTAGATTCTCTGAATCTTTTATAAGATTTTGTACCTTTGTTGAAATCCCCAAATTATTTGCCATTTTAGACTGTGAAACGTCATACACAAATTGTTAGACACGGCCTTTCAAAGTGATGAAGCCCTCGCCATCTTCTGAAAAACTCAGCCTCTCTGGAATACTCTTTTTTTTATTCCCGTTCATCTTACCGACCTGTCGCAAATAAACCTAATTTGTTAGATGCTGAAGCCAGTGTCTTTTTTAGCATCACACAATTTTGTCTTCTGTTGCTCCATTCCAAGGTTTTGAGACGTGTTACATGTTGATGGCATCAAATTCAAGAGGAGATATGTAAAAAATAAATAAATGCATCTCGGTTCCACTATCTGATATGTCATTTTTTCTGGTTTTCAATTAAATATAGAGTTCAAATTATTTGTAATTATTGCATTATGTTTTATTTACATTTTATACAACATGGCTACTTTTTTTGGAAATGGGGTTGTACCATACATGTTAGCCTATGGTAAATTTATTCATTCAAGGAGATACGTATGGATTCTGTAAATATAATATACACTGCTCACAAAAAGTAGGGTATAATGAAAAGACAAATGACTCTGACAATATATTTATTTTGAATTTCGAAACTATGCCATTTAATTGGCAAGCAATTCAAGATGAAGTTCTTGACACGTTATCATGACTTAAGTCATTGAGAATTTTATTTTCTGGCGGTACAAAATGTGACATGGGGTGGTACCCCAAAAGTCACAGTCATCAGTAATGAGTTGGTCTGCCATAAGTATCCAAACAAGCATCACGCTGACGCCGCATGCTCCCAATGAAATGACCAATGTCAGCTTGTGGAATTCTCTGCGACCCCTCCTGGAGTGCCGCACCCAGCTGAAAGAAGTCCTGACAGGGTGAGCGCTGCTATTGTACGTGTCATCTCAGCATATCTCATATGTGTTTTATGGGGGAGAGCTCAGGGGGACATGGCAGGTTAGGGCAAGGTTTGGATTTGGTGCCTTTGGAGATGGTCAAGGACGACACACACACGATGACCTCTGGCATTATCATCTCGGCTAATTAATCCAACTCCATGACAACATTTAAACGAAAGCACATGTTGAGTGATGATGATGTCACGGTAGTAGACCCCTGTCACTCTCCCATAGCAGATGTTGAGGTCAGTCCTGTGGAGGTCAGTCTCCCATACCAATCATAACAAATCATATCCACTAGCTGACAATGTTCACCTAGGCGACACCAAACAGGATGATGACCATTGTGAACCGTGACTCATTGCTGAACATTGCACATGACTACTGGGCAATGCTCCATCATTGATGCTGTTGATACCAATGTCTCCTTGTCTACCAATGACGATCTGAGAGGGATTTCAGGATGTGTGGTTACCTGGCTCACAGGTTGGCAGCGTGCAGACGGCTTCGTATGGTGCGCATTGAGATGAGGTTTCCTGTAGCCTGTAGATGCCCTTATTGCAGCTGTGTCACATGCAGTCGCCTGTCACACAGGGCTGTATTGACGACCTGATGGTCATCTCGCCTGGTTGTGCATCTTTGACACCCTTTTCAAGGTCTGTCATGGACTCTACCAGTGGCAACATAGCGTACCCACAATCGGCTCATGACGGACTGCGAGACATGCAGTTGTGTGGCTGTGTAAGCCTGGGTTCTTCTGGCCCGGAGTATCCCTATGGCCCACAATCTGTCTTCTTCCCGGAGTCTTCTCAGCATCAAAAGTGGTGAAATAATGGATAAGTGCAGTTCTAGGCCTGTTTTTATACCCATATCTGCACAAGAAGAATGTGCATAACAGCTTTTGCACCCTGAAGGCATAATGTCAGTTTTTACATGCACTCCCAGGTGTGTTTGGGCACCCTGTTTATGCAAATTTTGAAACCTAGCACTTTATGGGATACGTATTTAAATGTGCCAATGGCTAACCCCAAACTTACTCAGAAATCTCACGAACAGTTAAATTCAGGTTCTTTCCACGGTTTGTTGAATTTGAATATGCTCTACTTTTTGTGAGCAGTATATTATAGGCCTTTCCTGGCCTTTTTTCATTTGCCAATTTTTTTTTTAAATGTTTCCAATTGTGACTTTATAGATTTACTTACCTCAGTGGTCCCATTCGAATGGCAAATGCAAACAGGTCATGGTAAGACCATCAGATGGCACCAGCGTTGTCTTGCAATATTAATTTATTAGGGGGGTCTCAAACTGATCTTTACAAGGGCCAAAGGGCTGCTGGTTTTCATTCCAACTCAGCTGAACCACACCTTATACAACAACTTCAATCAACTGATATCAGCCCGCACAGGTGATTAGTTGTATCAGGTGTACTCGTGCTCATTGGTAGTGAAAACCAGTTTAAGGACCAGTTTGAGAACTTGATTTAGCCTAATATCCGCTGTTTTACGAGATGTTCCCCATGTGAGGCAGTGGTTCTCAAACTCGGTCCTGGTGGGACCACTGGATGCAGGTTTTCATTTCAACCACAAAGGCAACCCTGGAATTTTAATGAGTCGTCAATTTTTCGTCATTACCCCTTTAAGCAATACTGTTAAAAATAGATATGCGTACTATGGACAATTCAGGTTTCTCATTCACATCATGCAACATGGGAAACAGCAGGATAATAAGAGAAATTTAAACAGATGTACCAGTATCTCTCAAAGAGCCTACTGATATTTTATTAGTTTAATTACTGATGCATTGTCACTAAATTGAACCATTTATTTGATAATGTGGCGTTAGAAGGCAAAGCAATTGACAATGACTCACATCTGTTTTATGTTTATATTGTGGAAAAAAATTTAAGAAATTTAAGCTTGCGTGCAGCAACGTATAGGATAATTAACTTCTGTATGACTTGGATCGGTAAATGTATTAGGCTTTGTGCAATTACTTGTATTGCAGCATTATAAACTCAGTATGTTCATGGGGCTGCCATTTCCCATGGCAGGCATTGCATTTCTCCCATATTCTGAAGTTGGGGGTTAAAAAAAAAATCAGACTAAGACAAATTAACAGTTTTTTTTTTTAAATTTTATTTCTCCATGATATTTTTGCCTATTTTTTTTTTAATGTAACATTACGCAATTAGCACTATTCTACGAATAAGAGACGAGAAATATAAACATTCTTCAGTCCAACTCAAGATAGTGGATAATCCCTCAAAACATGGAACGAATTAAGAAATATTCTCAGCCTTTTATATTTCTAGGATTGAAGCAGTGAGAACGAAAACTTTCCTGGAATCCCTGCGCTGCAGCTGGCATGAAGAAACGCACCGCTTCAAGATCTCAGGACACGTCAGATCCCGCCGCTAATTTTCCAGTGGCATGACACAGACTGCCAGAAGACAAGTTATGCCAGTTTTCGGGTCGGACAAGAAGTTTAGCATTTACAATGCGAAATGATAAGGAAAGGTGCAATTGTTTAACTCCTCCCGAATTTGACTGCCGAGGGGCTGGAATCCACCTCAGACGCACCGAGAGCGGAATGCGCGAACTAGAGCCGCACTCAGTGCACTGTTGATTACTTATACACGTTTGCCTCCTTGCTTATCGCGACGGATTATTACATTAATTTCTAAATATTTGGCAAAGGCCGGAGCAAACGTCTCCGGGAACCTCATCACCTCATGTCCCGACCTCAGCTTCAGCTTTTCGCCCTCCTGGCGGGGATCGTGGCTTCGGGTAAGTGAGAAAATGCTAAAGTTGATTTTGCGCAGGTTAAGTATGGGCTAAACCGTGAAATTTGTTTTGAAGAATAATGCCACAGCATTGATTTTATGATGTAACGTTTAAAGCAGCTTTCACACCAGACGCCAAACGAATTGTTCACACGACAAGTCACATTCAAAGTCAATGCAACGCGTCATTGCATTGACTTTGAATGTAATCGTCGTGCAAAAAATTCGTTTCGCGTCCAGTGTGAAAGCGGCTTTGCGTTCTTACTTTAAAAGACTCGGACCCGTTTGACAATTAGAGTCTTTTCTTGGGTGGCGGGAATTACGTGAACAAGGGTGCAGTTGACAAACAAGAATCGATTATGAAAAGCTTAACTAAATTGACTCATTGCACTGGAATCGGTTTGGGTACCACCACGTCCCAAGAGTTTTTGCAGTACCTAGGCTACATTCCATCGTCTGTGCTGCTTCATGCAAAGCGTTTCGCTACGGGCGCTTAATTATTTTTCAACGTTGTCGGCGTTTATGTCAGCTGCATTGTTTTGAGCATTTGTCCCACAGCTTCTGTTTCCTCTCACTTAAACGCATTGTGTATCCGTAGTTGGCTTGCAAGCTCGTCCGGTGTTTATTGAAAAATAATTGGGTGGCCACCTGCTCCCTGTTATGAGCGGTAACACGTCGAAACACGTTAGCATGACATCAAAACCTGTTTTAATACGTTTATTGGAAAACGCCCTATTGTTTGCTATCCTGACGTGCAAACTGGAATGATGAGACTTATTCTTTTCGTACAAAACCGAACCAGTTCTAGAGTATGTATTACTTTACTGACTGTCTGGGTATCAAATGGACTGCACGATGTCGTCAAAAAAAAAAATGAAGTAAAGAGAATGTGATCACAACATCTATGCTGTGATTTATTTATTTGCCTATGAGCATTTCTGTCCCCTTTCAACTAGAATGTTTTGTGTCCAAAGCATGCCAGCAGGTAAGAGCAACGAATCCTTTGATTGGATCATGTGCAGCACTTCTCTGAAACGTCTATTCATGAATCTAGACTTGATTTTCACCCTGTTGAATTTGGGTGACTAAGGTGGCCACATGATGCCTTTCGCAACATTGTTCCAGCCTCTTTTCCACTTATTGTCTGCATCAACATTTGAGCTTTTCTGGCGTAATCACAAAGGAAACAAACCATGTTCATGAAATGATACTGTTTGGTGCAAGGCCTATGACTTAGGGCACGATTCATTGCAGATGTTGCCCAAATGAAACCATTTCTAACCATCCAAGCACCATCTCTGCCTGGGTTGTTATATTGACGGATGAATACCATTTTATTACCCCAAATATTGCTCACTTCAAACAAATGATGATGACAACGACTACTACTGCACGGGTGTTGACATAGAGTAATGAAGGCGTCTGTGTTTCAGGCACAATTTAAGCCTTTGAATTTGAATTTCTAGGGGTGATTTCCCATACAAAACTCTTGAGGTAAAAACCTGATCTGTGCTCATGAAACCTGCCTTAAATCTGCACACAAATGTTTCATCGCTTTCTACATTTGGTATCCTCTGAATGCAGCATTCCAAACGCAATGAGATGAATTAATTCTGTGACCCTGATGTAATTAGTGACGCCCATGACGCACTTGGAATGGCACTTAGCTGATATTTCTCGACACTCCCTGAGTACAACACCCAAAAATAACACATCTAGCCCCTCTGTCGGTGAGAAAAAGTATCAACAGCAGGTCATTGCCAAACAATGGCACGCACTTGCTGTCCCCTAACCCTTCAGTCCCCCAGCAGCAGTCGGCAATGGCAGTGTCCCTGCATCCTGGCCTCCAGCCAGTGAATGCAAGACCCTAATGCTAACACTGTGTGGGGAAATCAGTAGGTATACAATTTTGGAAAACAGGCCTGAATACAGCTGTTACTACCTCGTGCTTATACGAACTACGGACTGTTACTTGGTAACCTTTGCTCCAAATCAGTAGGCATTTTTTGCTGCAGTCATTTAAAAACTACTGGCTGATACGAATGCCTTCCACTGGAGGCGCGAACCTAAAATGCACAATTGAAGCACCTATTACTAAAACCCCATAAGTCACACTTGACTTGACTTGATTTGTGGAGTTTTAGTTATCAGTGCTTCAATTGTGCTGAAGAGCATCCGCAGGAATTTAGGTACCTTGTGACAAGGAAGAGTTTTAGTCACATTGTCATCGTAAGGCTGAGCGATTGTTATCATCTAGAAAGCTGATCCAGATGCTTAACTGTTGCTAAAGAATGCAGAATTGCTCTTTTAAACTGAGGTATTGACCTATGAGATGGTATCTGTGTGTCATCCTGTAAAAGAACTGTTTTCATCCAGCACTGAGCCGCTCTGGATTGAAGCTCAGAGCATAATTGGGGGTAGCTCTACCTCAGGTTTTGGGGGGATCGGTTAACTGCGACTATATTGTATTGCTCAACAGTAAGCTCTGATGGTTAATCAGGCTCCGTTGGCCCGGTGGCAAAATTTGGCCTGTGCGTGAGGTTGGGTTGTGGACTGTGGCGAGAAAAGATATGCTTCTGAGGGGAGTGCATGCTTATTGGTGCCCCCCCCATTTTGACCGTGGAGACAGCAGCCTATGGGTAATTATGTTCAGTGATTATATTATATTTTTTTATTTTTTTATTTTTTCCCCCCCTCCAGAGTACCATACATGAGGCACAAACAAACCCTAAAGAAATACTGCTACGTAGTTCCAAGCTATAGTTACCCTATGGTAAATTGATGGTGTTTTTGCCACCATTGTGTATAGTTATTCAAACTACAGCAATTCAGTTGTGTGGATGATAGTAATATCATGGTACTGTTGACTGTGGTAATACTATAGGTATAATGTGATGGCTATAGTACTAGTACTGTATGGTACTATAGTAGAAGAGCCCAGTTATAGTTATACTGTACAAACTATAGTAATACTGTAGTTATGCCAAAAATACTATTGTATTATTAAGAAATAAAAGTAGAATATTTTCATAAGGGTACATTTGTAATCCCAATTATATCCCCGATCACCAAATGGCGTTCCGGGGATATTATGTTTTTGGTCCGACCGCCGCCGCCGCCCTACGTGTTAACGCGATAACTTCTTGAAATTTATTATTAAATATTACTGTTTTGCATATAAGTAAGTATCATAAAGAGGAAGAACTGATTCGATTTTGGACAATTTACGATTTCTAGATTGGCCACCAGGGGCCAAAAACTGAAAAAATCACTTTTTATCATATCTCTGGAAATATTTGTCCGATTGATCTCAAATCAAGTGCAAATGAAAGGTCATGACCTGAGGATGTTACCCACAATGACATTATACCTGTTTGGTTCAAAATTTTGACACACGGTGGAGCTTTGTCACATAAAATTCACCATTTTTGCCATATCTCTGGAACTATTTGTCCAATTGACATGAAACTATGTGCAACTGCAAGGTCATGACCTCACAACGTGTCACATGATGACATAATACCTGTATGGTTCAATATTTTTTAACCAGGTGGCGCTTTGTGATGGAAAATTACCATTTTGGCCATATCTTCAGAACCATTTGTTCGATTGACCTGAAATTCAGTTCAAATGAAGGTCTATTCAAGGATTGGGGAATTGGAGGATTGGGGGCGTTCAGGGATATACCCCCAGCCGTCACCTCCGACGGCATAACCGTGTTTTATAGTGGTATCATGCAAGAAATATAATGCTCAGATCATGCAGCTAAAGGAATGAAAAATGACCTGACCATTCAGTTTTACTTTATTCAAATACAGATTCAGTTCAGATGGATGAATCGCATTGTCGGCAGGGTATTGAGGACCTGATTTGTTCAAGGTTTTGATTTATCATTGACTGGATTGATGCCCTTCTACTACCACTGATGTTAAAAAAACCCTCTGAGTAGTTTTTTGTGGAACATTATGCAACTGGAGGGGACGGCCAAATGTGTCTCAGATGGATCACTTACTTTTTAAGAGGGTTTATTTTTTCAACCAGTGGGTCTATAAACTTATGTAACATGTCAAAAGAAAGGTCTATTTACCCACCTTAACTTAATAAAATTTGAACATAAATGATGTGATAGTTTTTAAGATATAACCTTTTCAGTGCACTGTCCCGGATGGACAGAAAATTAACGTGTAAATTTTATGTTTCTCAAAGTTCTTGAAAGCACTGGTCCAATATATGGTTTATGCAAAAACTGGATTTTTGATGCCTTGATTGCAAGAGTTTTAGAAAATGACAGTGTCGGAGCTAAAATAGTCTCGGATGCACAAGACAAGATTGATTTCTATATAATACAAAAGTATAATTGTTACATAGTATTTTACATGTATACATCTCGGATGTGTACAAAGTAAAGTTTATTGCATTTTGTACCATATTTGCACATGGTTTTAAGACTGAATTGCACAGAAAGTCAGATATTCAGCGGCGCTCTCGGAAAAGGCCTGGAATCACTTTCCAGTCCTTAACACCAAGCTTAAGGATGGATGTTCTGGTAGAATAGGTTTGTGCTGGTGGCTCAATCTCACAAAGGATGCAGTCTGCAGAGATGGCATCCTGGTCATCAGCTATATGGAGTTGGTTTGAACATCTGGCTTGCCTCAAGAAGTTGAACCTCCAGGCATCGGCATCAGCTGGTTCTTGAGCTTGTCCAATAGGCCACTTGGAGCTGTTTGGTCTGCAGCAGGCAAACCATTTAGAAGCTGAAATGGTGGAAGTGGATGCCGAAGCCTGGGGGAGGACATCAAACTCAACTTTATCCTTCTGGGAGTGGGGAGATGTGGAGATTCTGCCGGGAGCAACAGTTCTGACACAGTGAACCTTCTGGGTGGTGGGCACTGGAACAGCTGAATCCCACAGGTTGTGGAGGGCAGGTGACTTCTGGTTTACCTCCTCAGCGGATACATATCTGATGTTGATGGTTGAGTTAACCTTGGCAGCACACTCAGCATAGGCCTTGACATTTTCAATACGGGCTGTACGAGACTAGATGGCATTGTGTTTACTGTGCCGCTGACGCCATCTACAGCACCTTTGCTCTGAGATGTGCCAAAAAAGTGCCAGTTCGCATGAATGTTCATTGATTCAAGCAGGCTGATAATGAAGGCAAACATGCATTTCTGTTTGAAATGCATTCCAGCACCTTCAGAAAAGATGTCTCGCTTCCTTTATGAGAAAGACACTTTACAGCTAAAGCTTCCCTATCACAGTCTCTATAAATATGGCTGCAGCGTATTTATCATGGCTCAAGTAATCCAAGATGATAACAAAGGAGTGGGTGCCATCCTTGGTCCAGGCAACAGCAGTGAATAGTGCAGCTTGGGTGTGGGACCAGTGACCACTCTGTGTCTCATCCTGGTGAAACTAAGTGGCGTTCCCTGAAAAGTCAATCTGGAAAACCACATGGTTTGTTCTGGCAGATGAGAGTTAACTGGAAGTACTGAGCTTGCTGGTTCTTTATAAAGCTGGGAAGTCTGAAGGCAGGTAGTTTCTCTCTCAGAAGTGTGATGATATCTAAGACAGACCCAGATCTCTGTACCTTGTCTGTGCCATCCTCAGTCTTGACCCACTGATACCAGGTAACAGGATCTGAAAGTTGCTGCTCATCTCAGTAGCTGGACAGATGGTCTGTGGTGATGTTGTCTCTCCAGACTGGACAGTCCCCAACCATGCACTCCTCAACTGATTTGTCACAGGTCAAAAGCTGGAGAAGTTCCTTGTGGTTGATGGGTCCCCCTAGATAGTCCTTGAGGCTGGTCAGCAGAAGGTTCGCGTTTTCATGGTTCACACATGCACAGACATTGTGTGGAATTTTGTCGTTACACAGAACAAATGGAGGTCTCAAGGCTTTGAAGGATGACCGATGGATCTTGTCCTCTGGACACTCCTTGGCATACATGGCATAGGTCTCCTTCAGGGTAGTGATGAGGAATCTCTTCTGCTTCTTCACCTTGGTGCCATCATCATGGGTGACAAGGATGGAGTCGTCCAGCAGATATCCTGGCGTCACAGACACTCTGTTTGGTATCATCAGGAATCTTGGTGGGATGTTTATATTGTCTTGTTCTGTACGCCGACATTGAGCTCAGCAGCCAAGGAGAGGATGATTTTGGTACGCTTTCTAGGTGATGCTGGAAGATTTCTCTCTACCCAACGTTTAGCATGGCTGAAACATGAAGGAGCACTGTATGGTTCAAGAGACTCTGGAGTAGGGCTGCACAATAAATGGACTTGCGAGTATCGCAAGCGCAATAAAACTAACTACCACCATGAGGCAGACAGACAAGCTTGCTTATTACCTTTTCTATGACACACACCTAATGCAGTCAGTTGAAATGCTTCCGGGAAGAAAACTGTGATTTGAAGCCCGCTAATTGCCAGCGAGGTTGGACAACCTCCATCGCCTTGGCATAATTATCTTACCTTAAATCAATTCCCATGTACTTTGCATAACTTGCAATCAAGCCATTTATGCAGCCAACTGACTGATCAAAACCAAAATATGGCCTATATTGATTAAGAAGAGATGGTGAGAAGCAGACGGGCCTAAACAGGCTGCCGCGTTACAAAATGGATTGAGAGAATGTTAATAATCTGAATAAATAGCAGACCTCTGAATTCCACCTCTCATAGAATTTTTACGTATCATTAAAAAGATTTCTTAAACCATTTCAATATGGCCTTGGTTTTTAAGCGTTTCAAAACATGAAGTGGAAAACATTGTGAAGCATCTCAAGCGTGAAAGTGAGAGAAATCATATCTTCGCATTGCACAGAGTAGATAAATTCAGCGAAGACTTGGCAAACAAGTTCAGGCGAATCTGTGCTGCAAATTTGTTGCATTTTTTTAAATTTGATAATCAAACAAGATAATTTCAAATATAATAATTCATAGCTCTTGATTTTGGTTACTTTTGAGCCCGAATATTGTTACAGCCCGGCCACAGGTGGATAAATGAGGGAAGCACAGGAAGAGGAAACTGTGGCAAACACAAAAGGAAACTGCACACTGAACAGAACTATACTGCCCAACCAAAGCTAATTTACACCTACCACTAGTCTTCCAAGGCTTGCCAGGCACGGGGCGGCCTTTAAACACGTAACTCCAGAACACTCAGTCCAAAAGCGAAGACTGAGTGAACGAATCGTGTACCCCCTTGTGTACCCCCTATTGAAACAAGTTTCCACCCGGAGTCACCTCCGAAAATAACAAAGGGAAAATAACAAAGCAAAACAATAAAGAGGTATCCTGACGGAAGGATAGTAAAATCCAGCTGGGAATACCCTAACTAACCAGACTAACCGAACAGCGTTCAGAAAGTGAGCGACAGGCGAGGAAGTCAGACAAGCGAATCAAAGTCAAAAACCAGGAATCTACCGAACAACCATATCGGAGGGCAAAGGCAAAAGATCAAAGTCAAAATGCAACAAGCCAAGGGTCAACCACAACAATCCAAGTGAACCAAAAACAGGGCAAGGCCAGAATCGTAGGTCAAAAACAAACCGGTCCAACACAGAAGGCAACAAGATACTCACAGTACAGGAATGCTATTTGCAAAAGGTCAAAGAGCTAGTCTCCAACAGGCATGCAAGCGGCGACCCTATAAAAGCACCGCCCTGCCCCTGGAAGTGGAAACATTCAATTAAGGCCCAGGCAAAACTAATACTAGGGCAGAGGTCATAACAATAGCAAACAGTGAAGGTGGAAAACATTTTGTTTAAGCGTATCGAACGTCACATGTTAGCTGTCAACGCTTTTGCACGCAGCACAGCCGAATGTGAAACTAGAAATAATCTAGCAAACAGATTTGGGCAAATCTGTCATGTTTCATGGTCATTTAAATTTCAAAATGTAAAACAGAACAATCTGATTTATTTGAATAGTATGTCTGCCAATTTAAATCGTTAATTGAGCGCATCAACTGTTTGATTGCAAATTGAGCAAAACAAATGGGAAGGGGGTGAGAGCAATTGTTGGGTAGAGGATGAGGATTTTGCAGACCTTAACTTTGCTTTGTTCAGCATGTAATTTGCCTGAATGTGTTTGCGAGATAATTTCGAGTTTTACAATTGGTCCCGCTGCGTGCTAATGCAATTACAATCTCTATAAGTCACGTTCGATACGCTGAAACAAAATGTTTTCCACCTTCACTTTCGGCTATTTAGACACTCAAAAGCAACCAAAATAAACAGCAATTAATTACTTAATTTGAAATCTTGTTCAATTATCAAATTAAAAATGCTCCAAATTTGTGTTTGTTAGAGATCGGTGAATTGTATATTTGTTTTTAATATGTTTCTTGGTAGTTTTTACCCCTCAGCCCTCAAGGCTGACGGGGTATTGCTATCCTTCGTGCGGTTGGGCGAGCGGGCGGGCGTCTTAAAAACTTTGACATCGGGCTGAGGGGTATTCCATGCATTGCACGCCTATTTTTACTTTTGCTACTATTTATATATTTATCATATTTATTCGTTTAGAGCATTTATGTTTCTGTAAGATTGCGCTGTCTCTGGTCTTCAGTGTCTTCCTCTCGTTTCTGTCTCGTGGCGTCTTGTCTTTTTCATCACACTCTCTTGCCTGTAATTTCGGTTGGATATTTCCACTTCCTTCTCTCTCGCTTTTCTCATTGACTATCCGCACCTGAGATTAGTTTAGTGAGGCATGGGTGTTTAGTTAGATTAGAGTTAGAACTCCACTCGTTTCCCCTCTCCTATCACCGTCCTTGCTTTTCTAGCTCCAGCTCTCTCTACAGCTGTCCTGTGTTTAGCTGGGATTCCACTTAATTAGTTTGTGTGTTTCAAAGACCCACTTTTTCCTCAGCTTCTTGTCGACTCGTTTCTACCACAGCTCGTCTTGGTCAGTCTCGTTTCTGCGCTTTTTTTCTCGTTTTGATTGTTGAAAGCTCGTTTCTTGTGAATCTCCCGTAAGTCTCGTATTTGATTGTATTACGTTGTGTGATTGTGGATTGATTGATTAGTACTTCGTTCTCCCTTATTCCCATTTTGTACCCATCTGTTTAGTATCTCCTGTGTTCTCCCTTATCACATCTCCCTTTTATCTCCCTTTTTCCTTCCCCTTCCATTCCCTTAGTTCAGCCCCCTTTTGTTACTGTCTTTGTGCGGACTGACTCTCTGGTTACTGGATTATTTTTGCTTGTCCCCTGACTTCGATTCTTCCTGTTCTGCATTACTCTGTTTGCCTGGCTATTGATCCATTTCTGTCTTGACCATGAGCTTTGTGAATCCTAATAAACGCCCTGCCGACGCTGAACTGCATTTGGAGTCTAACTCCGTTCCTTTCATTGTTTGCCTGTGTTTGCTCTGATTCAGCTCATTAGCAGCTCGTCAAGATCTGTAACTTGGAAAGCAGGTGTGGCTTGCTTTGATTGGAGTGATAACCTTCAGGATAGTAGCTCTCCAGGAACAGGGTTGGAGACCCCTTAACTAGAGGCACTCCCAAGAGAGCAAACCTCTGCCAAGGCAGTACAGTCAAAATCTTGCTGAGTGAACTTGTTTCATAGGAAATTTAAGGTATCTAAAACATAGGATTTCAAGATGGCTGCCCAGGTGGCCATATTGTTTGACAGATCGCGGTAAAAATCAATAGGGTCCATCCCTAATGTAATTGCAACCCACCCGCCAAATTTGAGATATATCCGTTCATTACTTTTTGATTTATCTTGTACACAAACAGACAGACAGACAAACCAACGCCGGCTAAAACATAACCTCCTTAGCGGAGGTGGTTATTGACTTCAGTTGAGGTGAATCCAATGATTTATCCACCATGGACAAGTGATATTCTCCGAGCTGCACCCGAGGTGAAGCACTTGTCCAAGGTGGATAAATCATTGGATTTACTGATAACTGAAGTCAAATACTGCTTTATTATATCGCCCAACTTGAAAATATAAAAGAAGAGAAGGACGATAACTCTAACGTAAAGCTCCTCACGGAGGAAGCGAAGCAATACGGTCACTGTCAGGAGCTCCTGTGAGGAAGCCTTATCTATTTTGGCATGAGGTTGTCACTTTTTGCGCACTTTCGACCAGTGAGTACCACTGTTTACAGTTACTGGTGAAGAAGTTCACTTCAACTAATCGGGGGAGAGCGAATCTTTGCGTCATGTAACAATTCTTTTTAAATTCTGAGTCTCTGTTCTTTCAGTTATCAGTAAAGATTATTCCAATTCTCCCATGACAATCAATTGAGAACATTATTATCATGTAAACCACGCTCTGTAGAATATTAAGTTGTGAGTGGTTGAAGCACATTCTAAGGGTGTGCTTTACAATCGCACATCTTGCACCTTAAAATTTCACAGCCACGGATCTGCTTATTTTTGCTCTGAATTCATCAAAATATTACATTTCGAGGGGTCAGAGCACTGGTTATGTGTCCATTTTCGAGGTATTGAGAAAAATGGGTTTTTAGCTTTGCAAGTGCTCCGTTCAATCAGGTATCTTGCATCATTTTTGTATCAGTTGCTCTTATGCTGCATGGTTCCGAAGTATATTGAACACATGCATTTTCATTGGTGTGGTACCGCGACATCATGGCCAACTTTGCCCAAAATGGACATGTCACCTCTGTGCTCCAACAGTTCTAGCACTTGATGTCACATAATAGGTTGAAGTTAAGTTTGTTTGCAATGGAAGGCAGATGATTCTGTCATACAACTTATGTTTATTCATCAAAACATCAATGTTTAATTCATTTAAGCAGATTTTGTAGGACAAACCACAAAATGAAAATGAGAATTCCTCTTAAAACTAAGGCAGGTGGACACACAGTTACTGTGCTTCATGAATTAGCTGATAGAAAGCTGTGAAAAGTCACAACATTTAGACATATCACCATTGCGCTCTAAACTCTTGATTTATCAAGTAAAGTACTTTAGTTTTTGTTCAGCAGACAGATTTTTTTCCCCTGTAATTCTTGTGATCCATAACCCCATAATGTAATTTGAAGAAGGAGGTAAGGAAAGTTTTAAAATTGGCTCTGCTACTCTTGCGCAACACAACAAGCATCAACTTGTCTGGACAGTCCAGACTGCCATCCCAAAGTTCAGAGAGAAGGAAGTTCGGGGCTTAAACTGGTAAACAGGCTTGAAATCAACTCTAAATACGAATCACGCAATGAGTACATTACTTGTGATTGCCTCAGACCTTTTGAAATTCACATCAAGTCTGAAATTTGGTGCTGTCTTTTACTGCTCGTATTGCCGACTGCGCTTACTGCCTCAGAGTTGTCTTTTTTTAAAAACTTTTTTACCCCTCAGCCCTCAAGGCTGACGGGGTATTGCTATCCTTCGTGCGGATGGGCGGGCGGGCGTCTCCAAAAACTTCGACACCGGGCTGAGGTGTATTCCGTGCATTGCATGCCTATTTTTTTTTTTTTTTCTTTTTCCCTGCTAATCTGGAACTGTTACACAATCCTGGATTGTAATTTAAGTTCACATCTCACGTAGAATGGTGCCTTGTATCATAACATGAGTATTAGATTCAGAGCAGCTTTTAACACTTTGATGAAATGCTTAGGTTACGGTTGTTTGAGCAGAAGTGCTCAAAAGCTTTCTGTGTCGTTCAGGCTTTTTAGCAGTCACTGTGTGTACGTGTGTGTGTGCGAGTATGTCTGTATGTGTGGGAGTGAGACATTGTGTTTGTGTGTGTTAATGATTCTGCGTGGGGAAATGCCTTGTTGTTCCAGTAACTTCATATTCTTGTGAAACCGCTGCTTTCACAGTGAGAGGAGGGAAACGGGGAATTAAACCTTGAGGAAGGTTGCCTTTTAGAGAGGAGCTTATCTCTGTTCTGAAAGGAAACATGAACACGTACTGTGTCTGCATCCATCAGTAGGCCAGTGGTGGCGTTTCTCACGGGGCATTTGTTGTGGCTCCATAATTGTTTGTGAAATCAGCCTGTTGGCTGTTGGTTATCGGTTCTGTTGGCAAGATGACTAATTCACCGGTGATGACTAGAGTGCTATTCCATCATTCAAGCCACATTGAACTAGGGGGAACTCTGATTGGTTGCTTTAAAGCAATTCGAGTGCTTTAAATGACATGCATGTGCACACACATCCAGTATTGCCTCATGCCACATAAATTATTTGGCGCATGACAGAAGGAGGGTATTCAGAAGGGAGGGGAGCTGTGAGTTATTGTATGAAAAGTCGTACATGAATTACCTCTCTAACTCAAATGTATGCTCACAGTGTGCTCACTGTGTATACACATACAGTACTGTGCAAAAGTCCACGACACCCGGTACTTTTAAAAATGTAAATCTGTATTTGATGTTTAGTTTTTGATTCCATATTAGAGTTCCTGAAGATACAAAGTAAATTTGAAATTCCAATTGCTAATTTAAAAACATTGATAAATGTTTGTATTTCATTAAACAGTTGGTACTGACATAGTCTTGACAGAGCCTGATGTCAACATCATCATGGCTGTTTGTAATTTCTTGGAGGGAGAGACAAAAGTGAGACAGTCAGTTTGTACAGGAATGGTGGCAAGTTTTCCACTCTGCTTGGAACAAGCAAACGCCAATCATCTTATGAAACTGTTGGGCAACAGGGCAGTGTCCCAAATTTTTTGGCAAAGGGTAGTTACACCAAATATTGATATCATATAGTTTTTGACAGATTACATCTCTGTCTGGTACATTTCTCAGTTATTAGAAACTTTCAATTTCATCATTTTTGCTAGCATATTTGCCATAAGAAATTACTTTAAATGTGCCTAAGACTTTTGCACTGTACTGCACACGCCTGCATGTACGTGTAGTACAAAAAGGCCTGAGGTCATTTTGTGTCGGGCTGAGAGATTGCTGTGTCCGTATGCAAAGGCGTCTTTAGACCTCTCCAATCACCTTCCTCCCCCCACTCCAGGTCTCTGTGTATAGAGGTACTGACTAAACCCAACACCTCCTCTCTCAATGCACCGTGACCTCTGAGCACTCTAACGTTACCTGTGTAAATGTTGCGCACCGGAGACAGAAAGGGTTTCTTTGTGTCCCTCCGCTGCTTTGTGAGGTAAACCAGGAGGGCTGTTCTGTTCTCTTCAGAAAGGAGGAAATGAAAAGGAGAATAAAGTCACTTTTGTCTGAGATAGAGAGGGGGAAAAAACTTGTGCTGCGATGAAGAAATTTGAATGGGCGAATGGTGGCTTGTCGAATCTCAGCTGATACAACTAATGAAATAATACCCTCTACAATTCTTGGTTGTGAATGCTGTTCGAAGTAAAAATACCAATGCTTCCCTGTAATGTATTACAACCCCAATTCTGAAATAAAGTCTGTAATGACTTTCACATCACCAGAGCCAATATGTTATTTACAATAGAACATATAACATTTCAAATGTTGAAACTGAGACATTCTACGTTTTTATCCTCAAAATGAGTTATTTCTAATTTTCTGGCTGCAACAGGTCTCAAAGTTGGGACACAGGCAAAAAAAAAAAGGCTGAAAATACAATTAATATGAAACAGAATCAGCTGAAATAATATTTAGCAAGTAATTAAGTTAACTGGCATCAGGTGTGTAACATGATTGGCAATAAAAGGGATGTCTTAGAGAGGCTGAGTCTCTCAGAAGTAAAGATGGCCAGAGGCTCTCCAACCTGTGAAGGCTTGTGTAAAAAAATTGTGGAATGTTCCATAACGTCAAATTGCAAAGGCTGCGAAGGTTTCATCATCGACTGTGCGTAATATCCTCAAAAGATTCAGAGAAACTGGAAAAAAATCTCTGTGCGTAAGGGACAATGCTGAAGACCTTTACTGGATGCCCATGATCTTCGGCCCCTCAGGCGCCACTGCATCACTCACCGGCATGATTCTGTCATTGACATTACTAAATGGGCCCAGGAATACTTCAAGAAACCACGGTCTGTAAACAGTCTGCCGTGCCATCCACAGATGCCACCTATCACATGCAAAAAGGAAGCCATTGATGAGCATGGTCCCAGAAGGGCCACAATGTTCTGTGGACCAAGGATTACTTAAAATGGACTGTAGCAAAGTGGCAAAGTCTCCTGTGGTCAGACGAGTCCAAATTTGACATTGTTGTTGGAAATCATGGGCGCCGTGTCCTCCGGGCTAAAGAGGAGAGATACCTCCCCTCCTGTTATCAGTGTTCAGTTCAGAAGCCAGCATCTCTGATGGTATGGGGATGCATTAGTGCATATGGTGTGGGACACTTACTTGTTTTAAAAAGCACCATGAATGCTGAAGGCCTTGTGTATTTCAGCAGGACAATGCAAAACCACATACTGCAGCTATTACAACAGCATGGCTTCTTAGGAGAAGAGTCCATGTGCTGTACTGGCCTGCCTGCAGTCCTGATCTTTCACAGATTGAGAGCATCTGGCGCATAATTAAATGAAAAGTCCATCAAAGGAGACTCAAAACTCTCCAGCAACTGGAAGCCTGTATTAAACAGGAGTGGGATCAAATTCCAATGGCTGAACTCAAATTGTCTCTTAAATGCCCAGATGCCTCCACACTGTGTTAAAAAGAAGAGGGGATGCTACACCATGGTAAACGGGCCCCTGTCCCAACTTTTTTGAGACCTGTAGCAGCCATCAAATGTGAAATAAGTTCATTTTGTGGATTCATTCGTAAAATTTCTCAGTTTCAACATTTGCTATGTTATCTGTGTTCTACTGTGAATAAAATACTCGCTGGTGTGATTTGAAAGTCATTGCATTTTGATTTTATTCACAATTTACACTTTGTCTCAACTATTTCGGTAATTGGGGTTGGGTGATATAATATGCATTCCTGCATTTTTCAATGAATGGGAGCAGATGTGTATGAAAAGTCTGATTATCTAGTGAAAATGTTAAAAGTTCAGACTTTTTAGAAAGTTATTCATCATTTTTGCCTGTAGATTAAGTGCAACCAAGATGTACCACAAGTACAATGAAGTGACTTTTGTTCAGAATGTTTGTTCCTTAAGTCATGACATAAAAACAGCAGAATGTTATCATGTGTTTTGGAACAAAATAATCCTACACCTATCCGTGTGAGAAAAACATTAAACAGTGCTTTCTGTAAAGCCTTGAAGAAGGTCCCGCTATCAGTGCCTTGCAGACTGGAGGGCTGAAAAATGCTAACAGTCTTCACTCTTAACATTCTACAAAAGATACCCTGAGGCTTTCTCATTTAATTGGCTATTATGGATTTGATCATCAATTTCATTTTTGTTTGACATTTTGTTTCAACTCTTGTATTTGTGGGTTGCTATCATGTGCAACTGTTTCTTTTCACCCCGCAGGTACATTACATTAGTTGAGCAGTCCATCACGTAGATCCCACTTTTTTTATTGGATAAGCTTCCTGGTTCCCGCTCTAACTGGCGTGCCCTCATATCAGGAAGTGCCTTAAAATATTGTATATCATTCTGACTCATTAGACTAGTTTGTAATAAGCCTGACTTGTCTTCGGATGCTGTGGCTTGCAAAATATACTAAACAAAAATATAAATGCAACAGTTTAATCATTTCAATATTTCGCATAATTATTTCTGAGGTTGACTTAGTTGGGTTTATTTATGTGACTAAGGTTGTGTGCCATGGGTCTATGTGCATTTCAGTCACCCTCTCCATATCATTGTCAAGTTCATGCCCTTTCTCAAAATTGACCTGTCAGACGGGTGGGGCCTGATCCAGAGCTATTGAAATCAGGTACAGTCAGCCTAGGCACATCCTGTGCTCTGGTCAATAAAAGGCCACCCCAAAAGTCCCAGTTCTGCCATTGTTCAAAATGCCATATGTAATGTGAATATAGGCCACTAGATGGCAGTATTTACCTTTTTTTTGTTAAGCTCAGACTGGAGTCATGTTTAGACATGTCCTGGACATGTCTGGGGCAAGTCTCTGAAAATTAAAAAAAAGAGGTCTAAATGTGGGTGGGGTCTGCAAAAGAGTATATAAGGAAAAGAATTGAGACAGTAAAGTAGTAGGAGAAATTGCAAGAAGATGACCAGACCTGCCATTCTGTTCAAGACCTGTGACGTTTCTTTTGTGGATTTCTTTGCCTGTGTTTGAGCATTTTCTTCATCCAGGACATCACCAAGCCACCCCACCAAAAAGGGACTGTAATTATTTCTGTTTTTTTTCTTATTTATCAATCTTGGTCTTTAGTTGTAGGTTGTTATTAGTCTTTGTCTTTGTTAAAAATTAAATGTGTTTTAGTTGTTAAAACTGTGTTTGTCATCCCTTGCTGTTGCTGTTGTGTTATAAATGTAATAACAAATTGGGGCCATAACAAATTGGGGGCTCAAGGTCTGGGATAGACCATTGTGTGAGTAATTTATTGAAAATCTAACATTCCAAATTGTGAAATTGTTTTTGTGAATTTTCCTAGATATATATTGACAACAGCAATGGATGATTTCTTGGCATCACCAACCGTAGGGGTTTTGAAGTCTTTTAAAAAGACAGAACTGCTAGAAATTTGCAGACAGTTGGAGCTGACAGAGGTAAAACCAGCCATGCGAAAAGCAAGACTGGCTAGAGAGATAGTTGAATATTACATTGATGAAAATGTGTTTGCACCAGGAGATCTGGAACAGTTTCCAGTGGAAAATCCAAATATAGAAATGGAACTTAAATTAAAAATGCTAGAGATTGAAAGGGAGGAAAGAGAACTTGAAATCAAGTCAGGGAAAAATGAAAACTTGGTATGATCATAAGGCTAGAAGCCGTGAGTTTAAACCAGGAGACAAGGTCCTTGTGTTGTTTCCCTTGCAGTCCAATCCATTGCAGGCTAGATTTCATGGTCCTTATGAAATTCTGACAAAACTCAATGATCTCAATTACATTATGAAGACTCCAGATAGGAGAAAACCAAAACAATTGTATCATATTAACATGCTAAAGCCTTATCATGACAGAAATGCTAGGGTTGCAGCTGTCACTTCAGATTCTCCAATGGTCGAAACGTGTGAAGATGAGGGGGAGTTTCAAGATGATGAACCAAGAATTAAAGCTGAAGTTCTTTCATGTAAATTGTCAAACACTGAAGTGTTGCAAAATCTTGATGTAAAACTCCAGCACTTAGAACCCTCACAGAAAGATCAGTTTGAAAGGTTGATCGCAAAATATGAGGATTTGTTTCCTGATGTTCCAAAGAGAGTTACTATAGCCTCTCATGATGTAGATGTTGGTGATGCCAAACCAATAAAACAGCATCCATACCGGATGAATCCTGAAAAGAGAAAGATTGCTGAGAAAGAGGTTGAGTACATGTTAAAACATGATATTATCAGACCCTCCAACTCCGATTGGAGTTCACCCTGTGTGCTAGTTCCAAAACCTGATGGAAGTACTAGATTCTGTACAGATTATCGCAAAGTCAATGCTGTAACTAGAACTGATGTGTTTCCAATACCTAGGATTGATGATTGTATTGATAGAGTAGGGCAAGCAAAGTTTCTGACCAAGATTGATTTATTGAAGGGTTATTGGTGTGTGCCTTTAACTGAGAGGGCCAAGAGCATCTCTGCTTTTGCCACACCATCTGGATTGTACCAGTATGAAGTCCTACCCTTTGGCATGAAAAATGCCCCAGCCACGTTCCAAAGGATGATACAGTCTACAATCGCCGGATTGCCACACACGGGTGCGTACATCGATGACCTGATCACATGGAGTGACTCCTGGGAAGAACATCTAAAAGATGTAGAGACGTTGTTCCAGCGCCTGACCCAGGCTAACCTGACTGTTAACCTGAGCAAGAGTGACTTTGGTTGTGCTACTGTCACCTATCTTGGTTACGTCATAGGCCAGGGTAAGGTGGCACCCATAAATGCTAAAGTCCAAGCCATCATGGACTTTCCAGTTCCTGACAACAAAAAAGCTTTGCGCCGCTTCCTTGGAATGATCGGGTACTACCGCAAGTTCTGCAAGAACTTTGCTGAGATTGCTCTCAGTCTAACTAACCAACTGAAGAAAGGCGTAAAGTTCACCTGGGATGATGCATGCCAGAGGGCCTTCGATAGCCTGAAGTCTCTGCTGTGTCACTTCCCCGTGCTCAAATCTCCTGACTTCAACAAACTGTTCTCCATCGCGGTCGATGCTAGCGACCAAGCTTGTGGATCTGTGCTCCTACAGAGAAGTGACTCTGATGACATTGAGCATCCCGTGGCATACTTCTCCAGGAAGTTCAATCGCCACCAAAGGAACTATTCCACAATAGAGAAGGAACTGTTGGCTCTGGTCCTTTCTTTACAACACTTTGAGGTTTATGTTTGTACAGGACAAAAGCCAATGATTGTGTACACTGACCACACTCCGTTAATGTTTTTGAGTAAGATGAAAAACAAGAATCGGAGATTGTTGAATTGGAGTTTGATTTTACAGGAGTTTGACTTGGAAATTAAGCATGTGAAGGGTACAGACAATGTAATTGCTGATTGCTTATCCCGTGTTTGAATGTGTATATATATATCATGTGTTTGAATATTGTATGATATGTATATATAGACAAGTGTTCACTTTACCATTTTGTATTGAAAAGAAAAATTTTGCCTTTATGAGTCAAAATTTTTCCCTTTAGGAATGGAGGTGTAATGTGAATATAGGCCACTAGATGGCAGTATTTACCTTTTTTTTGTTAAGCTCAGACTGGAGTCATGTTTAGACATGTCCTGGACATGTCTGGGGCAAGTCTCTGAAAATTAAAAAAAAGAGGTCTAAATGTGGGTGGGGTCTGCAAAAGAGTATATAAGGAAAAGAATTGAGACAGTAAAGTAGTAGGAGAAATTGCAAGAAGATGACCAGACCTGCCATTCTGTTCAAGACCTGTGACGTTTCTTTTGTGGATATCTTTGCCTGTGTTTGAGCATTTTCTCCATCCAGGACATCACCAAGCCACCCCACCAAAAAGGGACTGTAATTATTTCTGTTTTTTTTCTTATTTATCAATCTTGGTCTTTAGTTGTAGGTTGTTATTAGTCTTTGTCTTTGTTAAAAATTAAATGTGTTTTAGTTGTTAAAACTGTGTTTGTCATCCCTTGCTGTTGCTGTTGTGTTATAAATGTAATAACAAATTGGGGCCATAACACATAAATGACTCGAACCATCAGGGAGCGTGCCATTGGCACGCTTAATGCAGGAATGTTTCTCAGGGATACTGAAAGGGCTCTTAATGTCCATGTTTCAACAATAAGTCGCATAAAACACCTTTTTGAGGAATCAGGCAAGACCGCAGGCCGCCTGCATGCATGACAACCATATGTGACAACCCCCACCTAAGACCGCCATATCTGGACTCAATCTCTGTGATCGTCTGAGACCAGAGACATCTGGTCCCCACCATCACCCCATTTTTGCAGAAACTGTGAAAAATAATCTCCAGGAAGTCCATATCTTTACGTCTTTTGCTCTTTGTGGATTGGACCTCTCCTCAGCTTGATGAAAAAATTGGTTCGACTGAGTGAATAGACACATTTGATGGCCAATGGCACAATGGAGGACTGTTTTCTTTACAGGCAAGTCACATTTACAACTTCACAGAGCGGATAAACGGAGGATCGTTTAACTGACATCATTGTGGTGCACAACGTGGCACATGGTGGTGGAGTGCTGATTTGGGTGGGAATATTCCAAGGACATTGCACCCAACTGCAGTTGATGAACAGCAACTTGAATGCAGTGTGATTTCACGATGAGATGCTGCTGCCTCTCGTCCTACCATTCATCCATGAAAACAATAACCATCCAGCATGACCATGCCAGATCTAAGTCACCCGTGTATGCAGAGTTCCTTGAGCCTGACAACATTTGTGTGCTTGAACGGTTGGCTTATTCCTTGGATTTGTCCCCCTTCCAGCAACTTTGGGATATCCACAAGCAACGAGTTTGTCATTGGTTCCCATTTTCAGCCAATAGCCGCCAACTCCACACAGCTCTTGAAGAGCAGTGGGAACATGTCCACCAAGTCACCATTGACCATTTACTGCACCATTGACAAAATTTACTGCTATATGGTCATATAATTTGTCAACACTCAAAGTACAATGAGCTTCTGAACATGGTCATATTTCTCTCAATAAGAAGTGTTGCATTTATATTATTGTTCTGGGTAGTAAGATGGCCCACCACAAAAACATGCTAGGGCTGAGAGACAAGCAAACAAATGTATGCTACCAACAAACTCCTGTGTGTCTGGTTCCACATAGTCCCAGAGCAGAAAATTGCATTAGGTCTTACTGCCTTCACTGGACACAATTCTCCTACCAGCCTGGTTGATCTACTGCAGGATTAATAGGGAGAGCACTTGAAAGATGCACAGCAATTTCCAGTAGGCAACATGGGCAACCGACCAGTGGTTGGTCACAGCAGTTAAATGCTTATGCGTTTCCTCAATCAACTAATCACTCACACGCAAGCACTGCAGAGCTTGTTTCTTAACGGATCATTCAGAACATTGCTTACTGCACCGAGGTGCCTAATTAAATCTGAGCTGCAATCTGAAGCATTGACTTATACTGACCTTGATTCTGTTCAGTGTACTGAAAATTGTTATACACTGCCTGTCCAAATAAAGTCACATGCTCTAATATTTAGTTGGAATCCCTGTAGCTTTGATTACACTGCAAACTCATTGTGTCATTGCTTGGAAAACCTTACGCAATGTCAGAACATTTTTTCAATCAGGGTTGCATAAATTTTTGGCTGAGATCTTTTATTGACAACGTAATAGTTGAACTAGTTTTCTCCAGCACATTCAATGCAGTTTTGTTCTGGACTAGGTGGGGGCCAATTCATGTGTGAAAATGTGTCATCATACTTGATTTCCTCATTTCTTGTTTATTGGCCTGCATCAAGCAAAGAATCTGCCCCGATATGCTGTTACAACTTTTCCGCCACTGAGGGATATGTCTTCCGACATACACTAGTAGCGCCAAAAAAACTGAGAGAGTGCACCTTTTTCTGAGAAATTCCTATAAAAACTTGGAATACACAGAGGTTCACTGAAGACTTGAGGCCAACTTTGTTAACCTCAGAAAAACTTTACCGAGGTACACCGAAGTTTGTCTGCAAGGCCTGTGCTCACACCAGAACAAAGGGGAGGTGTGAAGACAGTCAAAACACATGCCTCATTAAAGACCCCTCACCAGTACTGCAGTCCAAACACCAATTAATTATGCAAATGACTTGTACTTCCTGTTCAGCAAGGTGCAGTGTAATTAAGCCAGGCCCTGGATGAAGTACAGGCTTACAGTACAGTTCCCCAATTCGAAATTCGCCGAATTTTCAGTGATAATTCATTCTGCAAATTTTCCTGAATTTTTTTCGACTACCAAATTTTTAATGGAAAACTATCCAAAATTTTTTTTCGGCCACTGAAAAATTTTCAGATATGTGGAAAAAGCATGAATATTCACCGAATTTCGTGGGAACTTTGAAATTGTCAGTACTGTAGTTCAGCCTGCTGTGTTTGTTCTGGATGCAGGAAGTGGCAAAGGGCGGATCACCACCATTATATTAAGAACAACAAAAACACATGTTCAGTGTTCAGAATATATTCAATCTGCAAAAGCACCAATTTACAAACAAGTCAGATACACAATGTTCTTTTTAAAAGAGGGCACCTTGAGAGAAAGTGAATATCGAGGTGTTGTCCAAACTTAAGTAAACCGGACTTTTTGAGAAACTTCGGTAAAATTTTTCCGTGGTTTACCGAATTGGCCCCAAATCTTCAGTAAACCTTGGTGCAGTCTAAGTTTTTATAGGAATTTCACTGAAAAAGGTGAACTTTCTCGGTTTTTAGGTGGGTCATTCCATGTCAGATCATCAAATGGGTCTCACCACCACCTTCTCAATTTTGCTAATTTTTGTATGCAGCTGTATAAATATCTATCACTGACAAATCCGAAATTTCAGCTCATTCAGACCAAAAATGAATTTTTGGTGAATTATTTTCAAAGGGTACTGTCCATCAGTTTTTTTTTTTTTTTGGTTTGTTTTTTGTCAACTGTCTTTTTTTTTTATTTTTAACATGGCATAACTTTTTTTATTATTGCACCTATAGCTTTGAAACTTTGCGTCTAAGCTAATGTTATACTGCTTAATCTGAAAATACAGTCCATATTACAAAACCCAAAACCAGTGAAGTTGGCACGTTATGTAAATCATAAATAAAAACAGAATACAATGATTTGCAAATCCTTTTCAACTTATATTCAATTGAATACACTGCAAAGACAAGATGGTTAATGTTCAAACTGAGAAACTTTTTTTTTTTTTTTTGCAAATAATCATTAACTTAGAATTTAAAGGCAGCAACACATTGCAAAAAAGTTGGCACAGGGGCCTTTTTACCACTGTGTTACATCGCCTTTCCTTTTAATGACACTCAGTAAACTTTTGGGAGCTGAGGAGACCAATTTTTGAAGCTTTTCAGGTGGAACTCTTTCCCATTCTTGCTTGATGTACAGCTTAAGTTCTTCAACAGTTCGGGGTGTAATGTGAATATAGGCCACTGGATGGCAGTATTTACCTTTTTTTTTATTCAGCTCAGACTGGAGCTATGTTTAGACATGTCCTGGACATGTCTGGGGCAAGTCCCCGAAAAGTAAAAAAAAAGAGGTCTAAATGTGGGTGGGGTCCGCAAAAGAGTATATAAAGAGAAGAATTGAGACAGTAAAGTAGTAGGAGAAATTGCAAGAAGAAGGATACATGTGACCAGACCTGTCATTTCTGTTCAGGACCTGTGAAGTTTTCTTTTGTGGATTTTTGCCTTTGTTACAGCATTTTCCTCACCCAGGACATCACCAAGCCACCCCACCAAAACAAGGGACTGTAAATATTTCTTTTTTTATATATATATTCAATCTTGGTCTAAGTTGTAAATAGTAGTTTAGTCTTTGTTAATTAAATGTGTTTGAGTTTTAAAAACTGTGTCTGTCATCCCTTGCTGTTGCTGTTGTGTTGTAATGTAATAACAAATTGGGGCCATAACAAATTGGGGGCTCAAGTCCGGCACAGACCATTGTGTGAGTAGTTTATTGAAAATCTAACATTTCAAATTGTAAAATTGATTTTTTTAATTGAATACATAAATATTGACAACAGCAATGGATGATTTCTTGGCATCACCAACCATAGGGGTTTTGAAGTCTTTTAAAAGGACAGAACTGTTGGAAATATGCAGACATTTGGAGCTGACAGAGGTAAAACCAGTCATGCGAAAAGCAAGACTGGCTAGAGAGAGAGTTGAATATTACATTGATGAAAATGTGTTTGCACCAGGAGATCTGGAACAGTTTCCAGTGGAAAATCCAAATATAGAAATGGAACTTAAATTAAAAATGCTAGAGATTGAAATGGAAGAAAAAGAAAAACAAAGGCAGTTTGAGTTGGAAAAATTAGCAAGAGAAGAGAAAAAAGAAAGGGAGGAAAAAGAGAAAGAAAAGGAGGAAAGAGAAAAACAAAGAGAATTTGAGAGCGAGAAAGAGCAGAAAGAGAGAGACAGAGACAGAGAGATTTTGAATTAGAGAAATTCGATAGAGAAGAAAGACTCCAAATGGAGCAACTAAAAATTAAAATTGAAACTGAAAATAAATTTTGTGCCAGTCAGGAGGTAAAACTGGTGCCTCCATTTTCTGAAAAGGACGTAGACAACTATTTCCAGTGTTTTGAAAAGGTAGCAAAGAGTTGCCAGTGGCCAAAGGAACACTGGCCTCTGATGTTGCAAACTGTCCTCAAGGGTAAAGCTCAACAAGCCTATTCGGCTTTGTCTGCAGATGATTCCTCTGATTATGAGGTTGTCAAAAAGGTTATTTTGAGAGCTTATGAGTTGGTTCCAGAGGCTTACCGACAGAAATTCAGAGGTCTGAAGAAATCTGAAAATCAGACTTATGTTGAATTTGCTAATGAAAAGCAGGTTTGCTTTGAGCGCTGGTGTACTTCTATGGAGGTCAAGGATGATTTCAACTCACTAAAAGAGATGGTGTTAGTTGAAGAATTCAAGAACTGTGTTAAAGATGATGTTAAGACCTATCTAATGAGAAGCAAGCACTAAATTAGCAATCAACTGCCAAATTTGCAGATGAATGTGTTCTCACTCATAAGTCCAAATTTCAGTCTAGCAGTAACAATAGATGGTCCCAATTTCAGAAAAAGGGTTACGGTGATACCCAAGATTCTTCACCCAAAGACAAAGACAAATCTGGTGATGGTGCTCAGAAATCCAGTCTGATCAAAGTGTGAAAGCTGACAGTGACAAAAGTGGTCTAGTTTGCAGTTATTGCAAGAAATCTGGTCATGTTACAACTAACTGTTGGTTCCTTAAAGCTAAGAAAGAAAAAGAAAAGGATACCAAACCAAATGCCTTGTGAAAACAAGGTTAGAAACCCCTGTAGTAGATAACCGATCTGCTAAATTACCTGCTTCTTGTGGGGCTAAAAAGCCTTATACAGCTGACTTCGTGAGGGAGGAATTTCTTCCATTTGTGTCAGAGGGATTTGTGGCTCTGAATGAGCATACTACTCCTGTCCCCATATATATCCTAAGGGATACCGGAGCTTCTCAGTCACTTTTGTTGATGGACTCCTTGGAGTTATGTGATGAGACCGCTTCAGGGGATTTCATACTTGTACAAGGTATTGAAGGGAGGACTGTATCTGTACCCCTGCGCTCTATATTCTTGAAGTCAGATTTAGTTACAGGACAGGTAAAGGTGGGATTTATGTCAAGTCTACCTATAAAGGGTGTTTCTCTGTTGCTAGGTAATGACCTGGCTGGGGGCAAAGTAGTTCCCCCTGTACATCTTACTTCACAGCCGAGCACTGAAGATGGGGATGAGGACCCATCTCTGTATCCTTCTTGCGCAGTGACTCGTGCTAAGGCCAAGAAGGCTAAAGAAGAAGATGTTGTGGTGCCGTCCAGCACATTGAATAGTCAGGACTCAGGTGGTTCGCCTCATGACTCTGATTGGCCTACTATGGTTTCTCCGTTTGAGAACTTATCAGACACTTTTATCAGTTCATTGTTCAGCCAGCCAGATGGGTTTGGTGATTCTGATGTGTCTGGAGACTTGTCTCTGTCCAGAAAGCGGTTGATTGAGGAGCAAACTAATGATCCTGAAATTTGTGTACTAAAGAGGAGAGCCCTTCCTGATAAAGAAATAGACGCAGTTCCAATTGGGCATTATCTCAAGGATGGTGTGTTGATGCGGAAGTGGCGCCCTCCTGATATCCCTGCCAATGCAGATTGGGCAGTGGTCAGGCAAATTGTTTTTCCGAAGGTCTACAGGAATGAGATCTTAACAATGGCTCATAGTTTACCTTTAGGAGGTCATCTTGCTGTTAACAAGACTGTTGATAAGATCATGAAACACTTCTTTTGGCCTGGGCTTCGGAAAGACGTTTCCAACTTTTGCAAAACCTGTCACACTTGTCAGGTAGTTGGAAAACACCAGTTAGACCCACCTGTAGCTCCATTGCAGCCTATCCCAGCATTTGGGGAGCCATTCTCTAAGGTCATTGTTGATTGTGTTGGTCCATTACCCAAGACTAGATCTGGAAATCAGTACTTGTTGACAATCGTGTGCATCTACCAGATTCCCCGAAGCCATACCTCTACGTAACATCAAGGCAACTGCAATCTCAAAGGCTTTGATAAAGTTCTTCACGTTGTTTGGCCTTCCCAGGGAAATTCAGTCAGACCAAGGTAGCAATTTCACTTCTGGTTTGTTTCAGCAGGTTTTGTATGAACTAGGTGCACAGCAGATTCTTTCTAGTGCCTATCATCCAGAAAGTCAGGGTGCCTTAGAGCGGTTTCATTCCACTCTCAAGACAATGATGAGGACTTATTGTTATGACCATGAGAAAGACTGGGATGAAGGGGTTCATTTGCTGTTGTTTGCAGCTAGAGAAGCAGTGCAGGAGTCTACTGGATTCAGTCCATTTGAGCTAGTGTTTGGTCATGAAGTGAGAGGACCTTTGCTATTATTGAGTGAACAATGGCAAGAGGAAGAGCCGCACATCAGTCTGTTAGACTATGTTAGCAAGTTCAAGGAAAGATTGCGTGCAGCTTGTGACCTAGCCAAAGAACTTGAAATCAAGTCAGGGAAAAATAAAAACTTGGTATGATCATAAGGCTAGAAGCCGTGAGTTTAAACCAGGAGACAAGGTCCTTGTGTTGTTTCCCTTGCAGTCCAATCCATTGCAGGCTAGATTTCATGGTCCTTATGAAATTCTGACAAAACTCAATGATCTCAATTACATTGTGAAGACTCCAGATAGGAGAAAACCAAAACAATTGTGTCACATTAACATGCTGAAGCCTTATCATGACAGAAATGCTAGGGTTGCAGCTGTCACTTCAGATTCTCCTATGGTCGAGACGTGTGAAGATGAGGGGGAGTTTCAAGATGATGAACCTAGAATTAAAGCTGAAGTTCTTTCATGTAAATTGTCAAATTCTGAAGTGTTGCAAAATCTTGATGTAAAACTCCAGCACTTAGAACCCTCACAGAGAGATCAGTTTGAGAGGTTGATCAAGAAATATGAGGATCTGTTTCCTGATGTTCCAAAAAGAGTTTCTATTGCCTCTCATGATGTAGATGTTGGTGATGCCAAACCAATAAAACAGCATCCGTACCGGATGAATCCTGAAAAGCAAAAGATTGCTGAGAAAGAGGTTGAGTACATGTTAAAACATGATATTATCACACCCTCCAACTCAGATTGGAGTTCACCCTGTGTGCTAGTTCCAAAACCTGATGGAAGTACTAGATTCTGTACAGATTATCGCAAAGTCAATGCTGTAACTAGAACTGATGTGTTTCCAATACCTAGGATTGATGATTGTGTTGATAGAGTAGGGCAAGCAAAGTTTCTGACCAAGATTGATTTATTGAAGGGTTATTGGTGTGTGCCTTTAACTGAGAGGGCCAAGAGCATCTCTGCTTTTGCCACACCATCTGGATTGTACCAGTATGAAGTCCTACCCTTTGGCATGAAAAATGCCCCAGCCACGTTCCAAAGGATGCTACAGTCTACAATCGCCGGATTGCCACACACCGGTGCGTACATCGATGACCTGATCACATGGAGTGACTCCTGGGAAGAACATCTAAAAGATGTAGAGACGTTGTTCCAGCGCCTGACCCAGGCTAACCTGACTGTTAACCTGAGCAAGAGTGACTTTGGTTGTGCTACTGTCACCTATCTTGGTTACGTCATAGGCCAGGGTAAGGTGGCACCCATAAATGCTAAAGTCCAAGCCATCATGGACTTTCCAGTTCCTGACAACAAAAAAGCTTTGCGCCGCTTCCTTGGAATGATTGGGTACTACCGCAAGTTCTGCAAGAACTTTGCTGAGATTGCTCTCAGTCTAACTAACCAACTGAAGAAAGGCGTAAAGTTGACTTGGGATGATGCATACCAGAGAGCCTTCGATTGCCTGAAGTCTCTGCTGTGTCACTTCCCCGTGCTCAAATCTCCTGACTTCAACAAACCGTTCTCCATCGCGGTCGATGCTAGCGACCAAGCTTGTGGATCTGTGCTCCTACAGAGAAGTGACTCTGATGACATTGAGCATCCCGTGGCATACTTCTCCAGGAAGTTCAATCGCCACCAAAGGAACTATTCCACAATAGAGAAGGAACTGTTGGCTCTGGTCCTTTCTTTACAACACTTTGAGGTTTATGTTTGTACAGGGGAAAAGCCAATGATTGTGTACACTGACCACAATCCGTTAATGTTTTTGAGTAAGATGAAAAATAAGAATCGGAGATTGTTGAATTGGAGTTTGATTTTACAGGAGTTTGACTTGGAAATTAAGCATGTGAAGGGTACAGACAATGTAATTGCTGATTGCTTATCCCGTGTTTGAATATATATATATATATATATATATATATATATATATATATATATATATATATATATATATCTATATATATATATATATATATATATATCCTGTGTTTATTTGAATATTGTATGATATGTATGTATAGACAACAGGCCTACCAAAGAAAACGTAGCCTCAGCACACAAAAACTTTGAAATGCCTACATTAATCGTGGAAATAGCAACTGAAAAATAATACCCCGCTTCCGAAACTGCAAAAACCGCAACATAAACTGTTGACTCGTAGCATAAGACTATGAAACTGCAACATCTTCTATCGCATCCGTCTTTGCCATTTACTGCGCTTGCGCGTACCGGCCCAAGCTGCTTTCAGAGATAGCGGAATCAGGCGTGTCTCCTTCGGTTGGTAAGTAAAACTTCCAAATATGACGTTATTGTTAATGCAGATGTTTAACAATGAATTGTAAGACGTAGCTGTTACATCCACATTCTCGTAAATTCGCTTATTTTAGCATGTCACCCTGCCGAAAATGAACGATGCACTGTCGATTTCGCTATAGTCTTCGAGTTGCCAACATGACGACTTTCTCAAGACGTTTACATACGTCTTAAATGGACAAACAATCCCCATTTGGAAAGTCGCCAGATTAAGCGAGAAAGTCGTCAAGTTGGCAACTCTAAGACTTTAGCGAAATCGACAGTGCATCGTTCATTTTCGGAAGGGTGACATGCCAAAATAAGCGAATTTACGAGAATGTGGATGTAACAGCTACGTCTTACAATTCATTGTTAAACATCTGCATTAACAATAACGTCATATTTGGAAGTTTTACTTACCAACCGAAGGAGACACGCCTGATTCCGCTATCTCTGAAAGCAGCCTGGGCCGGTACGCGCAAGCGCAGTTAATGGCAAAGACGGATGCGAATGAAGATGTTGCAGTTTCATAGTCTTATGCTACGAGTCAACAGTTTATGTTGCGGTTTTTGCAGTTTCGGTAGCGGGGTATTATTTTTCTGTTGCTATTTCCGCGATTAATGTAGGCATTTCAAAGTTTTTGTGTGCTGAGGCTACGTTTTCTTTGGTAGGCCTGGACAAGTGTTCACTTAACCATTTTGTATTGAAAAGAAAAATTTTGCCTTTATGAGTCAAAATTTTTCCCTTTTGGAATGGAGGTGTAATGTGAATATAGGCCACTGGATGGCAGTATTTACCTTTTTTTTTATTCAGCTCAGACTGAAGCTATGTTTAGACATGTCTTGGACATGTCTGGGGCAAGTCCCCGAAAAGTAAAAAAAAGAGGTCTAAATGTGGGTGGGGTCTGCAAAGGAGTATATAAGGAGAAGAATTGAGACAGTAAAGTAGTAGGAGAAATTGCAAGAAGGATACATGTGACCAGACCTGTCATTTCTGTTCAGGACCTGTGAAGTTTTCTTTTGTGGGTTTTTGCCTTTGTTACAGCATTTTCCTCACCCAGGACATCACCAAGCCACCCCACCAAAACAAGGGACTGTAAATATTTCTTTTTTTATATATATTTAATCTTGGTCTAAATTGTAAATAGTAGTTTAGTCTTTGTTAATTAAATGTGTTTGAGTTTTAAAAACTGTGTCTGTCATCCCTTGCTGTTGCTGTTGTGTTGTAATGTAATAACAAATTGGGGCCATAACAGGGGTCTCCGTTGTAGTATTTTACGCTTCATAATGTGCCACACATTTTCAATGGGAGACAGGTCTGGACTACAGGCAGGCCAGTCTAGTACCCGCACTCTTTTACCACGGAGCCATGCTGTTGTAACACGTACAGAATGTGGCTTGGCATTGTCTTGCTGAAATAAGCATAGGCGTCCATGATAAAGACGTTGCTTGGATGGCAACATATGTTGCTCCAAAACCTGTATGTACCTTTCAGCATTAATGGTGCCTTCACATATGAGTAAGTTGCCCATGCCTTGGGCACTAATACACCCCCATACCATCACAGATGCTGGCTTTTGAACTTTGCGCCTATAACAGTCAGGATGGTTCTTTTCCTCTTTGGTCTGGAGGACACAACGTCCACCGTTTCCAAAAACAGTTTGAAATGTGGACTCGTCAGACCACAGAACACTTTTCCACTTTGCATCAGTCCATCTTAGATGAGCTTGGGTCCAGCGAAGCTGGCGGCGTTTCTGGGTGCTGTTGATAAATGGCTTTCGCTTTGCATTGTAGAGTTTTAACTTGCACTTGCAGATGTAGTGACGAACTGTAGTTACTGACAGTGGTTTTTTGAAGTGTTCCTGAGCCCATGTGGTGATGTCCTTTCCACACTGATGTTGGTTTTTGATGCAGTACCGCCTGAGGGATCGAAGGTCACGGGCATTCAATGTTGGTTTTCGGCCTTGTCGCTTACGTGCAGTGATGTCTCCAGATTCTCTGAACCTTTTGATGATATTACGGACCGTAGATGATGGAGCTTGTTGAGGAATGTTGTTTTTAAACTGTTCAACAATCAGCTCACGCATTTGTTCACTAAGTGGTGACCCTCGCCCCATCCTTGTTTGTGAATGACTGAGCATTTCAGGGAAGCTGCTTTTATATCCAATCATGGCACCCACCTGTTCCCATTTAGCCCATTCACCTGTGGGATGTTCCAAATAAGTGTTTGATGAGCATTCCTCAACTCTCTGTCTTTTTTGCCACTTGTGCCAGCTTTTTTGAAACATGTTGCAGGCATCAAATTCCAAATTAGCTAACATTTGCAAAAAATTACAAAAATTACCTGTTCGAACATTAAGTAACTTGTCTTTGCAGTGTATTAAATTGAATATAGGTTGAAAAGGATTTGCAAATCATTGTATTCTGTTTTTATTTACGATTAACACAACATGCCAACTTCACTGGTTTTGGGTTTGTACTTTATCTTTCTTGGTTGTGGGGCTGTAAGGACACCAAAAGTGCCTTTTGTTCATGCAGTTCCTTTTTTAGGTACTCGAAGCACCCCCAATATAAACCCTTGCGTAGGCTCTCTGGCATTTTTTCCATTCATTTGTGTCTGCTGAATATCAGTGAGGCTGAATTCGCCATGAATTCATCACCAACTGCAATCCTTGCCAAATGTGGAAAAAAAAAAAACCTGTTCAAACCCCCGCATCTCCAGGGGCACACCTTGGATTTTCTTTTTTTTTTATTTATTCCTCTATTATAGTAGAAGGTCCACTCCAAAAATTGTTGATGTGTTTTGACCAATATAAATATTGCAATATAAATATCTCCTGAGTTTCCTGTTCTTAGCTGATAAGAGTGGAATCCAGTTTAATCTTCTATGGCTCGTCCTCTTAAAAGTTTAATGTGTTTTGAGATGCTCTTCTGCATTGTGAAGCGTGGTTGTTTGAGTTAATGTTTCCTTTCGGCCAGCTTGAATCAGTCTTGTCATTTTCTTGTGACCTTTATCATTACAGGGCATCTAAAGTCGATTCCCATTGTTTTTGTTTATCAGCCAATTAGCGAGCCGCACCTGCGCAAACGAACCAAAATAGAAGGATTATCTACATGTGTACACAAAAAACATTGGTTGATGAATGAAATTGGTGACAATGTGACAATGCAAGATGTCAACAAAAGCAAGTGATTTGTTTGCAAACATTGGACGTTCAATGTCCCGTCTGAGAATCGACTTTACCTGCCCTTTAACCTGGTGTTTATGCCCACAGAGCGGCCTTTTTTTGCACCATTCTCTGCAAAATGGAGAGACTGGTGTGTTTGTGAAAATCCAAGGAGATCAGTTTCAAAAATACCCAAACCACCCTGTCTGGCAGCAACAATCATTCCGCAGTCAAGGTCTTCATCATTCATGTGTTTGGTCTGAACAACTGACCCTGTCTGCATGCCTTTATGCTTTCAGCTCCAGCTTATTGGGTGATAGATACACGCCTTTATAAATGGCTTTACAAGGGTACCTTATAAATTGGTCTCCTCCTGTATCGTTGCTGTGAAAATGTAACGAATACACCTGTGTGGAGTGTACTGAGCTGACTCTATTGCACTTATTAATTTTTCATAGCTCTTTTCAAGGTTGCCTTCCTTCATTTCTCAGTCCCCTTATTGTGTATTTTACATGCATTCACACTTAGCCACTGACTGTTGTATAATGAGCAACTTGATTGTGACATTTTCCTGGCTATAGGGACCCCTAATTATGAAAGTTCCAAGGCCTGTGCATCACCTGGTGAGCCTACCCCCTGCGTTTTCTGCCTCTGCGGGCCAAAACTAATCCTGGACTTTCAATGTTTCTAGCCCCTTTCAAACCAATTCCAAACTGTTGCCCTAGTTGGTACCTGTTCCTCATCATGTGTGTTTTTTTTTTTTTTTTCCTTTTAAGCTTTTGAAGGCATGTTCAGGATGCATGCATTGATGTTATGCAATGCAATGAATGGATTTGCCCTGTCCTCTGTAAATTACTTTTGGTCATTATAAATTATTAAAAGTGCTATGCAAATAAAATAGGAATGAAATCAAACCTAGATGGGCTGGATTGGGTTCAGTGAGAAGCTTGTAAGGTCTTTTCGTCCAGAGCTACGCAAAATGGCTGCCGCTGCATTCTGTTACCCGATGGCTTGTGTTCTTTCTTCTGCATACTGTAGGACTTTGGAAAGCAAGAAAAGCCTGGCTCAAATGGTCTGGCTCAGACGGCGAGCCCCAGCCATTTTCTTTGACTGATTTAGGTTTGATGATTTCTCCCTGATGAGTTCTTTAAGAGAAGTTTGCCTTCTCTTCCCCTCCCATTTGGGGTTTCCTGCAAGGTTTGCATCTACAAACAAAAACATCCTACACATCTCCTGAGGCTTTCACCATGGTCATTTAAAACGCATTACAAGATGGATGATACAGCGACTTTAAAGGACAGACACAGCATTTGTTCTGTCTCATGTCCAGTACGTGGCCTAATGCTGGTGGCAGGAAGCTCTTGGCTGGCTGATAAGGCAGACAGGTTCCTGGGGACTGTAGTAGCCGGAGTCAGTCGTCTTTCTCAGTAATCAGAGACGGCCTCTATTTTAGAAATCCTCTATACTATGCACACAATTGTCTCGACTTACAGTGCAGTGCGTAAGCAATGTCTTTGGGATTTTCTCCTTGTGGCTCATTGTTAACCCCATTTAACTTATGGAACCTTATATGGGTCTGTCAAATGCAGCAGCAGCAGTATTCAAACCAGGCGTGTGCAGGCCCATCTGGACGCTCTGGACTTTTCCCGGTGACCTGTGTCTTTATTGGCCTGCCTGGCTGCCAATAAATAAAATGCAGCCACTGGCCCGCTGTTTCCAGGCGGTCAAGACACACTTGTTGCAACAGCAGCAGCGCTGGCAGCACTATGTTGACAGAGAACACGCCTCCTCACTGCATAGTGCACACTTAGCCAACATGAACTCTGTGATCAGAGGGTAGCATTGATCGAAATTACAGCGATCACCGTTTTTCTTTTAGAGGACTCGTGTTGTGACTGGCTAGTTGCTTTATGGCCCGCCTCTACACAGCCAAAACACTGGAAGTGTAGAGAAGCACATGGAGCAGTCTGTGAGAGGAGGGGGGATGAGTGAGAGAGATGCGTCCGACGGTGTTGCCAACTTAGCGACTTAAATCGTTGCTACTCTCGTCATGCAGCGGGTGCTTCCGTCGGCCTGTCCCCCGTCACAGAGCACTCACAGGTGGCCCAGTCCTCTCGCAGCCGCCCCTCCTAGCTGGAGTCGGAGCAGGAGAAGTTCACCCCTTCGTGTCCAAACTGCAAATGAATCGCATATGCGAACCCGCCGCTTTTTCTCAGTGTTGGTTTACGGTCTCGGCGGGATAAATGTGATATTTTTTTTTTTTTTTTTTTTGTCTAAATAAATAACTGTATTAATAAAGATACTCGCCTCGTCCAGTCAGATCCGTGAGTGTTTGCATTTCTCCGTGACACAAGCTAAACCTCTAACTTAACATGGCTCAGTCTAAACTGTACAGTCAAAAGTACAGAAAGGAGTGGCAATCAAACCCTGAATTCAAAGGCAGGTTGAAGCAGTTTATTGGGGATGATACTCGGGCATACTGCATATATTGCAAGGCTGATTTCTATGCCAAACTAAGCGATATAAAAAAACACATGGCAACTCCAAAACGCATGCACAAGGTGTGTTATGCAAATTAGGTAATGACGTCATCTATCGACTTTTAGGACAGCCAATACAATAGTATTATATTCAATATTGGTATTCTTTTTGCTATTGTTATAGCTATTTATTTAGCTATAAGCTGGCATGACATCTGAACGATTTGCTGACAAAATAATACAAACATGTTTTTGTGTAATTCTGCACATTATATAAATAATATAGAACAAAAGTATTATGTAGAGAAGAGATTAGAGAAGACAAAACTGGTATGGTATGGAGGACTGTGTGGAGCTGTCCTCATGGTTGTGTTAAATAGAGTGTTGTTGTTTGGCTGTCAGTCTAATAGTGTTGTTGTAGTTGCGATGACAACTCTAAATGCTGCCTAAAGTCGTCTTTTTTTTTTTGAAGAAAAACCCCCACAAATTTTTCGCCGCGCGCGCTTTGCGTCCACTGCAACACTTCAGTGGCCTGCTTGCTTGGTAGTCTCCTGGCCTGAATTGGATCCCCAGCCACGCCCCTGATTCAAACCTGTGGAACCTCAGCCCTATTTGAAATCGAAATGGAGATCTTGAGGTCTCCAACGATCCTAAATATGTCTCGTTGAATGACAAAGAAATGTCTCGCTTCAGATGAAGTGTTGCTCATGAAGGTTTTATGCAGCATGTATAATGCCTTCATAAATGAGACATAATGTCTTCATAAATCATACATAAGCAAATGTCATGCTTTATAAAGGATGAAATGGCACATCCTTATTCAGCATGCGATGCCAGATGTGACAATGACAATATCACTTAGCTGACAATGTCACCCTTTAAAGCATTTAGCCACTGGCTAAGTGACATTGTCAGTTATATCACATCTGGCATCACATGCTGAATAAGGATTTGTCATTTCACCCTTTTCAAAGCATGACATTTGCTTATGCATGATTTATGAAGATATTATGTCTCATTTATGAAGGCATCATACATGCTGAATAAAGCCTTTGTGAGCAACACTTCATCTAAAGTGTGACCGAAATGTTTATAAAATGACGTACAATATCTGGATAATTTTTTTTGTGTGATCTGCTGTAGCCGTAAAAACATTGCATCTTGCGCTTGAGTATTTCTATGTGCAAGTACAATGTAGCTACAGTGAAGCCTTGCAACCAGCAGAATCAGAATAGGTATATGACATTGTCCTGCAACATAAAAAAAAACTTTTTAGTGTTGAATCTATTTAACGAAAAACATAATTGGAAAAAGTCTGAATTTAATTGGTTAATTCAGCTGACTGTCTACATTTTAACTGAGGTTGTTAACATCCAAATGGAGTGAATTCATGTCGGAAATTCAACCATTTAAGCTTGTTTCTATACTGTAGTAATTTTTGTGATGCTAATTTTTATCCTTTTCTTTCCTTTTATACAAATTTGATTGGCTAGTTGGGTGAATCGGGCTGTTGAATTGGTTGCCAGCCCTGTCACTTTCTCAAAGCAGAGGCAGCGCAAATGAGAACAAAAGGTAGTAATGAAAATTAAGCCAAATAATTTTCACTGAGGACTTCTGCAGTTTAACTGTGAGATTGTAAGGGTATGAGAAGTCCTCCCCATGTTTCTTTGCTGTAAATCAGTTGGCTCACTGGAGCCAGATTGACTCACTGGAAAAGCAAGCAAACCATTTAATCGAATGGGAGGAGTCACAAAAGAGTTTCATGGCACATGGAAGAGGGATATGGAAAAGTGCTAATGCATATTAGCTCTGTGAGTGAAGATAACATTTTAAGGCAGTACAAACATTGTGAAAGGTGTGCCCACAATGGCAAATTCCAATGTTTGATATCTGTAATAGCCATATATTTGTATAAGGAATTCTCTGTCATGAAATCAAGGCCTCGCAGTCGTGCTTGTGTGCCTTGTGAATCAGAGTTTGAAAGAGTCTTTCTTTTTTTCCCGTGATTCTTCTTGTTGGCTTGCTGTGTCTGTTACGCATTAAACTGTGATTTGCTTGAGTCAGCATTGCCTCATAGTGGAATAAATGGCAACATGATACTATAATTAATGAACCAGTTTTACCCATAACAGCTCAGTTTTGTAGATAATTTGAGAGTGGACTCTAAGGTTGAACCAGCAGTGCATTTAATGCATCAAAGGGTGACATTTTATGCATTTTCTCACCGGAATGAAGTTTGCTCCTTTGCAGGTTTGGCTTATTTATTTTTACAGCACTTTTCTGTATCTTTCTACATTTATTATATGAAGCTGAATGTGCTTTCATATAAGGTTTAACATAATGAGTTGCTGGTGTTTCGGTGCAAAAGCCAGAAGTATGCTTGAAAACATTTCTTATGATTACGCTTTTATATTAGCTGTAGTTCCCACCCCTGCACGTTTGACACATCTAAATTCTCAACATCTAAATTCTGTCTCCCTGCTTCAGTGTCAAGTTTATTTCTCATACGCCTAGGAATGAAAGGACTAATATGAGAAGTACAGCAGCAAACGGCCCCGCTTGAAGAAAGAACAATAAGAAAGATTTCCGCTTACGGTTGGCCTGTAAATAAAATCACAAGTGTATAGAATTCAGGGGAACATTGCCAGAACAGCACCTCGCTTGCTAAGTTCCCTGGAGATCTGGTCACACAATGACTGTTATGCTGGTTTCCCAGCAGACTCCCATCGACCCCAGGCCCTGATGTAATGTTGTTTTTCCAGAGAGAGCAGGAACCCAGTGCCCTGATTTAGACTTTCTCCCTTCTCCTTTGATGCAGTGGACATCGGTCACCTTTTATCGGCTGCCGTACTTCCTGCGGCGCATGAATCTGGAGAATCATTCAGCTCTCATTAATTGATTACTCACATGGGAGGGTGGAATGTTGAAATCAAGCCTGGCTTTATGGTTTTAAGAAAGTAAATGAATAGAGCAGCCTGTTAAATTAATCCCTTATTACAGGGGTTGCCAAGTGTGGCTCTTGTTGACAGACCTATTTTTGTTTTCTGGATAATCAACTGGACAATTAATGCTGCTGATTGACCTGCCTGTGTTCATACTGTATCTGACCCTCAGAAAATGGGATGAGGCAAAACCAGCAGTGGTTTGCACCGTGAATTGATGATCCTTGTTCTATTACAGTTGATGTTCCACAGGAAAAGGCTCCCTGCTTGCAGTTGAACTCTATTTTGTTTTTCTCCAGCGGTGGTTGTTCCTGAGCCAATCATGCCAACTTCAGCCTGAATTTTAACATATAAATAAAGTCTTGTCTGATCATGCCCATCCATTGTGAAGTGGTTCCTGCTACATGCTTCATAAGGATTAAGAACTCATCTGGTAGCTTCTCATTGTCAGGACAAGTTTGATCGATTTTGCCGAAACGTTAAAACCTCTGACAAGTGATGCAAATAACATTGATTCTCTCATAACAACGGTTTGGCTTTGTTCAATTGCCGCCCGTATACAACATGAACTATCCGTATTGTAACTGAACAGTTGTGCTTGCTACTCGAGTGACGTTATTTTACGCCATTTTGCCACTAGAGTTGAAGCACCATGGGGTGGTGGGTAGAACTCGAGTTTGACATCACAGTAAGTTTGCGCATTTCAGACTTTTCATCTCTATGATCTGTAAAAGCATGAAGTGAATCCAAACATTGTATAATATAGAAAATAATGCACACAGTACCTCCATGGCATATTTAAAATTGGAATAATAGCAAACAGTGGTAATTCTGCCCACAAATTGCTATTAATAGGCCTCAAACGATGCAAAATAAGTCGGGTCAACAATACATGCGATGTTTGAAAGCATTCGAGAGAAACCTGGATTGAACGTGCAGTTAATTGATGTGACATCATATTCATGAACATTAGTAGAAATAGAGTTAACCAATCAAACTGTGCCTGTATGTCAAGGTCTGTAGACAAAAGTTAGATCAGAAGTCCCCAACTGTGGCCCTTGAAATCTAACTCCAGTCCTAGTTTTCTTTCCTTCTTGCTAATGAAAGGATAATTCTAATATTTTTGAACCTGGGCCCAATTTTCCCATCTATTTGTGCTTAGATGATTAATAGGGATTGAAGTATTTTAAATGGTACGACACTGAGCAAGAAAGCTATTGTGAAATGGCTGCAGCTTAGTCCTATGGGGCATTTGTCCGCATCAAATTACATCCGCTAAAAGTCCATGTCTTTGCAACTGCCAGACTCAGATTGTTATTAAGGGCCTGAAAGATAAAGGAAAGGATCCTCATGAAGAAAGAAACATGTCTAACGTGAACCGAAGTCTCGCTTGAAGAGGAGTCTCACTCCGAAATCTAGCAGGAAGTGAGTTACTCCTGGAAGACAAGGACGTAAATGTGAATTGGAAAGACCTGTCGGGTATTGAAATACAATACACATCTCGAAAATACAATACATGTGTGGCAATAAATACAATACAAAAATGCTTAAATACAATACACATCTTCAATATAATACACATATTGAAAATACAATACACATCTTGGAAAACAATATACATCTCAAAAATAAAACACAGTTGTATTGTTTTAATTTTGGCACAAATATTCCTGACTCACATTGAAAAACAAAGCATTTTTGTATTGTATTTACTGTTACACATGTATTGTATTTTCGAGATGTGTATTGTACTTTAATAAGTGCATTGTATTTCAATGTGTGTATTGTATTTAATTATGGCACAAATCACCCTCCATAGTCGGGGGAATGGAGTGGTGCAGAATTGGAGTACAGAAAATCTAGCGTAGGGTTATCTAAAAGATAAAAAAAAAACAACAATAGTTCGTGTTTGAGCATTTCTGAATTGTGCGCCACAGGCTACTTTTGCGAGACGGGGGACACACTGAAATTGTGGCTTGTTGCGCTATATATGAATGAAAACACTCCCGTCTGTGCACTGCACCTTGATAAAGTATAATTTGGAAAAATAAAATGATAACCCTTCTTTTGAAAAAGTTTAAAGGGTGGGCAGTGTAAGATCCCCTCATAGTCTGTCAGTGAAGGAATATAAATATGCCCTTGGACTGGGCGTAATCTGCAGAGACAGGTCTGGCCTCAGTGCTAAACGGTGTGTGTGCGGTTTCATTTTCTCCAAGCTTTAGCTTACTGGGTTAGAGAAGCTTCCACCTGTGCATGTAGCATCAGTGCGTATACTCATTTATCATCGAAGTGTATGTATGGAGCGTCTGTGAGTATACACAGTGGCATCTGTGAGTACATGCGTATAACATCTCTGAGTGTATAAATTTAGCATTTGTGATGTACTTATCTCTGAGTATGCTTGTAGTTAGTATACGCTTAGCATCTGTGAGTATTATACGAACGTAGCATCTCTGAGCATATGCATGTAGAAACTGTGAGTATATGCATCTAGCATTTGTTGAGTATACACATTTAGAATCTGTGAGTATCTGCATTCAGCATCTGTGAGTATAGTGTACGTATACAGCATTTGTGAGTATCTGCATTTAGCATCTGTGAGTATACACATTTAGAATCTGTGAGTATATGTATATAGCATCTCACATGTAGTATCTGTGAGTACCTGCATTCAGCATCTGTGAGTATAGTGTACGCATACAGCATTTGTGAGTATCTGCATTTAGCATCTGTGAGTGTACGCATGTAGCATCGATGAGTATACGCATGTCACGTATCACCTGTGAGTATACACACGCAGCATTTGTGAGTATAGTCTACCTATGTGTCCCCTCAGGAGTGCTGCAGGTTGAAGGGATAAAGATCTACACATCAGGCGAGGTGGAGGCGGTGAATGGGACGGACGTCCGGCTCAAATGCACCTTCAGCTCCACTGCGCCGATCAAGGCCACCTCGGTCTATGTGGCTTGGAACTTCAGGCCCCTGGGGCCGGGGCGGGAGGAGACGGTGAGGACCCTCGGTGGAGGTGGAACTGGGGGTCGGGGCATCATGGGGTAAAATGTGAGACTAGTTAAGGGCAACAGGATCAACTGTGACGTCTTTGAGTGTTTGGATTATAACACCACATTTGAGCAATGTAATTCTAACAAGCCTTAGTCCATTTTCAGCTTTAATTTCTGGGTACTGAAATCTGTATCAAGTTGATGGGCAAGAGCCGTGCATCACAGCCGTCAAACTCACAGACCTCACTGTTTTTGCTGAGAACAGATCAAATTAAGTAAAACTTGTTTGTTTCCTATTGAATACAGTGTCATGCTGAAACCAAAGCTTAGAAGTGCTGTATGTTTTCCACTTTATCTGAAAACTCTCTTTGACTCCATGTCCCTTGGAGCCTGTAGATGCTGTATCGAGTTTTCTGAACAGGGCGGTAGATCTGAGCCCCAGGAGTGCTGATCTGATCTCAGTTAATTATGTTGTTTGCAGAAGAATGTGCACCATCAGAGGAGTGAAAATGCTGGAGACGCAAAGCTTATTTGACAGAATGTTCTCAACAGTGGTAAATCAAGTGAAAGCAGATGCATGCTTTCTCGGAAAAATATAATAAATTCTGGCTTGTCTCTGTGGTGTCACCCATTATAGTCTTTCAGTGAACACTCTGCAAAGGTTGTGAAAAGCTATTTTTTTGCCTGAAAAATAACCACTGAAATTCATAGGGTCCCTCAATTGCCAGGTTCCTCAAGTCTTAAAGCAACAAGAATGACTGGTTTTTCCTCCCTGTCTTTTCTTGGAAGTTTTCTGTACAATTGGCACTCCACAACCTATTACCCCAGAGGAAAGAAATCCATCGCTGTATTTCGACTCGAGGGCGCAAATTGTGTCTTTTATCTAAGTAGACATTTTTGAACTATTTCTTCCGAGATTCCAGCACAGGTCTGTACACTGTGGCTCGTATTAAATCAGGCACATACCAGCACGTACCTTGTCTGGGAAGACATGCAGGATGGCGCTTAGCTGGCTGGTGTGGCCAAGATAGGGATGGTATTAGTTCTCTGGGGGGTATTTCATGTAGCTTGATTATGGAATCAGCTGAGTTACTGCGCTAGATAAGAAACCCCGGGGAGCTCTTGTTTACTTAAGGATGTGTTCCAGAAGTGGGAGGTTTCCGGGGTTTGATCAGTGTAGTTTTGAGCGCTGTCTTCTAACTTTCTGCTATCAACAGTTCAGTTAGCCTGCGAACAGGCCCTCTGCTGGTTTTTAGCGGCATTATCTCTCGAATTTGGAGTCCCTGTGGCGCACGGTCAAAAGTTCAGGGATTAGGGCGAGCGAGGAAATCGAGGGTCTGCATGGTCCTCTGAATATTTGAGCATCTCTGTTCAAAGTTGAATGTAAAATACTGATTGGATAATTTAGAGCACGTGACGGTGAGACATGTATAAACAAACATGACAGGAAACGGCTCCGTGTTTTCAATTCAAAATAGTGTTGCCTGAGAATATGGATCACACGCATCCTCTCAAAAAAAGCTGTAGAAATGATTTCTTCAAGGTGCTGAAGAGTCCTAGAATTGAAGGCAGAGCAAGAGCTTGGAACTAAAGGATTATCACGCTTACCTGTTTCGACGAATTAACTGCACTGAAGTACAACAGCACCTGCTTCAAGTATTTCCGCAAGTTAATTAGTCCTTTCCACGTAATTGGCGATAATTGTCCGTAATTTCCATGATAAAATCTAAAACGGAGGCTGCCATTGCTTTGAACTCAAGTTACGCGAGACAGAGTTTTAGCCCATGAAAGCATGGAATTGTGACATGAATGCGGCCGCTGAGAGTGTCAACAAAGCATCCCTGAGCAGTGATATGCATTGTGCTATTGTGCAAGTTTATAACCCAACGGCGAATTAAATCCCTGTACTTTGGAACATGTTTATTCTCACATTCGCCATCTTCTGTTTAGTGTGGTTGACAGAACCGTATACCTGACAATGCAGCATTTTCAAAGCGATGTCGGACCTGTTCACTGACGTGAGAATCTCATTAAATCGAATGCATCGGCCATGATGCCTGGAAGCGCCAGACCTCCGCGCTGACGTCATGATCTCGCGCCCGAGAATCGGACGCGGCAGGTGCTACGAAAAATAATGACGCTGCCCAGTGGGCTCAATTAAATTCCATTTTTTCATCAATTAGCCAACTGCGCTATATGAATGCAGTTTAACTAGCAGGAGATTAACAAATTGAAATAACAGGAGGGCAGAAATTTGATGGTCCTCCTTTATGACTTAAATGAATGGCAGAGATGTTCTGGCCGTTCTGCCTACTGGCTTCGGAAAAAGTGGAAAGGTGGGCAGAACTCAAACAGTACTAAGATCATTGCAGACATTAATCTCGCAAGCTCGGCAAAAGTTGCCTTCAGCGACAACTAGTGCCTGTTTGCAGGCTACAGTTCAGTTACCAGCTTTATGACACAGGACCCAGTTCACACTGCCTCATCAGTCTGTTGGAATGGTTAGCTGGGCCTGTGTGCTGAGGCTCACCCATGCAATTTCATCCAAGCTTTTGTGCTGGTGTTTCAGGCTAGCGCTTGCATTTTGAGCACGAGGGAGGAGAAAATATTTTCTGTCTTTTTTTCAAAAGCCTGTTAAACTGGTCCAATTCACTGGGAATGTTAATGCTGAGTGACACCACCAGCTGGCTACTTCTGAGGGTTTGATCATCCTTTTGGTTGAGGGGGATGGCTGAAGTTGTTTTTCTCACATCGTTGTTTTACAAATGACCACTCACTTCCTGTTCTTTTAATGACATCTTCAGAAAGTCCACAGGCTGAAAGTTTGCAGTTTTTAGACAGCCATCGTAAGTTAAGCCTTTGAACCCAAGCGGCACGGATCTGCACCAGAAATGCAAGACTCACAAACCATCTCCGTAATAAGGAACAAACTTCTATAAATTCTCTGCATCTGTGTGGTTAACCCTTCACATACCACCCCGAGTTTTGTTTGGACTTTTTCTGGCAGGGATGAGGCCGCACTGAGTAACCAGCTAGGGGAGCGTTTCCAAATTAAAATCACTTATTTGTATAAGTGTTAAAGTACCCATGTGCATTATTGAGAACGCTGAAATGTTTTTTTTTTTACTAGGAGTTAATCCCCTTTCCAGTGTCAACCTTGTAAATATTACTAGTCCTCTTTATGGAGTCTTTCCAAATTAAGGCTACATCATAGCCGTATGGGTCAAGACGCAGTGTGCAAGTTTCAGATTTCGGCCATGTTTCTACAAAGAGTCATTCCCCCTTCTAATACCAACTTTATACATGCAACTCTTTGAAGCGTTCTTTATGGATTCCTTTCAAATTGAGGTCATGCCACTACCATGGTGGAAGATGCTCCTTGGCATTTTTGAGAGTTCTGCAGTGTTTTACTAAGAGTCATCACCTTCTTAATGTAGTTGTGTTCAAAAAATCGCATTCCATCTTACTTTCCATATTGTATACCTAATAAGGGATATTGCTTTGGACAGCCTCACACTTAAGGTTCCAGAGTCACTTCATTGCTTTTGAAGATAATGTGCCTGACGATGGACATATTTTGAGTTAACTGAAGTCATTTTTTTCTTGTTAGATGTCATATCTTTGTTGGAAAATGTTTTTAACACAAAAATGACAGTCTATGACGTGCAAGCGCAGTTTAAATGTTTCTGTGATAAACAACTTGACAAAATTACTTGATAATGGCCCCAATTCTTTTCATATTTCTTGAGCTCTCTCAACTTTCTTTGACAAAATGGTATAGAGGGAAAGAATGAGTAATGATAGAGATGCTGAGGCATACAACAAAGGTTTTGTGGCTTTGCATCAATGTCAGAGGCCTGCACCACTGAAACATTCCAATGGCATCCATAATGAGCAGCTTGCAGTCTGGTCTTCAGTTTCTCTGTTCATACTGACTACAAGTACTATTGAGAAACCTGTTTGAATTGCTTGCATCGCTTTACATTTTTTTAAGACTTTCACCATGCCCTCCAGGTGTTTTTCTTTCAAGAGAAGCCGTACCCGCCCACAGATGGGCGTTTCCGAAAGAAGGTGTCGTGGGCGGGGGACATCATGGGTGGAGACGCCTCCATCATGCTGAAGCAGGTGAAGTTCACCTTCAACGGAACGTACAGCTGCCAGGTTAAGAACCCTCCAGATGTCCACGGGATTGCTGGCGAAGTGGAGCTGAGGGTCGTTGCGTCAGGTCAGTCTCCAGCCGATTCTGGTCCATATTTTGCCAGAGCCTGTGCAGATTTGGGTTTGGTTTGAGAAATTCAGAAGTATTACTCAATTACTGACATTACTCACAACTCATGCATTACATGCATCGGCAGTAGACAGGAGTGGCTTTAAGCTGAGGAGGCTTGCATTCCTGTCTCGATCTTATCACTCCACTGCTTATCCTGGCCTTGGAAATGAGGTGTGTGGCTGATCAGTGACCCATGTGTTGAAGGTGTGCGATCACAAATGCAGCATTCTAGTTTTTTAACAGAACGTTCGAGTGCTTATTTCACAAACCACTAATGGTAACTGAAAATAATCGAGTTCTATTATGTTGACTTAGAATGTTGAAGAAACATTCCAAGAAGTTTCATTTCCAATGCGCTTAATGAGTCACTTGCACCAAAAACCAACAACTGGGGCAACCTCCTGGACTGAAACCAATACTGTAAACCCGGGGATCTAGCAAGATCATCTGTGCACTTTGATCACCACATGATTATCCCCCGCCACAAAGCACGATGGGGATATTGGATTGGGGTCCGTCCATCCATCCGGGCCACAATGGGGATAAGATCGTGGCGGGGGATAAGTGATGACACTGTCGTCTTGTTTATTTATGTTGTAGGAGAACAGGAGCAATCTCCGGGTGGCTAGCATCAATTCCAGGCAGAATCTGACATGCACATGAGCATCAATGTGATAGGAGCGAGGTGCAGAGTGATTGGTCCTCGCGTTTGGTGTTTGTTCGGGATTTTTTTACTTTGTTGACCCTTCTAATGAAAACTTTCCTGGGGACTCTAGCCCAGCTTTGGCTGTTGCTGGCATGCGTTGTGACCAAAAGGAAGATATTTACATGATATTCATGCTACATTTCCGTGAAAAAGTAATTGCTCCCTTCCCGAATTCCACTATTTTTGCTTATTTTTTGTATTTAAAAGCACTCTTTGTGGAAGAAAAAATAAAAAAATTGGAAAATGAATTTGCATGTTTTCTATCCGACAGTTAAAAGGACCCATAAATAAGGAACCCACCCCTTTTTATACGGCTGGCAGTCATCTTTTCAGTACATAATGCAGTAAAAGAATTATGAGTCTGCTGTGACTTTGTCCATCTGCACTATTGCTAAACAGAGAACCTACCAGTCATCTATTGCCAGTCATTTCTGATGAAGGTTCTCTCCATGGAAAGGATGAAATAACCTGGAAATCATGATGTTCATATGAAATGCCCCTTTAAATGTTTCAGATTATCCAACTAATTTCAATTTAACACAGACTGTGTGTCAGCACAAAATGCAGTTTTTAAATGATCATTACATTCATTAAAAATGATCATTAAAAGCTGCATTTTCTGCTGACACACAAAAACAGTGTAAGTAAACACAAAATGCAGCTTTTAAACGATCAATTAATTCACTGAAGGTAAGGAGTTATTCAAAACTATCACCCATTTGAAAAATACAGTTGCCTCCCTAAAACTAAAAACTGGTTGTGCCATTTTTGGTGGCGACAACTGCAGTCAAACGTACGATAACAAATAGTGAGTCTTTTTCGTTGCTGTGGATGAAACTTGGCTCACTGTTCTCTGCAGAAATATTTTAATTCCGCCGCATCGGAGGGTTAGTGCCAGTTTACTGTCATGTGTCAAGATTTCAATCAGATTCAAGTCCGGGCTTTGACTTGGCCCCTCAAAAACCTTCCTTTTGTTTCTTCTGAACCATTTGGAGGTGGACTTGCTTGTGAGTTTCAGATCATATTCCTGCTGCGTAACCCAACTGCACTTGAGCTTTAGTTCACAAACTGATGTCCAAACATTCTCCATCAGGATTTTATTGTCGAGACCGGATTTCCTGTTTTCATTAATTATGGCAATTTGCCCTGGTCCTGAAGCAGCAAAGCAGCCCTAGGCCATCACACTGTCACCACCGTTTTTGACTGTTGATGTGATGTTCTGATTGTGGAATTCAGTGTTTGCTTTAGGCCAGATGTAATAGGACCCATGTCCTCCAAAAGGTTCCACTTTTGAGTCATCAGTCCATAGAGTATTTTTTTGTTTAACCTCAGAATTTGAGGTTATCAAGGTTTGTATCTGTAAGCCTTTGTATCCTTTTTGGTCTGCAGGGGTTTTTGCCTTGTGGCTATCTCATAAAGGCCATTTTTGCTCAGACTTTTTCTTATTGTGGAATTTTGAGCACTGCCTTTAACTGAGGCAAGTAAAAACTGCATTTCTTTAGATGTTAGTCAGAGTTCTTCAGTGATCTCCTAAATGAGTCATTGTTGTGCTCTTGGAGGGATTTTGGTTTGGTCACTCCTGGGAAGGTTCATCAGTTTTTTACACTTGCAAATGGCTCTCACCATGGTTTGCTGGAGTCCTGTAGCCTTAGAAATGGCTGTGTAACTCTTTTTTTCAGATTGATATATGTTAACAACTTCTTTCTCACATGTTCTTGATTTTATTTTTTTTTTTGTTCCCCGCCGCGCGGAACGCGCAAAGCAGCGGGACATAGTATTCACGGCCGTCCGTCCGTCCGTACGTCCGGAATTCTTGTCAGCGAGATATCTCAAGAACGAATTGACGGATTCTCTTCAAATTTTATGTCAACATGTATTAGTGTGATACCCAGCACCAGTCGATTTCGGTGACCTTCGCGCCACTCAAGGTCACACCGAGAGATTGTGGATTTTCACTCTGATAGCCTTGTCAGCGAGATATCTCAAGAACGAATTGACGGATTTTCTTCAAATTTCATGTCAACAAGTATTACAGTGATACCTCAGCGCCAGTCTATTTTGGTGACCTTCGTGCCATTCTCAAGGTCACACCAAGAGATTGCTCATTTTGAAAAGATTTCACATTTTGTGGCGGGGGACAAAGACACATTAGTGGCAAATACCCCCCCCCCCCCAAGATCACTGCATCATGTGTTGTTTTTTGCCTAGTTAACCCGCCAGGTTTAACATTTACGTGATGTTTAGATTCAGCAGGGCAGGCAGAAGTCATGCCTGATGGGGTGGTCACACATTTGTTAAATAATCTAGTTAAGCATACTGGAAGCATCTATAGCTTAATGTAGCCTAACATGGCGCATTGTAGTCATCCGGGCTATCTGTAGAAATAACTTTGCCGTTGACATGAAAAAACCATGCGTGGAAGTTTATTTGTTGGGCATGTTCTAAAGAGAGCCACGGTAGCAGGCATTTTTATTAACGTAGCAGTTACTTAGTTTAATGTAGTAATGTGAGAAAACCATGCGTGGAGGTTTATCTGTTGGGCATGTTCAAAAGATAGCCACGGTAGCGGGCATTTTTATTGACTTAGCGGTTACTTAGTTTAATGTAGTTACACGTAGTATACTGTAGTAACAATTGTAGCCAAATGTAGCGTACCTCGTAATCAACAAATTTGGCATGAATATACGGCCAACTAAGGGCTACTACGTTATACTACGGCTGTCAATACATCTCACAACGTCTAACTACGGTGTACTAGGCTTGCCTATGTAATTTAAATATGTTAAAGTACAGTTAAGTAAGTAAAGTAAGTACTTCTACGTAGTCTGGGCTACAGTAATGCCAGCCCTATGGATAGCTACGGAGGCTAGCGTATGTGTGACCTACCCCGTAAGTGTGTCAAGTGAAATTGAGCCCAATTATCAATTAAATTTGTTTAAGTGGTTGAATTAGTTTCTGAAGAGGTAATTACTTTTTCACACAAGGCCAGGTAGGGTTGGATAGCTTCTTCCCTTCAGTGAGTGAAATCTTCATTGAAAAACTGCATTTATTGTTTACTTGAGTTATCTTTATCTTACATTAAAGTTTGTTTGATGAACTTAAACATTAAAATGTGGCAAATATGTAAAACTAAAAGAAATTGGGAGGGGGGTAAATATACTCAGAGCCATTAAAAATGCCTGGGTGAGGTTTATACTGTATTTGAAGAACCAATCGATTTTTAAAGCTTTTTTCAGTGAGATAGGAGTGGAGATAAAGAAATGCGCATGGCATTGTAATTCCGACACATGCCACATGGACGCGCTGAGCACGTCAGTAACACACTCAAAACAACAACTCAAGAATGACTGCACACATCAAAAACAACTTAATGTTCGTTATTACCGAAGTGCTCGTCGCTTCCATGTGGCGCTCGTCGGGATTACGATACCGCGCGCTTTTCTTTATTTCCACCCATATCTCACTGGAAAAGCAATAAAAATCGTTTGATTCTTCAATCTGCCGCAAATAAAGTGCATACCTCACCCGTGCATTCCCCCCCAGCAGTATACTTTTTTTACACCAGTGTATTTTGCGCCACGCTTCTCCCCGTCCCACCTGGCAAATTAAAGTCTCTCTTCTCCCTCCCTCTCCAGCGTCCTACTCTGAGATCACGATTCTGGCGGGTGCAGTGGCAGGTGCCATTGCATTGTTGCTGCTGATCTGCGGCTGCATTCTTTGCGTGAAGCACTACCGTCGGATGCCCCGAGACTCGGACCCCGACCATCCCCCTACCCGGGAGTGGAAAGACCCCACTTTGTGGTGAGAGCGAGAGAGAGAAGAGGGCGAAAGGAAAATGAAGGTGGTGATAGAAAGGTGGTGGGTTAGTGGAAGGGGGTGCAGTACTTGACTTCATTGTTCTTGTTCCTTCTCGCTGCACCCCTTGACCCCCTACCTGGCCCCTCCCCATTCTCTTGAGTGGCAGGTTGTTTTAAACTCTCCCCAGGGTTCTGCTCTCTGCCAATATACCTCTCTTAAATGCTCTATCCAGCCCTTGTCCCACTTGAGCAGCCACACACAGCTGGACTAAGTTGGACCCTGTGCTTAAAACACGGTGCCAGAGACTCATGCATCTTGGACACTTGTGTATTGCATACTGTAGCATCAATGCTAGTCCACATATCTGTCAACATAAAGTGCCTTTCCTACATTTCTACGGTCTTCATCAGTATTATCCTCTGGATGTTAAACAAATAATTTTTGCGGCATCATTTTCATGTTGAATGTTGAATTAGTGGGTTCTTTTTTTGTTTTTTTTTGTTTGACTAATGATATTGGCTCGCATCTCAAAAATCACCATCCTATTGTTAAACAAAGGAGGACTTGCATAAAGTTTAATGACTGTTTTCTTTGAAAAGTTGTTTGATTAAAGATCCTGTGCAGTCATGACTTTACTTTCATTTAGAGTGTATGTGAAGATTCAAGATAAAGACATAACTCTTGTAATTTTCCCTATCATTAAATTTTAACGATTATTTTTGGAGTGTTCCTCATTTCAAAACATGGACACTGGAGGTCTGACATTCTGTACCTGTCCATAATAGATATTCTGAAGTTAAGTTTAAATTGACAGTCCACAAAGACCATGTTCCCATTTACGATGGCACTTGGATTCTAATTAGACTCCTGCTGTAGAAGGCAGATTAGAATCTGCTAACCTTCTTAAGTCAAAACAGGCCTTGTTGATTGTAAAAAATCTAAACAGCAATTTCCTGAAGTGGGAAATGTGATCTCCAGTTAACCATTAGCAAATCCCCAAATAGACAGCAGGGTAAGAAAAAAATCACTTGAATGAAGTAGGCTTGGTTCCATATATATTTTTATTTTTTTGATTTGTTATGTTTGATGTGAGTATTTTTGTGATTGCACGGCATCTTTAACAGTCTTTCTTTCATGTGTCTGTCTCTCTGTCCTCATACACTGGTCAGCTTCCTCAGAAACCCAAGAACTCTGATATAGATTCCTTATGGATATATATATATACGACTTATTTTTGCCACTTGAGACGCAGGATTTGAAATTGGGTCAAATGCAATACATCAATGGGGATGCGTTAAAGAGTTTTTAAAAGAATAACACGTTTTGAGGAAGGCTGATGGATGTTTCAGGTGTGTAGGGGACAGAGACCATGTCTGTGTGTGCTGGGCTGTTATTCTCATATTCTAATGGGTTTTCAGTTCTCTCTGCCGCTGGTGCATCCTTACATCCCCCTCCTTCCTGGCTAAGGAGGAACAAAATGTTGACTGATGAAGACAGACACGACTCTAATTTGCTCTTCTTTTTATCGTGGGGATATTTCACTAACATTTTAGTAACCTAAGCGAGAGTTTCATAAAAGTTTCAATTACCATAAAAGTAAATACTAAAGTGGCACGGTCCCTGGCTTTGCTCCATTGTGGTCAAGCGGCAAGTCCAACGTTCTGGGTTATGGTGGAGGTCATCCGGGGGTTTCCGAACTCCCCTCAGTCTGTTTCAGTTGCCTGCGTAACTTTGACGCCAGTCTATGTGTGTGTGTGTGTGTGTGTGTGTGCGTGCGCATGCACGCGTGTGCTTGCATGTGTGCTTGTGTGTGTGTGTCTGTGTGTGTGTCTGTGTGTGTGTGTGCATCTCAGCCATCCTTCGGAAGCAGTGCACCTGTACCTAAGTGATGTGGAGATGGAGGTCGACAGCTCTGATGGCGAGATCTCGGAAGTCAGCTCCAATGAGCCCAGTGCCTCAGAGGAGGAAGAAGATGACAGCTCGGACGGCGAGGATGAAGATGATGGCAGCGACTGATCCCTAGACTTTCCAATGGGAAGGGAGGAATGTTCTCCTGGGAACAGCAGTGAGGGACGGCTGGACCGAGGCACCAGGCCTGGCGGGAGAGCGATGAGAGTGATTCCACCTCTTCGGCTGAGACTGCTCGCAGTGCTGGACACTGGAGCCAGACTATACCCGCACATCTTTGTATTAACTTGCAAGTGGCAGCTTACCAAAACCACCCAAAGTGATACGAGTATCTGTTTTTCCCCTCTTATTCTCATCCGGTGTCATCAGTGCTGCTCTTCTGCCGCGGCTACACTGCTGCCGACCTAATATGATCAACACTGCCTCATACTGGATAGCAAAGGCACAGCAGAAAATATTCTGCATTCAGGGAATTTTGGTCATGAGCCAGAAATGTCTACCATTGTTTCTGGAGGCATGTCATGGATAAAAACATGTAAATTAATGATGCTTAGCAGAATTAATTATTATATTTTGTTTTGACTCAAATGGGCCATTCAATCAGCCAATGATTGATAAGAATCCATCCCTCGGATTCACCCTAACCCCTAACCTTCAGACAAGCTGGACTATGTTTTACCTGCAGGTTGTGTTTTAGAGTGGAGAAACTTGCTCAGAGGCAGCAAAGTGCTGTAGGTCGGACCTTTGTGTATCAGCGCGAAGGTTGCGGGTTCGAATCCGGCATGAGCATGGAGTTTGCACATTCCCTTGTGTTCATGTGAGTTTGCTCTAGGTGCCTCGGTGTCCTCCCACAGTCCAAAGACAGTCCAACGGGAGCCTCTAAATTGCCTGTTGGCATGAGTGTGTGCGTGAATTGTTTGTGTGTTTGTGTGTGCGTTGTCAGCGAGAGTGTGTGGTGCCCTGCAACGGCTTGCCCTACAAACTGTCCAGGATGTATTTCTGACGACTTCTTCACTGAATGGTGGGATAGACTCCCAGTGCCACTGAGACCCTGACCAGGAATATTAGGGTTAATGAATGTATGTATACACAGAAATGTACTCTGCCAAGAGAATGTCTGGATGAAAGATCCATTAAGGACCAGCTTATAAGCAGTTGAACCTGCACCTCTCCTTGATTGTAATGGCAGTTCACTTGCTGACTTAGGCTCACCCCCTTGAGCAGCTCTTCTGCTACTTGGAGCATGAGGACATTTTCTCTCTTATTTGTACACAGTGAAAACACTGTGGAGTGGAGCCTGTTTTACACGGGCAACAAAACAAAAGGACAATAACCCAAAAAAAACCTGACAGTCTGCAATTTTAAGGGCAGGCTTCACTTCCGGAGCTTTGGGCCAAGCCAAACCTTGAGTCAACACCCCTCTGCTCTTAAGAATAGCCGTCTTGATCGTGACCAAGATTTGAGAATTAACAGTCCTGCCAAACATGCCGGAACCAGAACTAGTAGGAGTTACTGCTAGTTACTGAAATTTCACTAAAATCAAGTGTTGGGTATCGGTGGCTCCCACCCGTCCAGTCTTCGAACAGGAATCCTGGGAGATCTAAGACCGTATTCTGAGGAATCAGTGCGATTATAAATAAGGGACTGGAATGTTTTCATGTGAACTGCTTGAGCCGCACCTTACACAATTACAGGCAGATAACGCCTACATGATGAACAATGCAGTGGTAATGCATAATGAGTGCTGTTATAAAAGTAAAAGTACAAAAAACTGTCATTTATGAGGTTTGGGCTCCGCCATGCTTTGCATTTATCCTCAAAATCCGTACTGTGGAAATATGTATTTGGTCGCACATATGCCATATTTTGTGTGATTGTGGAACTGATTTTGTCACCTGCAGGTTTTCATAGCTGCTCGTTGGTACCGTGTCAGAGGTTTGCAGTGTTGAGCATTGTGTTATCCAGGGTTGGGTTAAACTGTTCAGAGTGGCAGACAGATCTGAAAACCCTTGAATGAAATCTCTTGCGCACTGAAAGAGAGAGGTAGTTCATGAACACTTAATGTTAAGCTTGTACAATGAAGATTCTTTTATATTGTATGGCTGTAAATTGAATTTTGTATTTTTACTGATCATTTCTATTCTCGCTGAATTCAAAGATTATGCTTTTTTTTTTTTTTTTTAATAAAGACTTTTAATGACCAGAACATTTTCATTTCAAGCTGTTTTTTTTTTCAGGTATTTTTATTAAGATTCTATGACACTGTTTTGTTCAGTACATGTTCTTTCTCAATTTCACAATTCAACCAGACCAAATATGATTCAAGAGGTTTTTTTTTTTGTTTTTTTTTTACAAAATGTACCTTGTAACATGATTTCCCTCCTGTTCTCCCTTACTCCGCTCACTTTAAACTGTTGTGTGGAGTAAAGTCCAACCCAGTTTGTTCTTTCCAAGTAAATAATTGACAGAGCAGTGAGAAAGGATCTGAAGTAGAGAAGCGTGGAAATGCTGTTTTGGGAATAACTGCACCCATTACTGAAGAATGCGAGAGCTTTCAGACAACCGCCCATCATCTGCACGCTCCAGAACCCCACCCTACAGCTGAATCCAGCTTGTTTTGGTCTTCGCTGGAGCTTGATTACTCACGTCGCATAGACCCTCTGACTCAAGGCAGGAAGTCGGAAAATGTGCGGGGAGTTTTTTTTTTTTTCTTCCCAGATCTGGCGAAAGTGGTTTAGTCGGACATGAGCATGTACTTAAAAAAAATTGACGTCAAGAGTGATTCAGTGTTTGTGTGCTCCTGTGATTAAATGTTGACTCGTATTGTGTGGGTTTTAGAATGACAACTCTGAAATACTTGGGCCATCTCAAATAACGCTTTTCATGGGGGCACTTACGTTTAGACCGTTATATTTCCGAGAGCAAATATCCCGTCACTGGAAAAATAAGTTGAATGACAGGTCTTTAGTATCAGGTAAGATAGATTATGAAACTAAAAGGGAAAATTTGTCTAGCATCAGTGCATTATTCTCTTGTAACTCCATCCCTTTCCCTCTTTCCTGCACAATTCACCATCACATCTCTGCAGTGGAATCTTCCATTCCTTTTCTGAGATGGTGTCGCAAAGGTTCTGACAAAACTCACTCCGATCCCATCTGCTGGTCCTCCAGTTTCTTGGCCTTCTAGCCATGGCGGGACTCCAAAACCTCAAAATGGCTGAATCCAAAACTGATTACTGCCAAGTACATGAGTCGCATGCTCAGCAGAGCGCAAGACAGCCATTTCAGACACGTCCAATGCAGTTCCACTCTGATGACAGCAGGGTGGAGACACAGGTACACTAGGCTCCCGCAGATTTGTGACAATTTTTAAAAATTATTCTACCTCTACAGTGATCGATATTACTATGAAACACAAGATGTATGACACTGGAATGAGAAAAATACGACGATCTTGTAAGGGGCAAGAGCTAAAAAATTACAGCCAATCAAACATATGACCAACTCACATGATTGGAATGATACAGCTGTCGATAAAACCCTACGCACACAGGTTTTCAGGCGTGGCTTTGGAAGCACCATGGTGCGCTGTGATTGGTGGTGGGCATAGTCGCATTGAACTGCAGGATTTGAAAGTTCCGCCCTCAAACCTACGGGCGGCTAGTGTTACTTAAAGCGCCAACGCACAGGCTGATGGAAATGCAGAGCAGTATCCTGTGCAATCATAGAGGGAACAGCACCTCCTTGTGGAATGGTGTCTCCCTTATCAAAAACTTCATAGTTCAATCATATGGTTCGCCCAGAGTGATGTCTTTGCTTATGGGGCTGAGGGGTGTACTACGAAGCAAGGTTAACATTAACCAGGCCTTCTTTGCGCGAGCTGGCTCGACAATCCCGAAACTTGCAACCAGAGATACCATAAGGTACCAATGCAGGCAGCAACCTTTGTGACATTGAAAACCCTGGCCTCATGCGCAACATATCTCGCTAACCCACAGACCTTGCGTTGTAGTACACTCCTCTGATGTTGGACAACTTGTCAGTACAAAGTGATACCAAGTATATGCTGGAAGTTGCTACACTTGTGCGGGGGACAACAAACTGGGTAATATGCACAACATACATTCTCGCACATGCGGGCATTGGAACTGCCCTCGGCAAAGAATACTTTTTTGTATTCTGATGAGCTGGAGCACATTATTGGCGCATCATTATGATTTTGAAACCTCTTTGGTATCCCCTTTTTGTAATCTTAAGATGTTGCTTCCTGTTAGGCCCGTTGCCTGCCTTGTCCTAGTTCCATTGACGAAAGCATGCTATTGTGCGAAACCGAGATCCGCTGGTCTTCGGTCTTCCCAGGTGATTAGCGAAACACAAACTGAACCCCTGTATGACCTGGCTGAAACACGCTGAAGTGCCCGCCGCCACAGGACTAACATTCTTGGCTTCGTAATCGCACGTGCCCATAAAAGAAATATATTCAGAATCTGCGTCTTTGTTTCAGGCAATATTAAAAATTCAAACCCTTCAGAAAACAGATGTGCATAAATTTGATTTTCAGTTGTTCTTGAAATACAGTTTGATAGAGCAGGCACAAAACGGATAACTAAATGGATTTCCTGAGGAAGTCCCATAATGGAATATGCCGGTTGCGCAGGTTGCATTTCACTTTTGCAAGAAAAATAAATAAACATTCCAGTTAGATGCAATTATTCAAGGGCCAGGGACAATACGCGCTCGAATAACATTACTCGCTTTCTCGGGGAATCCACAAGAGTGACCGGGATAAATCAGAAAAAGAACAGCACAGATGAATTAAAAGCATGTACTATAGGCTACGACTTCTGTGCTGTCCTCCATTAATTCCGATTTACAGACGTTTAGAATCAGTCAGTTGCGCACTTTCTGCTCCGCGCAGTGAGAACCCTGATGACTTATAAGTCGGCCTATATATCTAAATTAATGTGCATTTGAATTTGTAGACTGATAAAAGTCTTCTAATTTCTCGATATGCGATATAGCCGTGCAAGCGCGTGTGTCATGAAGACTACTGCGCCCTGATAGCATGGGGCCCACTCTGTTTCAAAAATAAGTCTGATCACCTTTATAGGAACCACTACAGTTAAAGGCGAGACACTGGAGCTCGGCCTCCTCTCACTTCCTGAACTACCTGTCTGACAGGTGGCCTCCTTCTGAGGCGGTGCGATGGAGAAATTGACTCACTGAGAACATGGACGCCAAACACCCGAAACCGAATCTTGTTTGAAACCGCTGTAAATCGAATCGTGTATATTGCTGAAGACGATGGGATGGCGAATACCCTGGTGTTTATGTCCGACAAACGTTGTGTTACAGGGTTTAATTATCGGGCTCGGTAAGTTTTCTTCATTTCAATTCTGAGCAGTTACCCCGTTTGACTGCAGGTGAGAGTTACTGGACGGATGTCGATTATTTCAGAAGTTGTAAACGTAGATACTTTTAAGGTTAGACTTAAGACTTGTCTCTGCTGTCAGCCAATTGATCGTCAATACAGAACAAAAACTTGAATCGTGTTTTGACGACACGGAACACATCTGAGAAAGGGAGCTGCTTTCAGCACATTCATGTTTGTTTGTTGACTAACAAAGCTCCAGGATGTGCGTTTTTGGGAGGCCTGTAATCACATCGCCATTCTCTGATGATACCGATCTTTTTGGGACTAGATGTGGATTTCAGTATCAGGTGAACCTAATGGAAATCTTTAAAGATCGTGTTTACGCGGCATGCGACTTAAATGATGAATAAAATTATGACCTACACGCCATTCCTGGTACATAGAGCAAAGGCCAAAAATTAACTGCGCTATTACAATGGTGCAGGAACTAGTTTCGAAACTTCGACCCAGCCTAACCGAAAATTCGGAGTCATTTACGATTGTTGCAACGATTTTCATATTATTAATGTTAACGAATTGTGTAAAAATCTTTCGTCTAAATAAATTTGCATCGATAAAAATAAACAACTACTTTAACTTGAAAGACATTCTTAAACTCAAAGGCAGCTTTTTTCTTACACGGCGAATACGCGGGACTCTATTCAAGATACAGTAAAGTTTTAGTCCATCAGATGTTTCAATTTTCTTGATGAAAAATGTCTATCTATATTCATTGGACAATCTGGTGTGCAGTGATATTAACTCTCAGAAGTGTAGTAAAGTGAATTGGGGGATCTCCAAAGCATCTTGCACTGCTGGGTTTCGTTTTGACTCGACCTACTTTTGACCTAAGCTATTTTTTGAGTATTTGTTCGTAATTTGCATTGTAAATAAGGTTTTTATATTTTCCTGGTACTTCTGGTTGGGTGGTATTAGTTTGTGTAGTAATTAAATGAATAATAAAATCGCAGCTCCCCTAGAAGGTTTTGATTACCCTTAATATGGCCCTAAAAAAATTAAGTGGTCCTGGGGCCGGTGTTCCGCGAAATGGTCGCATGTTGTTTATGCCAGCAGCTGATTCTAGGAGATATATAAAATAATTTTTAAAAAGTAATTTTTCAGGTAGAAATGTTTCAAGGATAATTGGATCAAGTCAAGTACCAAAAAGAAGAAGAGGGGAAAAAAAAACCGTCTTGACATCTGTGACAACTGCTGTCTACTGTGGACCAACTTGAAAAGTAGTTTCTTGCTTTGAACCACATGCTTTTAACTGCTCCGAGACCAGGATTCATTCAGCCGGCAGGGCATTGGAAATGTATGTAAATATCTACTTTCTACAACCCCAAAGTGTAAAAAATTGGGACGGTATGGAAAAAACATTTGCAGTTGCATTTCAATACAGAAAGTACGAAGACCAGATTTTTATTAATGTTTGCTCAAGTTCATTTTATTTGTGAATATATACATCCATTCCTGCTATTCAGGCTTGCAAGGCATCCCTAAATTAGATGGGACGGGGGCAGTTTAGGACTAGTAATGAGGTAAACATTTTGAATAACTATGCGAGTTGAAATGGCTGATGTCAGCTGGTGATTATAAACACGATTTGGCACAAAAGCAGCATCCAGGATCAGCCTAGTGCCACAGGAGCAAAGATGGGCCCAGGGTAGCCAATTTCTTTGCTAATATGTGAGAAAATCATTAATGGTGTAAAAACAATGTTCCTCAAAGACTGTTCCTATTTTGCCCTTTGCAGTGTATAATGAAATTGAAAGATTCAAGGAATCTATGAATTTTTGTTTGATATAAGGGGCGTAAGCCTAAACTGAATGAATGGCATTAATCAATGTGATATAAGCATATGGGCTCAGGATTACTTTGGAAAACCTTTTGCAAGTTCTGCAATGAGTATTTACATCCACAAATGGCAGTTAACTTCTCTGTGCAAAAAAGAAGCCTCATGTTAACGGTGCTCAGAAGTACTGTCGACTTTTCTGGGCAAGGAGGCATCTGCGATGGACCATCTCACAGTGGAAACGTGTATTTTGGTCACGAGAATCAATATTTTAGGTCTTTGTTTGGAAGAAATGAATGCCATGTGTGCTGCAGCAAAGAAGAAAAGGACCATCCAGACTTTTACTGGCTGCAAGTCTGAAAGCCGTGCCCAGTCATTGTGTGGGTTAGTTTCCCCTGCCAAGGGCACTGGCGCTAACACTTCTGTTCCCACCATTTATGCTGAAAAGTACACTGAAAAAATATGTTTGGAAAAACATATGCTACTTCTAAGACATTGGGATGCCCATGCATATTTCAACAAAACTGCATTCTGCATGCCTGGCTGAGTAACAGCCCATTAAACAAAAAGGCCCTGCGGTTCCATATGTGCATATAAAAACCCTTAAATTACAGCTTGCAGTCTCAACTTTTACCTTGTATTCATCGTTTTAAATTTTGATTTGCTGGAGTAAAAAGCCAAAAAAGTAATTTTGTTTGCTGCAGTCTAAAAATATCCGGGAAGTCATTGTCGTTTGAAGTCTTTATTACTAAATTTCCAGGCAGCAGGCTTTGACATTCACTGAAGAAAAGATGAGAAGTGAGGCGCCCATGAATATGACATGATACTACTTAATGCATGAATGGAATGGATTAGTAGGGCGGAGCTCTTCAAGGGCTGTCCTCTTCATTATTTTCATCATGCATCAGCTGATGCATTCTGGAGATTTAGCAGTTACCTTCACTATAGAGACTTGGTCTCATGAGAGTTTTGCCCTGGTTTGCTCCCAAATCCTTTTTTTTTTAATTGAAAAATTATGACCGTTTTTTTAAATGTGCTGTACACATGCATTTTGATTTGAAATTATTAACGGGGATGTCATTATTATGCTTCATTAAAATACAGAGTTTCATTTCTATTGTCTTGATGCTGTTTTGGCTGCTGTCCTTGTCCTGAATTATCTGTTATGCATGAAACATCCCTGTGTGCATTGCAGGTGTAAATAAAATGCACTGGTGATGCATAATATAGAATGACTGATGTCTGTGTCTTAAGGGTCTGAGATACTGTATGTTGATTAAAAATGAACTGTTGAATTGAGGAAATAGTTTAAATGTTTCTATCGCGAGTGGAGAGACAAGATGGGTCATGATGGGGAGTAGCTGGATTGCGGAGACGGAGTTTGAAGGGGTGCGTCCTGGGAACACCCCTGGGGGTTATATGAGACGGTTGGGTTTTCATGCAGGAAAACTGCTGTCTTCTGTGGGGAATTAATGAGTCTGAGACACAATGAGGGCAGGAGATGTTGCATATAGCAGTTGGGTGATGTGTGAATGTTCCAGAGTACTGCTTCCTTTTACCCTGTGACACCCAGCTTTTACTAAACCAAAATGACTGCTCTGCCCAAGTTAAGACCAGATATCAGATGTGCTCCAAGTTTTTATTAAATTCCGAGTTAAGCATAGCATGAAACGTTGTGAGTAAATGTCGCTGATATATTTCAGCACAAGTTGGGTGCATTTATTTACAGCAGAATGTCGCCGTTTTTGCATTTCCCGGGTAAATATTCAGAGATGCGTGATCAGTTTGAAGACCTTGATTAGTAGAATCTGGTGCGTAACTGCTTAGTCGCAATGAAAGCCTGAGCCCGCACTGGCCTTTTCTCGATTAGATTGAGGACCTGAATGTATTTGAAAAAGACAAAAAAAAAAATCAATTTTCAGGGAGAGGTGTCATTTGGCATAATATGAAAATTTCTGGACGCGGGCGCGAAAGGGTTGAGAAGCAAGAGGAATCTATACACGTAGCATCACCAAGTTAGCTTGATAGCTGCTTTGTTAAAGCTGTAGCAGCTCTTACTTGTTGCTCTGCGTTGAAGACGCCATGGCTCAGGAGGTAGAGTGGGTTGTGTAGAAATCGAAAGGTTCCTGGTTTGACCTTGAAGTGCGGAATTGTCCTTGAGCGAGAGAGAGAGCCCCAAGCTTCTCCTGATGAGCAGGTTGGCACCTTTAGTGGATGTCTCTGACATCAGTGTATGAATGTGTATGTGAATGGGTGAATGTGATGCAAACATGATTAAGCTTCGAGTGCTTGGAAGACTAGAAAAGCTCTAAATAAATGTCGACTGTTTACCTTTTATAACCGTAATCCTGCTCAGTGGAATACTCCCAAACTGTAACTCCTCTCTTGTGGTTGTGTTGGATCTCTCACAGCCTCTGATGGCAATTAAATGGGCTCATATGATTAGCCTTTGGTATGTGTTTCTTTATAATAAAGGTTGCCTCTGAAATGGTTCTTTCTTTAGTTTCTTTTTGATTAGCTAAATGCCTCCCAAGAAAAGTGCTGTTCTTAAGTCATTGCATTATCACTCCCCTTACATCTGATTGGCTGTGCAAATCCAGCCATTCCCTGCCTGATTTCATTTTAAAGGTCACAAGTTCAGGTGACTGTTGAAATTTCAGTCCATCTGCCCGATTAAGCAAACGACTCAAGGCAATGCCAGTGTTCAGCAGCCTGTTATTACCGTTTTTAACGTCAAAATCCTTGTTGTCTTTATTCGGCCTTGTGAGTAGTGGGTGCATTTATTATTCAGTAGAGAATTAAACAGCAACATCCGCTTCACTGAAACGGAGTTATGTTTCTTTACCTTCAATGTTTTGAAAAACGTCAGGGATTCTGAGACTGGGGCCGTGCTTCGGTGATGTCAGTAATGAAGACTGGTTGCCATTTTGTCTGGCTTCTCTGTGATTGGTGCATTTTGTACAATTTCTCCTTTAATTGAACCTTTCTTTTATCCTGCGTTTTGTCCCCCCTCTTTGCTGTCTCCCTCTCTCTCTTTCTTTCTCAAACACTTGGCTGTGCTTCTCTCTCACTCCTTTCCTCATACATATTATGTTTCCTCTAACACTTTATCATTCTGTGCATGCTTGTTCATGCTTTTTTTTTTCTCCTGTGCTGTGTTCCTTTGTCTGACTGAAACACACCTACACTCATTCTCTCTCTCTCTCTCTCTCTCTCTCTCTCTCTCTCTCTCTCTCTCTCTCTCTCTCTCTCTCTCTCTCTCTCTCTCTCTCTCTCTCTCTCTGTGTGTGTATATTTCTCCCTCCTCCCATTCTTTGCTCCTTTCCTCCATCTCTGTCCTGCTCTGGTCCCTCAGTGGTGTGTCAGGTGTGGTCCATTGAGGTGAGCACCTCGTCTGAGGTGGAGGCGGTCAATGGGAGCATCGCCACCCTTTCCTGCTCGTTCAGGTCCTCCACCCACATCTCCAAACTTGTGTCCGTGGACTGGTCCTACAGGCCCCAGACTGGGGGCCCCATCCACTCAGTGAGTACCTGCCGAAATCCTCCGGCTCCCACCCCTCATTTTGAAACTGTACCGACCCTGGAGCAGAAGTTACCAACCCTAGTCCTGGAGGTTTTAAAGATGGGAAGGAAAATAATTGATCTCTGTTGCTCGTCTGAAGAGATGCCCTTGGAGCTTTCAGCTCAAAAGATGGTAGCTGTGCAAATGAAGGTCTGGTCATGAAGAGGGACAGTATGGGACTTCCATCTTGGCTGGCCTGACACTGCAAAAAAGCCTGCAATTTAAAAAAAAAAAAAAAACCTTTAATTACTGAATATTGAAAAGCCTCTCCAAGCACTTGGAGACTGCACAGTATGTTGACTGAGTGCTCAGGCAAAATATGAAGTAGATGTAATTACTACAAGTGTAATTCCTTGTCATATCACCCAAGAACCTGCATGTACCTGTCAGATTTTGAAAAAATGTTGGGGAATCTTCGGGATCCGCGAACAACTGCAGGAACCAGAATATATTCACTCGCTGGTTACTAATTCGCACGACAAGCACTAATGACCTTTGAGCAAATTCCTAAACCCTTGCGACCATTGGTGGCAATATTTGAGGAAGTCTAGCACCTACAAAGCTAGTTCTGGTGTCATTTTAAAGCTCTCTTCATGACATCTGAGGGGACCACTCTTATGGTCACAGTAGTTATAAAAATGTTGCCATAAATGATAATTTTTGGAGAAAATGTTTGAATATTATATCTTGCATATTTTACTGGGTTCAGGCCAGGTGGATTTTGTGATGTGCACAACATAAAGTTGCCATAAAGGCTAGAATGAACAATGATAAGAGGAGATTGTCTTTCAATATTCCCGTGGCAATATGCTCATGCTGTTACAAAACCCAAAACCAGTGAAGTTGGCACGTTGTGAAAATCGTAAATAAAAACAGAATATAATGATTTGCAAATCCTTTTCAACCTATATTCAATTGAATACACTGCAAAGACAAGTTACTTAATGTTCGAACAGGTAAACTTATAATAAAAAAAAAAAAAAAAAATTATAATTTTTGTTTTACAAAAATTTGTTTTGCACGTCATGAGTGACATTCCTATACTGAACATTATTATGCGATGAAATTTCTAGATTTTTTCCCACGATAAATTTGAATGGAAAAAATGTCCCACTTGATGGAGGGGGAAAAATTGCTGATTCTTAATACAGATTTAGAAGTAAAACTCTAGAAGGCTGACTTATTTTGGAGGAAAATTTGGAGGGGCTGCTGTCACCAATTTCACTGCGCTATATCTCAGAAAGGTATATCTGAATATTACACACAGAGCCCTGAGATGTGGTGGAAGGAACATGTCTGCTTGGTTGTACAGGTGGATTTGACCTTTGACCTTGGAATTTTTGGGCGGGGAGTATTTCGGGTACTTAACAATGGAGCCTAGATATTGGGCTAGAATAAAAGCATTCACTCCAAAGTCGTACCTTTCGATGAATAATTAACAATGAAGACCTTTGACCATGGTGCAGTGACTTTGAAACTACCATGTCTTTTGTGATCAGGGCATTTTTATTATTTCATGTTGCAGTGCAATCATGTACAACAGTACCAATAAGAATAAAGTACAGGATGCAAAACTCTTAGGCCCAAGCCCAACACCCCACGCCCCTCCCCTCACATGCAAATCCCTTTAGCCCAGACCCAGAGCCAACCCCCACCCCCAAAGATAGGCCTTGCATACATACACAGTAAACATGATACACAACACACACACACACACACATCAGTAGTCAGACAGCAGATCAGGATTATTGTCCCCCCGCTGCGCGGAATATGGTATTCACTACTGTCCGTCTGTCCATACGTCCCAAATCCTTGTCAGCGAGATATCTCAAGAACGAATTGACGGATTTTCTTCAAATTTGATGTCAACGTGTATTAGTGTGATACCCCAGCGCCAGTCGATTTTGGTGACCTTTGCGCCATTCTCAAGGTCACACCGAGAGATTGTGTATTTTCACACTGATGGCCTTGTCAGCGAGATATCTCAAGAACGAATCGACGGATTTACTTCAAATTTCATGTTAACATGTATCAGGGTGGTACCCCGGCGCCAGTCGATTTTGGTGACCTTTGCGCCATTTTCAAGGTCACACCGAGAGATTGTGTATTTTCACACTGATGGCCTTGTCAGCGAGATATCTCAAGAACGAATCGACGGATTTACTTCAAATTTCATGTTAACATGTATTAGGGTGATACTCCGGAGCCAGTCGATTTTGGTGACCTTCGCGTCACTCTCAAGGTCACACCGAGAGATTGCTCATTTTGACACGATTTCGCATCTTGTGGCGGGGGACAAAGACACGTTGGTGGCAAATACTTGTTAATCATGGCTTAAGAAGGGGAAAAAAAGAAGAAGCTGTAAAAAAAATCCAGCAAAAATGATTGCGTACCTTATTCAATGAAGTGCTCACAGTTCATTGAAATATGTAGAGCTCCAGTGTACACATAATTTATTAGTGTTCCCTCTAAGAGTGAACTTCATCTTTTCTAATTTAAAAAAAAAAAGAAGATAGTCATTCAGCCACTGGGATACAGAAGGGGGGTGGGGATCTCCTGGAGAAAGGGATCCTACATTTTGCCAATTGAGTGGCAAAATGTCTTGGCACATTTTCGATCGTATATTTTGCTTTGGTGCTTCATTTCAATGTACATACATGGTCATGGGAGGCCATATCTCTTATTTTAACAATCCTTGTGCCAGATTTTACTTCAACCTTGCGACTAGGACATTAATCTTAAGATTTGTCTCCGGAAAGCATCTCAGAAACCGTAACACCACAGCCTTGATGTTAGGCTGAGAAGCTGTTTACAATACAGCTTTGATATCCGGCTCGAAAAAAATGTTTAACATCATAGGTATGACTTTTTTTGGTTTAATAAGAATAATTAGCCCTTATTCTGGACATTGTGACCTAAACGTAGACCTCGAAATTCATTTCTGCTGTGGATTTCAGAAACTGTTAACACTACTGCCTTGAATTTTAGGTTGAAAGCATTTACTAAGAAATATGACCTTAGCCCTTGTCTCAGGGACCTTGAAACAAAAACACTTTGCTCTGTTAATAAATGTTAAGCTTCTGCGTGTCCCCAAACTCGTATGGTCAGAGTTTGTATGGTCTGTGGACTACTGCTGTCTGCCGAGGACCATTTTTGTGCTGGTGTTCATGCTCAGTCCATCTTGTGAGTCCATTCTGCGAAAAAGAAAAAAAAAAGTTAAGTACAGATTCCGGAACAAGCCCTGTGAATAGAGGACACTGGCAAAATATACATGGTTGTGAAAAAGTATTTGCCTCCTTCCAGATTTCTTCTACTTTTGCTTATTTGTCAGATTTAAATGTTTCAGATCATTCCGTTTTATTTAAAGACATTTATTTTTAAATAAAAAGACATACAATATGAGGAAACACAGGATGCCACTTTTAATGGATCATTTCATTTTTTTAAGGTAGAGTTATTCAAAACCTATCATCACCCATGTGAAAAAAAATTGCCCCCCTAAACCCAATAACTGGTTGTGCCTACATTCATGGCAAAAACTGCAGTCAAACATTTGCGGCTTCTGGCACTGAATCTTTTACATTGCTGTGGAGGAAGTGTGGCCTCTCTTCTTTTCAAAAGTGTTTTAATTCAGGCATATTGGTGGGTTTTTGAGCACAAACTGTCTGTTTAAAGTCATGCCACAGCATCTGAAATGGATTTGAGTCAGGACTTTGACTGAGCCACTGCAAAACTTAAATTTTGTTTCTTTATTGCCATTCAGCGGTGGACTTACTTGTAGGCTTTGGTTCATTGTCCTGTTGCATCACCCATATGCGTTTGAGCTTTTGGTTATAAACTGAGGGCCAGGCATTCTCCTTCAGGATTTACTGGTGAAGGGCATGCTTCCATTATTTATGGTAAGTCGCCCAGGTCCTGAAACAGGAAGGCAGCCCAGACCATCACACTACTACCACCATGTTTGACTGTTGGCAAGATGCTCTTATTGTGGAATGCTGTTATCTTTACGCCAGATGTAATTGGACCCCGTCTTCAAAAGTTCCAGTTTTGATTCCTCAATCCACAGAATACTATCCCAAAAATATTGGGGGTCATCAAGATGTTTTTTCTTTTTTGCAAATGTGAGATTCATGTTCTTTTTGGTCTGCAGCGGTTCTTGCCTTGCAGCTCTCCCATGGAAGCCATTTTTGCCCAGACTCTTTCTTATTGAGAATCATGAACACTGACCTGAATTGAGGCAACTGAGGCCTGTAATTCTTTGGATGTTGACATGGGTTCTTTTCTGACCTCCTGGATGAGTCCTCGATGCACTCTTGGAGGAATTTTGGCATGCTGGCCACTTCTGGAAAGGTTTTGCCCTATCCAGGTTTTCACCATTTGTGGTTAATGGCTCTTACCAAGGTTCGCTGCAGTTCTAGAGCCTTAGAAATGGTTTTATAACCCCTTCCAGACTGATCAATGTCAATAACCTTGTTTCTCATTTTTCCTTGAATTTCTGTAAATGGTGACATCATCATTTGCAGCCTTTTTGCATACTTCACATTGCCAGATGTGTTCTATTCAAGTGACGTTCAGATTCAACAGGGCTGGCACGTATCATGCGTGGATGTGTCATGTGAAATTGGACACAGTAATCAATTAAATTTGTTTAATTGGTTGCTTAGGTGACTAAGAGTAAGTAAGGGGGCAGTTACTTTTTCACATGGGGTCTGGTAGATTTGGATTGTGTTTGCCTTCTATAAATGAAATTGTCATTTAAAAACTGCATTTTATGTCTACATGGGTTTTCTTTGTCTAATATTAAAATTAGTTTGATCTGAAACATTTAAGTGTGGCAAATATTCAAAAATGGAACAAGTTGAAGGGGTAAATGCCTTTTCACAGCGCTGTATATGCGTATGCTGCATGAACTGTGCTGCTTATTAATGGTAATATTGAGGGAAAATCCCTTGTTATGTTTGGTGCGGGCAGTTTGGCATTGTACGAGGAGTGCTTCTTTGAAATGCACGTATAGAATTGATGATTTCTTAAAACAATACTAGAGTGCCCATCAGGTAACTCATGGGTAAGCTTGTGCTCATCATAACCTGCCTCATGCATGAATTTGATGAAATTTGGATGATATTTTTTTTTCTCTTAAATTTGAAAGTTGCCTTTATTCAGTTGTTACTGTTCAGTTATTCAGTTGACGGAAAATGATCGTCTGTATCAGAGAGTGCATGAGAAGCGCTTCAAAATGACCCCAGTTATAGCTTTTTAAGTGCCATAGTTTTCCCCAAGATAGAGCCACAATGGGTCACGAGGGTTTGGTAATCAGCTCTATGCTTATTTTTAGTCCATGTCTCACTAATTAGGAAGCTTCAAGTGAAAATATTCTGGTTCCTGCAGTTCCTCCCAGATCGCAATCATTCCCCTAAATTTCATGAAAATCTGAGAGGTGACGGCAGATTATTGAAATGGAATGGCCCAGGATTAGCACATTTCAGTACTGCACAAATACTTTAGGAAGCTGAATTCATGAATAGTTTGAGGGATATTTCACATACAGTGCTTAACAAATTTATCAGACCGCCCAATGTAAGGTTTATGCCACAGCTGCCTTAAATTAAGTGTTGGTAATAATGTAAATCATTTTTTATGTTTCTGTAATGGTTGATCCACCAGTATGAGCAAGCTCTTTGACTGAAATTATATTTTTAATGCAAAAATATAATTAATGTTGTTGTCCTTGAATTTCTGAATTTACTGTTTTACAAAAAAGCAGAAAAAATTGTTAAAAATATTATTTAATGATTATGACACAAATTAGTTTTAGCAGTTGAATGCAAGCTGTTATCAAGGCCAAAGGAGGCCATACAATAAAGGAATAAGCCCCAAGAAGCAGTGGGTTACAGGGATTTTTATAACCGCAGAGGGGCGTTCTAAGGCACGAGGCGCAGAATCCCTGATATGTGTTGCCCAAGAGCAAGCTATGAGCAAGAACAAACTATGTCAAATATCATATTGACACAACCTTGGATTCCTCACTGTGTAGAATGTGTTGAAAAACAGGAGAGACCACGAGTCTCATAGTTAGTGAATGTAATGTGTCAGCGAAACAAGAATATAGACGAAGACACAGCAATATTGCGCAAAGTGTACACTGGATGGTGTGTGGTAAGTACAAGCTGAAAATAGGGGAAAAGTGCTATGAGCATCAGCCACTTGCGTTAATGGAAAATGAGTGTAAAGCTGCTGTGACTTCACTGAGCAATGTGATAAAGTAATTGAAACAAGATGGCCAGACAAAATGATCATTTAGAAGGAAGAGACAGTCCTGGAGTCAATGGGATGGAAGGATAGTTGAGAAAGAAAAAGACAAGGTGGAAAGATGACAAGATCTTAAGAGGCTTAAGAAAGTAGAAGTTGTTCCTGTTTTGGGTGCCCCTGGAACGGTGACGAAAAAAATGGCTGGGTAAAGTCAGGATTGTGATTGGAACGGAGTTGCCAATGTTATAATATGGCCCGCTCCTGATCGTCTTATTGCGGCCTGCAATCTGCCTGAGATTATTGAAATAATAATACAATTATTATTATCATCATTATTCTTAACTGTAGTCCTGCCTCTTTGCTAATGCTTATGGACAACCGGCAAACAGGGAAATGGCTACCAGGGAACGATATATCGATGACCAGCACACAGGAAAACGAGTGTGCGTCCTCCATATGTTGGCGACTGGCAGGACGAGGGTTAAGTAGTAGCAGTAGTACTGCTAATATGAATATACAATAAATACTGTTTATCTAGCACTATACATTGGGCACTACTCTAGAAGTTCTCTAAGTCCAGATTGAATGCGGTGCTTTTTGGACAAAATGTTATACAGCTGCTTTATGGAAGAATGGGCATGTTTGGGTGAGGACGATACGCCCCACTGCTCGTAAATGCAAGGCTAAGTAGGACATGGCTGCATATGACATGTAGTGTTCACGAGAATAGTTTGCCAGAAAAAAATGTAGTGTTACACTTACGTCTTCTGATCACACTTTTCAGGCATATTTTCGCACTGAGTAATTATAACTCTTTGAGTACGAACCATTGCTCTCGGCTCCCATTGATTCCACACATCTCTTTGTCTCTTGAAGCGGTCATTGATTGTGTTTTTTTCCAGTATGTAATGACGAAGACAGGATATTAAAGGTCATTGTTTTGCTTCTGGGGAGGCTTCTGCAGCAGCTGTGCTCTGAAAGTTTTTTTTTTAAACCTGCGGTGCTGGACTGAGTGCTTTTTGCTTCTCTTGCCTGTGAGAAACAACAGGACAACTTGCCAAGTAAAATTCCTGCATTTACCCACAGGCAAGAGATCACTCTGCTCGAAGCTTGGCTTTGTGCGAGAATTTCATTTTGGCTGAGTGCTCAGTCTTTCTCTTCCTGGTTTGTGGACTGTGTACAGCAGTTGCTAACTTGACAGACCTGATTTTGGAGGGCGTGTTTGATAACTGTGGCGTTTAGTAGACATTGCACAATCTGCTGTTTTGTCTACTTGTCTTATACAACATTGCCATGAATTTTGTCTACCATCGAAGGACGTTGGACTCTTGATTAGACTCAGTAGCGCCATTTATTTGTATTAAAAAATGTGAAATGGTCATTTTTGTAGAGGGGTGCAGGGCTTGTGTGGATTCCCTTGAGTACCAGAAGGGGGAGACAGTGTCCAAATGAAAAAGTAATGAGGCTTTTCATTGTTTGGCTTCTCTCTTCATGCCATTATATGACTGGTAGAAATGCATGGCCATTCATTAATTTCCGCATAGTTGAACTATCAAGTTTAAAGTCTGAAGCCTAGTTAAGGTTGGCGCAAATTCCACAAGGATGGATTTAAACATAAACAACTTTAAGCTCACCCTAAAAAGTATATGAAACTGAAAAACAAAAGCCATTCTGCACACTGGCTTGGGATTTGCACCCTGACGCTGATGTAAAAAAAAAAAAAAAATGTGTATATATAATCCTTTCCAAATATTGTCTGCCAGTCTCAATTTTGACGGCATGTTGTGACATTGTTCTTCAATTAAATTTGTTGCAGCACTGAGCTAAATGGGGGAAAATGACATCACTGTACAAATACTCTGATAGAAAGGCTCTTTGTGCAGAGCCTGCCTTGCCATTTATCTGATTTGATCTGTATTGCTAAATGCAATTTCATGTAACATGGCAATTTATCAATAACTGAGTTTCAGTTGAATAAGCCTTCATTTCAAGGGAATTATGAAGTTACAATGCTGTATGGGCTGGAAGTGGCAGAGAAATGTAAGTCGTTACATGATGCAAATTTTGGCAGGTCTAAAATGGTTGCTGTGAGTGAGGTGTCTTGAGGTCATCTTGACTTGGAGGAGGGTGGGGGGGCGGGTGTTGAGCTTGTATTTGGGATGTTGCATTTGTAAAATTGAAGTAAGAATATGACAGATATTTGGGGTAAAAGGGAAGTGTGACTGAATAATGGGGTCAGGCCACAGGAAGAACGGGTGCATTTGTCAATATTGACGCCTGCAAATTTGTGTGTGTGCGTGCGTGTGTGCATGCGTGCGTGTGTGTACACGCATGTTTGTCCATGCAGTGTACTTTTCACAAATGTCAGCTTTCAAAGCTATTTCAATTTTCTCCTTGGAACATTTTATTTATAATATCTCTGCCAGAGCAGATTTACTTTGTGAAAAGCAACTCGCAGCTTTTTTTTTTTTTTTTTTAATGCTACTTTGATTAGAATGGTTCAAAGGCCTGAGTTATGTTGCGTCAACGTGCCATATCAGTTTGTGTAAATCTGGTTAATAAACAATTGGTGTGTAAAACCAAATGCATTTCCCAGGCTTCCTGTTCTCATAGCTCTGCTTTAACCCTTTACAGTGTGAGATCATAGATGTTTTTTGAGAGCTGAACATACGAGCGTTGTGACCCTCAGCACTTTTAGCCAAAAGAGAAAGAGCTCCAGGCCACCCCCACATTAAAAACGGTTATGCAACCGCAGTGTGATGCAGCTTCAGAATTCTAAGAAGCAGATGTGGCCAGAGCCCCAGAACAGCTGCAGTCAATTTCTGTGGAACTGCAGAGGAACTCCTGTGGTCTCTGGAGGAATGAGTTTCTCCTTTGAGGAAAAACTCTCTCATATGGCCTTCCATTGCCCCACCCCCACCCCCTCTCTCTTCCAGTTCTTCTACTACTCTGGAATCGCCCACGTGCCGGAGCAGGGGCAGTTTAAGGGGCGCGTGAGGTGGATCGGGAACCCCTCCAGGGGGGATGCGTCTATCCAGCTGCTCAATGCCAGCCTCACTGATAATGGCACCTACACCTGCAGCGTCAAGAACCCCCCCGACGTCCATGGGGCCCCCAGCCAGTTGTACCTGGCCGTTGTGCCCAAACGTGAGTAACCCTTGCCAGGACCTGACTGGGAGTTGAGGTTCTGCAGGTCAGGAATCAATAAAATGGTTGACGGTGTCACAGCATTCAGCAGCGCGAGCAGAATACTGAACTCAGTTGGCATATACTGTGTAAAATGTTGTAATTTGGTGCCAAAAGTGGATTGTGTCAAAATGGCATCCATTTTTTTTCACACTGGATGAATAGTCGATGTCACATCTCATACCTCACTATGCAGAAGACAAGTTGTTCCTTATGAATTAAAAACTATAAATGGGAATAAAAGATTTGTGGCCTTAGTCGTCGGGGTTTGACCCTTTGAGCGCTAAATGCAACTGTTGATACTCAATGATGGAAGATATCAAAATCAAAGCCGTTGAAAACCCATCATGTGGCGGCTTGTTAAAAAAAAGTTCCTACCGGGGAGCCCTTTTAAACAAGTCCCCACATGATAGGTTTTCAATAGCACATGATGATTAAATTTATATATTTTTAAAAGTTATTTCAGCGCTCTAAGGGTTACGTTCCGCTCGTCATGAAATTCTAAGACTGTAATATCCATTCCGTGTCCCACATACTAAGTGTGCCTTCATCAGAACGAAGTTAAACTAGCCAGCTGAGCTATTTTAAGGTTATGGAAATTAGCCCAATAATACAAATTTGCGTCTCCCATTAGCCCGAAAGGCCTCCGCTCGAGAAATGAAGACGCAACACAAACGGCTGGCTATTTCGTGAACCAGACCAAGATTTAAAGGGAAAATTTCCTGATCAAATTAGCGGGCTCTTTTCACTACAAAATAGCCAGCTAATTTGACTTTGGGGTAATTTCAAAACCGCAAAATAGCCAGCTAATTTGAAACTTTGCTGTAATGAAGAAACGCTTACTGTCTCCCTGCTCTGACAGCGCTCGCTGTGCGCTTCACTGACGTGGCGGTTCTGATGGGTCTGGTATTGCTGCCATCCATCATCATTGCTCCAATCCTTCTGGCTCGGATGTGGTGTTACTGCAAGCCATGCGGGATTCAACGGGACAAACCTGCCTCCTCTCCCATTGAGATCAAAGAGCGGTGAGAGAGTTCGCATTCAGTGAATCTTCTCATGTTGTCTCCTCTAAGACATCATTATTCTCCATCTTTACAGTTGAAAAAGGCAGTGCTTTACTCTGTAAGGGTTCACTTGTGCAGGATGTCCCATGCCAGACACCATAGTGATTGGATCATTTAATAATGGAGCAGAGTTGGATTAACTAATCTGCCAGTAGCTCTGAGTAAAATGCTGTGCGAACACTGTTAGCAGGTTGCTGTGAATCCTCGTTCCAACGATGCGAACGCGTTTTCTTGTGGTCAGGGTTGATTTCACCCTCAGCTGACTGATAATGCCTGAAAAAACCTAACAGACTGTTGGTGCGAGTGAGAGACTGGGGTTCAGATCCCACCCCAGACTCTCTTACTTTTCACAGTGAGAGAATCTTCATAACATCTGTGCTCTTACACTCTAACCCTGATGGGCAGGTTTCTTACAACTCAATTACATTTCATTACCAGCAGTGATGGATACACCAGCCCTGAAATGTCAAATTAAGAGAAAATCACACATTTCTGAGTTTATTACCAAGACTCGTTCAACTTATTGTAAATGACATACAGAAATGCATGACTGAATCTGTAAAAAATTTTCCTTTCCTCAATGAACATATGTTGATAATTTTGTGATGCACACAGAGAAGCAGCCATTGGTCAGTACCCACCTGCAAAAGAGAAGCACGTCTCCTGCTGTGAGCTGTACTGCCAGGTAAGGCTCTGAAGAGCTGCGTCTGTTTATTTTCGGAGCCAGTGTACGGGCCCAAATTGACCCACGATCTCCTGCTCCTCCTCCAGGATTCTGACTTTGAAGACGAGTTCTACATCCACAATGAGAGTTTGCAGGGCGGTGGTAATGTTGCTGAGACCGAGTGTTAGCTCCCTCTGCTGGTGGAGAAGAGGCACAGCCGCCTCCCTGCCTCGTTTCTCACAATTGCGAGGGAACAGGAGGCTCGTTTGTTCATGGAGAATGTACAGAGCAGGATTCCTGTCGTCTTGGTCGTTTCGTAAGGTGAAGGCCGGCATTGTCGACTGGCCTCATCTCTCCCCCCACCCCCCCACTCCCCTCCACTGCTGAACCCACCCATCACCCCCCCTTGGCTTCTGAAGCCCTCGGGGGAAGAACTGAACTTTTGGAGCAGCTCCTGTTGTGTTTTGCGGTCCTACGACCAGCAGGCTGTTGGTTTTTCAACCCAGGAGAACCTGTTGGCATGGGAGACCTTTGGCAGATGCATCTGGTGTTTTCAGCCTTCTCTTTCGGTGTCCCCCTCTTCTCTCACACAGACACACACATGCGCGTGCACCCACACAAACACACCCACACAAACACACACACACACACAAGTGCGCACGCACGGACGAATGCGCACATGGTAAATCCCAAATAGGCATTTGTGTTTATTTGCGTGAGCTCTAATTGCCATTGTCGTCCTGCATCATTGGGTCTTTGCGCAGTGTTCCCAGCCCTGGTTTTTGCCCCAAGTTTTCTTTATATTAATTTTTATTAAAAATGTTGGATTAATTGAAATGTTAAATGCTTACAGATCTGTGGTCATCCAGCTGATAAGTAATCTGCCAATAAAAGTCATTAAGGATCTACTACTTTCTGGTTTGACCTCAGAATTGGCTGATAATTCGGAATGAAATTTAAATTTAATCTTATTCTGAACTAAATTTGCGAACCACTGTTCTAAATAATCAATGAAGCCCAAAGAAATGGTACATTTAGCAGATCCTGTCATTTTTTTTGACAGATAGGGAATGGCCAACCTCACTTTGGAGCATGAAATTAACAATTGTTATGTCATTTGTTTAATTCAAATGAAAGGTGCTTCAATTTCTTTTATACCAATTACTAAAACCCCAGAAGTCGACTTGACTTGTGGGGTTTTAGTAATCAGTGCTTCAGTTTTTAACTCTTGAAACCAGGCATTAATCCCCAAATTCCCCAACCAAGCACTGTTTTGCTAAGTATTGATATGGTGAATATCTGACAAATTTTTGGTCTTGTTTAGTTCAGACCTCTGTCTTTGGTAACTAATGAAGCTTTGTTGAAAACTGGGAATCGGACGACACCAATCAAAGTTTTCCACCGTTAATTCTTTCCTCATCATTGTCGTTAATGTAAGTCACTGTGTGCTTTGTATTTTTTTATTAAGGGGATCTGCCTCATTGTAAAGTTTTTTTGTGGCACCTTACTATTGCATGGGTATAGTTTCACGGGCTATTCCAGAGGTGTGTGCGTGTGCGTGTGTGAGAATGATCTCTTTTGACACAAAAAGAACAGGTGAAAATATGCTTGTGGAATACTGAGTGAACTGCAAATACTTGGACAGTACACAGGGTCATGGCCAGCCCTGAGTTTTGGTTTAGAGCTTTATTTGTAAATGGAAATTTGATATCCAGGAGACAACGTGAGCCGCAAGCTGTGCATCAACAGGAAGTGGACTTCATGTGGTTTACCACTGGGTATAGCGCACGAATGGTGCAGTTGTGGACTGTTTACGATTGCAATACTGGATCTCTCAACAGGTGGAACCTGAAAAAGTGCCAATGTGATTGTGCATCATTTAGTGTGAAATATGATGTGTCTGTACTGTTCATGCTTTTCTTAACATGGGATTGCAATAAAGCACCAAGTTGAGGGATTCTTTTTTTTTTTTCCATTTGTCTGAGACGTGGCGAAACTGTCATGAACTTCTATTGTCGGTCTTTCATTCCTTAGATAAGAATCGTAATATATAATCTTTCTACTCTGAAGTTTGTAATATTTATGTGAAGTAGTCATGAAAATAATATTGCACACGTTGGTAATGTAGAGAACATGCCCTTGAATTTGTTCAATAAAAATCATTCATCGCTTGTCCGTTTCAATATAATTTGTCGTATTGCAATGCTTTCGATTAAAATAAAAAGCAATAATTAGCATTTGGATGATTCACTGACATGTAATCCACTGAAATTAGCATTAGCAACCACTCATTCAGGGCTGCTTTGTTCTATAATGGAATAGGAGCTAGCATTTGGGCTGCATGTAAAAATATTTTTGCCACCGTTGCACTAGTTAAGCACCATTATTTGGGAAGGTCTTTGGCTTGAATATTGCGATGGGAGGACCTGTTAGCTCTCCTCTCAAATGCATTTTTGTAAAGAATCTGACCTCAAGCTCACACAGCAGGATTTTAAAAATATCTGCTCTGGTGAAGGGTTTTATTTTAAAAATGTATATTAATATGAGGGTGGCGGAGGACTGGAGATGTGTACAGTTTTCATAGAATGCAGTCTTAAATGTGATGTTGAGAGGTGGGGCATGCGACGTATTGCAGGAAGTAGGGGGTGGTTGAAACGGAGTTTTTGTCGAACCTGCGGGCACCTCCTCATTCTCCTGCCTTCGCCATTTCAGAGGTGCAGAAGTAATCATGTCTTTTGCCACCACCTTTTCAGACGCAAAATGGGCCTTCATGGCCCCCGTAGTGAAAATGCATGAATCGCAGAGGAATCATCATTGGTGAGGCAGAACCTTGACTTTCTGTACCCAGGAAGCGAAAGAGACTCTCACTGCTGTGTACCACTGTAGCTTCACTCTTTCAGGAGGACCTCTGCAGCGCCTGGTTGCCTCGTGGATATTTTCCCCCTGGACTGTGGCTAAGCCCAAGAGGAAGCCTCAAGTCTCCACCACCTTAAGCACCTAAAGTGCCTTGTCTACCAGAGTCTAAAGCTGAGGTTAGTGTCCAACGGTGGAGTCAAAGCTGTAAACTGGACTCTACTGTCCCAGCAGTGAGGCAACTAACCTGCACGGTAGCAAGGTTAAGTTGAAGTCCGTTGTTCCGAACAGCCTCAAGTCCAGCACTCAGTCGAGAGGCTGGATCGCCGGCGAGCTCATCCGCTGCACAGCCATAGTATCGTAGAAAGTAAATCCAGGCAAGATATTTTCTTGTTCACTCCTGGTTTTTTTTTTTTTTTTTTTGTTAAATTAGTTTCATTAAAAAAAGTGCAAAATTATACTGATTATAGTTAAGTTTGTTCGTGTGGGGGGGGTCAAACAATTGTTTATCCATTTTAAGGTAACCCTATTTAAATGAATGATAAAGATGAGAAGTGATATAATGAACCACAGGGCTGGTTTCACAAAGATGGATTAAGTGTGGTCCTGAAGTAACCAAAAGTTTTGTATGGAGATTGTGTATTGAAAATGGAATTTATTCCAGTATTAAGCTTAACCTGTGTCTGTGAAACCAGCCCATAATCTTATGAATTAATTTACTCCCTCATCAATGTTATACTCCTTCGGCACCACCTTTATTTCTGTTCTTTCTCGTCTCCCAAATGGGAGGAGATATGAGCGAAACAAGGGACGGGTTATGATGAAACGGTCAAGGGGAAGCGAAAAAGAGTCAAATAACATGAACCTCCCTCTAGTTTTAGTGATTATATACTCTAACGCAATGAAAACGCAACATTCATAATTTTGGTTTATTTTTGCTGAGGACTGGAGTTGTCCAATTTGAGTTCTTAAGTGACCGTTGGGGTCACAATGTGTACCTCGTTACACATGAATGATCATCATGTTACTCAACAGTGTGAGGTGGACTCTCATCAATCCATATTGAGTACAACATATGGGATTAGGAGTTGTTCGAGTACAGTGGTTGAAATGAAGGAGGGGTTGTCTTCCCTATATAAAGGCATGATAAAAGCCACACAAAAAACATTTTTAAGTGTCATAATGCCACATCTGTCGTCTGAACAACGTAACAGGGCCCTGGGTATGCTGGAGGCGGGAGTAAGTGCCCGACAAGGGGCTCACCGTTTTGGGTGTAAAACGTCCAACTGGGATGATCTCTTTCATCAAGAGTACCCAGACCTCAAACCAGGCAGCTGCTCCAGAATGCACTACAGGCAGAGTGGAGACAACTTCCCCAAGACAACCTAAGATGCTTAGGCAGGTCCATGAGGAGACGCTGTACTGCCTGTGTGGATGTTCGTGGGGGTCACACCCGATACTGACTGTTCTTTTGAGTTCATTTTTAAATGTGTGTTTCGTTCAGTCTTGTTGTGATTCTTCATTTTCAACTTGTGCTCGTTATGTTTAATGCATCTGTTTATTATCGTCCAAAGTGGCCCATTAACACATTTTATCCATCAAAGTCAACCCACCCAAAACATTTGAGTTGTTAAAATAAGAAAATAAATTTGAGTAACAGAATTATTTGAATCCAAACTGGTGTTGCGTTTTCATCGCCTCTAAGTATATGTCCACTGTAGCCTAATCATCCTCTGTGAAGCAGACTGTAGCTGAGCCTGATCTTCTGTTCGATTTCATCAGCTCCAAGGTTCAACACACATGTTCAGAGATGATCTTGTGCACGTACACGCAGAGATTTACTTCTGCATGCCAATGTTATAAAAATCACAGTTTTCAAACATGTGTGGCCTTGCTGGAGTCTGTTTATTCTTCTCTGACCGGTCTCATCATCACAGTTTCTTTACCACAGATCTGTTGCTCACAGGTCGTTGAATATCACATTCTCCATAGAGACTGTGCCTGATTATTATCTGAGATGCTGGAGACATCGGGTTTGGCATGAAAAATCACGCCACAATAATCATCACTAGATTACGCATCTTTGCCATCTTAGTGCTTGGTGGGACAAAAAACTGAACCTTTCACTATTTATATTTAGTTTGGCCAGCAGGGTTTGTTGCCTAAAGCAGCAGGTTCTCAGTATTAATTACCTGTGGTGTGCCAGGTAAAGTAGAAGAAAAGAGCATATATACCTGTACTTTGAGTAATGTACACATAGTAAGTAAGTTTAATTTATACATTTAGAGCACATTTACACACAGCATACACCAAAGTGCAGTACAATGTCATTAAATGAGAGGACAAATAACGAAATATAATACAATGCAATAATAAAATTGCATCAAAATGTCAAAAACAAAAAAAAAAAAATAGGTAAATGAAATGAGGAGGTAAAAGATATACTGTATTCCTGATCCTAAATCCTTAAACATTCCACCTTCACTGCCATCTACCTTTTGCACAGTTTGTTCGGGAAGCGGGACGGCGGGATGGCAATGGGTAGCGTCGCAAAATCCAAAATATTACCTTAAATGGACCCAGTTTCATGATGATTCCAGGTCATATGCAATATATTTGGAAAAAAAAAATCAAATATAGTCAAATTCTTTAGGTAGGGAAAGATTATGCGATATTTGTTTCAACATACCGCATCATTTCCCATGGAATTCAATTCAAATGATCTTGCCTATGCAAACTTGAGGTACTGAAGACAAAAAAAAACTCTTTGCTCACACTGTGAACGGTAGGAAACAAAAATTGCTCTTTCTGTTGAGAAAAGAAAAGTTTGTTGGATAACTTATGTAGCAGCAGTTGTTGATGTAGGTCATTGTGAAAGATATTTACAAAGAAACACAAGACTGGCTGAAAAACAGTCCTCATATACATCTAAGGATTAATGGCAGTGCTTGCAATTATGTCTAAGTATGAATTGGATGGAGGTCCTGTTTTTTTCTTTTTTTTTTTCCCCTGCATAAGTTTGTTAGTCAATCCGTTTGTGAGCAAGATTACAGAAAAACATTTTGGACCAATTTCGATGCATCTTTGTGGGAGGGTTAGACACGGCAACATTAAAAGCTGATTAGATTCTCATGAGGTCATCATCACAGAAAAGGCCAAAAAGGATGGTGCTCGCTGAGATACGGAGTCTACCGATCGCCTTTAGTTTGAATGGCGGTTTCAGTAAAAATATGCGGTATCTGACCGTAGAGTGCCAAGTTTTTTTTTTTTTTTTAAACCCAGTGTGGGACAAGGTTTTGTTGTAGCACTTATTATAAGCCCTGACTCTAGATTGAGCCATCTTATGACTTTTTATGTTTAGGGCTCCTTGACCTTTATCCTCCCAACATTCCCATTTGATAACAATTTTTGGGGGACAATTTCTCCCTGTTCCATTTGACGTAGTCCAAGACTATTATTCTTCTTTGACACAGTATAGGCTAAGGTTTAACAAAAGTAATTTGCTTTAGTTTTGTCTCTGCACATGTAATTTCACCATTCAGGTAATTTTTATATATTGTAGTATTCTGTATTTGGACAGCAGCACACTGCTCATACATACTGTACACTACATTACTTTTTTTCTGTGTAGCAGCATTATAAAGACCCAAATGAACGAATTACTGTCGATCGCAATAAGGTTGTCACCAAAATAAAGCAGAGATGGGGCATAAAATTTGAATGTTCCCACATGGAAATCCTGGGATCATTGAAACCAAAATATACCTAAAATATGTGATCATGTAGTGTTGTTGCTAAACGAAACTAAGGTTTGATTTATCTCCACAACATTTGGCTGAATTTGGTCAATGTTTACTGAAGTATACCTGGTAGGATACAGGTTAAATAAAAAGAGACCAGGCTAGTAAGAAATCCATGGATTACATGCTTACAGAATGCAAAGGTAATTTTGAGTTCAGCTTTTCATCCTTATTTGAGACGTAACAACGGCTCACCAACTCCGGTACTTGAAAACTGCCATATCTGCAGGTTGTTGTGGGTTCCGTTGAATTGCTATCATGGTTGTGACCTGGCAAGCAATGGTTTGTGATAATCAGTATGCAGAATGAATGTCATATATGTGTTAACCCCATTCAGGACCTTCGAAAAATCTATATCAACGGTCTTTTGGGGTCCAATGGACCCAAAGGTAACTTTCATTATTTTAGCTTAAAATCAACACTTCATACAGCTTAAGGTACCTGTTTATTTTCAGAGGAGAGTTTGTTACTACATAAAATAAAATACAGTAATATTAATATAAGTAATAATAATATGTACATTAGCTAAAATCTACCATCAGATTTCTAATGCTACATATAGTGGCCAAGTAAAAATTCAACAAACTTGCATTATAGCCAGAAATGACAATTTCTTTGAAAATTTGCAGCTCAACTACTAAGAACTACTGCAGAGCATGCTAATAAATCTCAGTCTAGTACTGCCCCCCATAAGGTCTTCATTCCTCAGCAGCAAATATTATATAATATCTCTGGGGTCCATTGGACTTTGCAAGTTCTACATTGCAACAGCTTCTGCCAAAGTGTCTCAGCACTAAAACATAATAACAGAAATTACTTTAGAGTTTACTCTCACTCTCTTGACAGTTTCGAGGCACTGGACACCCAAAACACTATTTGTGCAATGCTCCTAACACACATGGTCTCCACAATCAATGCAACAGGTTCTTGTCTTCCGGTCTTATTCGTGTGGGCACAGAAAGCACCTTCTCGTTGCCGCTGGCTGCATGTGTTGCGCTCTTTCTCTTAGATCAAAGTATCCAAGAGTGACCAAAGCAGCGCTGGTATACCTGCAAAGGGGACAGTGGTCCCTGCGCTATTCTGTTCTAATTCAGCACCGCTCTGGCCATATAACTTTGTATGTAACACGTGTAATTAGAAGTTGTGAGCTATCAAAAGGGGGCTATATACTGTTAGAATGTGGGCTACATGGTTAAACATGGCCATGGACAAGAAATAAATAATTTTTATGTCTGTGATAATTATGCAACTTACTTGGGATGAAGTCCTCTCAATCTCAAGAAATGATCCTGCTGCTGCAACAATATTCTAACCAGGAAGTATCCAGAACTTTTCAAGGGGATAAAAATGGCACAGTGCCTTCTGCTTTGCTTAGAAGAATGTAATATATTTTGCGTCACTCCCAGAGTATTATTGTCAATTTACTCAAAAAGTGCCTGCCCTAGCAATGCCATTCTTTTCTGCATTTTGTGTGACTAAACCATGGAGGATTAGATGAAATCTCGGACACAGGTCATTTAAAATGAAAAAGATAATAATAAATGAAAGTGCTTGGGGTCCAAATGGACCAAAAAAAATCTATCAACATTCTGTTTGTCAAGGCTGGACTCTGACATTCCCTTTGTTAGTCAGATAAAGTCATGCTGGGGATGGTCAGATGATGGGTTATATTTTGATGCATGAAAACACTTCACGACCACAGAAGCAAGTGTGGCTTTCACTCTTCTGATAAAACTCATGGCGTTGAGGTTTGTGTGCGTGCGCGCGCGCGTGTGTCTGTGTGTATGTATGTATGTATGTTTGTGAGTGTGCGTCATTTATACAGTGGGTGGATTAGGGGACATTTCTCCTGCAGACCCCAAGTCTGTTGGCTTTGGTTATTAAGCCCAGACTCACATTTATACTTGCACTCTTGCTTAAGAACTTATGATTCATTGTCCATTAAAAACGTAGGAGGTTCAGGAATCATTGTCAATTAACTATTTATATTAAAGAATAGCGATACGAGCAACGAGTAATCTTTGACTTTTTCTGCTGTCCGTGTTTTTAATCTTCGTCACAGATTTTTACGGGATGGAATGCGCTTCCTGGATGGCCGCTCTTTTCTGTGGTAAGCATGAATCCTGGAACAGTGACCTCTAGTGACTACTAGATGTGCAGCAGCAGCATATGCAGCATAACAAGCAAATGAAACAACCTTAAATGGCATCTTAAGTCGATTCTCAGACGGGACGTTGAACGTCCAATGTCTACAAACAAATCACTTGCTTTTGTTGACATCTTTCATTGTCACATGACAAATTTAATTCGTATAAACCAATGTTTTGTGTACATGCATAGATAATCCTATTTCGGTTCGTTTGCGCAGGTGCGGCTCGCCGATTGGCCGATAAATATAAAAACAATGGAAATCGACTTTAAGGCTATTGGAGTCCCTTTACCAACAGGCTGTTAAAATTTTGGATTAAAAAAAAAAACAATATTTCATCATTGCCACATACTGAACAAGCATAATATCCTAAACTTTGAAAATTTTATCATTCTTTCTGATGTCCAATTAGTTTACAAAATTATTCAGAATCTTGCCCCTTCACCTATTAAAGATGAATTTGATGATGTAACTTTTGGTATAAGGATGAATTTGATGTTTTACCATCATTAATGTGATTTATGATGTGCCCTCTGTGAATCAAGCGTGTCCAGTGGAATTTGAAATGAAAAACATATACAAAATATTTTGTCTTAATCTAGCACAAAGACCCCTGATTCTACTCATCACAATCTTGTCTATAGACCAGGGATGGGCAACGAGGGCCGTATCTGTCCCTGATTTTCACACCAACTTTATTTAGTTGATTATCTAAATTAGCCAAACTATTCATGAAATCTGACATTTATGGCACATTTCTTTAAATTATCATGAATGACCACCAAAGACTGTTCTTGTCTCCATACATAAAACATTTTCATTGATCAAACCTTTGCACAAATCTATATTTGTGTATGCAACCAATTAACTCAATTAGTCAGGGTAATTGATAGAAATAAAAACCAGCATACACACTGGCCCTCCAGGACTGGAGTTGCCCATCCCTGCTATAGACCATTATTTCAAACACTTGGCTGAAGTAAAAAGCTTTGCCCATATAGACTCACATGACACTTCAGTCTAACATCATGATGTGGGCTTGGCTCAGTTGAATGAGGAAAAAGAAATGCTAATAACGCATTTTAAAAACCTCTCTGGCTCAGATGGACTCATATAACTGAATAAGAGGTAATTATTATACATTAATGAACCATCATGGTTAGTCTGCTCTTGATTTTCATTTTGCAGTAATTGACACCTGTGGTCATATACGATTACTGGCAAAGCTAATTAAACGATGTGAGCATGATTTTTATTTATTCATTTATTACATCAGAACTTAAATCAGCCCATTCATTTTTGTAAACTTGCAAATTCTTATATGTGATCCATTTGTGTGCCTCAGTGAATCCTCCCATATGTGTGTCACAGTGTGTGCTATGGGCTACAGCCGAGGTTGCGTGCTTACTGACTCCATTCATCAGGTAGAAGAGGGATCTGATGTACCCTTGACCTGCACATTTTCCGCATGCCCGGGTCCCTTGGATCATACCGTCCACGTCGACTGGCAATTCAATGATTCGGTAACTCTCTTAATTTTGTCCATCACAGCCTGTTTACCAGCATAAATGTATTAGCAATGCAGTAGCATGATGGCAAGTGGTAAAACAATATTTTAAAACATTACAGCAGAAAATTATGTCAATAAAATTGAGTGTATATTAAGCCAATTTATACACGTGTACTTAGTTGTTGTTTGCTCTAAACAGTATGGGTCCAAGTACTTTCAAATACTTTTGAGAATTGTAGGCAAGCATTTTTTTTACATACCATAGTTGTATTTGTATCGGAGTACTACTTAATAATGCCTAATATTAGGCATTACGCCTAACAATATTATTCAGCCAAATGCCTAATAATACCTAATAATAAGTAAATGTACTTGTATCCAAGTACTTTTCAAGTACTTGACCGATCTCTTTCAGCACCTAGGAGACAGATTGGTCAAGAACTTAGAAAAATACTTGAATACAAGTACAAGTACTTTAGGCATCAATAGGAAGTACTCTGATACAAATGCAAGCACTTTGGTATTTAAAAAAAAAAAACTTGCATCCAATTCTTGAAAGTACTTTAACCCAACTCTGGTCACGTTATAACTAGATATATAGCACCATTCCTGAGTGGTGTATAGCTTGAATGTAAAAAACTCTTCTCCTTGCAGAACTTTTTCTTTTATTATCCAAATCAAAGTTTCGGGTTCTGGCCAAATGCAGAACTTACTGGGGATGTTTTAGCCGGCGACTTCTCGGTGCTCCTGCGGTCTGTGACTCTGCAGCACTCTGGGACCTACCGATGCTTTGTGCGTCCTTTTCGCAGCCCGCACATCTACAAAAATCGCACGCTGCTCGTTGTCGACCCCTGCAGATCAGGTACTGGTACTGCACTGGATTTCTGCACCATTTGATGACACGAGTGACACATATCACTCAACTCAGCTCAAACTTTATTCATAAAGCACATAAACAACCAAGGTTGACCAAAGTGCTGTACAGGACAGTAATGAAGGAAAAAAATACATTACACACAAATACTATAAAATAAAATGCTATACACAAGCATACATACACAGTGCAATGCAAGAATTACAGTCATTGAGAGACCAGCTCAACCTGAATTAAAAGCTTGGGAAAAAACGAGTCTTCAAAGAGGACTTGAAAATCTCCATTGTCCGGGCAGATCTAATGTGCTTGGGGAGGCTGTTCCAGAGCATTTTAAAGCTTTTAAACTGTCTTCAGGGTGGAAAAGAATTAGTTGAGGGGGGAAAAATATGAAGAGGTTGTGGATCAGTGTGAGTTTGTACAGCTGGCTCTTTGTTCTATGACTGTGGTGATGGGCTCCTCTGTGACTTTCTGCAGAATTTGAACAGGCCATTCTCGCAGAAATGTGGGGTCAGGGGTCAACCTGATATTGCAAGTCACAAGATGTCACATGGGGCAGAAAGAGAATTAATCAGGCTGGAATTTTCCCAACCCACAAAAATAACAGTCCATCTGAGATTGGAAACTACAGACCAGTGTCTATCCATCAAAGCTCCTTGAAAATTTGTTTTCAATCACTAAAGATGCACATTAATCAGCATAAATTATTACATGAATTTCAATCTGGTTTCAGAACTATATAGTTTACTGACACACCTTGTTCATCTTTTTGACCACATCAAACTTGAATGCAAGAGAGGAAACTGCACACGAATGGTTATGTTACATCTTCAGAAAGGCATTTTTGGCAAAGTTAAAGCGTTTGGCTATGTGTTACATGCCAATCAAATTCTTTGAATCTTACTGAACTGACAGAACTCAGACCTGATACATGTCATGTTGACTATATTATTGGGCAATGTTGGATTTAAATACTGTGGCTTATTGTGAGAAAATTGCGATATGCAGTCCTGTGCAAAGGTTTCTTCTTTATCTCTCGATTAGCATAGCAATGTTTTAAGCAGATTGACATGCAAGCTGTCTGATGATCTCATTACCCTCCACAGGCAGGCACATTGTGACAAATTCGTCGCCACTGAGGGTGATCCTGGCTTACAGTGGGGTGGGACTGATGGTGCTGGCAGTGGGAGGCGCACTGGGAGTGGGCGTGTACCGAAGAAGAGGGCAGGGCCATCAGAGTGGTCTAAGGTGACCTTTACAACAGATTTCACAAACCTCGTTCGCCTCTGTCACACTTACAGAAACATATGCGCGCACACACTCACGAAATCATGCTTAAGTAAGGAACTACATGGTTTGGTTTTATGGCAACAAAAGAAAAGAACAAGTACCAAAAAAACTAAAGAAGGTCAGTCTCAAATACAAAATTGAGGGGTCAGGAGTTGAAAATCCAACGATCATTGACATTTTGAGGATCCTGTGGGTGATGTGTTGAAAATTCTTAGTTGGTGTTTACAGATCTTTGGTCAATAGAGCAAGTGTGCAAGCAGCATGCTCTCACCAGATGGCATTTAAAATTCACATATATTAGACCATCGACTGCATAAATAGATGGACGCAGTGCCCGGGTCTGAAAACTGAGGCCAATGCGGAAATCTCAAAAATTTGCATTCTATTTAATGGCCAGCAGATGGCGACCAAATATATGGCCAGCAGATGGTCCCAAATATACTAGAATAAAGGATAAAGCTAGAATATACTTTAGGGGCCTGGCTATCCTCTGGTCCTCGTCAGATTCAGTCAGATCCACCCATAGATCCACCCTTCACTCCTCCCGGGATCTTCAATTCACGCTATCATCCAATGCTGAAACTAATGGGTGACGTCACGGTTGCTTCGTCCATCTTTTTAAACAGTCTATGTATTAAACATTGCATTTACTCACAAAAAAAAAAAAAAAACTTGGCAAATTCAAGTTGATGATTGCTGAAGTCATTAAACTGTGTTCGTGGTGAAACTAAGGCATATTTGAATTCAATGCTTGGTAGGATTTAAGGATGCAGGTCTCGGCCCTAACACTCCCACTCTGATCCCAGGACACTGAATGCAACGGGATCTTCCAGAGGTGCGATTACACCCCCCGCCCCGGATCCGGAGAGGAAAGTATCCATATGACCACCGTGAAAGCCCCGTATATTTAGAGCTGATACTCTTTACATCGCTGAATAGGAATATCATGCTCTGCGGTCTTTATTAAGCTGCAATACTAAATGTTTGTTCTCACAGTCTTGTGAAAATTAATTGGATGAAGGTGCTTGTCAATTGAATGAGCTGAATGGAAATAGCCTTGCCAAGTGATGTACATTTTAGATAACCACCTCAAAGATGACTGCATGGTACCTCTTAGCCACGTTTCATTAATCTGCTTGACGTATTTGATGCAAGTAATGTGATTACATCATCAACACAGTAACCGTGGAGGATACATCTCGTACTGAGTGCTGAATGTAGATGCTTTTACAGTAATAAAATGCCTGAAAACCTTTGGTTAATTTTTTCCTACTCCAGCCTGCTTTATCCAATTAATTTGCACAAGTCTGTACATTCGATTTTACTGGTTGCAATGTTAAATGTTGTAGACTGACCGCATATACTGATGATAAAGATTTGACCTACTGCAGTGGAATGTTGAAGTGTCGCCGTCAATATTTTTGGACAAAAATAAATACCTGCTCTTTACATCTGTTGGATGGTGGCGTCACCCATTAAAATCTCCTTTCATCTTCAGCAGGAAGGTCATCCAGTGTCACCTGGCATCCAGGACCAGTCAACCCATCACAGGAAGGTGATCCCATAGGAGAAGTACGCGTCAGAGAAACCTCTCTTCAAGGACAGTAATACAATGTGTATAATTTCACATTGAAAACAAAAAAACCTTTTTCATCTTACACTGAGTCATCTGTGATCATCTCTCATTATCCTGCATCACTTTCTCTGTTTTCCTTTAAGCAACCCCCTGCTCAGAGGTAAAACAATTTTTCCAACAGTATTTCATCTGACATGGTCTCATGACAATAATCCCTTGATCCATTAGGTACTTAAATGGTAACTATGAGGCTATGTTATCAACCAGGATTTTTGTGTTCACATAATTTTCTAATTGAGACTGAATTAGTTAGATTACATTTAAGAGGATGATCAGAGAGAATTGCATAAGCCCCCACGAGCATGATTCAATATTATCAAGGTCATAGTGGACGGTAATATTCAATATAGGCAAAGAATATTAAACACAGAGAGAAGGGAAACGTAAGATTTTTTTTAATGTTTATTTTTACCAGGGAAATTCCATTGAGAACACATATAGGAGGGAATGAGTGAAACAAGGGTAAAGGCCCTGGGGCAGTTTTGGGGTTCAGCGCCTTGCTGAGCACCTAATGGCTGAGTTCATCCCGACGCCATCTCTCCTAATGAAGTCAGAATCCCAAGCCTCAATCAGGGGCTTGAATCAGATACTTTTATTGGTTATTAGTCAAGTTACCGACCCCTAGACTACCCTGCCACCCCTCGTTATATCCATGAGTCAGAGCATGGGCTGAGCTTGTATGGTGAAAAAATCACAACCTATTTTCTATTTCCTGACCACCTTTCTTTAACCTCGCTGGAAAACGTCACGAGGTAAAGAAGAGGTTTAAAGGGGAATTCATAACGGCATAAGAACACAATTGTGCTACTATGAGAATCGGAATGCACTCACACCAGGCAATGTCATGTTCGTTTGTTTTCGTGATCGGCTGGTTGGATGGTCTTTCCACTAAATCTTGCTGCCGCACGGCATCATGGGGTGACTTTATCCATCCATCCATTCTCTGTACCACTTCTTCCTCACTAGGGTGGCGGGGGACCTGGGGCTTATCCCAGCTCACTCTGGGCGAAAGGCAGGGACCCACACTGGACAGGTCGCCAATGCATCACAGGGCGCACACACCATTCACTCTCCATTTGCTCCCACACTGATACCTATGGGCAATTTAAAATCTCCACTTAGCCTGCTCAGCTCTGCATGTCTTCAGACTGTGGGAGGAAACCGGAGTACCCGGAGGAAACACAAGCTAACACGGGGAGAACATGCAAACTCCACACAGAAAGGCCCCAGGCCGCATTCGAACCCATGACTTTCTTCACCATGGGGTAACATTATCGCCTTTCTTTTCGCAAAAGGATGGTTCAGTGTACCTTATCCTAAAGGTGATAAATTAGGAAGCGTTTGAAGCACCTTACCTTACATTTAAATAATTTGAACACACTTTTCACAGCTGCCTTGTGTGAACTTCTGGCTAGTTTTCTAGGCGTTTGAAACTTTCATGAGCGAAAAAGACAGTTCAAACGCAGCCATGGACACTCAGTTTGGCCCCTGGGGTCAGTTGAACCCTGCCTTTCATTCTTTCTGCTTTATTCAGCGATGATACAAAACGAGGACTTAAACTGAATTAAATCCGAGGTGTTGCTGATCTCAGAGTGCAGGAGTTAATGCAAGTAGACTTGACTGTGCCTAACAATTTGAACTATGGTTTAGTACGGTAGAAAAATGTCATTATTTCTATACTGCACACATTAAGTAGGGGATATTCAAATTCGACTCACTGTGGAAAGACTTTACATAAGAAGACAGATTGCGGGACATAGGGATACTCCAGGCCTACTGAACCCAGGCTTGCACAGCCAGACAACTGCATGGATTCATCTAGCAAAATGATAATTTCAGCTCATTGTGCACACATTGTCCTTGATCGTCTCCAGAGGCGCCAAATCCAAACCTTCCCTTGGCCTAGGATGTGCCCTGAGCTCTCCCCTATAGAACACATATGGGATATGCTGGCATGATGTGTACAATGACAGCACTCACCCTGTCAGGACTTGGTGCAGCTGGGTGTGGCACTGCAGGAGGAGTGGCAGAGAATTCCTCAAGCTGACATTGGTTGTCTTGCTAGGAGCATTCAGCATCGGTGTGATGCTTGTTTGGACGCTAATGGCGGGCAAACTCGATATTGAGCACTTTGTGACTTTTGGGGTACCGTCCCAGGTCACATTTCATACCTCAAGAAAAAATTCTCAATGACTTAAATGATGATAAAGTGTCATGATCTCCACCTTGAATAGCCCGCCTATAAAATAACAAAGTTTCAAAATTCGAAATAAATATATTTTCAGATTTATCTGTCTTTTCTTTTCACTATCCCATACTTTTTGTGAGCAGTATAGTTGTATAATGACAGTGCAGTTTTTCTTCTTTGGATGCTTAAAGCTTCTTTAATCTGAGCTCCCACATTTGTGAAGTGATGCAACTAATAAAAAAATGGTGTTTTAACAAGAAGATCCAGTCGGATGCGACCGCATGGGTGTAGCCCTCAAAAGCCGGCTTCTCCCCATTTTGGCACATTATTCAGCCAATACTGTCGCCATGGCAACCAAAATCTATAGGCATCATTAGTGAAGTATAACACATGTCCAATACAAATATGACAGTTGTCAGTCAAAAAGTACAGCCTTTACAGCGTCCACAAGGAAGTGTGTACGTTCAGCACAAATTTTTGCATTATTTGGCCAATACTGTCGCCATGGCAACCAAAATCATTAGGTGTCATTAGTGAGGTGTAGCACATGTCCATACCAAATATTGAAGTAATTGGTCAAAAATTGCAGCCTCTACTGCGTCCACAATGAAATCTCAACGTTTTGCTACCAATTTGCCTGTTATTCCGGCAATACTGTCGCCATGGCAACCAAAATCAATAGGTGACAAAAGTTAAATATACTACTGAAAGTAATCTGAAAAAAATTACAGGCTGTGGAGCGTCCACAAAAAAGTGTCTACGGATGTGGTGGCGGCAGAGACAACACGCGTGAATCCATAGTAGCCGCCTGACTTCGTCCGGGGGCTTCAACTATTGATGTGTTTATATGCCATGAAAATATATAAGGATTGGCCTAAGCGTTTTATATTCATACATACACACATGCACACACACACTCACACATACATATATATATATATATATATATATATATATATATGTATGAAATTCAGAAATAAAAGAGATAAAATCAAACCCAACAATAACTGTAACTCGTGAGAAAAGCCATTTTTCTATGGAATAACAGTTTTTCTTTGATTTGGATTCATTTATTTTTCGTTAGTGATTAATTTTAAATGACATGTGATCCCTCTCACTCTCTCCCCTTCCTCTCCTGTCACCATGCCTCCTGAATATCCTCATCCTTTTAAGCTACCATTTTTCTGTGTACTGCATTGAGGACTGCTCTGTGCGGTGTCCTGTAATTTGAAAGCTTGTTGTATGTTTTCTTGAGTACCTGCTTAAGGACTACCGATGAAATTTGGCCATTGTGTTAATTCCTCATATTTACATTGATGTATATTGCTGATATGCTGAGTGACATGCACTGTCCTGATTCAATAAATTTAATAAATAAATAATGCCTTATCTATGACACCATCACAGTAAGCTGACATTTTCTCTTACTTCCTCTCCATCCAGTCCTCTCATCCTCCTCCATTTCTCTCTCATCCTATGGGAAGCCATCTCCAGCTGCAAGGGAGAGGTCTCGCTCTTATTTTTTTGTTTAGTGGCAACGCCAGCCTGGATTTTCCCTGCCTCATGCTCTGTGTTTCTAACCAATAGCTGTGTTGACAGGTACGTAGCATTCTTAAAGAGACAGTGTCCTCTTTCACTTTTGCATCTGTGCTTCACATCCACATCCCAAATGGACAAAACCCCAATCCTCTTCCTGGCAAAGTGTCATAAATTAACCGAATCAGTCCAGATGTACATCACTAAAAATGCATTTCTCAATGAAGACAGGATGAATGCAATATATATATCATGTAAACATGCTGTTCTACAGAACCAAGACTCTGCTTCTAACATGCAAACTCTTTTGCTTGCTCATATAAGGCACATGTGTTACCCTCATGTTGATTTGAGGATTTTTGTTAGAGTTTACCTTGCATGACATCGAATACATCATTTTGTGTATTCAGGGAAAGTATTTGGAAGCAAAGAAATTTTAATTCACGCCATTTTCTTCAAATTTCCTCGTTCTCTCATGCATGTGAACTGAGTGCTTATATGTTTTAGTGACAGAAATCAGTACAGTATGTCGATGGGCTGTAGCAAAATGGGCGGGGGGGATCGTTGAGTAAAATTTTCCTTTTTTGTCATGAACACTGGCTGGCACTCATCCAGGCTGCGCTGGTTGCTCTTCAAACTAAACTATAAACCAATGGTTACAATCTATTGTTTGAGCAGTGCATTCTGCCTGATTCTCACCCTGTATGACATATGTCTTGGCATGTTCAGCAAAGTGTACACATACAAAGTAGGGCAAGGGTCATACTATTCCTAAAGTCCATCTACATATTATTTTGATCGTTATGCCGGATTTTTTTTTTTAATTCTTTGCAACCTCGAGAATAAAATAAGTTAATTCAACATATATATTAGCAATTATGCCGGACGAAGAAAGTAATAATACCTTCAAATTTATTTAAAATACAACATAAGCGATCACCAAAAAAAACAAAAAAAAAAGAAAACTGACAAACAAATTTTTTCAATGCAAATATATAGGCTACAAACATCCCATCTCAACCTGGAGTGATACAAATGTTAGGGGCGGTAAGGCCAGAATGTAGGCTATTCTATGGACAGAGCCTCCGTTTTCCTGGGACGTTATACTTACAATATATTTATTAATTAAACACGCCACAATGATATTGCGGATTATTTGGTTGAGGCGAAATATGGTTAATATTTCGCAGAAATCTCGCAATGGGGGAGGGATAAGTGCCATCTGAGCTAAAAATGACCAGACAGCCCCCGCCTATTTCAGGGCAAACCCGAAAACGTAAAATCAACTCTATCTTCGGCTCCAGTCACTGCCAGCCATATTATAGCACTGAAAAATAATGCCACTGTTTTCATTTTTATTTACGCTTTTTAATTGATAGAACATTGCGATTACAGTGTTTGTAGAAACCCAAATTGTGTGAAAGAACGCGTTAAATCCATACACGATCAAAATGTCTCCATCCTTCCCAACGCGGAGCGCATATTGGACCTCCGTCTTCTGGAGCATTATAGGACTTCTGATTCTTACGATGGGTGAGTACAAAATGACAGCTATCAGCTCTCTTTACAGAGGTATCCAGTATACTATGACACGCAAATGAAGATACCCGTTCGTGGGTCTGCACCTTCGGTATTGAACGAGGTGAAAGTGATTTTAGCACAACATGTAGAACAGCCAGTTTATTTGTGTGCATGAATGCATGCAGTGTATATGAATAATAACACTTGATTAAAAAAAAAAGCAACAATAGCTACAAACACCGTGTATGTGCGTGTGTGCATGAGTGTGCTGTGGGTATATGTTTTCGGGATGGGGTGTGTGCGGGGAGGCCCCATTGCGCGGATGTCTAATTTTCCTCGTCTCTCCTTCGTATCATAATGTCAGACCTTGTAAAAGATTAACATACCAACGTATGGGATTTGTGAAGCACAATATGATCTAACCGCTAAAACCTACTAAGTAATTGCGATGTCCAGAAGCGCATATTGTTGCGCACAACGGTGATATTACAGGCCCTCATGATTGATGTAACACAGCAACGTTTACGGTTAATAGTTAGACTTGCATTCAATAAAATGATTTCGTGCGATTAATTTACTCTTCCTTGTGTTGGTGTGTTGTGCATTTGCGTTTCGGTGACGATGAGGATGCCGTACTATAATCTGGCCACTTCGAGAATGGATGTCAAATCTGCTTAGTAACTAGTTATGCTAATTGCTCTAGGGCACCAGGACCTAACATTTCATCGAAAATTTGTGGTCGGCTATATGTAGTTGTACTTTTGTTTCTGTGAATTTCATAACCGTTGGTAATTCTTTTTTTCTTCTTTAAATACACTGGTTACATCGAAAGAATAAATGTTTGCTCTTAATCTAAACGAGCTTTTATTATACGCCCGTCTTAAGATGGGACGTATTATGTCATCACCCCCGTCCGTCCGTCCGTCCGTCCGTCTGTCTGTTGTCTGTTAGCAATTTCTTGTCCGGGGCATAACTCCTGAGCCGCTTGAGCTACATTCGTGATACTTCACATACACGTGCACCATCACTAGGCGCTGTGTCGCGCACCATGATTTCGTTCACCCGGTCAAGGTCAAGGTCACTGGCAAAGGTCAAAGGTCACATGGGGCCCAGATGGGGCTTTTCCGGAGCATAACTTCTCAACCGCTTCAGATACATCCATGATATTTCACACACACGTGTACCATCACTGAGCGAAGTGTCGCGTACCATGTTTAGGGCCCTCCCTGCAAGGTCAAGGTCACGGACAAAGGTCAAAGCTCACATGGGGCTGTTGTCTGTTGGATATTGGTATCATGTTGTCTGTCCACTTCCTGATCCATGTTCATGACGGGCGTATTATGCACCGTTGGCGGTGCTCTTCTTGTTGCTTACGAAACTCGCGCCACGCTCCCCTCTTACTCTTACACAGGTTATGCACACACACACACACATACTCACACACACGCATGCACGCACACACACTCACCGCATATATTTCATCTGTTGGCCGACGACTTACTGGTGGATAGGGGCATCTCGATTGGGGAACACGTATTGCTGATGTTTGCATTATATCAGCATCATGCATGTCGACCTCACGCAACAGAGTACAGTTTCATTTGCTTAACTATTTATAGGAAGGCTATGCTCAAACAGTTTAATCATTACCATCCTAACGTCTAATTCCTAACCATTTGTCTTTAGCCTCGATAGAAGACGTCATGAGGTAGGCCTAAAGGAAAGGTGAAACGGGAATTCAAAACGATTTAGGAAGACAACTGCGCTCATGAGGGAATCCGAATGCACTTACACCAGGCCATGCGCCTTCTGGCCCTTTTGTTTTCGTGATTGGCCGGATAGATGAAAGTAGTTTTTAAATATCGCTGCCGCACGCAATTGTGGGAAACCATTACCTTCTTTATTTTCAAAAAAGATGGTTTTGTGAACCCTGTGCTAAAGATGATAAGTGAGGAAGCACTGAGCATATTTCCTTCACATTCAGAGAATTTGAACAAATTTATAATGGCTGCCATGGTTGCCGATCCCATGTCATTTTTTAGCAGTTACGAATTTAGGGGAGACCGGGTCTAGTTGTTACACGTCCATGTTGTTACATTCTAAATATTTCCGATAATAAAACACAGACGGCGCTCTAATTTTTTCTGCCGCTCCGCGAAGGTGACCCGCATCTTTACGTGACAGGAGAACGTATGTCTAAAGTCACAGGTTAGTATTTCAGAAAAATGCTCGAAAAAGTAACTTTCTTGGTGTTTGGGAAATTTTGATTCACATCAAGTGTAATTGATACATACCCGAGATTTTCTGGATCATGAGAGAGGAAGACATTAGCCACTGTGTCATGACACACCCATGTTAAGTTTGCACTGGAACATTTCAAAATGTCGGGACAATGGCGAAGGGTTGCTGATAGACTTGGAAACATGTCTCACTTAAGCAAATTCTTAGTGTAACAAAATGCCCCACAACCTGCAACAAACTACCCCTCCTGTAACAAACAACCCCATATATGTAGTAGTTTGTTACAAGTGACAGGGGTCTATATTTTTCTCAACAGCATTACGTTTGCACAGAATATTGGGGTTGCAGCAGATCAGTCATGTAGTCTAATAAACTTTCTATCTTTACACTGCATATTGATAACAAAAACCTGATAATGTCAATTCTACAGCCGTTAAAAGAAAAAGTGTAACAACTAGACCCGGTCTCACCTACTTAGGCGAAAAAGACTTAGAACGCAGCCAAAGTAACTCTGAAACGGTTCATTTATGGCGAGAACACATTGAACCAATCACTGGAGGCGTATTATTTTCACGTCATTTCACTGGCTAAAACTGTTCTTGCTTTCTATTTATTTTAATATTTATTATTATTATTGCAGTATTTATAATATTTAATATTTGTTGGAATACATTTTATTCGTAAGAATGTATTCACTCACCAAAAAAAAAAGTAAAAATTGCTCTGATGTTTGGTGTATAGGCCTATATAATAAATATAATGAGGAAGTAGGCAAAGTACTGCAATAGTCGAGAACATATTTGTAGTAGAGAAACAATAAATAAAAACATGAAAAAGATCTTATAAAATTAAAGTAACATAATTATGTATAATATATAATGGCAGGGTAAGTTTTTTTTTTTTTTTTGATGAAAGGGCTGCACCTTTTAATTTATTGAACTTTTAATGTAGGGCGATTTATCATTCATGATGCATGTATAAATTTATTCATGCCAGGAGATACGTATGGATTTTATAAACGAAAAATTTTGAAAGGCTTTCTCTAACCTATTTGTATGGGTCAATTTTTGAATGTTTGCTATTGTGACCTGTCTGGAAATCTCAGCTCGAGAAGAAGATGGCGCTGTGCATTCCAGCCTGGCAGTGCAGTTTTATGCTGTTCATCATAGGGCGGGTTCACACCTAAAGGTCCGGTTCCGGAATCAAACCAGTGCGAGAATGATAAATTTTTTCAATACTCCAGACTGGTCCGGTTTGTGTTCACCAAGGCAAAACTCAAACAGTCCAGAAGTTGTCAGCAAAAGCCATGTGTTGGAATTGTTGCTCGAATGTTTGTCATGTTAGCGACTAAACAGACAACAAACCCCTCCCGTTTTCTACCTGGATACCACACGTCATAGAGCACAGTTTGTTTTTATTCATATTGGTGATGATATGGAGTCCAAATCAGCAGACCAAAATGTTCGGTACAATGAAAATGATGTTTTTTGATCTCCTTACATTTTTTAGCAGAAGGTATAGCCACACAAAATCCCCCCAATTGATAGAACTGCTGGTGTTGTGAAAATGATGACTAAAGCCCTTTGATCTCTAGCTCCCTGGATATCAACAAAATCAAGCCATTTTGGATATCCAATCTAATTTGTTGAAGATATGAGTCGTAGCAAGATTGGCACATCAGTAAATCCCAGTATAGTATGTCATCTGTCATTTGTTGTTGATCAGTCTGTTACTAAGCTATGCAGAGGAAGGCATTAGTCACAGTTGTTGCCGTGAAAGCTAGCTAACTTATCAAACCAGCTAGCTTGGTAGCTGGATGTCTCTGGTTTTTGAGTGGACATAAGGAATGGCTCCTTATTAAAGATGAAACTATTGGTAAGAAATGGATGACACAAGTTGTTGATTGGAATCAAAATCCGTATGGGGCTCAACACAGGTTAGCTTTCAGTGTACCTCAACTTAAAGGAGCTGCATCATGATTACTGCTCATGCTCACAACTTTGAACAAAGTAAATCCACTCGACTGCAAGTCAAAATCTAGACGGTTTTTTTCTTCCACTATGATTATCAGCCATGGTAGATAGCTTACATTCTTTGTATCCCTTGGCAAAAGCTTAAAATAGCACTTTGATTCCTCAAATTTCCATAGAAAGCCCCTTAAAAGAAAAAGCATAATGCCGGAGTAACTAAAATATATAAATACAATGCAAAAAGAAGACGGATTGGCGGGGATGGAATTAAATTATTACTTGCTGTCAACCAGATTCACTCTCTTGGGATGTAAATTCAGATCATGCACAGTAATGAGTGACTCAGCTCCGTTAAGCTTAACTTACATAATCACCAACCTGTAGGCTACTATAATTGTTGCTTGGACAGGAAGGAGCTGTAGCAGCAAGATTTTATGGGCCAAATATGCAAATAACTGGACCTTGCCAGTGAACGGTTACCTGGCAATGTCACCCAAGTTAGTGGGCCAGCCAGCTACAAGTACATTGACCAGCTTTTACTTCAGGTTAGTTGCTCTGACCAATGATTCACAATTCACTAATGCATAAGTAAACTCTATATAAATATATATTTACCAAAAAAAAAAAAAATCAGCCCACCCCATCACATTTATCGGATTAAAAGGATGGTAAATTAATATATATTTTTAAGGGGCCTAATATGTAATGTTTGGTTATATATTTGTTGTTTTTTCTGGTAGCACTCTCATATGCCCCTTGATGGGAATTAGGAAGTTTAAACAGTGACCCTCTCTGTTCAAGGGGACCTTGAAAGCGTTCTTCCCATTAGATAGTTGTCCCCCCGCCGCTGCGGTAGCGAGCAGAGCAGGGTACATAGTACTGAGCTTCGTCCATCCGATTGTCCGTCCGTCCGTCACGTCCTGTTTTTTGTGAATGCGATATCTCAAGAACGGTTTGACAGATTTCATTCATCTTTGGCTTCAATATGTATTAGTGTGTATAACTGCATCAGTTGGGGGGTTAATACATCAGAAATTGGGTGGATGGTGGAGAATACACCACAGTTTTTGTGGAGGTCCTCCCTTTTTTAGGGACCAGAAGTATTTTTTGATTGGACGTCAAACGAATCAAAGGACACAATATACCTGATACCCCCTTCACACCGGATTGGAGGTGCCACTGCGGATTTTTGTCAAAATCGCCATCACCGCAGTGACAACGCCAGTAGTGTTTTCATAGTTTCCCCTGCCCGTCAAACGTGTTTTTCTTCGCGGTGCTACTGGGAAACCAGGGCGGAATTACGGTGGGGTCACTGAGGACATGGCGATGCCATTAAGTTGCCACTACGATTTGATGGTGATGCCATGGCGGTTATTAGCGGCAGTATTGCGGTGTTGGCGGCAGCGTTGAGGGGCCAGTGAGGTGCTACTGCGGGGATGGCGATATTACTGAGGTGCTACGGCGGTCGAGCTGCGGCAGCAGGTAGGCTACGCGTCGGCTATAAATGAGAGATGGTTTTCGTTTGAAATTCGTTGTAATATTTTGTCTGCTGATGATTTATTCCTATAGTGATGCTACCGAAACGTGGTACAAGAGTTAAAAATGACTTCGCAGTAGCACCCCCATACCCGCAGTGCTCCCGTGGTAGTTCCGTCTTAAGACCGCCATAACCACCATGGGATAGCTGTAGGGTCGCCTGTCTACTTTTTTGGCGATTGCACGGCGGTTGTACTTCAGAGGCACGACGGTGATGGAGGTGCTTCTGAGGTCCTTGTACGGCTCCACGGCGGTCATGGCGGTGCCACGGCAATTGGTCCAACCTGCGGTGGCACTGCGGAAGTTTTGAACATGTTCAAAGTTTCCTCCGTGCCACCGTGAGGGTCTGCGGTTTTGACACTTTTCTGCGGTGCTAAGACAATCAATTGCGGAACTACTGAGGAACCATGGAGATCATAGCGGTGCCACTGCGGCTTATGCCGTACAAGCTCCGCAGTGGCACCGCCAATCCGGTGTGACCGGGGCTTAAAAGAGACAAAAGTTGCTGGATTGGAGGAGGAATGAGGGGAATTGACACAAGGCTTGTGGCAAAAAGCATATATTCTCAATAAGCAATTGAATTTATGCTTAATGGCAGTTGAGACCCATGACTTCCAAAAAGTTTCACTTTTGACTCATCGGTCCATATAATATTATTCCAAAAGACTCCAAAAGACTTGTTGGCAAATTTGAGATGAGCCTTTGTATTCATTTTGGTCAGCAGTGGTTTGCACCTTACAGTGCCCCAATGGATGCCATTTTTAATCAGTTTCTTTCTTACTGTGGAATCATGAACACTGACCCTAACAGAGTTACGTAAGGCCTGATGCTTTTAAGCTTACCGGCCCTATGGGCCGAAAAGCTATTGTCATGGTGTGGCATCCATCATCTGGAACATTTTTTATCTTTTTTTTGGCCATATGAATTTTTGTGTTCGTGTAGACCATATCTACAGACGTTTTGATTGAATCATTTTTGTCTGTTTTATGGACCCTTGAAATTTTGGCTGTAATGTTAAGATTGGACTGAGAAATTTTTTAAATTATTTCTCAAAAACTGCGTTATAAATTTTTTTCTAAATCAGGCAATCAACTTACTTTGGTACCATCAATGTACAGTGCGAGCGTTATTTTGATTGAATTGGCGGAAGTGGTTCTATTGGGGAAGCTGTACTTTATTAATATGCAAGATGGCCTGTGGAGGCCAAATGGTTGCAGATAGAGATTAAGTTTGTATTACTGACATATAGGAAGTTATATATGACCTATACTTTCACAATATTAAATTTGACCGCAGACTTTGACTTTGAAAAGTCAAACTCGAGGTCAGGGTATATACTAACAATGTTACAAGATATGACTTCAAATTTCAAAAAAATATTTCTCAAAAACTGTTCGATAACTTTTTTTCTCAATCTGGCAATCAACTCACCTTGATACACTTTATGTACAGTGCGAGTGCTGTACTTTAACATTGAGTCTTATGGAGAATGGGCCAAATTGCCTGTGGATGCTAAATGGTTGCAGATAGAGATTAAGTTTGTATAGATGACATATACAGAGTTATATATGACCTATATTTAGGCTGTGTTAAAGTTGACCTCAGATGACCCTGAAAGGTCCAAATTGAGGTCAAGCAAAATGTTACAATTTTCAAGGGCTTCTAAGCCTTGAAAATATTGATGATTGGGAACATATGTGCATTGAACACTTATAGGAAGTCGTGTATGAACTTTCATTTGATGGTCTTGAACTTGACCATCGGGAACCTTTAAAGATCCAACTTCACATAGTGAAAATTCAATGACTTCTATCACCAAGACTATTACAGATAGAGCTTAGGTTTGTACTGCAGGCATATAGGAAGTCATGTATGAAGTTTCATATGGTGAAACTGAACTTGACCTTCAGTGACCTTGAATGCCGAAACTTCACTGTGAAATTTCAATGACTTATATCAGCAAAATGGTTACAGATAGTTTTGGTTTGTATTTGAGATTTATAGTAAGTCATACATGAACTTTCATTTGGTGACCTTGAACTTGATCTTCAGTGCCCTTCGACGGTCAAACTTCACAGAGTGAAATTTCAGTGACTTCTACCTCCAAAACTATTACAGATAGAGCTTAGGTTTGTATTATGACCATATAGGAAGTCATGCATGAAGTTTAATTGGGTGACTTTGAACTTGACCTCCAGTGAACTTCAACAGCCAAAACTATACAGTGAAATTTCAATGACTTATATCAGCAAAATTGTTACAGATTGAGTGTGGGTTTGTACTGGAGATGTATAGGAAGTCATGTATGAACTTTCATTTGGTGACCTTCATATTGACTTTCAAAGGTCTTGACAGAGAAAAAAATTCAATGACTTCTGTCATTGAAAAGGTCACAGATAGAGCCAGGTTTGTGTTACTGACATATGAAGTCACATATGAACTTTCATTTGGTGACATTCAACTTGACTGTTGGTCATTTGGTGACCTTCATGTTGACCTTCAAAGGTCAAATTTGACCTAGTGAAAATTCAATGACTTGTATCACTAAAATGGTCACAGATGGAGCCTAGTTTTGTGTTACTGACTTCTAGGAAGTCACATATGAACTTTCATTTGGTGACATTCAACTTGACTGTCAGTGACCTTTTAGGGTCAAACTGGTCAGTGAAATTACAACGACTTGTATCACCAAAATGGTCACAGATTGAACCAAGGTTTGGATAGAGACATTCATGTTGTAGAAAATCATATATGAAGTCCATTTGCTGACCACAACTTGACATTATGTGACCTTTAAAGTTCACAATTGACAAGTTCACAATTGAGATATTGAATATATATTGACATATTTCAATGACTTGTATGACCAAAACTGCTTCAGAGCTTAGGATTGAAGTAGAGAAGGTCTTATAAATGTATATGAACTTTTATTTAGTGACCTTGACATTGATTTTCGTTAAATCAAATGTCAAACTTCACATGAAATTTTCATAACTTGTATCATCGCTGTAAGACTGCTTGCCAGAAGCTATTTTTAAAATCTTAGCCTGGGTTCTTCTGTGTTCTCCTGAATGAGTTTTCAATGCGCTCCTGGAAGCATTTTGGCAGAACATCCATTCCTGGAAAGGTTTAACACTGTTTTATTTTCTCAATTTGTAGATAATGGATCTCATGACGGTTTGAGTCCCAGAGCCTTAGAAATGGCTTTGTAAACCTTTGCGAACAGAGAAATGCCAACAACTTTGCTTTTCATCTCTTTTTAAATTTCTTTTGATCATGGCATCATGGTCTGCTTTTTGACTTCTTCACATTGCCAGACAGGTTTTATTAAAGTGATGTTTAGATTCAACAGCGCTGGCAGTGATCATGCATGGGTGTGTCCAGAGAAATTGAACCCAATAATGAATTACATTTGTTTACTTGATTGATTTAGTAAAGGGGATAATTACTTTTCCACATTGGTCCAGGTAGGGTTGGATAGCTTATTTCCTTCAGTAAATCAAATCATTATTTAAAAACAGCATTTTACACTTATTTTGGTGATCTTTACTCAATATTTAAAGTAGCTTCATGATAAGAAACATTTAAGTGTGACAGACCTGCAAAAATAGGAAGAATCCAGAAGAGGGCACTATATCTTATTGTGGTAGAGGGCAACATATTGTTTGTATGTAATATATATAACAGTCGTTTCATTCTCTTACTGTCTTCATAAAAAAAATATATATATATCTGGCATGCAACAGAACATCCAACAGTTTCTATGGAGAATTGAGGCACTCAAGTAAGATATTTTTACATTTACAGAGCAAGTATGAGTACACATGGTGTACTGTGTGTTTTTTCTACGTGTGCATTTGTGTGTGTGTGTGTGTGCGTGTGCATACGTGTGCGTGTGTGTGCGTGCGCGCGCCTGTTTGTTGAAGAGTCGCGTAGCCTGAAAACAGGTAATTCCTCTGCGCAGAACAGTGTGTCATTAACGTACTGCAGTGACCTTGAGTTTGTGCTGGGAGACGAGAGGAAAAAGACCGAGAGGAGAGAGGGGTGGGGTGTGTGGACGAAGGGAAGAGAAAGGGAGGGCAGGGAAGTGGAGGGGGATGGGGAGAGGATGGAGGACGTAGAGATATACTGTAGTTTTTAATGTCCTGCACCAGCCTTGATTGCTAAAGGCACACCCAGCAGGTCTTTTAGGCACAATCAGCTATTCAGTGCTTAATGATTATGACTATGAGTGACACAGTAGCCTGTCAAGTGATAAGTGACTGCACCCTCTGCACACAGAACACAGGCAGCTCCCCGCTTAGCCTGCTCTGCATGTAATGAGGCAGCACGGGTTGATGTACATCACTGGCTGACAAATTCCTCCCCTTCCCCTGCTGAAGAGCAGTCAGAACTTAGCCAATGCTGCAACAATTTACCCCTTTGGAGAAAAGCAAAAGTAAGAGTTGGTGCAAAGCATTTACATTATCAGAGCGCCTCTCGGGAAAAGAGGAGGTGCAGTTGCGAAAACAACGGCAATTGTGCGTCCCTGTGACTCCAGCAGTCACTCAGGGGGTCGTATGTAATTCAGGGTCTGCGATCTAACTCCTGTACTCAGACACTGAAAATGCGCTGCGGATTTGTGGACCCCTAGCTCCTATCGTCAGTCTGCAGTTCTGCGGCAGGAGAGCCCTGTGCTGACTGTGATGTGAGGATAGACGCATGTGCTGATGCTGGGGGGGGGGCTGGTGTGACTTTAGGCTGGAAGCACACTTCTTCACCCTGAACTGCTGACTCAGCGCATATCAAGGAGCATGTGAGCAAGAGAGGAGAGGTGGCAATTTGAGTGCATGCGCACTGAGTGCGGCATAGAGAGGGAGAGAGAGAGAGAGAGAGAGAGAGAGAATGTTGCATAGTGCGTGTGTGAAATAATACATGTGACTCAGTCAGTGATGGCCCCTCTACTGCACTGGTCTTTTTCCCCCTCCCCCGCCCCCCGCCCCCCATCTTTCCAAAAAAAAAAAAAAAAAACAACAGAAAAGACAGGTGATGTGCTGCAGTGTCAGTAAAGGACACCTGCTCCTGGCAGGGCGGGGGAGGACTGCAGTGGTCGGGAGGGTGAGGAGAGAAGGATGGGACGGGGAAAGGAGGGAGGGGTGAACTAGAGTCTGCTGCAGCTGTTACTGCAGTCATCCAGTCCGATGGAGAATGACTGCAACCACAGCGGGAACTCGCCCTGAAATACAACAACTCCTGAGTGCTGAGGAGGGGAAGATCGCAGAGCAATGCAGCACACATGGTCGCGCTCATTTGCACATGCATACGTACAGACATGCATAAACTTACATACACACATGTACAGACATGCATATTCTCATATACACACATGCTCACACACAGACATGCAAATACTCATGTACACACATGCACACATGTACAGACATGCATAAACTCACGTATACACGTACAGACATGCATATACATTCATACACACATGCACACACATACAGACATGCATATACTCACATGCACACGTACAGACATGCATATACTCACACACACATGTACAGACTTACATATACGTACACACACGCTCAGATGTACAGATGTATACACATATATACACACGTACAGACATGCATATACTCGCATACACACATGCACATATATACACACGTACAGACATGCATATACTCGCATACACACATGTACATATATACACACGTACAGACATGCATATACTCGCATACACACATGCACATATATACACACGTACAGACATGCATATACTCGCATACACACATGCACATATATACACACGTACAGACATGCATATACTCGCATACACACATGCACATATATACACACGTACAGACATGCATATACTCGCATACACACATGCACATATATACACACGTACAGACATGCATATACTCGCATACACACATGCACATATATACACACGTACAGACATGCATATACTCGCATACACACATGCACATATATACACACGTACAGACATGCATATACTCGCATACACACATGCACATATATACACACGTACAGACATGCATATACTCGCATACACACATGCACATATATACACACGTACGCATACATACACACATGCACAGACATGCATATACATACACACATGCACGCAGTCACACACAGACGAAGTCATTATAGTCAGACACACGCAGTCACACTAAGACACTTTGAGGCACACACACACACACACACACATATGCAGTAACACACATATTTGAAGGCACAAACACACACACTCACACACACAAACACATGCAGTGACACACAGATACTTTAAGGCGCACACACACACAAACACACATGCTGTAACAGTGAAACACTTGAATGCACACACACACACACACACACGTATACAGTCCAACTTGGACACTTTAAAGCGTGCACACGCACACACACACACACACACACTCTGTGACTCCGACAGACTAAATGACGCACACTAACACACACTGCTTGGTGTCTCCTAAGGCAAACAGCAGCAGTTCAGAACTGTGTGGCTTTGCCCTCTGACACTGACCAGAAGGGATTTATTGTGCAAATAATACCCATTTCTGGTTGTGCACACAGTTCAAATACACAAAAAAAAATAAATAAAATTCTGAAGTGAGAAATGTTGTTTTTTGTAATGTCTCTGTCCCAGATTACGGATGCAATGTATGCCATGCAATCATGTAATGTTGATTAATGCGGCAATATTATGACTGTTTGCATTTATGTACAGCTGTTATACAATGACTACATCTCCAACTTTTGAAAAACAATGCGCAGTGTGTATTCAGCTCTGTTATTGCCATGAAGTTAAGATTAGTGAATCAGTGAATGTTGAGAAATAATACTTTATAGTCGCGGTTCCCAAACCTTTTCTTGGATACCCCATGGCAGCATTTGAAGTATTTCACCAAAAGCTCCATGGCTCTTCTGAGCTGAAGTAATTGCAACTGCTGAAAACTAATTACTGCATTGCATTTTTGCAGTGCCCTGAAATAAAACTTACAAGCTGTGCATGTAAGCTGAAGCAATACCCATACAGCTGGTTGCAGAAACTCGCTGAAAATGCATCTTAATACGCCAAATGAATCACTGACTATCACAATTGAGGACCTGCCGCATGCTGTACATCAATTAAAAATCTTTTAAATTCTAATTGACGCAACTTATGTAAGGTGCGTCAACCGTTATCAAGCAAATATCTCGCTTACGTCAAGTTGAGCAAAGTATGTCGTTACTGCCATAAACGGGCACCCTGGAAAGTGATTTAAAACCATTAATTCCAGTCAGGTGTGCCATTGTTGGCTGTCACATACCCCTTAGGCTTCTGTTTTTGCGAGCATTTGCCACTGCTCAAAAGTTTGGAATCTGCATTGCATGGCTGTATTTATAGTGAAATGCGTGCTGAGTGTGTATGGGAATTCCATGCAGCATTGAATGGGGAGGGAGTTGACTGAGCAGCTCTTGACTGAGTGACTGTATTGATCAGCAGGCCTGCCGGTGTCCTGCATGGACGTGCTGGTGACCCAGCAGCTGAACGCTCTCAACGGCTCACAGGTGAAGCTGTCCTGCAACTTTATTTCCTGCTACAATGTGGACACCAGCAAGTTCTCCATGAACTGGACCTATACAGAGTTACTCGAGAACTCAACAAAGATCTTGGTTAGACTCACCCTCCTTATCTCCCCCCTCTCCATAACTCCTGCCCTCCATCACCCCATACTTTCTGGCTTTACATCCTGTGACTGCTGTTCAGCTTCTCACTGGCCTCAGAGTGCATTTCCTTTCTCCATATCTGTATCTCGAAGGGAATCTGATCTCACATTTATTTAAAGATTCAGTGTGACTTGACCCAATGGGTTAGGATAGCATGTAATTAGTTGTGTGTGGTGAAAGGAACCAACTGCAAGTAGTCCAAAATGAAAAAAATAGTGGCCTTTATTCAATCCAAGTCCAGAGCCAGGTAAACACAGTGACAGTACAGAAGGTTAATCCAAAAAACAGAGTACAATGACAGGCAGGGGTTCAAAACCAAAAAGCACAGGTGACAGTACCAAATCATAAGGCAGTGGGAGAGTAGAGTGTCTGAAATCTGAATTAAAAAACCAGGGCAGCAATACACACAAATCGTCGGGCAGAAAATGGGTCATAATCAGAGAGCAAACAAATCCAGGCAGGCACAGACAGCAATCGGAATCGAGCGAAAGGATGTCACAGAATCACAAACAGATCATTGGCATACACGGGGCTTGGCGCCGAGAAAAGTTGATCAACAATCTGACCCTGACAAAGCTGAGAAGAGGTGAGGGACTATATACACACAGGGGAGGTAACAAGTTAGGCGGGGCAACAGGTGTGAGGAATAAAACCAGAACAGGCAGAAATTACAGATCATCACACAATTTAACCCAAAATGGAGCAGTAAAACAAGGAGGACCGGGAGGTTGCTTCTTCTCAGAGATTTCACCTCTGCCTAAAATGGCTTGAACGCATGCTGCCATTAAACTCCTTATGATTTAAGGTCATGAATAGCGTCTTATCAAGTCTTTTTAATGGAAATTTTCAATATGTATCAGTCACTACAATGGCCAGAGAAAAGAATGGGCATGGCAAGAAAATGTTCCTACTATGTCACTCCCTCCATATTAAACAAATTTTACAAGCACTGGCCTTGATTCAGCTTGAGTACTGTCAAGTCCTTTGGTCATCAGCAAACAATACGGACTTCAAAAAAAAAAAATCTTCAGTTTGCTCAGATTAAAGCAGCTCGGTTAGCAATGGAATGCCCCATTTATACTAGTAGCAAACAAATGCACTCAAGCCTCTCTTGGCTCACAGTCGCAGAAAAAGACATCTTTATATCTCCTAATGTTCCTGAGATCAGTTATGAGTTCTAATACTCCATTCTGCTTTGCAGAACGCTTAATAAGTTTGTCTAACTGGCTAAGTTATAGCATTACAGGTGCATACAATGGACTGTTAATGCTACCCAAACCAAGGACCAACAAACTGTACTGTCATTTATAGATTGATCTCTATACTCTATATGGAGTGCATTGCTAACATTCGCTAGATCAAGCCTCAACTACAAGCACATTTTTAAAAGGCATGCGAAAAATAACTTGTAAAAATGGCTGAATGACCGGACAGTTCTCAAACCTGTTATGAGCATCTCTCTTTCATTTTCATTTTAAAGTTTTCTTTTTTCCAGTGTAACTTCTTATCTTGTTCTTTTGTTTGACATCATGTCTCACCATAAACTATCAAAGGAATGATGGTCTGTTTTATCATGTACTTCCTTATAAATACAGGGAATCTACACCTGCGATGCAAACGTGAGTCCGCCCGCGGGGCAAAATCCCGCATCAGTGGCAGCAACCATTGCCATTGCAGCAGTCACGAGCGTCGTTGGCAACGCATTGCTGCAGATGCTGATTAGCCGTTAGGTGCGTCTTCATTAGAGCAAAGTTTCAAATTAGCGAGCGACTTTGCAGTTTTGAAATTAGCCTGATGTCCAATTATATGGCTATCATGTGTGCAAGTTATCGCAGAAAAGCAAATTTATTACCTTAATGGAGAACATTGCGTTTGTATGCTAGCTAGCTAATTATCCATTCCATTGACTCAAATACACCACTGACTAAATGCATCCTCACTACAAAATAACCAGATTATTGGACATCGGGCTAATTTCAAAGCCGCAAAGTAGCTTGCTAATTTGAAACTTCGTTCAAATGAAGACGCACCTAATTTGTATGATTGGACCCCAGGAGGACTAGCGCTCACTCCGGTGTGTTGCTAATGGGGATAATAAATAAATAAATCATATACTCATTGACAGCAATGGAGTCTTAAACTGCCTTTCCACCACATGCGAAACGAATAATTTGTGCGGCCAGATTGCATTCAAAGTCAATGCAACGATGCAAATAGACGCGATCACGTGCCTTCTCGCGCATACCCGCATCTTTGCTTGTATTCTGGACGTGAATTACTTGTTCCGCGTTCAGTGGAAACGCAGCATGAGAATGTTGACTTGAATTTGAATTTTGCAAAAAAAAAAAAAAAACTCCTCAGAGTTTGCAATTAATATCTTTTTTCTGTATTTCTTTTTTCCTCATGTCATGTTTTAATATTTTGTCAGTTCATGAGCTACAACAAACGTCGAATGCTTCGAGAGCCTCATGAGAAATTTGGGAACCGGGTGGCATTTGTTGGGAACTTCGAGGAAAAAGACTTGTCCATCACCATTTCTGACGTACAGCTGTCAGACGACGGCTACTACAACTGCTCTGTGCGCAACCCCCCTGACCGTGTGCATGGAACTGGAATTATCAAGCTCAACGTGCTCACAGAATGTAAGTTTTGGGAATGGGAGGGATGAGGAGAGAGGGATGTTTTTAAGGGATTTATTTGGCTGTTCAAAGGCTCCATTATGCTTCAGTGACAGTGACAAAGTCCTCTAACCTTTTTCACCTTGAGACGTGATGCAAATTCAACAGTTTTTGTCAAGATAAGATTTTGGAATGTCACTGTCAGGTATCCTCTACCTGTTTGAGGACGGATGCCGCTGTGTTGGGTTGGCTGAAACTCATAAAGTTTGTTTCCATCGTGGCCAAGCTTGCTCTCTACCCCATGCTTTTATCAATGCCGCCATGTCATTGTCCATGGCTTTGAGATGAAACCACTTGCTGCAGTCGTAATCCCCCGTCCAAAAGCTGAACCTAGTAACTTACTTTTAATCAGTTTTGAGAAAACACATTCAAAAATTATGTTTTTCTTTAAGAATCCAGTCTTTATTTGAAAGAGACCGCAGTTCAGTAGATATCTACTAGGGTTTATCATTATAACCTATACCTGTCAGTCTTAAATTTCCATTATTTTTGGCAGGAAAAAAGTCACTAGGTTCTGTCATAGCAATACTTAAGAACATCATACTCACTGTAAACCCTAATAGTGTGGTGAACTTAATCGTTTTGTGGAAACCGAATACCTCAAAAAAAATTGTGTTGGCCATCTTAATTGCATTACGTGGAAGGAACTTTAAGAAAATAAAGTATTTTTTTTTACGTTTTTAAGTGCTGTGAACACAAGATCATGAAGTTGGCATGCTCAATTTTTTTTGAAGTAGTCGGTTTCCACAAAATATTTGAGGTCATCACACTTGTTAGGGTTCACTGTGCATATTACCGAGGCAAAATCTAGCAATAAAAATGTGCTTTATCTCAAAATAAGTTTGAAATGGGAAATGAACTGCATTTATGTAGCACTCGCTAGTCACATGATATGACCCCAAAGCGCTTTACAACTATGCCTCTCATTCACCCTGATGGCGGAGGCTGCCATGCAAGGCACCACCCTGCACATTAGGAGCAGTGTGGGGTTCAGTGTCTTGCTCAAGGACACTTCGACACGTTCTGTGGAGGAGCTGGGGATCGAACTGGGAACCTTCTGATTCCTGGGCCGCCCGCTCTACCTTCTGAGCCATGCCGCCATAAGTTGGTGTAAAAATGAGAAAAAAAGATAGTTATCAATTGAAATGGCAACTAGATGCCCATGTTCTGAATTAAAGTGCTGTTGCTAGTACTACATTCACTGTGCACTACAGTGGTACTTTACAGTAATTTAACATAGAGGGATTTTATGTAACTCTATGGAACATAGACACAAGACAGTCTTTATTTTCAAATTGACCTCAAAATTTACAGTTCATAAGGGAAGAGGCTTCTTGAACCCCAGTGAAAACTGAGGCAATGCCATTGAAATGGTTTTGTTAGGGGAAAAAAAAAAAAACAGACAATGACCATTTTAGATGGGCCTTGAAATTGAGATTCAGCCAGGTCCGTAACAACTTTTTCAGGAATTTCCATCCAGAAGAGGTTCTTCACTTCAGGGCAACACGTAAAAACTTTAGTATTCCCATCTGAGAACTCCCATGTTGTAAACTTGGCCTAGCTGCATAGATTCATCGCTGCATTGCCGCCTAGACTCAGCTAGGCAGGTCATTTCAGTGGTGAACTAGTCACTGGATCTATAGTAATAAAGTAGCCTAGGCCTACCGATAGCCAGGTCTTTAAATGTGTAGTGCCTCTTACATTCAATATGCCCATCCGGAAAGAAGTAAGCAGGCACACACCCTGTCACACTACCTGCAATGCATGCATTGTTGTCATTATTAGAGGAAAATACTCACTTGATTGCCATTTTCCTGGGGCCGGGGCCATCAGTCCTCTCCCTCTACTTACCCAGGCCATCATCCGAATATCCTGTCTCTTTGAAAGGCTTAATGGTGTTTCTTACAGTGCCAGCATTTAACATCTTCAGCGTCATGTGAGGCCACAATACAGTTACAAACAGTCTCTGAGAGCTATTTCCGTCACCTTATATACAGGAACAACTGATCATCGGGGGTTTTAGCATCTAATTTTTTTAGCATCAGTAATCATGGGATGAGCCTTAAAACATGCATTCAGGTTATGCAAGAGTCCAAAAAAAATTGCAACACCTTTCAATTGTTATTAAAAAAAAATGATGTTTTCAGTGTTTTTGTTTATTACTCATATTTTTACCTCCGTATACTTGCACGTCGACCAGCAGGCATCTACTGTCTGGCTTAATTTTGACGGAGATGCTTGCAGATGCTCTGCTAGAGCCAGAGCGTAAGATATTGTTTCTAATAGTTTCAAGACTGCACTCGGGAAAATAATTTTCCATAATCAGCAGCAGTTGAATGGAGCCGACAGCCATAAAATGATAGCGACTGCTTATCAAGAAAGCATAGTATGATCTTTCAATGTGAAGTCATTATATATTGCATTATCAGTATTGTCCTTTTCATGTCAGTGACTTATACTGTCAGTCTTGAATAAAAGTCAGTTATAAATTAAAAATCTGTTAACTTTCGGTTACTTTTTTTACTCGGTAGCATCCCCTCTTCCTATAGCCACAGGGTTTGCCTTCATTTGGCCACCAGGCCATTGCATTAAATGACTCAGCAGTGCTTAGTCCCAGCTTATTGATGGGCATAGGCTTTCCTGCGCCACCTTGGAATGTGTCGACTCTGCTGTAGTGCTCGACAAGCTTTAAATCAGCCCAGAGGCTGGCTTTTCTCCCTATTTAACTGACCAGAGCTGTGTTTCCTGAAAGCACAGATGCTAACTTACATAGTTCGTCCATTCACAGTCAGTGGTTCTATGTCAGTTGCTAACTTAGTTAGCAGCTATGCTTTTGGGAAACGCACCCCAGGGGTCTCATCTCATAAACAGTGCGTAGCAAATAAATGATCCGTACACCAATCGCTATTTGGATTTTGGATTTATAAAAATGAAGAACATGCAACATTCATCAGATTATGCACCCATGAAAAATTCCAAGCTAATCCTGATATAATTAAATAAAGGTTGCATGCGATATATCTCTCCAACGGTTTTATAAATTAGGATTTTTTTGCTATACACTTTTCTTTTTTTTTTTTTTTTGAGCATACACAATGTTTAGGTTTGTAATTTACGCACATTTTTATAATAAGGTCGACCAAACTAAATGCGAGCCTGGTTAAATGAAACATGATAAAGCGGGACCTCTGCACTTACCAGTAATGACTCGGGCATACTAATTTAATCTAATTCGGCCGCACGTTTTTATATATTTATAATCGCCCTCTCTTCTTCCGTCTCCCTTTCTCCCTCCCAAACTCTCACCTTTATTCTTCCACTTCTCTACCATTCTCCCCCTCTCACTGTCACGCTCTCCCTTGACGGAAACTCACGTACCATCTGTTGTTTGCTGGTTCCGGCCGGTTCTGAATCTCCTGCTCTTCATTTTGGGCCGACCCTTTCATCTCTGTCTTTGGTGTTTCCTTTATCCCACCTCCCTGCATGACCTCCGTGACCCCTGTGTGCCGCCCTGCTCTTGCTCAGTGCCGCCCCCCCGGGACTCCACCGTCGCCGTGGCGATCGGGGCCTCGGTGGGGGGCGTTCTGGCCCTGCTCATCCTCTCCATGGTGGTGGTGAAGTGCATACGCAGGAAACAGAAGCAAGAGCCGCTCTCCGACGAGCAGAAAACGGACGAGGAAGCGAAAACGGACGGAGAGGGCGGCGCTGAGGAGGGGACCAAGTAAGATCATCGCAATTTCTCACTCTCTCTCTCTCTCTCTCGCTCCCTCTTTCTCGCGTTCAGAAATTCTCTTTCAGCATCTCTCAGTCTCCCCCTCTATTTCAAAGATTCGTTCTCTCAGCTGTCACTCAGCTTTCGTCCCTCTGTCTCGTGTTCCTTTTTATTTTTTGTCCTTTTCAGTTCGCTCTGTGCATCCGTCCATCTTACAGCTATTTTTTAAATCACCCTTCCTTTTTTTCCTCAAGCTCATTTCACAGTGCACTCTCAAAAATGCTGGGTAGCCCTGACTCTGAACCACAGGTGTTGGGTCACTTTGGTGTCGGGTTTTGTTTTTTTTTTTCTGCCCTGTATTTCAGTTCTGGGTTTGCTTATCCACCCAATCAGAGTTCCACTGAATCTATCACGTGTCATTTGAAACCACCAAAAAAATGTACTGTGCACCACGTTTAAGAGATGGCTCAAAATTGCTCAGTCTGAATTAAGATGAACAGTTGGATTAAGAAAACCCAAGTTGTTGCTCTTCTGTTGCTTACGTTTTTGATCTTTAACCTTAAATCAGATTGTGTGATTAACTGAGCATTTTACATACCATGCCGGGAAGATAGCTGGTTGGTAAATGATGGCATGTGGCACATAGTAAATACTTGATGCAATGTTGTATTTCATGGATGCCATATTTAATCTTCGAGGACCACAGAATCTGGTCATTTTCTGTGTATATTTGCACAATGTAATTTGCTATTGGCTAGCGCCCATTCAGCTTCTTTTCAAGTCGGACTGAGAAGTAAAAACCTGCAGCCCTCTGGGTCAGGGGATTCAGCCTGCTTGTCTCATCAAAGATCAGCCATAATGATAAGCTACTGCTAAGCTTTCTGTCTTCTGGATAAAAAAAGTGTACTAATCTCACCGACATGAAAACATTTGCATTTTCAGGAGTATTGTGCAAAATCATGACTGAGATTTTGTTGGAATGAAGAGCGGGTTTGATTATAAAATTTCTTCCCATTTACTATTATAGCTTAATGACGAACCCTGAGGCGATGAAATCCTGAAATCGGCAACTGAGTAATGCATGCCATCGGGAGAACACAGCTATCGAGTAACAGAGGAAACCCTAAATACACAATCAACCGGTGTAAAATTGGAGCTGTTGCTACTGGAGGCGCATGCATGGGTGTTAACTGCTAGCCTGACTGTTTGACGATGTTTCGGTAGTTTTGTTCGCAAAAAACCTCAAGCTACTGCGAATCTTGTGTTGCCACGATTTTAAAATGAAAGGTTTTCAAAATGTATGGAACCATGATTAATATGTCCCAAGCTAAAAGACATTTGCCGTCAAGACTGCACTAGGGGCAGTGCTAAAAGTACAGAGAACCAATGTTTTATGGCTAAATTTATGCAGCAGTTTATATGGTCTAATCTAGGAATTTTAGCCCCATCTCCCTGCACCGTTGGAAATTGATCACTAGACACAGGAATATTTCATTCTTAAGCACTTCTTACACTTATTTTAGTAAATATAGATGTGTTTAATTTTGTTTGTTGCAGTTTATATTCAAAATTTTTGTTGTGAAAGGATTTTTTCATGACTGTTAAATACTTATAGATGGTAAAAGCTATATTTATATCAAGAACTGTGTATTTTGATAGCTTTATAGAGAGACAGAAAACTAGCTTGAGAATTTTCTCCCATCATTCATGCATTAAAATTGCAATTTTTTAGATGTGTGATCTAGCGTGTTAGTTGATTGTTCAACCTAGCCAATTATTTTTAGCCGGTTCATTGCTTCAAATTGCACTACTAAAGGTCCTCATGGCTGGAAATGTCACTTTGTGAGGTAAATATGTAATGAGTCAACTTTCCAAGGATGTACTAGAGGCAGTGGCTATTGATTTACTCTCTGCGAATCATGAACCTAATAATCTAGCTGTGTCAAACTGAGTGTGTCTTTTGCAACTAATGGAATATTCAGCAAACCCATGGGCAGTCCTTTCAGCATTTTTTTTTATCCCAGCAGTTTTTAGAGTGCAGTATTTATTTGTTTGTTTGTTTGTTTTTTTTTTTATTTGTATTTTTCAGATATCATGGATTTTAATGACAATTGGTGTGTTTCATATGTTTGATTTTGTCCTGATTACTGTGTGGGCAATCACACATTTTTGCTTGAAATGTGGGTCTTGTGCTGTTTTTAAGTTAATAAAAAAAGCCATTCATGAAACACATTTTGGCTCATTCAAATTGCTTATTTTATTTTGCATGGGTATGATCCACATCATATCACACTTATATGTTACGCATTCTGGGGGGGGGGGGCGTGGGGAGAGATATTCTCCTAATCAGTATATCTAGTGAGGCTCCCATCTCCTCTCTCGTGTATGGCACATTAAAGGAATTGTAATCTCATTCATGATAGGAGACCTTGACTGCGTTCGAATGGTCAAAAAATTACGTCCTATCGTCTAATTCCGAACCACTTTTCTTTGACCTCGTTGGAAAATGTCAGGAGATAAAGGAAATATGTAAAGGGGAATTCATAACGGCTTAGGAAGACAACCGCTCAAAAAAAAAAAAGAGAATCCGAATGCACTTACATTTGGCAAGGTGATTTCTTTCCCGTCATGTTCGTTTGTTTCTGAGATTGGCTGGATGAATGGTCATTGTTCTAAATATTGCTACCGCACGGTATTGTGGGGCAGCGTTATCACCTTTCTTTTTGTAAAGGATGGTTTAGTGTACCCTGTGCTAAAGGTGATGAGTTAGGAAGCATTGCCTTTCCTTTACATTTAGAGAATTCGAAGACACTTATCACGGCTGCCCCGTAAATAATTCTGGGTTATTTTCTAGGAGATAGGAACTTTCTAAAGCAAAAGACTATTCGAACGCAGTCCTTGATTTGAAGACCACAAAGGAAAAATGATCAGAGTCCAAATTTAGCTTTTTGTTGTATATTTTATGTATTACATATTATTAAAATATTTACAATAATATATAATAATATTATGTATTATTATAAAATTTTATATATTTTAGATTTTTATGCATATTTTTTTCAGTGCTTTGTTTCTAAGATCGTTTTGAATTTTTAATTCATCATTTCTTCACAACGTGAAAATGTGACCTGACCATTTTTCCATTGTGGTCTTCATTTATGTCCAGATCAGGAGCAAGGACAGGAAGTCATGAGGGGAAGATATGTGATTGGGGGCCCTCAGTTGTGTGTGTCAGACTGAAACATGCGCTCACTCTCAATAGGTTCCATGCTTCATTTATTCACTTCTTCGAGCTTCAGTACAGTGGGATTCCTCTCTGCATCACGTTTATTTACACTAAAATTTCTCCTCTGAGTTGAACTATCTCAAGGAAGTTCATACAGTAGTGTGCAGTGATGCTTATGCACTTAACAAATGAAGATGCATCAGAAACTAGGCACTATTCAAGCATTTATTTCATGCAATATTGGATCATGTAGATGAAAATAAGTGAACAGATGACAGTATATCGTAAAAACAATGTATTTTTTGGGAGAAAAAGTTGTCAATATCTAGTGTGGCCCCCTTTGCTACGATTCCAGAATTTTTTATTTCAGGCAACAGATTCGTTCCCACTCCATTGGTGTCCAATCCTTGAATTCTTGGCAAACACAAGTCTTCTTTGATCTTGTCATTTCTTGTCATCAACTCGGCCAGTCAGACCATTTTCACACAGGCATCTGGAAACAGTCGATCTTGATACTTTCATCTGTTCACTTCCGGTGCATAAAATCATCATGGAGTTCTCGAGCTGTCAATTGCTGTTTTTACTAGTCATACACGGATAACAAACATCGCAGGCACTTGACTTCCATTTTTTACCTCTACTGCCTCTAGTTTTTAGTGAACCAGTCTGTTTGAAGCGCTCCCGTTGTGCCTTTGTGTCCTGTGACACTGCTAAAAGTTCATCTCACCTCATATACTGGAACAATTGACCATCAGAGGGAATTTTGCAGAATAATGTTGCCTCAAACCAGTTCAGAATTTTTTTTTTTAGCATCAGTAATCACAGACTGAGCCTTCAGACCTCAGGCTATGCAAGAGTCCAAAAAAAAAAAAATTTTTTTGGTGTTTTTGTATTATCCATATTTTTTACCTCGATGTGCTTGTTGGAATTTTTTTTTTTGTCCTCGTTGTCTGCAATAGTATTTTCCAATAAATTTTCTCCAAAAAATTACTGAGAAGTAATATATTTGGACCGCTTTTAGACAAAAGTGGTAGTGTTTCACTCCACACTACTGTATAATGGGCAAAATACATCACAATACATAATGACATAGGTTAATTGCATCAAAAATATTTTTATTGAAAATACAAGTTACGTTTGCAATACTGATACAAAACATGCACCAACAACAACATCCCATGGTGTGTTCACAAAATACAAAAATTAACATCTAGAAACACATTTTTTTTTCATTTAACATTTTCTGTTTAGTTTGACCCTCAAAAACTTGAGAAAACAAGGCTCTAATTATCAGTTATTCAAGTCACAAAAATGTCATATAATTCTGTTGAATGCATGTATACTGGTGCAATCACTGATATTAAAACTGCATATTTTGAGCTCGCCCAGGAGTTGCAGGGTTGAAGTGTATCTAGTTAAGATTATGTTCTATTTATACCATACAGCTAAGTGAAATGAAGGCACTGTCTTTCCAAATGTTAATTCCTGCCTCGCCATGCTCGTATCTCGAATGCCCACTGAGATTTGCATGTTAAGTGAGACAGTCGACAGTTGTGACAGTCGTAAAATCATGCACCGGAAGTTCTGTTTAATGGTCTCAACCTGAAGTAATTATTGACAAAAACAACCAGCCTTGTTTCCTCGTATCCAATAAAGTAATTCAGTGTGGCAGTGGCAACGCCAGAACTGGAAATTTTGTGGCTACAGACCATATCTTTATAACAAAAATTAGTCCTGGCTAGTTCTCAAACATTTTATTTTATTGACACATTTTCCAATTACAGTAATAATTTGTTGGCGGTTGAAGACATGACTTCTCTCCCCATGCGATCTAACAGGGATTACATAATGGGATAAATTTAGTACAGAAAAAATAATTTACTCATAAATAAGCCTATGCTTAATGAAAGACAAACTGCTCTGAAACTTCGACATTACCTTTTCTGCAACATCAGGCGATCTAACTTGTGCTTCATTATCGTTTAAATTGTTTAAATGAAATAAAAGGCCATTTGAAACATCTTTATGCAATTTCTTTGCTTTCAACCCTTGAGAAAAGACAAGCAAGAGAAGACTCCAATTCTACATGAGAACTTATTAAACACGCTTCGATTGAATAATGACTGATCAGCGTTCCAATGAAAAATCGCCTTTCTCTCTCGGTATAGTGTGGGTTGATTAAAAAGTGGGACTCGGCAATTAAAAATAATATTGTTTGCCAAATCAAAATTTTTCAATCTTCACCTTTGTTCTCAAGTGTAAGATTGCAGACTATGGCATGAGAATGCAACATGCCACTAAAAAGCATTAGACTCACACCATATGCTTGAGAGTTGGCAGGTATGCAATTTTGAATAACGCTTTTTTAAATGCACCAAATTACTCGTCCAAATGAATGATTGTCGATATCATACCTAAAGGGGGAGAATTAGCACCAGCCAATATTGTGGAATGCACTCAGAGTGAATCTATTGTTAATTATGAAAATGATTGAGAACTAGCCAGGACTAATTGTTGTTACAAAGGGATGTTCTGTAGCCCCCAGATTTCCAGTTCTGGCGCCGCCACTGCAGTGTAGAAGGAAATTTTTTTTATTTTTCCTTTTCTTTTATTTTTCAGTTGAAAAAGTGTTCAGTGTTGCGTAGACTTAAGTTCTGTTACTATCCAAGCCTAAAAAATACTCGGAAAATGTTTCCTCTTTTCATTTTGTTTCATGTCCTTCTTACATTTGTGTGTATTTGCGTGTTTGTGTGGGCACTTGCATAACTTCTTGTGTGTGTGTGTGTGTGTGTGTGTGCGTGTGCGTGTGCATGTGTGCTTGCGGGGAAAATGAGCCAGGAAATTATAACCAGCCTACATGGTCCCAGAAGGCCTGCACATTGATGAAGGCCAGTCCCCTTCCTGCTGGTAAAAACGACTCCTGATTGGTGTTTGTTGGTGGTCATGTGATTAATCCAGTCCTTACCCCTGCCCATGCGCTCTTTTCCAGTGTCTTCCCAAAAAGTTACTTCCATCAACCTTTCCTCAACCTTTCCCCAACCTTCTAATGTTCCCACGTCCTCTGATATTCCTGTTTTTTCTGTCCGTCAATACCACTGAGCCAATCAGACATCGCCATGACAGGCCATTAAATCTTTGTGGCTCAACCACCCTCAGCCAAAATGAAATTCTCATCTGAACTGTTTGACCATTCCTTTTAATAGATGTTCAGCCTTATTTTTTGAGCTATTCAGTCTTTAATTAACATACCTGTCACTAATAGAACTGACCTTTGTAGTGTAGTTGGAAAACAAATCCATCCTACCCCTTCGTCCCCTTGGTGCAATTAAATTTTTTTATGTGCCTGAAATGTTGCTTGTGCCAGTAGACCAATTACCTGCATGCCAAGCATTGCTGCCAAGATGGTGTGACATTATGTACTAAGTTGTGTGAAAGTTGTTTGTGCATTTGTTGGGAAGCCCAGCAAAGCTCTCCATGTTTATTTTTCTAAGTCCAAGGTGCGGCCCTCAGTCTGTCTATCTTTCTGTTTCTTTTCACGTACTGTCTTTGATATTAACTTTCTCTCCCCTAACCTCTTATACATATTTTTTCTTTTTATTTTAAAATGACATTTTAGACCAGTCATATTGTTGTGGTGTTCTCCTTGCAACAGGTGAGTGACTGAGTGTTTCCCCTGCTCACAGTCCCTGGTTAAAAAAATTGAAGTAGATCACACTGGCTCAAAATGCAGTTGTGACACTTTTAGGTTCAGTGTGCATCCAACTCTCCAAAGTGGCCAAACAATTTTGGTACCAGCTTATTCTACCAGCTTAAGCGTATTTGGCTTTGAACACCAATGAACAGCAACTGACCATCCATGAAACAGACTAGCTAGAGTATGACCAATTAGAAATGTCAAAACCACAGAATTGGAGTGGTACTTGGAAAGAGTAACCTCTGCCAAAAATGTACTCTTCTATGATTCACAAATCAGCCAGCACAGACATTGTTCTTCAACAACTGTGAATGTTTTGTCACTATTGAACTTTGCTATTATCTTGTTAGATAATAGCATAACTGCCTATGTCATATTTTTTGCCAAATTGAGATATCGGCTGCCTGTCCTTTTGAGTTGGCGAAAAAAAAAAAAATAATAATTTTACCTAATTTTACCTCAAAACCTTAAAAAAATGTATTCCTTGAATAATAATAATAATAATAATAAAACTAATAATAATAATACCGATCTATTGGATTTAAAAATGTATGGCATTTATCCTGCCTTGGCGGGCCAAATTCCTTATCTCACAATTTGAAGGAAAAAGAAAATTATTATTGTGTTTGCCTTGTGATACCACTCCAAAATTTAATGGGTCCTTCCATGGCCCATGCTACACCCTACCACCAAGCTTTATGAAAATCAGTGGTTTTTTTTTTTTTTACAATCCTGCTAACTAACCATCAAACGAACGAAAACGATCAATTACATAACCTCCTTGGCGGAGGTAACTAGCTTTGGACCTGTTAGGGAAGTGAAGTTTATGTGTTTTTAACAGTTAGAGGCCCTCATTTAAGGTCCAGTGCTCTGAATTCTGAACATGAGCACTTGAACTATTGAAAACCCAACGTGTAAAACATACTTATCCAATTGAATTCATTACTAATCATCAAAGAAAGTCATTAACAATCAAATTGCCAAATTTGTTGATAGGCAGGGCAACCTAATGTATCACAGCTCAGAGTCAGAATCAATAGTAGGAAATTTAATAAAAGTTGTGGCAGAATATACAATGTCTGTGTCTACAGACGACAGAGCTCTGCTGGTATAAGTTGGATTTTTCAGCAGGGTCTGTGTGACTGGCTCAGTTCAAAGCACCCTGTTCTCAGTATGCCCCGATAAAGGCTAACACTCAGTCACCTGCTGTTAAATGTGAAGTGTGGAAAACGTTTGCATCTTTTTCAAGGATTCATGCCAACAAATTTCCTAACTTTTGGCCTCTAATGCTTTGGTATAAACGATATTATGAAAATAAGCTGCGCACAACCACTCCTCGCTGCCATTCCACTGTCAGTATTGATCTGATCGGTAACAAGCCTGCAGCGATTCTGCATATTTGAAATTTGAAAGCGAAGCTGTCTGACGGGTGACGTCACAGTAAGTTCAACAATAAAGCTGACATTTGCACAGCTGTATTGACTCACTTAAGCACTCACTTTCTCAACAATCGTTCAAGTTTTTCTGGCAAGTTTTTACACCGAAACTTATGCCTTTTCAGTGTGCGGCATACAGCTGCAATAGGTTACTAAAGAAGGGGTTCTGTATTTTTGTCTTTTCCCCTCTGAAGAATCCAGCAACACGAAAACAATTGATCCATCACACAGAGCGAAGGTTTGAGCTGAAACATCTCCTTAGGCTTTGCAATAAACACTTTTCTAAGGTGACGTTGGACCGTAACCTGGAACGGCTTGCTCGACTGGGTCATCTCATTGAACCCAAACGCCCCCGGGACTGAGGGCAGCAGTGCTTCTCACAACTAACACCATCCGAAGGCATGTAAACTGCGCAGCAACCAAGTCATGTTTTATACCCAGTTAACAAGATGAAACTCGGCTAACGGCCCATGAAAACCATTTTTATCAAAACAAAACAATTCTAAGACCAAGCTACTAAATGACTTTGTAGCAAAGCACAGAATGCAGCAAGTGTCACATACAAGGCGCTTACGAATCCCTAACTTCGTTGCACAAACAATTTATCTTATACGTAAAAACAGAGGCTCTACTGATTCTTGCCATATAAGGTTTATCGCTCTATGACCCAAAGTCACTAAATTAGCTCCCGACAAAAAGGAATTACAAAATTCACTTCTTATGGACTTAACCAAATCCAAGTTGTGTCCAAGGGCATAAAATGCTCTTCATATTTGCTCCAAAGTCACTTTGCCACTTTATAACTGATCGCTGACAGTATCCAGCTATTTTTACATACAGGAGGAGCTTTCTTATGGGGGGTAAGAAAGCACATCGATGTTGTGGTTGCAGAGACAGGACAGATTGAGTTTTAGTTTGCAGTGGTACGCCTGGTATAGTCCCAGTCTTCCGTTTAGCAACTGCATGTTCATTGTCATATTTTGCCACTTATTTTCCTTAGTAGAGCAGTTTACATTTCACAGACTTTCAACTACGGTAGACAAACATACTATGTTAAATTGTCTGTCATCTTATCTTCATGTTCTGGTGAAGACTGATCACGGTCACTGTCGCTGTCATTCCAATATATCTGCTACCCTTACTTTGACGTCACTTGGGTCACGTGACCGCCAGCTCATTAACTTTGGTTTTGGGCTGAGGCTGCTGACAGGGACGGCTGAAGCACTGTATGGGTGGTTAATCAAACTGGAGAGCACGATAGGTATTGTAATTGAACCACTGATTACTAAAAACCCACAAGTCAAGTCAAGTCAAGTGTCACTTATGGGGTTTTAGTAATAGGTGCTTCAATTAGTGAGCAATTTTCATTTAATAAAACCATCATTGAAGATAACTACTTAAGTTGGCCTGAGTCTTTTAAGCAATTTTTCAAAGCGGCATACCTGAAGCTTTGCCTTTGAAGCATTATTTGAATCTTTTGATTGGTTGAATTATGCTTCAAATAACAGGTGCTGCTATATTCATGTACCTACAAGCGAATGATGGTGCGCATCAGAGGCTGAATATGGAAGGGAAATGCAAACATCCAGCATAGTGAGACCAAGACATTGGTTTTGCGTTCATCAAAAACCTGACGTCCACTGACGCTTGTTCATATGCATCAAAGTTAGCTCACAAATTGAAAATGAAATAATTGTACATTGAACTGGAATATAAGAGCGAGCCTATTCAGTGTTCTATAGGGTTGGGTAATTTGATATAATATGGCCCGTAATAAATGAAACCAGTTAATTTGATAACTTTGTAAAAACATTTTATGACAGCACAAAGTAGCCAGTTTCCAGTGTACTAGTTAAGCAACTGTAAATTGCAGTGCTGTGATGCAATTAAAGTTCAATTATATGAAAATACATTAACCACAACCAGCACCAATGCATTGCTGAGTGAGTGCTGTTCCGAGATCAACAAAATGAAGTAGGAGTAGCATAATAGTCAACTAACAAATTGCAGCTCAGCCACTATGACGTCATGAAATCTCAAAGGCTTTACAAATATGCATTGCTCAGGGCTAGCAGGGACGTTCAACCTGCAATTCAAACCAGAGAAATCCTCAAAGGTGAGGAATTCAAGAGTAGAAGAGATATGAAAATTAGTTAAAATTCACAAGGTAAGAATTATTTTCGTTTTTTCTTGATAGCATGCATTGTTACACATTTCTATTTATCTACATGAAAAGCTTGCTAACATTAGCGTGCTGATTTAGACCGCTAAAATGCATTACATCTGCGAGCAGAGCAGAGATATCAGAACTGCAGTTCATTGGTGGGCTGTAATGTTACTCCTGGACAAGCGTTATTTTGTTGACCCTGGGACAACACTCATAGTGATATCAGATTAAGCATGACTACTAGATAGTACCATTATAGTACCAAGGCCATTATTATTCCTTACTAATAGCCATTTTATCATGTAAGGGCAATAGCAGCAGTATCGTTATCCTGGGTAGCATGCTGCTTTGGATGAACATCAGAGTCCACATTGATAATGTAATATGTGGCTATATGAAGGGCTTGCACTAAAACCAGGGCCGTTTGAGCTCTAAAGTTAAATCATACCGTATATTGAAACTGGATGCATACTTCTTTGGAATTTGAACTCATACTGCATACTCATGTAAAGGCTAATAAATGGTTTAGTGATGATCTGCACCAATGGAGAGTAAATTTATGACGGGGATGTGAAAACCACTGTAAACAAACTAGCGCCAACTTTTACTGCACCGTAGTCTTCAGTGTATCATTAACAGATACACGATGCTGCGGAAAAGAATCTGGCCCATTTTTAGTCTATTTCAGCTTATTTGTCACACTGAATTGTTTCAGGTCTTTTGACACAATCTAATGTAAGACAAAGACAACTTGAGTTAGCACAAACAAATTTTTAACTAATCATTAATTAGTGATCATTAAAAGTGATCTAACACCTATTGACCATAGGCCCGTTTCCTTTACATGTGCTCCGTCTAATGACACACACACAGACCAATCACTGCATCTATTCCTATTTTCCGCCTGCCACAGAGGATAACTGGTAATTTTCTGCCCATGTGCAACTGGGGTGGGGGGATGGATATTGAGGGGGCATTGTTCAAGTGGGAATATTATGTGAATAAGGTCGCACGAGGCGGTATTTGGTGTCTTCCTGTAACATACAGGCAGTCTGCATGCGACTTGTGAGAACCACATTTAAACAGAAGCACAAACTGTTTATAATTTCACTCGAGGGTACCAGAAAATAGAATAATAAGGCTTTAATTAATATTGATAATGTATGTACACATAATATAGCCCCACCAAAATAATGCACAGTATATGCTGTATTATATATGCATGAATTATGTTTCATTGCATCTTCAATTTTTATTACTTGCAGTCATATATTTGATTGATAATCAATTGGTTTCTGCGTGCTTTTTTCACTGCCAGTTTCACTTTACCGTAGGGCAAGGTTGAGGAATTGCTACTCAAACTATATCAGTTGCAACATAAAGGGAGACACAAAAAATAGTTTGTTTACCGGATTTTATTTGATTGCACTCACTCAGATTGGAACTGTAATTTTTAGTGTATATGTGCACTGCAGCCTACATTTGATTGAACTGATTGAGTACCTTGTAGAATACATAATTTCCCAGGGGCAGAGCTGCATTTACGGTGTTCCAAACTTAACTGCCCTCACCAGTTATCTTTTTCTGAAGGTCAGAGACATCTGTGATCCAAGCAGTCCAAATTCCCTCCTCGCTGATGGGCTCATGTTCCAATTAATGTTTCATTCTACAACACTGTGATATTTATATCCCCGAACACCGAATGGCGTTCCGGGGATATTATGTTTTTGGTCCGACCGCCGTCGCAGCACTGGGTGTTAACGCGATAACTGCAGTAATATTTAAATTAGAAATTCCATGTTTTGCATATAAGTAAGTATCATAAAGAGGAAGAACTGATTCGATTTTGGACAATTTACAATTCCTAGATTAGCCACCAGGGGCCAAAAACTGAAAAAACCACTGTTTTTATCATGTTTCGGGAAATATTTGTCCGATTGACCTCAAATCAAGTGCAAATGAATGGTCATAACCTGAGGATGTGTCCCACGATGACATTATACCTGTTTGGTTCAAAATTTTGACACAAGGTGGAGCTTTGTCACATAAAATTCACCATTTTTGCTATATCTTTGGAACTATTTCTCCAATTGACATGAAACTATGCGCAACTGCAAGGTCATGACCTCACAACGTGTCACATGATGACATCATACCTGTATGGTTCAATATTTTGCCACCAGGAGGTGCTTTGTGATGGAAAATTACCATTTTGGCCATATCTTCAGAACCATTTGTCCGATTGACCTGAAATTAAGTTCAAATGCAAGTCTATTCAAGGTCTATTCAAGGATTGGGGAATTGGAGGATTTGGGGCGTTCGGGGATATACCCCCAGCCCTCGCCTCCGATGGCATAAGCCTAGTTTTAAATTCTGGTACTACAAGTTACACAGGATAATTCAAAGACCAAGGCAACAAGACTTAAATTTTGCCAGTAGGCTTTCATCAAAGACACTTAAATAGCATGCTACATTGGCCAAATGTTACTCACCTCTCGCGACAATCCAGTGAGGGCCTGAATGACTGCGTTGCGAAAGCCCATTCTGAATTATAGCTCCTTTGTTTATGAAAGTTCTAGATAATTTAACTATACTTTAGAAAACAGCATTTTTTGGTTTGTCATTACTTGCTTTATTTAATTATATTTCCATTGTAAGCTGTAATAACTATCAGCACGCACTGTAGCCAGCTGCAGTATTTGACAGCGACTCACATTTACAGTTAGCTATGTGAGTTAGTTTCACACGGAGAGAAACTGCCTGCATTTAAAAAAAAAACAAATGAAATATAGTATATCAGTCATTTTTCCCCTGTTGTGTCTTTTCTTTGTTTAAACATTTTCCCTTATTATGCTTGTCGAAACCATCACTATCTGATTTATTGTTTTCTCCCAAAATCAATGTTTCCTTATGAGAAAAGAACAAAAAAAAATCTTCCACTGTGCACAATGGCTTGTTTTCTTGAGTTCATAAAATGGCTCCTATTCTTGAGTTTTTGAGACTCTAGCGAGGGACTCTAATTTTAACTAGTTTTAACTAGCTGCCAACAAAGAAACGCAGGCTGGAGAAAACAGGAAGTAAAGAGCATCACATTGTGCTCCCAATGCCCCCCTGAGTACTGCAATTTTATAAATGGCCTTTATGTATCACCATGAGAACCCGTTATTGGAAGGGCAACAAAGAGTACTAACAGCTTGTTAGGATGCCAATGCTGAAATCAAAACGGGTGAGTAAACCAGACACAGTGGACTAAGCAAGAATTGTAAATCAAACAATAAACCAGAACTGTAACCAGAAGACTCAGAAGATCAAAAAAATGCTCATAGATAACAAGGGATACACTGGCTAGCAAACTCACAAACTCTTAATGAACAGAGAAGGGTGTATAAAGGGTGAAACAGAAGAGCAAATCAAATGGTATGCTGGTGTGCGGGAGCAGAAAGTTGTGCAGGGAAGTGTGGCAACAAATAAGGGAGCAAACAAACAAGTAAACGACTATCGAAGGGCGGTGCGTGTGAGGGAGTGAAGAAAGAAAGCGCATCAAGAAAGTAAATGACTAAACGAAAACAATTAAGGGCTAAAATAAACAGTGGACATGAAAAATAATAAATACAAATACACAAAGCATGAAAATCAAAACAGAACTAATTCAAACACTGACAGTGCCCTTCTTCCCACGGCCACCTGCAGGTGGTCAACCAGGACCAGGAAGGTTTCCTGGAAAGTCTCATATGAGATAGGGGATTTAGGATGTCTTTGGCAGGGACCAGGAACCTTTTCTCAAGGCCATCGCGTTCCCTTACTGCGAGGAACTGGGGCCCAAGACCTAGACATCTTACGTCCAGAAGGCGCCAGATAGTAAATGCCAGGGCTCCATTGACAAGGCATGTGGCTGGGAGTGCAACAGGGGCAGAGCCAAGCAGGCTCTGGAACAGTTTTAATTCTCCAGATATGGAACGTTGGATGGATCCTTCTGAGGGAGTGGCGGAGCTGGGGATGGACTACTACCAGTATCTCCACTTTGGCTATGTGGAAAGGACCTATGAAATGTGGGGACAAGCTTGGGAGACAACTTTCAAGGGGTAATCAAATGTGGATAGTGAATCTTCTGACCTTGATCAAATTGTAGTCCTGGAACTCGGCAACGGTCGGCAGCCCCCTTCATCCTGTGTGTACCGCTTAAGAGGGCCATTCTTGTTCTCAGCTATGTCCGTTGACACCTCTTGATGAATTTGTCAGCGGACAGAACCCCCACCACTTCCTCCTGGGCTGGAAACCACAGAAGCTGGTAACCTAGGTAATACTGGAATGGAGATAGGCCTGTAGATGAAAACAGGTAAGAATTGGTAGAAATAAGCTCCAAAGGAAGGATTGGAGGAGGTAAAGCAGTATAACAACAGTTAACATCTGTTGATTGACCCTCTCCATCTGGCTGTTGACCTGCCGATAGTTGCCAGAGGAAAGGCTCATGGAGGCCCCCCATAGCTTGCAGAATGCCTGTCAGAAGTTGGATATGAACTGGGGTTTTTTTTTGATCCAATACAATTTAGTCCAATACAAAGCTTTACAGGGGGCACAGGTGGTGTAAGCTTGGAGGAACCCCTTAGTGTCCTGATCCATAGTCTCCCACCAGAATCCTTGTTTGATGAAAGTCCTTTTGACTCTGGGATGTCCAGCCAGGCGGGAAGAGTGATCCCACTGAAGGACTTACAAACAGGTCTCAGGGCAGGCCCCGGGAGCAGGACCTGAACTTTACGCATTGCGGATGTCCGTCTCTATGACCCACAGTGCTGCTGCTGCCCAATAGTGGGAAGGCAGGATATTGTCATCTGACTCTGACTCTTTCATGGATTCTGGAGAGGGTATCCAGTTCAACATTCTTGGGAGCTAGGTTGATATGACAGATTGAAGTTTAATGGGAAAACATGAGCCATCTGGCTTGACGGGCATCATGTATGAGCATCTTGACGTACCTTAGATACTCTTGATTGCGGTGATCTGTCCACACCAGGAAAGGAACCTCAGCTCCCTTTAACCAGTGCCTCCACTCCTCCAGAGCCATCTTGATAGTAAGCAGGTCCCGATCCCTAACAGAGTAATTTCTTTTGGTGGGGTGAGGCAATGTGAAAAGTAGGCATAAGGGTGAATCTTGGGGTCGGACGCAGAATCCTGAGAGAGAACCACTCCCACACTGGAGTTATATGCATCCACTTCCATGATGAATTGTTTCTGGAATTTGGACGTTTGATGACTAGAGCACTGGTAAAATGTATCTTGAGATGCAGGAAGGCAACTTCAGCTTTGGTTGACTAGACCAATCGGGTGGAAATGAGTGAAGTTGGAGGAGCAGCGATGGCACTATAGTTTTAAGGAATCATTAGGAAAAGTTAGCAAAGCTTGGAAAACGCTGCAAGTCCCTCTGATTTTTTGGTGGCAGCCATTCTGCAACCACCGTCACCGAAGCCTTGCCTATAGAGATGCCCTCATTGGTGATGACAAAGGCCAAAAATCTCATGGATTTCTGATTAAATTTGCACTTCTTTGCTTCCACAAAGCAGCAATTTCCTAGAAGGCAATTGAGGACTTGATGGACGTGTTGAGTAAAGGTGGTTGGATCCTGGGAGAAGATGAAAATATTGTCAAGGTACACACGGAAAGTCTTGCCTAGCACGTCCCAGGGGACATTTTTGATAAGGTTCTGGAATACTCTGGGGGAGTTACATAACCCGAATGACATCGCCAGGTACTCGTAGTGGTCAGTGGGAGTGTTGAATTGTGTCTTTTACTCATCATCTTCCTGTATCTAGACCAGATGGTAACCATGATAGAGATCAAGGTTGATGAATGTTCTGGCTCCTTGGAGAGACTTGAATGCAGTTAACATTGGAGGCAATGTATAGCAATCTCTCATAATTGTGTCGTTAAGCCTATGGTAGTAAATTCACAGACTCAGGCCACTATCCCTCTTGGTATAAAAGGAGAATCCAACAGCAGCAGGAGATGAGGAAGGATGGATAATGCCTACTGCTAGGGCTCAGGCGGTGGCTTGGATGAGGTGGTGGTGGGTTGGTTAGGATGGGTAGCTTTTATCAGAGAGTGTTGCACAAAGGTAGGACTTCATTCCAGTATCTGCAGGTTCATCCGATCTAGATGGGGATTATGTCGAGAGAGCCAGTAGTTGCCCAGAACAAGGGGTGAGTTTGCTGCAGCAGCAGTGGGAGAATGGTCCCCTGATGGTTACCAGAGATGCACAGCAGGACTGGTTGGGTGATGTGAGTGATCTTGGCCAAAGGTGACTAAGAGATGTCAAAGGCCTAGATGGGTTTGGGTAGTGGCTGTCTCTGGAGATGTATCAGGGTGGCTAGCAGTGCATCAATGAAGTTACCGTCTGCTCTGCAATCAATTAATGCCTGTACTGACAGCTGAGTTGACCCAGTACATATCTGGATGGAGAGAAGAGGTTTTGGGGGATTCAGCTTGGTGGATTCTGCCCACCAGTAATCCCCCACCTATTGGTGAGTGCTAGTTGTTACAGAGCAGTTAGCAATGTAGTGACCAGACTGACTACAGTAAAGGCAGACCCAGTTGTTCATGTGGTGCTGGCATTCAGAAGGCATGAGATGGGTGTGATTAAGCTGCATGGGTTGGGAGATGTCTGGAGCAGATGGACTGTGACTGGGCACTGCAATCGGAGGTCAGGTAACTGGAGCCAGAGGAGCAGAACCAGGAGGTGGTGGTTGTCGGCAGAGGGTGCGTTGTAATACCTTGCGATGAGCAATCAGGCAGTTGTCTATTCAGATTGCCGAGTCAGTTTGCTTGTCAAAGTCAACGGGGAATTTGATGATGAGTAGTTTGTCTTTTATCTAGGTGGATAGGCTATTCAGGAATGCATCACAGAGTGCTTGGGATTTCCAGTGGGACGTTTCTGCGAGGGTGTAGAATTCAATCGTGTAATCACACACAGATCTGGATTCGTGATGGAGCTGGAGTAGTTCCTGAGCCACCTTAGGGCAGTGTGACGACCGGTCTAACTCCTTCCTCATCTCCTCCATAATCTCAGTGAGGCATTGGTAAATTGGAGACACAGTGTCACACACAGCAGTGCCCCATTCTCTGGCATAGCCCATAAGTAGTGAGATAACGTAGGCAATTTTGATGCAGTTGGGGGGGAATAATGCTAGTTGTCGCTTGAATTGCAGGGAGCACTGGGAGAGGAATGATTGGCTGGTACCAGGGTGACTGTCACTATAGGGCTAGGTGAAGGAAGGCAAGGACCCATCACTTGTTCCCAAGTCACTGGGACTGATGGTGCAGGTGGTTGGGGCTGCAGAAGTTGAGGGTGAGTGACTCTAGGGTTTTGGTAATGCTGTCCTGTGTGGTGCTGTCCCAGAACAGCTTTCCTGTGTTCTGGAAAAACTGGTACATATGTCACTTTTGGGAGAAAATTAGTTTGAACCTCATTTGCAATAATTATGAGTGGTGAGAATCTTAAAACACTAGCTATTAGAGTTATTTGAACTGTCAAAATCAAGTTATTATTATTATTTTTTGGTTGGGAAAAAGTCCAGAATCGAAAGGTTTTTGTTCAGTTCCAAGAATACTTGTCACTGATAAAGTCACTATGCTTTTCCAGATCACAGTACAGCTACTTCATGGTCCTGCAGAGCATAGAACTGGGTTTTGTCCGCTGAGGTGGTCACGGCGACTTTGCCCTGACAAGATGCAGAAACAGAACTCATGTGCTGACGGGAATGCAGTTCGACTTTATTGAGATGCGTGGTCCTACAGGCAGGGTCAGACACCAGCATTGGTTTTTCAGCACAGAAGAATAAATCTAGAGTTGTAATCACAAGACAGTCCAATGACCAATAACCTTGAAGTAGGTACGCCAAAGCCAAATCACAAGACAAACTAGAAATCAGGAAGTCAGTGCAGAAATAAAACACGGGTAAGAACATTGTGCAGAGTGGACAAAGCAAGAATCGGAAATCTAAAGACAAATCAGAACTGTAACCAGAAGACTCGAAAGATCAAAGAAATGCTTGTAGATACCAAAGGAAAATACTGGCTAGCAAATTTGCAAAATCTAAATGAACACACAGGGGTAAACAAAGAGAGAAACAGAGGAGCCGGTCAAATGGGATGCAGGTGTGTGGGGGCAGAAAGGTATGCAGGGAAGTGTGGCTACAAATAAGGGAACAATTAAACAATTAATCTCGGGAGGTGCATAAGAGGGAGTGAAGACAGAGTGCTCATGGAGAAAGCAAATGACTGAACTTATCCAATGAAACGCTAAAATAAACGATGAACACGAAAAATGATAAATATAAATACGAAAAGCACCAAAAGTAAAACAACAAACTCAAACACTGATGAGAACAGAGAACATGGCAGGGGTTCTCAAATATTTGAGGCAACTGAACTGTGCCACCTTTATTCAATGTAGCTATGTTGCTATTCTATGCCAGTTGCAAGTGATTGCCCTATGGATTTCATTGCATGAACATCTTGGCTTGTCCAGCTAAGTGGGCTGCATGCATAGCACTAACCCAGGACAATGCAATACGCAGTTTTTCTGGTCAATACAAAGGATGATTCCCCTCCAAACACGTTATTTCGCATCCCATTGTTTGAGCAAACTTGCTTCAGTTCCTATCCACAGTGAGCATGCATCCAGTTTAACAATCTGGGGTAAAAGACCTGTGTGCCACTGAAGATGGCTACATAGACACTTCCACTTGCGAACAGATAAAACCTACACCAGTGTGGAAAATCAACCATGTCTGATTCTTCACTCCCATCTAACTTCATGCCTAACTAAGGGCTCAATGTTTGTTTCGTCTGTCTTAGTGTTGCTCTGTGGTGGTTCCCTGTGCTGTGTTGTGCAACTTCAGGCGAGATTAAGAGATTCATTGCATATGATGACTTGGTGACATCTTGCTTTGTTTCTTCTGTTTTCCTCTTGTTTTTCCTCTCCTCCTAGACATGTATATTCCTTGCCTGAAGACAAAAATTAGATCTTGCTTGAATCATCGTCCTGTGACTGAAAACATCGGCTCCCTCCTCCAACGTCTCCGACGCTTCACTGGTTTGGTCCCACAGTAGGACATTTCAGTACCCTCATTTAAGAAGGCTCACATTTAAGAGCCAATGGCCGCCATTTTAGTTCATCCTGTCTTGGTCCAACACCTCAAATGGGGGAAACAACAGAATCCATCCCAACTGCTTGTTCGCCCCAGAGTGTTTTGAACTAAGACTATATTTGGGTAATGAAAAATAATGTTTGCTGCTGTCAGATTACCCATTAATATTTTATATAAAAGACTGCTTCTTCCTGTTTCCTTCAGATATGAATCCCAGCCACCGTTCTCTCCTAGAGATTTCTGTAAGCATTTGACTGCCTAGAACTAACAGAAAACACAGGAAACAGCTTTTTAAAGGGATCATATATACCGGAATATACTGCCTTAGCTTTCCTAGAAATGGGTTTAAATTCTACTATGAGGGCAAATTTAGAAGCATTTATTTGAAACAAATACCTAGTTTGCATTTCTTTCTCTTGTTCAGATTCTTGTCATTTGCTTTTTAGTGCAGTTGTATTGCTAGCATACATGTGCGTTAGCTATGCTAGAATACTATTATTGTTACCGTACGTGCCATCCATTTGCATGCAATTAAAGCTATAGTATTACTTTTGCACGGATAATATAAGGAGAGGCGTTTCCCAGTCCACTCTGGTTTTTAAATCATTTCTGGGGAACTGGTAAATGGCCTATTACTTTTGTTTTTTGTATGGTCAGGCCCTCTCAAAAAAAAAAAAAAGACAGGGACACACATGCATGTGTGCAAACATACACATGCAACTTCAGGGAGACCAGAGCCTGACAATTTGTTGGAATAGATTTGATTTTATTGGCTAGATTTCTACTTTTTAAGGGAAGGCACAAAGCAGTTTTTTGTAGATTTTTGTTATTTTTATCACTTAATACTGTCCCAGTTGTCTTAACTACTCACTGCTGTTGTTCAACGCAAGAGACTTTTTAACCTCTGCACGCTTTCCTCTGAGACCTTTGTACTCTGACAGACTCAAAAGTAGACCTACCGAAGACATCAGAATTCATGCCAGTGCTGTCCGCTCAGATGTTTTTGCTGGTAAATGGAGTCAGCTTACCAGTGCAACCAGACTGAATGTTGTCTTAACCCGCTTTTGCAATCAGCAAATCATCAATCAGTATCTACTGCCAGATATTTTTCTATTGAGTAAAACAGGTTACATTTCTAGAGCTTAAAATATTGAAATTCATTTAGGGCTTTAGAGGACGCCTTCAAGGAAATGAGATGAACCCAGGGAAATGTTTTTATTCAACCAGGAATTAGACCATAACTCTTATAAGGGCATGATAATCTGCTTTGTGTGCTCCCTGCTTTTCCTGGGTATATTCTATTAATACTTAAAGAGGTTATCAACACATGTGATAACATAAAATTTAGCAATGTATGTGTGACCAAGTGACCAAGTGTACGCTTTGCATAGTGAATTTTCCAACACATCCCTGAAAGAAAACCTGATAGCCGGCCAGAAATTTCATTTCAAACCACCCTACTCTCAATATGTTAAGCTATGTTTTGTAAAATTAATGCTGTTTTTAGCCTGTCCGCCAGTTTTTTATTAGCTCACCCGTCTACAGTCCTCCAGTTTGGCAAACAGCTTATTCTGGCAGTTCACCCGGCTGGATTGGGCTTTTACCAGCTATAGGCTAGTTGCTACCAACTGGTCTAAGATTGAATTTTCAGCAAAGTAGTATATTGTAGTATTCAATATATCTTGACATTGCACTGAGCGACATAGAACCTTGGAACATGAAAGGAAGACTTAGCCTATACAAAAATGAATACGTTGAGTATTAACTACATTTATATCTTGTATTTAAGGGTCTGGATTTTTTTTTTTTTGTCATGAAAATCTAGAGGGAAAAAAAATTGCAATTTACAAGGGCCAAACCTTGCAAAAACACCTTTTGCTGACTGATTTTTTTTTTTTTTTTTTTTACCTGGTCCTTTGTCAAGGCAAGTATAAAAACTGTACTACACTTATGTAGCCATGGTAAATGTACAATAGCAAATAGTCCTGTTTTGGCTTGCTGAAAAATCAAGTTGACTGAAACTTGAGGCCATTTATTACAATGGGATGCAAACTGAAATGTGTATTTCCTCTGCCCGCGGCCTTGAACAGTTGATGACACATTCAGTCGCTGTCACTCTCATGCACACAAATTCATGCTCTGTCTTACGCACACACACACACACACACACACACACACACACACACGTGCACAAACACTTAAAAAAAAAACCCTCATGACAGCGACAACAGTGGCTCAGTGCATTCAATGATTTTAGAGGAAGGACGAAGATTTCCAGGTGCTCATTCCAAATCTGATTTTGCATCTGACAGTTGCCACTTGAGAGGCTGAAGGCTGAAACGCAGGTGACCTGAAATGCCTCGTTGTGCGCCAAAATACTTGGGAAGAGTCAGCTCATTTCTACCCATTTGCTGCGAAGTGTTCTACTTCCCATTGTGCTTCCTGTTTGCACTTGCATATACATTTTTTTGTAATGTTAGTGTTTTTTTTTATGTTTCTCTTTTCAGTTTTGGAAAATACCAGGTACTTCCTGCGCTTTTACTCTTTGAATTGTACTGAATTTTGCTGTTAGTTTTCTGTTTGTCTAAATAATTTATTTTGAATATCATTTGTATATTCACCATTAATGTGGTAAATCCTGTTATATTGTGGCTTTTTGCTGAACTCCTCTAATTTGGGTGTATCTGTAGACACTTATCAGCACTTATCCGTCTCATGAGAGAGGATACATCTTCACAACTTGGAACAGGCACAGTTGAGTTTAATTTCCACTTCACCCTGTAATTATCAGGTAATTATCTGCCCAATTAATAAAGCATAAACAATTCCTATGATAGGATTAATCTAGAGGTTCATTCCAGCAGTCTGGAGAGAGGCATGTGCGGACGGGCTTATTCTTGACCGATGTGGCAGTTATTATGATATAATTTCCCTTGTCAGTTCTATTAGCCAGAAAACTGTAGAAGGCTGTTGTTTCAGCAGTCCTATCTGACTGTTTCCACAAACAAAAAAAATGCTCTGGATCAAAGATGTCGCCATATGAAGAAAAATCTAATCCCATCTTCCAGCCTCTCAAAACACTGGGAGTGATGTTCAGTACCCATAGGCTCTTTGGGATAGGAGGTGCATTGAGATTATCTGAACCCATATATCAGTATTATTCATGTGTCCTAGATAAGCATTGTAATCATCCACAGCTGACACTGCTCTGGCACCTATAGATGGATAAGGGATGTCCCCTTTGGAGAAGAGCACTTGTTCAAAGAAAACTAATTAAATACACTTCCTAAGGGAGATAAAGTTTCATATCCTAGAAATTATGCACTGTATATCTCCTCACAGTATTTGTTTTTATCCTACTACTTATAAACCAAATGATAAATAGAAAATTTTCGGAACACTTTTGTATCATCCTCTCACCCCAAAGAGCAGTTTTGACCCTAAAAATACGCAAGGCCGGCTTTAAAGGGATTTAGCCAGAGGAAATAATGCAGTGAGTTCTAATGGGAGTTAGAAATTTAACTGTTATAGTTTCCCCATTTAGAAAGCAACAGGAATCACATGTAATAAAATCAAGATGGAAATGATACTGTATATTCATTGTTTTTTGGTTGTTGTTCTGGTGGCTATGGGGCACGTGCTAAATCCTGTGAGCTCTGCAAATGTTGCGGCATGTTTCAGCACGACTAGTGTTTTTTAAATGATTGTTAACACAATGAGCTAAAATACACTGGATGGCCTATAGGGCTGCAGTTAGAAAATCATCACTTGCTTAACTATTACAGCTTAAAGAATGTTCTCACAATGCTACTGGAATGTTTTTCTCAATGTCATTTCATTGCTACCACAGGGCAGCAACATTTTGAGAATGTTTTCTGTCAACGGTTTAGCAGCAGATGCGTCAACATACTTAGGCCTTCAAAAAAATGAATGTCAGAAGAGACCAATGGACACCCACCAAATGTTTATATGAACGACAGTTTGAACCGTTGCCTAGATTGGTTCTGAGAGCACAGAGAACCTCTGTTCTACGGCGCTTTTGTTCACAATCCTAGTTTTTTTCCACTTGTAATATTTACGGAGGAAAACTGTGACACTATAGATTGTTTACCCCATAATTTTTTTTGCGAATAGATGCACAGCCAATCAAGTACTAGGATTATGTTAAATGTTGTGGATGCTGATTGGGAATAAGCGTAAATGACTGACTTTTAAGAAAGCCAGAAACAGCAACCAAAGCTAACGCTGCACTTGTCCAACTGGTGTAATCAATAACGCTGCACTTGTCCAACTGGTGTAATCAAAAACGCTGTGCTTGCCGGGATAGGGGACCCAGTTCTTATGTGTGCTTGTCCATGTGTCCTTGCATGCTATCACTGCAGTGTTACAGTTAGAGCAATTGATAATCACATTTATTTTGAAATAAAATTGAGAGGAAAAAACATTTTTGCTTTTTGGTCTTTTCTTGTGCTCCTCAATGATTAACTTCCATAATTTGAAACTAATTCTGATGCATTTAAATTTGTGGGCATCTGAAAAACGAATGTCAGTGTTCTGTCAAGCTACTGATCAACATTATTTTCATATTGTGTAATATCTATACACACTCTGAAAAATGGTTTGTCCTCATAAAGGAGCCATTTTAGGTCATTGTGGAGCCTCTATCAAAAGGTGAAAGTGTAAAATCTTCCAGAATGGACCATTTTGCCTAATGGAGACCTAGAACCAGATGGGGTTCCTGTTTGAAATCATGGATGCCAAATGGTACCATTTTTTTTCCAACAATGTCAGTTGGATAAAATTTAACTGAAATTAAAGGGAGTCATTTGGCTTTTTAGCGCAAGGAAGCAGAACTTCACAAAGTGCGATGAATTTCTTATGGCCTAATAGAGAGGGGAGCTCTGAAGCTATGCCCAGAGACAACTGCAGACTCCTGTGGATCTTTCTCTCTGCTCCTCCTCTCTATCATTCCTTCCTCCCTCCTCTTTCCCAGTAATGCTGCATTCAAGACAACTCGGAAGTTACAGAGAAGTCGGAACTCCAATTTGGGCATTTTTGACATCTGTCATCATTGCGTTCAGGCCACAACTTAACTCAGAGCACTGAAAGACAGAAGAGACGGTCGGTATCGTTAAAAACCTAGCATAACGTTAGCCCCCTACTCACAGTAACAACACGCTGCTTACTGCAGTGTGATGCTGCTAGCTAACGTTCCTAGCTTTGGGGCTGGTTAAAAAGTTAAAAAAAAGAGACGATAAAAATATACCGAATTATGAATGTATTTCATATGTTGCATAATCAAATTATGTGTCAAAATGTCAAATACTTTTGTCTTTCCAAGAACCGTACAGTCCACATGTCTTACCGTTAACGATGAAGGCCACCAGGTTTCCCTGTGGTCACTGACGTAATGTCGTTTAAATCGGAGCTCTGAAATAGTACCTGCGTTACCAACCTGTAATTTCCGAGTTTGATGCCATTTAATTCATTTTTAACAACTAGGAGCTAATTTTTTCCGAATTGCGAGTTGCTTTGAACGCAGCATAAGTCACATGTGGAGAGGTGCGACTGTTTGCAGATGCTCAGCCATCAGGGTGAAGAGATGGAAGACAGAGAAAAGACAACATAGGTTGAGTAGCAAACTGCTCCTTTTCTGCTACTTTTCAAATGTACGATTACGAATATCTGGGACACTGGTCCTCGAAATTGCTGCAGGCCTGGTCAAGATAATCCAACGACAGCCTCGTGGCGGGAATCAGTGGGAAAGTGTGATGTAATGCAGAGCGAGAGAGAAGATAATATGCTGGGTTGGTTGAAACTTGCTAGATACTGCAGTTTCAGCAATGACCAGGCGCCAGATTTCTGATGACTCTGAATTTTCCAAGGGAGGGAGGGAAGTATTACTGAGTGATGAATTAATCAATACTGCCTACTGCTGCACTGCTGCAGAGGGGCTGAAGGCAGGCCGCAGTCTCCAAAAACAAGGTGCACTGTCCCACACACTGTGCCTCGTCATGGTTATGTAATGGTATACTAGTATATTATCAAAATATTAATGTATTGAAATAAAGAGCTTTCTCAGACCTTTCTGAGCACATACAGTATGCAAAAGGTGTTGCACTTTGGGCTGATGACTTTACAGATAAACGACTGCACCTGCTCTAAAAAAATGATGAGAAAACTACAAGTGGACCCTGTGGTAATGGTGTAATAGTGCCTGCATTACTTTAATTGTCAGTATTAAGCTTTTTCTGAATTAAAAAAAAAAAGTTAGATATTAGCATTTTCGCTACATCTGTAGATCGAGTTAATCTGAAATAAGTTGTTTCATCGTGGATTGGGGAAAAGAGAATCTGGTCTGCACTCACTACTTTTTCTCATAAATAAGCTGCTATGGAATTTTTGGCCGAATGTAAAAACAAAACAAATAAAAACCCTTCAATTTCTTCAACATTCCTCGTGAGCATGAATTGGTCCTATAATCGTTTGCGAATCACTTTGTCACAATAGAATGGTTTAATAGCGCTCCTCTATACTAAGAGGTACAGTTCAGGGGTATGTTTCCCAAAAGCAAGGTTGCTTACTGAGTAAGCAACTTACATAGTTCATCCATTCACAGTCAATGGTTCCAACTATGTAAGATAGCGTCTGTGATTTTGGGAAACGCACCCCAGTGCGGTTCACTTATGCCGGTCGTTGTCAGAACCATTGTGACTTCCTAATTGTCTATTTCCCTTTTCCAGTAACCTGCATGTCTTTTAGAGATATAGGCTATGTGACGAGCACCAGCTGTAGCTCGTCATCTCTGCCTGCCAGCTTAGTTTCCTGCCATTCAACCAATCAACCATTAGTTCAGTCTTTCCATTGGCTTGGTTTTTCACTCACTCCGCTATTTAGTTCCTGCTTGGTGCAGTTGGATTTGGCGTTTTGACCACTCACTTCCCTATCTCTATGCTGGTTCGGTTTTCTCCCTTTAGGGAGACTAAATTCTCTCTAATTAGTGAGCTTTCACTCTTCTCAACTACCCTTCTAAATTTCACTCTTATTCAGAGCCTGTGAATCCGCGTCTTTGCGAGTTTTACTTCATATTTGGGCTTTCCTAATTTCTTTCTTCTGGAGTTTTTTTACCCATATGATTGTATAGCCACACACACCTCCAACATCATTGTGAAATTTGCAGATGACACGGTGGTGGTAGGCCTTATCTCCAACAACAACGAGACAGCCTATCTGGAAGAGGTGGAGCTGCTGTCATCATGGTTTAAGGACAACAACTTGGACCTGAATGTCTCAAAGACCAAGGAGATGGTGATAGACTTCAGGCGGGAGAAGCAGAGGTTCCACTACACACCACTCACAATCTACGGGGCCCCGGTGGAGAGAATGAGTAACTACAGATACCTTGGAGTTCACATTGCGGAGGACCTGTCATGGTCTACACACACCTCCACCCTGGCGAAGAAGGCAAGGTAGCGCTTGTATCACCTCAGGCGGCTGAGGAAATTCAAGATCTCCACTGTGCTGCTGAAATCCTTCTACTCTGCCACAATAGGGTTTGTGCTCTTGGGAAGCATCACTGCCTGGTACGGCAGCTGCAGCTCTCAGGAGAGGAAAGCACTTCACAGAGTGATACGGTGCACCGAACGCATCACCAGGACTGCAATGCCCTGCCTCCAGGACACCTACACCAGGGGGTGCTGATCCAGGGCAAATTGTATCATTAAGGACATTCACCACCCCAACCACAAACTGTTTGAGCGGCTGCCCTCTGGCAAGCGTTTCCGCTCCATCATGGTCAGGACGGAGAGGCTAAGAAGGAGCTTCTTCCCCCAGGCCATTCGGACCATAAACACCTAAAAAATATATACACCACATCCTGCACTGTTTTGCACTCTGCATTTTTGCAGCTCAGCACTTTACAACTCTGTTGTACTCACATTGCAATTACTTATATACGGCAAATTGTTTTTACTGCCACTTTTTAGAACAGTTATTATTATATCTTCTCTCTTTTACCATTTTTTAATGTACTTATAGAATTGTGAATATGTCCCCTCCATGTACAGGTTATATTATTATTATTTCTTATATTGTATTTTACTTACATTTAGAGTGCACAGTTGTTGGAGTTGTTGCAATTTCATTTCATTGTTGTTGTACATGTGACACGTGACAAATAAATCTTGAATCTTGAATCTTGAAGACTTTTGACAGCCTAGACAGCACATTCTCTATGCAACCCTAGATCTATGGCGCTTTCTCCTGATAACCGTACTGCTAAATGTGGGTCGTCATTGGGTTGTCCTTGTTGCAAATTGTGTTGAATTTGGTCAGAGGAAAGTCTGCACCCTGTTAGTCATTGCAAGTTGACCCAACTTAAAATTTATAATTTCTTCATTTTTAATTTGAACAAAAGAGAAACCCCAGAACTTCCTTGTGAAAACATGCCGGGTTAGTTTGAGCATGGGGTTGTTTGTCGCATAAAGTTATGATTCAGTGACAATTCTGTCCGACCATTCAGCAGTCTGCAGTGCTTCTAGCTCCATTTTATTGGCACAGTGCTGTTAATGGGGAACTTTGACCGTGATGGCATGAAAGTGCAGCGTGCCTTACACTTATTCTTTGGGTTAGAGCCACAACTTTTGCCAAAGGAAAACAAAAAGTAGTGGTTACAAACGCACCATACCTAACTGCACCGCTAAGTGGAAATGCACCATTAGATCAGGCATCATAGCATTCTGAGGTTTCATTAGATAATTTACATTCACCTCAACAGGCTTTTAGCACTTTACAATGTTGAGCAACAATATTTTTGAGTATGCTGGGGAATACAAGGTGGATTCAGCTATCGCCTCAAGGTCCAGGTCCTGAACTGTTCAAATCTCCTAAAAGCATCCGCCCCAAAAAACCACTGCCAGAGCATTTCAATGTTGTTAAAACTGGAATTTCAGTGCTTGTGCTACCCAAAACGTATTCTTTTACAAAACCCAAAACCATTGAAGTTGGCACGTTGTGTAAATCGTAAATAAAAACAGAATACAATGATTTGCAAATCCTTTTCAACCTATATTGAATTGAATACACTGCAAAGACAAGGTACTTAATGTTCGAACAGGTAAACTTTGTAATTTTTTGCAAATATTAGCTCGTTTAGAATTTGATGCCTGCAACATGTTTCAAAAAAGCTGGCACAAGTGGCAAAAAAAGACTGAGAGAGTTGAGGAATGCTCATCAAACACTTATTTGGAACATCCCACAGGTGAATGGGCTAATTGGGAACAGGTGGGTGCCATGATTTGTTTATAAAAGCAGCTTCCCTGAAATGCTCAGTCATTCACAAACATGGATGGGGCGAGGAACACTACTTAGTGAACAAATGCGTGAGCTGATTGTCGAACAGTTTAAAAACAACATTTCTCAACGAGCTATTGCAAGAAATCTAGGTATTTCATCATCTACGGTCCGTAATATCGTCAAAAGGTTCAGAGAATCTGGAGAAATCACTGCACGTAAGCGACAAGGCCGAAAACCAACATTGAATGCCCGTGACATCACAACATGGTCTCAGGAACACTTCAGAAAACCACTGTCAGTAACTACAGTTGGTCGCTACATGTGCAAGTGCAAGTAAAAACTCTACAATGCAAAGTGAAAGCCATTTATCAACAGCACCCAGAAACGCCGCCGGCTTCGTTGGGCCCAAGCTCATCTAAGATGGACTGATGCGAAATGGAAAAGTGTTCCGTGGTCTGACGAGTCCATATTTCAAATTGTTTTTGGAAACTGGATGTCATGTCCTCCGGACCAAAGAGGAAAAGAATCATCTGGACTGTTATTGGCGCAAAGTTCAAAAGCCAGCATCTGTGATGGAATGGGGGTGTATTATTGCCCAAGGCATGGGCAACTTACACGTATATGAAGGCATCATTAATGCTGAAAGGTACATACAGGTTTTGGAGCAACATATGTTGCCATCCATGCAACGTCTTTTTCATGGACGCCCCTGCTTATTTCAGCAGGACAATGCCAAGCCACATTCTGCACGTGTTACAACAGCATGGCTCTGTAGTAAAAGAGTGCCGGTACTAGACTGGCCTGCCTGTAGTCCAGACCTGTCTCCCATTGAAAATGTGTGGCGCATTATGAAGCGTAAAATACGTCAACGGAGACCCCGGACTGTTGAACAACTTAAGCTGTACATCAAGCAAGAATGGGAAAGAGTTCCACCTGAAAAGCTTCAAAAATTGGTCTCCTCAGTTCCCAAACGTTTACTGAGTGTCGTTAAAAGGAAAGGCGATGTAACACAGTGGTAAAAAGGCCCCTGTGCCAACTTTTTTGCAATGTGTTGCTGCCTTTAAATTCTAAGTTAATGATTATTTGCAAAAAAAATAAAAAGCTTCTCAGTTTGAACATTAAACATCTCGTCTTTGCAGTGTATTCAATTGAATATAAGTTGAAAAGGATTTGCAAATCATTGTATTCTGTTTTTATCTACGATTTACATAACGTGCCAACTTCACTGGTTTTGGGTTTTTAACTTCAATAGGAACTCTTTTGTGGATGAAACACACAACTAAGATGTACTTAAACTTTTCTCAGTTGAATAGGAAAAAGGAAAAGCAAATTTTTGTCATCCGTATTTGACCCCAGTTTAAAACAAACAAACAAACAAAAAAAAAGCCCTTTACCTTCAACTAAACCCTTACTATAAACATGAAATAAGGAAGCCGAAAGCCTCCTTTTTTTTTTTGTCTTGATCGATGCTTGGTCAGGTAGCGTCACTGTATGACAAGTTGGGATGAGAATTTTTTGTTTGGTCCAGTAGAGTTTTCACAGAAAGGAAGACAAAGACCTGTTTAGTTGGTTCCAATGTGAAAGGATTGATGTGCACCAAATACCCCCGAAGTGCTGCTGTTCTGTTCTTGCCTCTCCATAGCCAATAATATTACACATAAACTTTCGCCGCTGAGGATGTCGACCATGAGAAATAGTCAGGAGCAAATCCAGATACATGTGAAAACAGTAGAAATTAATTATAAGGATGATATTATAAGCCTTCAAACGTGCATTCAAGAGTCAAAATATAAAAATTTGCGACACCTGTCAATCGTGAGAAAAAATGGTTGTTTTCAGTGTTTTTCGCCTGTATTTTTACCTCAGTGCACTCGTGGGAATTATTTTTGTCCTCTCATTGTCTACAATAGCATATTTCAATACATTCTCACCAAAAAAATATGGAACAGTAATATATTAGGACCCCACCACGATATTGGTGATGTATAATCATTACTGCACGCTACTTTATTTGGGTCTGTCGGTTTTATGGGGTTAACCAATTAGTCAAAATTCGCCTTTGTCATGAGGACAGGAAAACATGTCCTCACTTCTCAATAATGTTCCCACTCTGATAGAAAAAAAAAAAACATAACCCCACCACTAACTTTAACCATAACCAAATGATGCCTAACCCTAACCTTATTAACCTATTTCAATTCACCCCTGATCCATAACCTTAACAATTGCCTGAGAAATGATATTTTGGCATATTGAACCAGGCTTTGGTCCCTATAAAGACTACTGGTTTTGACAAGCTCGGTGTTTCTACCAGAAAAGGTCCCCAATAGGTAACAAAAATGTGCCCAGACATACCTGCTCAAACACAAACACAAATGCACCATTGTTCATGTCCCAGCTGTTATAACCTAGCCTGTGCAAGGAACATAGTGTTAAGGTTGTATCACTGCTTTGACTAGGCTAATACTAACCAGAGGACAAGGACAAACCTTCCTCCCATGCCTATTGTATACTAGAGCACTATGACAGGACCTTTAAAAGACTAAAGTTTGACATCCTCTGACATCTAAAGACAATGTGTCATGAGTCACTGAGTTTTTTCGGCACAGACTACGGGATCTTGCCGAGAGTGGGGATCTTGCAGAGTGCACCTACTGATTGTTCACAAAGCTCACGTCATTGACCTTTACTATCTGCATGAGCTAGGACTATAGATTTTTGATCGGACTGTCAAGACAAGTGAGAGACTGAGCCAGACTGAGTTTTATGACCACCTTACACCAAACAATTCAGATGATGGGAGCGCCGCCACAACTCAAGCAGAACAATCATAATTTTACTTTGACAATGGAAATTGGTCTGTGACAGTGAACAGAGATATTGCTTGAAAAGTTGTTTGTTGTTGGGCCAGCATTAGGCATAAAAAAAGGAAAAAGAATTACAGCTGACACATCCTCTCATAACATTGCCCATTCTTTAAGCACAGTGCTGTGTATTTTCCCTGTGCAATTTTTTATAGTCTTGCATATTTGTTGCACTTAACTGTTTCAGATCATCAAACTAATTTTGATATTAGACGAAGGCAATCCAAGTAAGTGCGAAACGCTGTTTTTGAATTGTGATTTTATTTATTGAAGTAAAAAAGCTATCTAACCCTGCCTGGCCCCAAGAGAAAAAGTGATTCCCCTTTAGTCATTAAATCTACTGATTAAACTGATTTAATTGATAATTGGGTTCAAATTTACAAGACACATCCAGGGATGACTACTGCCAGCTGTGTTGAATCTAAACAGGAAATTAACCATAAATCAATGTCTTGACAGAATTTGACTAGAATGGAAAATGCACGTGAGGCGCCGCTCGAGGAACTAGCTCTGGCAGACGGCTCCAGACACAGCCACATTCCCATAGAGACTCTCACGCATATCTGACACTGGTCTGCCCCTCTGGTTGATTTGGCCATATAAGCTGGGGGGGGACCGTCCTGGGCTGGCTGGTCCTGGCTAGTTCTCAATCATTTTCCTTTATTGGCATGCTTTCCAATTATAGTAACAATCCATTGGCAATTGAAGACATGGCTTCTCTCCCCATACGATCTAACAGCGACCGAATAATGGGCTAAATTCAGTAGGAAAAAATAATTTACTCATAAATAGGCCTACGCTTTACAAAAGACAAACTGCTTTGGAACTTCTGCGCTACCTTTTGGGCACATCGGGCAATCTAACCTGCCCTTCATGATCATTTAAATTGTTGAAATGAAATAAAAGAAGAATTTTGAATAATGCGGATTTAAATGCACCAAAGTGCACTTCCAAATAAATGATTGTCGCCTTATGTTCGAGAACTAGCAACACCTAATAGTGTGGAGTGTATTCGGAGTGAATGTATTTTTAACGTAGGCAATGACGGAGAACAAGTCAGGAATAATCATTGCTTTTAAGGGATATGTCTGTGCACCCCCAAATTCCAGTTCTGGTGCCGACACTGTTTACAAGTGAGTTGGCTGACAGAACTACTACTGTGCCAGTATCATGTGTGTACTTACAAAATTCAATAAAAGTGGATTCAGATAAAAGGGACAGATTAGGCGCGTTTCCACTAGGTACTTTTTGCCCTCGTGAGCCACTATGGGTGTGGCTTCGGGGAGAAGATCTGCCCAAGATCCGCCCACATTCTCCGATATGCGGCTCACGAAGCGGCTCAGAAAGTACCTACCTCGGGCAGGTACTTTCTCAGCCGCTTTCTGAGCCGCTACTCACTAGTAGATGCTGATTGTATACCGTTGAGATGGGACATGACGTGAGTAGAACTCGACACAAACCACAACATAAACATCGCCAAGAAATAAGCAGAGCAACATTTGAGAGAATCGAATTCAAGAATAGAAAAACAATAATGGAAAAAGTTAAAAGACCGCCGACAAGAGGTCTAGGCCTTGCTCATCTATTGGGGGCAAGAGAGGGTCCAGACGAGCCTGGAAGGATCCAAACGAAACCAAAGCACGGAAGTGTCGCAGGAGTATTAACGTCACACCGTACACCGTACCTTAGCTCCGTACTAAAGTACCGAATGGGAACGGAGGGCCGAGAGGAACTAAAAAGTGGGCGTAGCCAAAACACTCAGCCGCTTTCCAAAAAGTACCCAGTGGAAACACGCCTACAATCTGTTCCATTTGGGGACAATGACCAGCCTTGTTTGCAGTAGAGTGGCCCATCTGGAAATCATTTTCAAGAGAACATCTCCCGGAAATCTGAGAAGAACACAGGGTATTATTACAACTAATTCGGGATCCTGATGTCTGTGAGCACAAGCTAACAGCAATGAAAAACCCCTTTGTGAATTTACTACACAGCTGGACCTTCATTTCCAGGAATGTGGGGGTTGGGCTATGAGATCCATTCGAACATATGGGTCCCCACGCTGCTGTCAAAAGAGCGCGAGTCCAGTGGAATGAGACTGACCTCTCTCACCCTCCTTTGGTGGGAAAACGTACCCAGAAAAATGGGAAGCCTGAATATGTTGGCTGTTCATTTCAAAATCCATCCGTGTTTTTTTTTTTTTTATCGAGGAAATTATGTCCTGTTAGCCCTTCTTCTTCCAATCTTGCCCACCGTTATTAGTTACACTAATGCAGACACTTAGCCACACAAATACAATATACCTAAAGGTAGCGCAATGCCGTGACCCACATGATTTTAATCATCTGGGGGTCATGTGACTTCATGTTACGTAACATGATTATCGCACACTGGTGACTACACTGCATAATACTATGCAAAGTAACAATTCGTATCCAGTATAGCTGAATAAAGCGATAGGGATTACATGTAGAACGCAGCAAATGAATAGGCTGACCTAGACAGAGCAACATGTCCCACTTTACATCTCAGTGTACCTCGCATTAGCTCGCCACCATTCGAGCGTGTGGTGCAAAAGTTTATTTCATGCCAACTTGACTTGCAACCCATGGTAACAATAATTACGGCTTTCTCATCACCAAAGGAAAGTAGATGAACAAATTAAAGTCATATTTACATATACAAATGACTATTCCCGACTTCATTGATTTGAGAAATTTGCATTCAAATGAAGTTCACCGGTTTAAACATTCTCTTTTGAACAACCACAATCATCCCTGTCTTGGTCAGCACAAAACTATATCAAACACAATGACAGATCATTCTGGAAGCTTGACCAATGGTAATTGTCATCAAGACAGCTTTGTTGTTCATTGGTACTCATGCTTGCATCTAGCAGTAATGGTTCCTTGGGATACACAAAAATAGACTAAAAGTGGGTGGAAATGTCCTCTGTGTACATTCTTTCAACCAGCAGGCTAAGTATGCAATGTAAATTGTTGTTCTAAGCAACTGATGAAATCTTTCCAAACATGATCAATTTTGGCTATTGCTGTAATTTTTTGAAGTAATCATCTCTGCAGCATGGATTTTTGATATTATGAAGAGAATTAAAATTTGAGTACTTCCTAGCTAAAGTTTTCTGGAAATGCTTGGGAATCAAAAAATTAAAAAATAAAATTATATAAAGAAAAGAAAAATAAAAACAAATACTAATGATACTATTTTCTGTAAAGATGCTTGGCTGTTTAAACTTGCTTCTTACCTGACAAATAGAACACAGTTGCACGATTTGCATATGTTGAAAGGGGTGAAACTCCCTCACCTTGTTATCTCATCTTACTATGTCTTACCATAAAGTAATATAAGTAAAATTGTAAGCATGAATATTATAAGACTATACTTATTACTACATATCTCTGTGAGAGCAGCAGCTCCGCAGAGTCAAGCCATCTGTGGGAAACAATCTTCTTACCGTAAGCTTGGTCCAGGAGCTGCAATCAGTCAGTGAGAAAGATTCAGCCATGCATCCCTCCATATCCTCATCCCTCACTCCTGAGACCCCCTCCTCCCTTTGCGGAAGGGGAGTTGGGGGGGTGGGGGGGGGGGGGGGGTGCAGAGGAATGAGAGGCACTCTCCGTGAAACTCCAGAGTTTTCTCTGGGATGTTTGAGGTCACAAACAAAAGGCAGAGTGAGTTTCATTACTTAAAGAGCGGTAGCATTGCAGCTCAACTGCGGAGGAGAAAGAGACGAGAGAGGAAGCAGAGTGTGTGCATATGTGTGTGTGTGTGTGTGTGAGAGAGAGAGAGAGAGAGGGAGAGACTCTGCTAGGTCACTAGATGTAGTGGTTCCTCATCAAACCTCCATTTCTTCATCTCCCCTCCTGTACTCCACACCCCCCCCCCCCCCCACCCCACATCCCCATCGCTCTCTTTGTAAGAATTTTGCTTTATCATCCTCCTCCGCTCCCACTGCGGATACGGAGAACCTCTCCGTCCTCCTGCACTTTCCTTTCAATCTGCGCTCTACCCTCTTCATTTTTCTTTTTTTTGCCATTCCCCTTTTTTTTCCGTTTCTTCGTCTTCCGTCTAAGTCCTTTCAGCAGAGGACCATTTCATAAATCAGCTCAGACCCCCTTATCGGAAGCGAAAGTTTCACACTTTTCCCTGAGAACTTAAATTGAAAGTGTTGCTGAGGGTTGGGTGATCTTTGAAACCCCGGAGCAGTTTTTATTGGTCGATTTCTTTCCCTCCGTCCTTTCACTCCGGCTTCTTTGTCATGATCCTCTTCCCAAATTTCAGAGCTGTGCCCGTCTCCCTCCAAAGTGCATCTGTCCAAACTCACTTCCCAAAAAACTCTTTCCCCTTTATACCTGCCCCACCCGTCCCCCCGCTAAATATTGCATCGACTCCCCCCTCTCTTTCTCTCTCGGCTTCTGCCATCCATCCTCCCTCTCTCCCTCCATCTCTCGCCCACCCCTCCCACTCCTGCTTGCTCCTATACAGTAGTTTGCATTATGGGATGTGCTGGCTCGGACTGCATGCGTAGCTTAGCCCCGTGATGCGGCGATGTGGTTTCCAAGGTGACTTTGGGCCCCGCCCCAGAAGGTGCGCAGCAGGCAGGACACCCGTAGGGGGCCCGAAGGACCCGATCATTTGGACTGTCTCATAAATCACAGGACTCAACACGGGATTTTAATTTACTCCCACTGCCTTCCATGAAAAAAATTATAAATCAGTAAAAAAAAAAAGATCACCCAGATCTGTTCTTCGTCTCGTCTCCACCCTGTGTTTTGTTTAGTGAGGTATGTGCAGGTTTCCCACACAAAGGACACATCAAGTTCACACATTACATACAACAAACATGCCTGCTGCTTTAGATTGTGTTGGTTAGGTGTAATGAACCCTGTTCCCGGTTATCCAAACTGGTTTTGCTGTTCAACCTAGCCTGAACAAAGCACACAATTAAAGAGTTCGAAATATGGTTATTAAAAAATTGGCGTAGTCAGATGTGCAAAACTGGGGGGCTGAAATAAAAGCTTATAGGATGGGAGATCTTGATGTGCCTGGTTGATTCCCACTGCTGCAGATGGTTCATTACTTATTTTCAAATTAAAATGTACACGGTATAGTCAAGCCTATTTTTATGTAGTAGGCAAAGAATGCACAACAGAAAGGCTTAAATACAACACGTCTTTATTCAGCGAAATCATAATGGATGTGCATAAACTTAGCAGCCAACAGTTCTGCTTGTATGTATGTGGCTAATGGTGCAATTTGCTCTCGAAATACTCATGGACTGCACACTATATACTCATGCTTAGTGTCGCGTTATGGTAACCATTTGAAGTTATGAGCTGGGAATCAGTAGAGCTATAGTAAACTCCAGAGTCACTGTCCCTTATTGTTCCTATGTCATATGCCGAAGGAGCTCTGCCACCTCATCTCTGATCCATCAATGGGAGTGGTTCTTCTGAGTATTCTTGAACACGCGCACACGACATACGATAGCCCCAAGGAGGCGTCATATGAAGAATGATGATCCGTCGAAAAATGCTGGCTCAGCTTCAGTAAGAATACTACCGACCTATGTCAGGTGCATGCATAAGGAAGGTGCTCACGTCGGCTAGTCAATTGTAAATTTTCGTTACGGCGCTCACCTTCATTTTGTGGACATCAAACGAGAATTTAATTAATTCCGTTTTCCAGTTCACAGTCTGGCGAAAGAACATCATAGCAATAGACGATGTGCCGTGGATGTTGCTTGTCACAGTAACATTTAGTCTGTACTTTGGATAACGTTCGTCCTGAGGTCGCAGCCAACAGTCGCTGTGGATGTCCCCAGGATGTGAACTTTGACATTGTCCTTGTCTCAGTTGTGATGGTGATATCTGACTCAGACCTCAAAACCCTTTGCTGAGATGGGTTCTCATGAAGCTTCACAAATGTATTAACATTATACACTAGGCGACAATGGACAGTGACAATTCTTTTTTTGTGGAGAGACATACATGTGCAGTCATGAGTAACACGTTAATCTTCTTCTTCTTCTTCTTCTTCTTATTATTATTATTATTATTATTATCATTATAGGCTGGAGCAATTATCTTTGTTGCAGTATGCAAGTGAATTTCAGTCCTGCGTGGGGCAGAATGGCTGTTATAACTTTATATAAATAAATAAACCTGTTCCGTGCTTTTAACAGTTGCTGACTGTTGTACCTTAGCTATTATTGTTAAGCTATTATTGTTGTCTTTTGCTGGGAGATGCTGTTGGTCTGCATGGCAAATATGTTGAAACGAGTTACAATTTATCAAAAATGCTCAGTGTCATTCTTATGTATAACCTAGACTAATCTGTATCTTGTAACAGTTGGCAAAGTTTGGTATTTAGATTACTTGGATCTCAGATGTTCACGACCCTCAGAGAAAGATGTCTCCGCTGCCCATCTTCAGAAAAATTCAGACCACTCTTTAACTATAGCCAGTGCTCCTGAGATTTGGAAAACTATATCACTTGTAGTAGAAATAGTGTTTGATCATTATTTACTCTTTTTCAGTGTGGCGAAAATCTGAAAACACTAGCTTTTCATAATACAAAAGTATTTGAAGTGTCGAAATCATGCAAATTTTTGTTTGTGCTGAAAAGTTTGGATTGAAAAAAATTTTTTTTCAGTTGCTAGAGACTTGTTCCGATGAACTTATTAGCTTTCCCTACATCAAAGGAGAGTGGTCTCGTGGTTGCTTGAAATATTGGCATAGCCTACTCTATCAGGTATAGGGGTAGATCTCAGGAAAGAAAGTGAGTATACTCTGTGATGTTTTTCAGTTGCTTTTGGGCTGATAGATAGGTACACAGCAAATTGACAGAACAAAAGTGGATTTATGGTGTATATCTGCGTATACCCTCCACTACAACACTGACTGTAGGCTTTATATTTAACCGTATAGGCTTATTCTACACTCTGTTAGTTGACACAAATGTAGGCTAATGAACAAAGACAGCATACCAAACATTTTTGTTCCAAACTGAGGGAGTAGAATGAACAAAATCAAGTAATCATAATATTTGAGCCCACACGACATCTCCCCAATGTGCCGTTCTGAATATTATTTAACCATACTGTTATATAAACCTGCAGTTGTTGGCAGAGAAATTATTATCACTGCCAAAAGTCGCCAACCTGCAAGTAATGCAAATTGATGGTGCAATTAAACAAGATACAATCATGGTGCATTATTAATATTACTACCATTAAATATGGACCATTCCATTCCATTCATCACCACAGTCAGGTAAAATTCAAAATAGGTTGCATTTCAGTGTACATGTGGTTTTAACAAGTCATTACGTCTGTTTTTTGTACCAGAAATACACCCCAAATCGCCTTTCAAGACCTCAATTCAATCAGGAGAGGTTAGTTTACACTTTTGATGCTCAGTTGACTAAACATAAATCATGACTTTGGCGACTCGATTCAAGGTCGAATCCCATGATCGGGCAATATCTTAACCCCCATTCTGTCATCCTCTGAGTGTTTAATGGCGGTTGGGGGAAGGTGATGGTCAAACGAGTGAATCTCCATCTGACTGATGACACTATTAAGGAACAACTAATCTGGGTTTACAAAAGAACGGACAGGTTAATGATTGGATCCTGCAGAGGAGTCTTAACAGATGCGGTAAATTAGTTTGTCTTCCTGCCTGAACTTGCGCCAAAGCCTCATTTAAATAACACTCCCACTGGCATCACCTCCTTTACGCAGAAAGCACCCCCTGCAATAAAACTACTCCCTTCATATTCATCCAGCTGCCCAGTTGCGTGTAGCATAAAAGGAAAAATACCAGGCAGTCCCTGCGACTGGAACAGAAAAAAATAGGCGAAGCCATCGTCAGACGAGGCGCATTCAGTGAAATCAAGTCCAAAGTCTTGTAGGCCTGGAAGAAAGGGCTTTCAAAAATTCAGGTCATAGTCATTCAAGCATTTTCCCTCACACTTACAATAGGACCACTGTAGTTCCTTCATTGTGGTCTGCCTTCACCCAAAGTATGTTTTTCTTACATTTTTCCTGACTACTTCCCTGTTAGAATCTCTCAGCCATCAAAATGCCACCCTTCAATATCAGTCTCTGCCCTGCTGTAGGTTGACAGTTTTTTTGCCTCCTAGATTAAGGCTGGTTGGTGTGGCTCAGGTTGTCCATCATGCATGTGTCAGAGAGAGATGAAACCAGACCCTATCTGACCAAGGGAAGAAGAGGAGAAATATTGTGCAATGCAAATATCCATATTCATCAAAATGTAAGGAACCAGATACACCCTGCACAACTTTGCTTCCCGTTTAACAGTTTATTCATCAGTTCATAATTATTCAGCATTAGATACTTGAAGCATGTCCTTGAACATGTATTTTTTTACAAATAAAAAGGAATTAATTTTTTTTTTTAAACGGCTGATATTCAATTTGTGCCATGTCTATAAAATAAAATGTTGTTTCTTGACAGTGAAAACATTGAAATCCACATTGTAAAATCACAACGACTGGAAATATGTTCAATCAAATTGGTTGAATTCTTCTTTAATCATATTTCTATTGATATTTCAATTTTATGCAACTTTGAGCACTGTTTGGTGCAGTGTGTGGTGACCGATTCCACGCGCCTGTGATATATGACTCCATGACTTCAGCACTGACTCATACACGTGGTGCAAAAATCCTCTCACATCTGGGGTCATTCGGCACAAACTGCACGAGTCTGCAATTGCCCGTCATTCATGGGGGGGGGGTTCAGTCAGAGAGAGAGTGAGCGAGAGAGAGAGGGGGAGAGAGAGAGAGACAGAGAGAGAGATACACTATTACAGTGTATTATGTTCAGAGATCATTTGATTATCTTACAAATTTGCAGATATTTTTTTTGAATACTTGTTAGTATATTATTATCATTGTTCCCCCCCCTACAAAGAACAAGCCTTTACATGTTGTTCATTTGGAATTTAATTTGTTTACATTTCATCAGTTCCACACTGGCAGAGATATGAAAGGTTACCAGTAACTTCACTTTTCAATGCTTTAATCACTCTTGTTTTCGCTCTTGTGATTAACAATCAAACTATTTATTTGCTCAATTATCAAAACTAATACAAAGCCCATAATGACGAAGAAATGATACTTGCAGAGTTATGATATTGTTGGGATGGAAATAGTGCAACTAAATGCAAAACATCCCAAATTTCCTGTCTTCTATCTCATTGTTGCATGTTTTGTCAGTAGAGTAATTTAATCATAAGATACCCCATTATCTTGTTAAAAACCTTTCAAAGAACACATCTGAACTGAAAGAAAGCCTTGGCATGTGAAAACATACGGAACCATTTTGCAAAAGGTTTTAATTTTAATATGACTTGCACACAAATTATGTAAATCTGTGCTGTTTTGCGAGCTACATGAACTCAGAATCTTTGACAGACATTTTAATGATTTACATCATTATTTATGAGCGTAGGAAGACACCTCATAACTGCGTGATGCAATATACAGTCATGTTATCGATAAATAAACTGTCCAGTCATTACCAAGTAGTCTTAGCACATGTTAATCAGGCAAAGTAAAGTACGACAGGTTTGGCGTAATTAAGAGCTGAAAGGTGGGGTGACCGGCAGGCCTCTCATACTGATGATGGCATCTCTACTGCATTTTATGTGTCTGCATACATATCCCGCATAATGTTTCTGCAAAGCTTAGGAATACATATTTTGAAATAGGTCATGCCAATGTCATGCTAATGAATTTGAATTTGTGAAGCGCACATACTGTAGCTGAGCCTGATTCAAGGTTTGGGTCCAGGGACTTTCAAGATCTGTCCCTCTACAAGCCCTCCGAATTTTTGATAAAATCATAGCTTACCCCCGCCCCCCCACCCCATCCTCTGGGCCTCTGCAGTAGACTGCTCTTTCCCTCTGTCTCCAGCGTTCCCTCTCTCTCTCCCATTCTCTCACTGTCTATCTACCTCTCGCTTTCGCTCCCTCCGCTGGCTGGGAAATGCACGCCGACTGTGAGCACACCCCACTGCCACTGCCGCCGATTTCCGCAGTTCCTCCTGCTTGCTGGCAGGCTCGCGGAGACTGCATCCTGCGCTGCGCGTCGCCTCCCCTCTCCTCCGAGTGACACCCCCCGCCCCCCGCCGCTCGCTCCCCCCCCTTCCCTTCCCTTCCCCTCTCTCCCTCACGCCGTGGTCTCCGCATCCGCTGCAGATCACCTGTGGGGATTCGACTGAGGACCTGCACCTACCCGCCGGCCGACTGATATCTGGCCGCCGGCGCTGCCGCCCGACAGAGGCTCTCCTCTCCGGCTTCCCTCTCTCCATCCCGCAAAGCTAGAGCTGCCTGCATACTCTCTCTCACTCTCACACACTCGCTCTCTCTCTCTCTCTCTCTCTCTCTCTCCGAGCCTCTGCTTCCTCCTCCGGGCTCTCAGCTCTGAGCCAGTCTTCTCCCCTCTCCTCTCCACCTGGGAGACGGCTGGACGCTCTCTTCCGCAGGACTTAAGGCTGAGCAGCGTAAAACTCCTCGCTTGTTTTTTTTTTTTCTTGCTCTGTGACCCACCTCACTCCTCCTTCACTTCCTCCCTCCCTCCCTCCCTCCCAGCCCTCTCTCTCTCTCTCTCTCTCTCTCTCCCCACTCCCGAATCCGACTCACAACCAGAGGCACGCCGGGGCCAACGGGCTGACTGAGGGACAGACGAGACGAAAACCAAGAAGGGCGGCTGAACAAGCGGAAACCTAGACGGACAGACAGACAGACATGAAGCCGCGGAGAAGCACCGGGACGGTCCCGCGCGGCTCGGTCAGGTCCAGTGATGCAATCCACGCTGGTGCCACTGTCGTGCTGCTTTTCGGTGAGTGCCCTAGTCCTCTGCACTCTGTACTTCTGCTGCTGTCTTTGCCTTTTTCTCCCGCTCCCTCTCTCTCCCTCTCTCTCTCTCTCCCTCCTCTCCGTCCGTGCTCATACCGGGGCGGCAGCCAGACCAGCTGTAGTTTCTGCTCTGCTTGCACAAATTTAAGAAGGAGGGGGATAGGGTTGCACCCGTGTTTACTTGTTGCGTTGAGGGTTAGTTTGGGACGGTGCTCCTATCACTCTTTTTTAGTAGACCGAGGTCAAACTTCTCCTGCCGCATGATGAGGTTACCTGTTCGGTCTCTCCCTGGGCTGAATTAATACATGAGTTTCAGTGGCTGTCCGGCTGTTAGTCCATCCCTGCAGTGAGCGAGCGGGACAGTGCTGCAGGTCCGACTTCGCGTTTGTGCGCCCGTCAGTCTCCGCAGGCACGGAGCAGGAGTGTGCAGCATCTGCAGAGATTTCTCCGGTGCAGCGCAGGGCGCTGAGTGTGCGGGAGCGTGTGTGTGTGCGCCTGGGAGTGCGTATGTGCCCAAACACTGACACAATACACATTGCATTTGACATCTGCAGTTGATCAGCCAGTGGGGCAGACTTATTAACGTCGCCCACTTAAAAATGCGTTTCCTGTGGAACCAAAGCATTTTAACTCCCCGACCACCACATCTGCCCTTCATCTCCAAAGAGAACTTCACTTATCTCTCTTGTTGTGCCTCTGGAAATCCTGACAGCTGCTTACTCATACTTTTGACAGATGTTTCCTCTAAGTTGGGAAATAAGGATTGCTACATTTATCAGGCTAATGGAGTTTTTAAAAAAAGGACCCCAAATGAGCTGGTATGCATTTGCGATGCTGCACCAGTTGGCGGTGATGATGATGATGATGATGCTATGCTGCGTATCGTCTGTGCTGCTGAGTCGTGTGCCGGTAAATGCCCCTTCTGCTCCAAAAGTCAATAGAGGGCACACCTCGCTCGTATCGCCCCCCAGTGTGAGCTGTTCTGTGGTGCGGCTGGTTTAGTATTAGATTTCCTGTTAATTTCATTTCCCATTGAATGAATCCGCGACACCAGCTATACCTATAGTGCATGCAGTGAGGGGGTCCTTAAGTGTTTGGACAGTGACGCACTTTACAACATTTTGTCTCTGTATGCTAATGCAACAGATTTGAATTGAAAGAATAGAGTGGTGCAGTGGTTAGCACTGCCACCTCACTACTGGCTCGTATTGTGAAGGTCCTGGGTTCGAATCTGCTCCGGGGTCCTTCTGTGTGGAGTTTGCATGTTCTCCCTGTGAGCACAGGGCTGTACTCTGGGGGCTCTGGTTTCCCCCCACAGCCCAAAAAGATGCACTTCAGGCTAATTGGAGGCACAAAATTGCCTATAGGTATGAGTGCGTGTATGAATGGTGTGTGCATCCTGCGATTCATTAGTGAGCGGTCCGGGGATGGGTCCCTGCCTTTTGCCCGTCGTCAGCTGGGATAGGCTCCAGCTCCCCCGCAACCCTAGTGAGGAAGAAGTGGGAATAACGTACAGAATTAATTAATAAAAAAGGCTCCAGGTTAGAATAAGATAAAATACCAAAAAAAAAAAAAAAAATACACTTATCATGTAGGAATAACAATTTCTTTATACAGGGGCACAAAAATATTTGGACAACCATAGAATAAATGCTTGGTGGTAAGTCAGTAACTGCCTGATGTCCGGAGTCCACAGAGATCACTTAAAGCTGGGTTTCCTCCCTGGAGATGCTCTGCCTGGCCCCTACTGCAACCGTCCTCTTCAGTGTTAGTTTTTTCTTATAGCATTTTGCCTTGAAAATACTTTTTTGGATGCAGGATAATTAATTGACTTGGCCATTTTAGAACATTCCTCTCCTCTGCCTTATAAAATAGCAGGATTGGTTTTGCAGTGTTTTCTGAGTCATCGTTTGTCTGCACTGTGAAGTACCACGGAATGAGTTTTGAGGAATTAATTAAATATGATTGGATAATGTAGCCGCATGGAATTCAGAGTCCAGAGTCCTGCTGCTTTTTCTGGCAGTCACTTCACCAATAAATAAAAAGGAACTGGTTCGGCTGGCAGCGATACATGCCCACGCCTGACCACGCTTCACAGAGTAGCTAGTATGCTTTGAATGACAAATCCTTACCTTTTACATTCTATTCTCTTCCTGTCATTCTGGTGTAAGTTGATCTTTATTTATTCTGCCCATAAGATGTTGTTCCAGAACTGGACAAGCTTTTTAAGATGTTTTAGGCTAAAATTCTGATTCTGAGATTGATAAGTGCATTACATCTTGCGGTAAATCCTCTGTATTTACGCTGGTGAAGTCTTGGCTTGATGGCTGAATTCAGCTGTGATACGCCCACCTCCTGGAGCGTATTCTTGATCTGGACAGGTGCTGTGAACAGATTTTTCTTCGGCGGGGAAAGCATTCATCCACCTTAGTTGTTATCTGTGGTCTTCCAAGCCTTTAAGTGTTCCTGAGCTTACTGCAGCATTCTTCATCTTTAAGAATGGACCCAAATAGAGAATATTGCCATATCTGGCAGTTTTGCTATGTATCTGAGGCTTGTTTTTTTGTTTTCTGGCCTAATGATTGGTAGCTTCACAGTCCGTTAATTGGAATTCATTCTGAGCATTTACAGCCAGAGATTCCAAGCGAAACATGAACTCTGCACATTGTATCCGCTTGCTTGTAAATTAATTAATGAGGCAATACCATATATCTGGCCGAGTAAGAGTTGCACAGGCGCATGTCCAATTAATTTCGTCCCAAAGAAAAAAAAAAAGAGGGTGGGGGGACCACATATAATGTAATTCCTACGCCGTTCACTAACTTTGGGGGTAGGTACTGTTCTCTGAATTTAAAGCTAGAAATCTACACTTTGAGGTAATATTAATTAATAAATGTTCATAGATTAATATTCAATATGGCGCAGTAGACAGCTAAAAAAACAATACGGTAAAATATTGCACTCTCAAAAATGTCTTCCCCCTCAAACTGAAGCCTGACCTACCCTTCTCCAGGAAAAGAGCACTAAGACAATAGGACCCCTTACATAACCGCAATCCAGCAAACAGCCAGTGCAGAATGCTTCATTTTGCCCCAGAACTGTTAGCGAGTGTGCAGAGACCCATGTTTAGATGCTGTACACTTCATATGTATGACTACACCTGAAATATCTTCACTCTGCCCCAGATTCAAACTTTTCAGCTGCTGATGGGAAAATTTTGTGTTTTTTTCCTGCTGCACACGCGTAAATAGGACAGGATATTGCTGGCGTAAAATCTGCTGACGCAGGCATAGTGGCCTGCTTGTCTAACTGGGTGTTTGAGTAGTAAAAGGCCTATCGATCAGTGGAGGGGTTGTTTGCTTGCATAGGTCTTCAGTTTTACTCACTCCTTCTCTGTGCTTCACTCACTCGAATTCTGTGCTGCGTCAAAGCTCTCGAACTCGGGAAGCCATCTCATTCTGCTCCACAAAAACACTCAGGTGCATTCAGCACCTATGCAATGTTGCTACACCAGAACCTAAAACTCAAGGATGGGCAAAAATGCCTCTTAAAGTGACATCGCTTGGTACCAAGCAGCTTCCTTCACTCTTGGGAATAAGAGAGCTGCAGAGGTTTCCTTCATGAATTCCTGAATATATCCAGAAAATACAATAACATTCTGTTTCAGGAGTAATACGTACCATTTACTTAAGGGGCACTAATGAATCATGCATTACTGAGTTGGATTCGAAATTAAAGTTCTTCAAGTTTGAGGGCAGTTAAAAGCCATTGTACAATTGTAGATACTTTTCATACTTTTTCTCTGGACATGTTTGCAGTGTCCTCTTGGAGCAAAGCTATCTGTAGGTTCTCGTATCTGAGTGGAGAGGCACGATTGATGAGTCAGGGTGACTGCAATACCTTAAAAATTGTCGGAGTAAAACACTGAGCAGTTGCTTCTACAGTTAATGAACTCAATAGCCCTGTGTCCTGAAAATTTTCCCCAAGTTAGAATTGAAATAGATTCCCAAGAACAGGACTGTCTTATATTCTAAAAATTGGCAAAGAGCAAGCTCTACTATCCCAAGTCCCTGAGAATGTGTTCAGCTGCAAAATGCAGCGACAGAGAAGAGTTGCAGTTTCCTTAATTATTACGTAGCAGTACAGCTCATCGAAATACTCGGGTGGCTCAGTTTTCAAAGGCATGCTTGCTTGGAGGGATTTATAGCATCATCCGTAATCCTGGTGCTTTTTGAGGAATGGGGTGATCAGGTTGCGTAGTCAGAATGACCTCTGTCGACTTCCCGATACAGCCTTCGGATTGCCATCCTAATGACGAGGGTAGAAGCTACCCCCCAGATTCCACACAGTCAAGTCGCTTCATGATACACCCTGCAATATTTTTATTCCTGCCTCCCCTACATATTCCAGAAATCTGTCTGTCCGTTCTTCTGGCTGCGCGTGTGCCTGTGCCTCCCCTTGTCACAATCATGACACAAATGATGTGTTCGTATTTAGTGGCAAATAGCTTTTGTGTGCAATTTTTATATATGTGTGCATGCTTGTGCGTACATCCAGAAATGTTTGTCACCTTACAGCACTGTTATGAACAACAACAACAACAACAACAAAAATAATAATATAATAATAATAATTTTTATTATTATTATTATCGCCCAGGACATAGTCCTTCATTATTATCATGGGACAATGTCCTGGGCGATTTTAATCATGTTTCCATCAAAAAGACAGTTCCTAACTTATATCAATCCGTAACTTACCCTACAAGACGGGAAAAGACTCTTGATCTCTGCTACGGGTCAGTAAAGGAGGCGTATAAATAATTTCCCTTACCCCCTTTGGGCCACGGAGACCATAACTGTGTGCACCTCCGGCCCACATACAGAACTGTACTAAGAGGGAAAATGTCCACACCAAAGACATTAAAAACTGGACAGAGGAGTGTGTGCAGGGCTTGCAGGAGTGTTTTGACTGTACTAACTGGAATATTTTTGCTGAGGCATGTGGTGGATATTTAGATGAGCTCACTGATATCACATGTTCACATGCTGCATTCTGCAGACATGATTATACCATGTTAGATGGTGAAAAATTACCCCAATTATAAACCATGGGCTACAAAGTATGTTAGTATACAGGCTTAGAAATTTGCTTTTAAACATGGATTTGCCTCTGAGTTGTATACAGCCACTAAAAATCTGAGAACTGAATTTTAAGGGCAAAACAGAACTGGAAAATAAAACTGGAAAACAAAATGGCCGCAATCTTGGCTTAGCCTGGTCAAGTATGAAAGCCATCGAAGGCACGAGCAATTCAAAAAACAGAGGCACTGTCACTTTAGAGGGCTTTGATGCAGATTCTTATCTCGCAAATGCCCTTAATTGCTTTTATTCTCAATTTGATATTTTTGATTTTAGCAGAAAAATACAGGAAGTGAGTCATAAACTAGATGACCATCACCATTTTACTATTGAACAGGAAGATATTGAAAAGGCTTTCTCTTCCATAAAAACAAATAAGAGCCGTGGACCTGACAACATTTGTGGCCGACTGGTCAAATCTCTGCTCTGCAGAACTGCATCCAATATTTTACTACATTTTTAATTGGTCCTTACAAAATGTTGGTAGGATGCTGTAGTTGTTCCGATTCCCAAGACAAACTAACCCAAAACACTGAATGATTTTTGACCTATTGAACTGACATCTATTGTGATGAAAACTTTATGAAATCAGTAAGGTCTGAAATCTTAAAGAAGACAGAGCGTGATATTGATCCCCAGCAGTTTATAGGCCACAAAGAGGAGTTGACAGTAATTTTGACAAACATGCTTCTTAAACATCTGGAAGGAAAAGGAACACATGCTCGAGTTTCATTTATCAACTTTTCATCTGTTTTTAGTACAATCCAACCCCACATTTTAACAGAGAGGCTTTTAGAGCAATTTGAATTAAGCGAAAATCTGGTGAGCCAATAGGACTGAAGGAATGAGAGTCAATGGAACACTGTCTGACCAGACCAGTCCCTCCACTGACTCCCCTCAGGGATGCGCGCTGTCCGCTCTCTTGATCGTCCTTTATACCAGCATGTGTCGCAGCAGCAGGCAAGACAGATTTATTTTAACTACGCAGATGATTCTGTTATTGTAAGCCTGCTTCAAGAAAGTGAAACAGGCCATGGTCAAGTCATTCAGGACTTGATCAAATGGTGTGATAGGTCCTACCTCCAGATGAACATTTCTAAAACAAAAAGACATGCATATCGACTTCCGAAAACTCTCCCAGGCGCAGGAAATCACTATCATAAAGGGTCAGACAGTGGAGTGGGTGAAAAAATGCAAGGACCTTGGAACAACTATTGACTGTAAGCTAACTTTTGAAGCAAATGGTGAAGCTGTGTATAAAATGGGTAATCGGCATTTCTGCTGTCTGATGAAACTGTCCTCCATTAACATTGATAGAACACTGTTGACCCTTTTTTATCATGCTTTTATCAAGTCTATTTTATCTCTTTGCTTGGTGTCATGGTTTAGCAATCTTTCCTTGAAAAATAAAGAACTCTGAAGCAAACAAGGAAGTGGTTTAGTAGGCTGATTGGAGAGCCACAGCTGAACCCAGAATCCCTTCATACCAAACAGTTACAGAGGATGGCTGCCTTTATTCTGAAGGATGCTATTCACCCATTATACTGTGAATTTCAGCTTCTCCCATTCGGACGCATATACAAATTACCAGTCCGTAAAACCGAGCGCTATAAAGACAGCTTTGTTCCTGCAGCCATCAGAATGATAAATAAATGATAGAAATTCTTTTTGACTCCATTTTAACTTACTGATCGCACATTTTTTTTATTTATTGATTTATTTATTCTTGTCCTGTTTCCTGTTTTTACCTGCCATGGTGATTCTCATCTGTAATATCTTTTCATTTGCTGTTTTTTTTGGGTTTTTTTTTTTTGATAGTAGTGTTTTGTAGTTTTATTGCTGTCTTTGAGTATGCGGCATTGTGTGTGTGTGTGCGCGTGTGTGTGTGTGTGTGTGTGTGTGTGTGTGTGTGTGTGTGTGTGTGTGTGTGTGTGTGTGTGTGTGTGTGCGCGCGTGTGTGTGGAGATAGTTGAATCATTTCACTGTAAATCAAATCTACCCTTGGGTATAAATAAAGTTACCTTGACCCTGGTGTCCATGGATAATAATAATAATTATTATTATTATTATTAGTAGTAGTAGTAGTAGTAGTAGTATTATTATCATCATCATCATCCATGGACATTGTCCTTTTTGACTCCCTTGGGTACAATATGGATCGTTTCCTAGACTGGTTGATAAATGCTCTTCCGTTAATGTGCCTCCAGGGTTTCGCTTGTGGGTTTTTTACGGTGTTGGTTTACTGTTGCAGTCAGATTCCTCTGTGGCTAATCTTGTTTTTGCCAGTGATCAGTACAAATGCATGTCATCTCCAGATCTTGTTCTAAAATGACCCCTTCATTGCCGTAAACGTGCCAGTATGGAACCCGTACTACTAACCCTTTCACCACCTGAGGCCACAGTGCTGGCAAGCCTTGAGATATTTCTTTGGGAATCATTTGGGGACTCTTGTGTTCTTTCCCATTACAGATGCTCTCTGTTATGCAATAAAGCTTCAACTGCAACATTAGTATAGGATATTCCACCTTACAACGGCATATATTCCTGCCTTTGACCATCATGGTGTCTACAGTATGCACCTGTATATCTGGCTGCCATGAACTGCTATGATTAAAATAGCACTAACCTATGATTATGTTTTCCATTTAAAAAATGCTATCAAAGGAATGAGCCTGAAAAAAAGGGCATCAGTGGCCCTCTGATGGTAATAATTCATAAAAAGGCTTATCTTCTTACAGATGAACCAAAACAATAACTGTTATTTTTTTTTTGCGTTTTCAAGTTTGCGGTTTATTTGTTGGTGAAGGATCCCCTTTAGCTGATGCCGTAGCACTAAACTAGTCTTCCTGAGGTCCTCATAGAACCTGTCGTTAGCATAATCGCATAGTTGCTCAAAGTAATATTTGAACAATTTTGGAAAACAAGAAAAAAAAAAAACACGATTTTCAGCAAGCACACTGGTATTTATGTAATGGTGCGATCAGGAACCAGTCGCGAAAACCAGGCAATGCAGTAGAACTTGCTTTATTAATAAAGGGGGAGGACCCCCGCCGGGCAGAGGGCAAAAGTACAGAGTCCACACTCCAAAAATCAAAATCCAGTTGGGCAAAAATAGAATCAAAAACCAGGGCAGCAATCACAATAATCGTAGTCGGACAGAAATGGGTCTGGTTCACAGGTGCAGGAATGTCAAAGAAGCAAAACCAGAATCCAATGGGCGTAATCCGAATCGTAACCAGGGCAGCAAACATAGATCTCGTAGTCGGGCAGAAAAAGGTCAAAACTGATAGATGCAACAATAATCCAAAATCACAAAGGCAAAAATCGAAAAGTCGAGCGGTCCAGTCAGAAAGATAAACACTGAGTAATCAAGGCGAAAAGAAACGTGACACAAGAAGACCAGGAAAACGATCTGACAGAGACTGGCTGTGAGAAGACACCTAATATACACTTCTGAGATCACATGGTAAGGGACGCAGGTGCAAACAGTCAGACTGATTACAAAGGAGCACCACATGAGGAAAAGCCTAATCACATGACATTTGGCAGAAGCCAAAACGTGGACAGGGATCACGGGACAAACCTATACAAAGATAGACAGCTCCAGTTACGGAGTTTCTAATGTGCATAGATAATGACAGACAGGACAGCGCGGTCAGGTGTGAGCTTTCACAGAAAATGCAGCAAGGGTAATCAGGGAGAGCAAAGAGGCGGAGACTAGAACAGGGCGAGTGCTGAGAGCTTGTTAATCAATTAGTAAGTGCAACTATACAAATCCTTGGTGCTCGGTAGTAAGTTAGTATTATATACAAGGTTAGTTGTTGTTAGTAATCTCAGGAGAAAATAATAAACTGTTAGTATTGTTAGTAGATAGAAAAGAAGAGTGAAGCCAGCAAACGAGATCGGAAGGAAGATTGAAAACCAGAATCCAATAAATCACCCGAAGAGTGAAACACAAGACTGGGGCTGAGTGCAATGACAAGACATGAGACCAGACGGGGGAGACAAAGTGCAAAGCAAAATGGAAAACATGAACCGGAATGTGATATGGCAAAAAGTAAAACATGGAAAAGTAAACTAAGATAAACATGACAAATCAAACCAATTCAAAATACATAATGCAAAGAATAGTCAGGCATGGCAAAAAGTCAAAAAACACAAGGCAGTCAGAATAAACAGGGCATGAACATGGTCAAGGCAGAATCACAACAATTTATTTATTGATTTTTTTGCTATTGCAACGGTAAGCCAAAAAATGACCTGAGCAATTACGCTATGAGGCTAACGATATATACAAGCATATGCTAACGAAACCATTTGTCTGTCTTGTCTTCACTAAGTGCGAGCTGGTGGGCCTTCACCACTGCGGTAGTGTTCACTGACAGTGTCTCTGAGTCTTTATGGAAGTCAGCGCTGCATCCCCTTAAGGGACTGGCCAAACGGGGATCATCCTTAAGCTTAGCGTGGGGCCGCTAACTCTGGCCAGATGCCCGACGCCCGTCCGGCCACCGCCTGGGTCCTCTGAGTCTAGGATTGGCTGTCCTGTTCTTTCATTTGCCCTTTGTCCTTCAAATACTGATCCCGAAATATAGGGAGGCTTGCTAGTGGGAGGGCTGACTGCACTGTATGAGTCTGTGTATAATAGCTGGGAATGCGGAAGGCAGGACAGAAAAGCAGGAATGAAATTTGTCGAGTGAACTTTAAGATCAGACTCTGTCTAAAAGACTCGGGCCCCTTGTGACGATGGCAGAGATCATCGGAGTCTGCATTGATTTCTGCAGCTCTATGAATAAACAGTACAAAATACTGAGAGCCTTGACATAATGGACTTCTGCGCTATGAAAAAAAGCTGCTCAGTTGGTATGTAAAGAGTTCAGAGATGAAGTAGTACAAAGACACTCCACACACTAAAGTCCTGATACACAGGGTGTCCATGCTCTTATTGCGTGAAAAAAAAGATTATACACTGAGCCATAATTCAGCGTTACTGACTGAGAACTAGCCTTTTGAATGCTCTTGGGCTCTTCCTATTAGAGCCAATCATGGCTCACAAGAACAATAGGTTTTTACCACATGACAAAACATACATTTGCGATCAGGGCTGGGTGATCTGGACAAAATCAAATGTCACAATACTTCTGACCAAATACCTCCATATTCATATTGTGGCAATATTGTAAGGATGACTATTGGAGCTAAGAAAGTAAAAAAATCTGCTCACTGGATTAAAGCTCCCAAACCTTTATTGAAGCGAAGCAACGTTTCGACCACTCACAGGGTCTTCATCAGGCAAATGACTGACAGACAGACAGACAAACAAATATATAGGCAGGTATCTACCTAGTCATTGGCTAATAAGATATCAGCTGACAACCAATAGGATACAGACACATTGGCACCAGGTACAATGAGTGCCTGCCCTTTAAAGGGACTCAGTAACTAAATGCACCATAAACAAAGAGAGCAATGAGTTCAGTCAATACTTCAATTGCAATGCAGTCATAAAGTGCATAAAGAAAAAACATTCTGTTCATTATTGTTGGCAAGTAATTACCGAAATATAGGCCCAACAGTGGTATTTCAATAATATAGAACAGAGAAAAACCCAGTAAGCAGCCGATAATACTAAGAGTAAAAACATAGGAAATGTTAATATTAAATAATTCCATAATAGGAATACTGTTATTGATAGAAAAGTGTAAAAATGGAAAAATAGCCTACAAAAAAGGCTTAATATCAAATTCCTCATTTAAACCTTTAGGGGACATGGTATTTAGGAAGTATATCCAAAAGGTTTCACGTTGGAGAAGCCTCCTTTCTAAGTCACCACCCCTACGAGGTTTCTCCACTTTTTCCACACCAACATAGCGTAGTGTGTTCAAGTTGTGTCCGACATTCTTAAAATGAACTGCTACAGGGTTGCGCTCATCGCCGGTTCTGATGTTAGACCTGTGCTCGCTAATTCTTGTGCGTAACGCACGGGAGGTCTTGCCCACATAGGCTAAGCCACAAGGACACCGAATCAGGTATATCACATGTGTGGTGCTACAAGTAATCGCACCACGTATGGATATATCCCGACCAGTGTGAGGGTGACTGAAGCTTTTACATTTACGTGTGTATGTGCACTGAACACAGCTTCCACATCTGTCGTTGCCATTTAGGACCACTGGGAATATTGACTCACCCTGAGCACCTATATCAGGCTTCACCAAAATATCCCTTAGATTAGTGGGGCGTTTGAACACCAACATAGGCTTTTCCTTAAAGGCATTCTTTAATTTTGTGAATATTTGGTAATGCACATAGGAGGATTATTTTGACTTTTTTTATTATTATTTTTTGACTGGAGACATGCCTCCTGTGTTATCTGGTCAAAGCGCTCTTTAGCTGCCTCAACCCATTCTTTTCTGTATCACCTGTTAAGGAATCTATTGGAGAGATCTGAGGCCTGTACTAAGTAAGAGGCATCAACACTGCAAATCCTTCGAGCACGGTGGAATTGACTAATAGGTAGACTTTTAATCAGTGATTTAGGATGGAAACTGTCCCCTCTTAAAATAGTGTTACGGTCTGTGGGCTTTCGAAAAAGATCAGTTTGAATAGTGTTACCACTTTTACAGACCAGTACATCCAAGAAGCTAATACACTCCTTATCAAATTCAAGTGTAAACCTCAAATGCTCATTACATGAGTTCAGATACTGGTGAAATTCAGACAGCTCCTCCACAGTAGAATCCATAATGACAAAAATCAATAAAACGTCCATAAAATAAGATCTTAAGGAAAAAAGGGTTGACTGGATTGAGGACAAAATTCTTCTCAAAGAACTCCATATACAGACAGGCATAATTAGGTGCCATTTTAGATCCCATTGCTGTGCCTTTCCGCTGCAAATAGAATTCAGTTTGAAAGCGAAAAAAAGAGTTAGTTAGAACAATGTTAGCCAAATCTAATATGCAATCAGTGCTAGGCTTGGACACTGTTGGGCGTCTCCCTAGGAAATACTGAAGCGCCTCAATGCCGCCCGCATGTGGAATGTTTGTGTACAAACTCTGAACTTCAAAGGTGGCAAATAATGATGTGTCAGGGATATTATCAAAGGATTTTAGTGAGTTAATGAGATCTATAGAATCCCTTATATAGTGATCCACAAAGGCAGAAATGTTTTCTGTAAGACCACCAATACCACTCACAATAGGTCTACCAATGAGAGGAGTAGTTAAGCCCTTGTGTATTTTGGGAAGGGTGTATATTACTGGTGTCACAGGATGCTCAACCTTGAGAAATTCAAAAATGTTTTTGTCAAATTCATGATTATTAAAACGGAAAACAAGCCTAGAGTCAACATGGGTTTTTAACCTCACAGTAGGATCTGAAGGCAATTTCTCATAAAAAGTACAGGCACTCAGTTGTCTGTTGATCTCAGATAAATTATCTGCAGCATTCTGCAGAACAATAGCCCCACCCTTATCAGCAGGACGTACCACAACCTTGTTATCCTTACTCAGGTCCACCAATGCTTCCCTTTCCAATTTAGACAAATTGTTGTACACCTTATATTCCTTCTTCTTTTTAAATAGATTTTTTACATCATTTTCAACTAAAAGACAGTAAGTGTCAAGTGAAGCATTACGATACTTATAAGGAATAAAGGCGGATCTGTTCCTGAAAGGAACCTCGTAGGGGTGGTGATTTAGAAAGGAGGCTTCTCCAACGTGAAACCTTTTGGATATACTTCCTAAATACCATGTCCCCTAAAGGTTTAAATGAGGAATTTCATATTAAGCCTTTTTTGTAGGCTATTTTTCCATTTTTACACTTTTCTATCAATAACAGTATTCCTATTATGAAATTATTCAATATTAACATTTCCTATGCATTTACTCTTAGTATTATCGGCTGCTTACTGGGTTTTTCTCTGTTCTATGTTATTGAAATACCACTGTTGGGCCTATATTTAGGTAATTACTTGCCAACAATAATGAACAGAATGTTTTTTCTTTATGCACTTTATGACTGCATTGCAATTGAAGTATTGACTGAACTCATTGCTCTCTTTGTTTATGGTGCATTTAGTTACTGAGTCCCTTTAAAGGGCAGGCACTCATTGTGCCTGGTGCCAATGTGTCTGTATCCTATTGGTTGTCAGCTGATACCTTATTAGCCAATGACTAGGTAGATACCTGCCTATATATTTGTTTGTCTGTCTTTCTGTCAGTCATTTGCCTGATGAAGACCCTGTGAGTGGTCGAAACGTTGCTTCGCTTCAATAAAGGTTTGGGAGCTTTAATCCAGTCTGCAGATTTTTTTACTTTCTTTGCTTGACCTATTTGTGAATCCAGCACCGGGCGTACCTGGTATGAGATGTGCACACAACTACTCTTCATGACTATTGGAGCTTTCGGCAAATTTGTAATGTGGACAGTATTACCAAGCAGATCCAGGCAGCAGCGAGAATAAGTCCAGACAACTGCAGTCATTTACAATAATACAGCCTTTAAAACCTGAAAAGACAACGTCATATCACAATATTACGATATCCAAAATTCTCATCAATGTCTTACATTGCAGTGTCGATATAATGTCGATATATACTGCCCAGCCCAATTTGCAATGAATGGATAGATGTAGATTTAAAGTGGCCCAAGAAGTGCAATATAATCACTGTCAGTCCTTATGTATTAGCTCAGTCACCCTGTACACATTTCCTGGGACGATCACCCAGAATTGATGCTGATTCACTAAAGCTGACAATTTGTAATTTAACCACATATTTCCTTTTAATTTAATGTTCTTGAGTTCAGACTTGAGACAAACTAAAATTACACCACTGTCCACTGATTAAAAAAAACAGCACCGTCTTTTAAATAAACAAATCCCGATGTGATTCTTTGCATGACAAGGGCAGCTGTATTTCTTTATTTCCTCCGTAGAACATCCAAGTGCTTTTTACAAATCACTTCAAATAAGCAGATGCTCATATATAATACATTTTATAATTTTTACAATGTAATTTTCTTTAAGACTATTACAGCCAGCACAGGAACTGTATCAGGGGAGCAACAACGAGTCGTGGAAAATTCCCATTTAGGACGTCAAAGTCCTCTCCAGTTTTTTGCTTCACCCACTTGAATTGGTTCATTCACACAATCATTCTGCCCTGTATGTGGAGCTAATTAATGACACCAGCTGTCTGCATTAATGAGTACAGGAAACACCTGGCTGGACTTTTATTTTCTGACACCTTTACAATCCTCCTCCTGAGCACAGCAAAGCAAAAAGAATGACACGTAGACAAGATGACTATCTGCCTGTCACAGAATATCTATGGTAGCTACTGAGTACAAAGGGCAGGGGCTCAATAGGATGGACTCTGAAGACTCAGATTAGATGGAGCTTCAAGTTGATCCAGGAATTCCTTTTCTGTGGCCACCAAATATATTGACCCTGGGAAGATGCGGGAAACGGGAGGTGACAGTCCAGGAATTGACAATTCAACAAAAAGTCTGAGTCATCAACACCTCTCTGAATGTAATGGCCAAATTCAATTACCCCTGCGATCATCTAACGAATACAGACTTCCGCAGCCAATCAGAACCACTGCACTCTGCACTGCTGGTGGACAGGGTGGACACGTACAGCTCTCTGCACAGAGGAAAAAAACATCCAACAAAATGAGAAGATATGCTGAATCCAAGAGTTCGTTGAAAACAACTTGCATGTGATGAAATCAATGAACTATTTTTGAATTACTACTGATATAAAGCGTGCTATATTTTCATTGTAGGAAACATTTGAAAAAACTTTGAGGATTAACATGCATGAATTACTGTACATAATTATTGTTTCCATGCATAATGGAAGCAATACTAATTTCCAGTTCTGTGCTTTTATCTCACCCTGAAATTTTCTGTGCGTGTGCAGTTATGTTTGTGCACGCTTGTGCATATGAGTTCTTGTATATGTGTAAGTGTGGGTGTGTGGTTAGGTGCATGCGCATATGTGTTAGTGCGCATGTATTAATGTGTGTGTGTGTGTGTGTGTGTGTGTGTGTGTGTGCGCGTGTGTGCGTGCATGCGCATTCACATGTGCATAGATTTGGATTTTATGGTAGTTTCACCCCTGTGAGACTGCGGTAGACAGCTCCGCAGTGGTGACAGAGCGCTGCTCTCATCTGCAGCACAGAGACTCAGAGAGGAAGGAACGTGAGGAGACAGGAACACACACACACACACACACACACACACACACACACACACAAAACCATCTGAACACAACACACAACCATCTAAGCCCAGCGCACAAACATTAAAACACAACACTCAATCATCTGAACACAACACACAACCATCAAAACACAACACACTCAACCATCTGAACACAATGCACAACCATCAAAACACAACACACTCAACCATCTGAACACAACACACAACCATCTAATCACAGCAAGAAAACATCAAAACACAACACTCAATCATCTGAAACCAACACAAAACCAAGAACAGCACAAAAACATTGAAATACAACACACACAACCATCTGAACACAACACACAGCCATCGAAGCACAGCAAACAAACATCAAAACACAACACTCAATCATCCGAACACAACACACAACCATCTGAGAGCAGCACAAAAACATTGAAACACAGCACACACAACTTTGTCAGCAACTTTGCAATATAGTTTGACCATAGCTAGCATAGTTATCAACTAAGCTTTTGAGAAACATACCCCTGGTGGATAGTGGTAGATTGAGGCAGAATATCTATCGGTTTTCAAGACTTGGCATGAAATAGCTTGTAACAGCTGACTTATATTAACCCCTTTCTGCAGATGTAGATGCCTGCGTCTATAGACCTGCAAATTTAAGCACGCTGTTACTGTACTCGATCACTAGATGGCACCCCCAGATCAGTTATTGAATGTTCACAAGCAAGCAGACCTCGATCGCGGTTCTGAATATGGGGAAGTTCACTCCGCTCCCTGTTTTTCGAGAGCTGGATCAATTAAACTCCTCAGCTAAGCCTGATGTGCAAACTGGTCAGTATCCTTGCCCATAGTATCGATCCAGCAGTTTAAAAAAACGATATCTTGACACAGAAAAAATCGTTATCCTTTGTAGCAACCAGTTTAGCCACAGTGAGCCAACAGTATTCCAATTAATGTTTCAGAAAAATCAGTTTTCTGAGGCAAAAAAATCGACATGGTATTGATTCTCTCACATTCTATTGCCTATTACAGTTGTCCCATACAAAAAAATTGTAGTTCCCTACCGTGGATTTACGCGTAGATTCCTTCATTGCCAAATCCAGCGCTTCCTTATATCCACCCGAGTACTGGCGTTGATAGTCAATCACTCAACCATACACTCAAGCTCTTCTGCGTAATTGTAGAGTTACACTTCATGGCCTCGTGAAGTTTCCCTGATAACAATGTATTGATCGGCTCGTTTCTTATCCAATTCCCGAGTGTTTAAACATTTTAGAGTAAGTGAAACACATTGATTGGACAAACACAGAGCATGCAAACCTATGCGTATCAGCAGGCTTGGTTGTATCCTGTCTACGTTATGCACATTACGCGGCTAAAATAGACGCGATTTATATAAAACAGGTTCGCAAAACCGGCCTTGAAGTGTTCAGTTACATTTACAGGATTTAAATGAGATAAGGTTATGGTCAATTGGAATTATTTCGAATGAAACAGGACCGGAGGGTTCTTGCTACTGGATCGGTCTCTGGAGGAGGGATTCATGAAAAAGGTCAGGCTGCTACTTTTTTTTTTTTTGTTTCGTTTTGGAATGTATACATACTCGACCAAGTCGAATGTCGAGGTTTTTTTCTTGGTTAAAACGTGAACTGCCCGTGCATTTGGATGGACCCCCTGGTACGTTCATTGCACGTTTCTTTTGAATCGGGAAAGGCAATGGATTGTTTGATATTCCCTGAAAGTGGAATGTCTGTTCTGTTAAAATAAGGTATATTTCAGAATTCAGATATAGCTGAGTTAGTGAGGTGTACTTGTTCCTTATAAGTGTTGAAATGGGTTTGTGAGCTTAGAAGAGGGGACTGGTAGCTTCCATTACAGGGTGAATGTTCTGAACGTTTAATAAGCAGTTTATTTAATGCGTGTTTGTGCTGGCTTTGAAGAAAAATGGCCAAAACTCTAAACTTTATTATGGAGAAAAGGCATGTTTTGTGTTTGGAGAGGTTACTGATGACCACTGATATTCAACTGCACTGATATTGATAAATTCATACTAAACTCAACCAGAAAATCATTTGTTCATATTAAATTTCGTGCGTTAAAACTTTATTTGTGTTAAATACATGATTTTTTTATGATTTGAGAGTACATAATTTTGAGACTTAGGGGAGACACTTGGGTAGCTGTATAATTTGGCTGATAGCATGTAGGTAATCTAGAATGTAATGTTGAAGATGAATTCTACTTGTGCTCAAGGAGTTTATGATACCAGAAATGTAAAGTTTTAAGCCCCAGCAGTTTTTCAATCCTCAGAATTATTTTTTTTTGCAATTTCAATGGTGAATTCTCATGAAGATTTTTTATGTTTGTAGCTCATTTTCTCTACCAAAATCATGAAAATAAACTGAAATACAAGGTAATTCTAAATGCTGTTAGTGTCTGTTCTGAATTGAGCCACATTTTTCCTCTTCATGAAGCTTAAATCTTGAATTATACAGAATTAAAGTGGGTAACCCATAAATAGCCAAATTTGGCTTCTGCAGAAAGGGGTTAATAAATACATTTTTGAAAAATGAAAAAAAATATATGAATAATTCACCAAATGCACATGTGAACATGTAGCCACAAAAACTATTAATTAATACAAACCGCTAACTTACATTAATATGAAACACTAAATTAATATACACCATTCATTTTTTTAAAAATTGATGCGATGCAAACCATTCCAGGTCAAATCAAAAGAATGCGCGAAGATTCACATAGTCAAAAAAGCCCATTTAAAATACATTTGACAAGACGGAAAATTTGACTGTGAGTTCAGGATACAGTTTCTATTCCTGTGTCTTGTCATATGAGGCGCGTAACCATATCAGCGTGGGAGTTAAGAGAGGAGTATCTGTTTATCAATCTGTAGGGACACATAAACTGGATGTGATAGGCCAGTGCCAACCTTCACTGCTCTCCTGTATGGCGCTTATGAAAAATCCAAAAAATATCTGTGTATTCGAAGTCAACACATTCTCTTCCGGACTTCTCATATACTGACGCTACCAGACCAAGCGTCCATTATTATTTATTATTTATTATTTATTAATATATGTGACCCTCAAGCACCAAACCAGTCACATGGGTAAAATTTTTCAAATATGAGATTTTGGGCTCACCTGAAAAGGCATTTAATATCAGCCCAAAAGCTCATATTTAAAAAATTGACCCATGTGATTGGTTTGGTGTTGGAGGGTCAAATATACGATGCAAAAGGAAGCTTTTGGCACCTTTATTTGACGCTTAGGGTTCGGGTGAAGGGTGAAGGGTCGGGGGTTTGAGGGTTGGGTTCGTTTAAACCGGAAGTCAAACAAGGATGCCAAATGCGTCCTGTTGCGTCGTATATCGGTCAGGTATCGTCTTGGTCAGGTATCGTCAATATATGATGAGTCGGGATGAGACTGGGCTCTCTCAGTTGGTTTTTGCTGTTTCATTGACAATTCTACCTGGTCTGGTGTAGTCAAAACTAACTTGTGGTTGGTCAAAGCTGGTATTGCTGGTATAGAGGCCAAACGTGAACTTGCTACAGGATGCTCCGCTGGCCATCGTATGGGGGTTAGGCTAAAACTGGGTCAATCGTGGCTACAAGTCAGAATGGTCCAGAATTAAGTGAAAATTAATGGAATGGATAAATGAAAGAATGGGGTAGGATTTCCTTTAACATTGAAGTCCTGAGTATAAACTTGCTGACAGATTTCCTTCAAAAGACGAGTCAGTATTACTTAGTTTTCATTCCTTCAACCAGTTGACCCATGATCAAAAAATGTTGCCCAGTGAGTTTGTTTTTACTGTGGGACCAAATATTCTCTAGTTTTTAAAATTCAGAGTCTGCCTGGGCCAAAACTGAGGGACTGTTCGCAAAACACGTTGCATGGTCTTTACCATACAGGTAGGAGCAACGATTTACTGAATAATAACATCCAACATACAAGAAGATACAAGCATTATGTAAGTGACATAAGTAAAACCTACATTTAATGAATAAAGGCTTGCCAATTTCGATTTGAATCCCGAGTTAATGATTTCAGTGTAACAGTGCAGAGTTAATGTTATAAAGGCTGTGGGAAATCTATAGGATATGAGGAGTGAACTGATAAGGTCATAGAAGGTCATGAGTTGTAATTCCCTGAAGAGGAAAAAAAAACCTCTAAGACAGTGAATACGTTTGACCGCATAATGTTTGCGGCGCGCTTTTAATGCATGGACTGCAACCTGCAATAGTGCTTGCCGCTAAGCTGAAGACATAAGTTAATGTCTGTAAAAAGATGAACCATCCAGCTGCACAAATTGGTTACAGACTATTTGCACCACCTGGGGCCCCGGCAACATGAGCGAGAGCACAGCACGTGCTAATACTGTTGAGCCTGTGAGTCAGAGCTTTTCTCAAACTGCAGACAGAGTCTCTGCTACCTTTAACCCACCCTGCAGACGCATTACTGTAAGAAACTGCACGTCACTGTACCATGTGGATGGAGGGGCTTAGGCGCACAAAGGATAACCAGACCACCCTCCGCCCCACCATTCTACCCCCCAAGTACAGACCAATAAAGAGGAGGAAAATATTCCACCAGGAGAGAGCTTAGCTGGCGTAAGAGACGAATGAAATGTAAACAAAAAAGAACAAACAATTAAAGAATTAAAAGCAAAGCCTTGTCTGCAGTCAAACCCTGCAGAAACAGAGGGAGTGAGAGAGAAAGAGTGAACGAGAAAGAATGCGAAGACCAGAGGCAGATGGGCATATGAGGTGAGGAGGTAGAAAAGCCTGCTGTCAGCTTTTCTGTCTCCCAGAAAGTGCATCGTTAATAAATTATTAAGGACCCTTTAGTTTTATAAAGATGGATTGAGAATGGGTCAGTCCCAGGGCTACTCGGACCCAGGGCCCAGAGAGAGACGCGCAACGTAATATGACAATGTACACGATCTTAAGTCTCTTCTTAAAGGTAAGGCCAAACAGTTGTAATAACAGAAGTTCCTAGCTAGTTATGGTAAATCAGCTATTCGTCTTGATGTTAACATAGCTTAGTTAGGCAGCGTTCCACAAGGTAGAAAGTACGAAAACATGTGACGGCTAGCTAATTTTATGCAAACTCAACCTAGCTAATTTTATATCAACATCATAGCTGCAATATGACCTTTATACACAAGAGCTCTAAGCTCATTGACTCTGCCAGTAACATGCAAGCCTTTGTCACGGAAGTACTGTCTCAAACAGTCCCTTATCCACAGCGCATCTCACCGTACGATTGATTTGCCATTATTGTGGCATGGTAAACTTCACGGCCAATTCATCAACGTGTGTTTGTTTATGTGCCTTGACCTCTGACCTTGAGCATGCAAACTCAATTCAGCAAAGCGGTTAACTCTCTTATTTACTGACTGCAGTTTTATTCTGAGTTTTAAAATATTGCTGAAATGGTAATCAAATATGCACCTGGGCAAAACTGAGCAATGCCAAATTCAAAAATTTTCTGAAATCTGGCAAGTCCTGAACTCCGTACATTTACATGATGGTTTAAGCATACATCCCATGTGCAAAAACATTCACAAGGCTTTGTCAGGAAGTGTGCTTAATTGCACATACTCAATGTTCGTAATTGGCCAGCACTTGTGTAAACTTTTTTATCTTTCCACCTTTATCAATCAATATCTCTGTCAGATATTGATTTTGTTTCTCATAATTAAAGTTCAGACTGCAGGGGACAGTTTTTGGCATATACAGGTCTCCTTGCCATGGTTAACTTTTAGTAGGCCCGTTCTATGAATGGCATTAAATGTGTTAGAAACATACCCTTTCTTCAAAAGCTGATAAAGTGAGAAGTAAAGATCAAATTCTTTTCAAACTGATTTTGTAAGCCAAGACAGGTATGTCCAAGCCATATTTCTGAGAAGGTTACAGGACTCTTTATCCCCGGATTTTTTATTTATAATTTATTTATAAATTTATAAATGGTGCGTAGGCACAAAAAAAGATATGTACGTCACTGTCTTTGCAGATTTATGATTTATAAAAACAAACTTGACATAAAAAAGTGAAATTATTAAGATTATGCACAAAGTCAATAAATTCCAAGTCCATCCTAATTAAATAGATGAAAATTCCGTGCAGTTTATTTTACCCGTAGGTTTATAAATCAAGTTATTTTCCACAAAATCTCATTTTAATTTTTTTGTGCATACGTATTATTTAAGTATGAAATCCACACAAATTTTCATAAATAAGGCCCCTGGACTTTTTAACCACAAATTTTTTGTCCCTGGACTTTTCATCACCATGGACTTTTTGTCCCTGGAACTCTTGGTCCCCAACGACTTTTCGTGCCCGGATTTTTTGGCCCCTAATGATCATGAATTGTGCCATCATCGTTGATGGGCGGATGGACGCTGGGCAGAACACATGACATGAAGGTTCGAGTTAGGGTTAGGTTTAGGGTTGTATCATGCAAAGATGCATGATACTATCTGACGATGCACCCTGAAATGAGCAGTCAAAAACTGACAACTGACCAGGTTTTTGTTAGTCAATAGGACAACTGCTTTTTCGGGTCTGAAAATAGCAGTGCGCCTGACCACGCCTCATTTTATGACCAACATGGCCATGGGCGCTCAATTTGATGCAAATAACATAACATAACATATCATGAATGGCAAGAACATGCCTTTCAGCCCAACTAAGCTCACCAGTTTCTTTGTTCTATTGTGAATATATTCCTTGAGATACTGAATGACTCAATGGTATCTAGCTTTAAGTCAAGCCTGCTCTTGAAAACCCCCAAGGTCTCTGCCTCAACAATATGGTTAGGAAAGCTATTCCACATTGAAATTACTCTTTGGGTGAAGAAATATTTCCGAATATCAGTGCTAAATTTACCTTTGGTTAACTTCCATTTGTGACCCCGAGTTCTACTCACAACACTTAGTCGAAGCAATTCTACATAATTCACTTTGTTAATCCCTTTAACATATTTAAAGACCTCAATCAAATCACCCCTGAGTCTCCTTTTCCTAAGACTGAAGAGATTAAGGATCTTCAGCCTCTTCTCATAGCTTTCATCTTTTATACCTGGAATAAGCTTAGTGGCTCTTCTCTGAACTTTCTCTAGAGCCTCTATATCTTTCTTAAAGTATGGTCCCCAGAACTGTACACAATACTCCAGATGTGGTCTAACGAACGTGTTGTACAAAAGAAGCATCCCCTCCTTAGATTTGTACTCAATACTTTTGGCAATGTATCCCAGCATCCAATTAGCTTTTTTAGCAGCTATGGCACAATGGCTAGAACCTGTGAGGGTTTAGTCAACAATCACTCCCAGATATTTCTCTTGTCCAGCACATTCCAGTTTAAAACCTCCCATGAAGTAATCCCGTCTAATATTTTTATTACCTACATGTACAACTTTACTTTTTGCTAGATTAAATTTCATTTGCCACATTTTTGCCCAATTCTGGATTCTATCCAAATCGTCCTGAATCACTTTATTGGACCCTAAAATATTTGCCAAACCCTCCAATGTCGTATCACCTGCAAATTTAACCAATCTGCTCTCAATATTCCTATGAAGGTCATTAATGTAGATGAGGAACAGCAGGGGTCCCAACACCGATCCCTGGGGGACCCCACTCCCCACCATACCTAGCTCAGATGAGATACCACTGACCACCAAATGAATTAGCTATTTTTGCAGCCAGGCCGCTGGATGGGTATTTTCGTCGGTCGTAAAATAGCAAAGCCACTTGCGTTACGTTTTGCGGCCTTCTGCACTGGGTGTAAGATAGAGGCCATAGTCTCATAGCTTATGTGGTATATTTTTGCTGTATTTTCTCGCTCTAATATAATCTCACCAGATGTTCTTCTGTCTGCATTCAACACTCCTGCTGATCTTCCTGCTCTTAGATAAGGAAATCACACATGCTTGCATGAATTCAAAGGAAATGAGACAAGCTTGTTGTCACATGGTCTCATATTTCACAGAGCATATTCCCTTTTTATCAAGCCACTATTGCAGTGTCCTTCAGAACTCTGTTTTTATTCAGCATATTTGGTGACCTCTCTGCCTTGAGATGGGAAGGTCATGCATACTTGCGTAAATTCAAATGAAGTATCACATGGTTGTCGTCACACGTAGTCTCATATTTTACACAGCATATTTCCTTTCTATCAAGTCACTCTAATATTTTCTTGCTAGATGTTCCTCTGTCTGCGTTCTGCATGTCTGCTGACCACCCTGCACCGAGAGCGGAGGTTCGCGTAAGCTTGCATGGATTCCAATGGAAATGTGGCGTGCTTGTCGCCACACATATATATTTTCTTTATCTCAAGTCTCCCAAATAGTGCCTTGTCGGATTTTTTTTGTCTGTATTCACCAATCCTGCTGAATTCTCTGCATTAAGAAGAGAAGGCCATACAGGCTTGCACAAACTCAAAGGAAATGAAACTTGCTGGTTACTAAAAGGACAGGCTTCAAAGTGGTAAACATGCACCTGTCCCAAATTCATTGGAACATGTTGCAGACATAACATTTCAAAATAGCTGTTATATTCAATAAAAGATAGTCACTAAGCTGAAACATCACTTATTTTGTCTCCGTACTTATTTCAATTGATTACAGGTTAAAAAGGATTTGCACGTTACTGCTTGCCATTTTTATTTAGATTTTACACATTTACATGTCCCAATTCTTCTGGAAGGTTTTAACAACAAATACAGATGCCAGTTTTTGTTTTTATTTTTTTTTCTTCTCTGAACTCATTACTTTCAAAGTCTGCCCATTTCTGCATTACCATGAAAGTACGTGGGGCAATATCTTAATATCCTTTCAGTTGGCTTTCAGCACCATTGAACAACAAATTGATTTTAATTGCATTGCTGCTGCAAACAACAACGCAGTCCACTGTCACAACGAAAATACTGGTTTATCACCGTTTCGATTATGTGCGTTTTCTAAAGCTCATATTTCGTATGAGTCTGTTGTCATGTACATATGCGCTCTATGAAGAGGGTTTGCAACAAATATATCAATGAATCATCCTCTCAAATTTCAACAGGATGGTGAGTGGTGATATTCATCGAATGTTGCAGCTTGTGCTGGTTCACCTAGCACAGTTACAGCAGTTGGAGAGGAAACAGTGGGAAGCCCGCAGTGCTGCAGTATAGTTCAGCCAAAGAGATTCATAAACACTGCAGAGTTCTGAATTGCGCACACATGAACAAACTGCAAAACACTCAAAAAAGACACAGGGCTAATTGCTCCATCAGACACAATGCAGAATGCTCAAAATACTCAATCAGATACACAAAAATGTAGACTACACAGAGTCAGGACCTAATACACTAACAGACACACAGCAGAATACTCAAACAGATGCACTGCAGAATAGTCGGTCAGATTTGCATATATGTGATGCAGAATACTCAAACAGACTCACTGCTGGAATACTCCTTCAAACATACAGTAGAATAACATGAAAAAAATGCAGAATACTGTGAAATATTCAGACTGAAACTCTGCGGAATACTCAAGGAGACGCGGCAGAAGTCTCAATAACACGCACATTAGTAAACTGTAGAACGCCGAGACAGACGTTCTGCAGAAAAAGAGACAGGCATTGCAGTCCATAGAATTACTCAGACAGTGTTCTGTATGGCAGCAAGGTCAGAGCTGAATCACTCTCCCTCTTTATTGCACACACGAGCAAGTGTTCTCACATGCACGCAACACACACTGGTCAGTCAATGTCAGTTGCCCCTTTAACCTCTGCTGAATGGAACTGAAGGCTAAGTGCGTTCAGTCTCCTATTCCATGCCTCCATTTCTCCCTTTTACCTTCATCTCTCTATATTTTGCTACAGTGGACCTTATTGTAATGTAAGCTGGTACACACATCTCAAATTAAATGAACTACATATTAACTGGAGTTACTGTGTGTATATCACTCACGTAATAACACAGGAAGCTGGCACACTCTTGGGAGCAGATAGGCACACCGCATAACCTGACTGCAGGGGAAATGGAGTGTAATTCAGCATGTGTAATGCGATGCTGTTACTGCACTGCAGTGGATGCTGAAATGCTGAGTAGGTCTACAAGGAGAAGATTTGCACGTATGTAAATGACCTTCATTGAACGCATGGTGCTGGACCTGCATATGTCAATCTGAATGCATTTGTATTCAAAATGATCTACAAGCGTGTCTATAGATACAACCATGCCTATGCATGTGGACAGCTTGTTACAGTGCTTCCACATGACTGCAATTCATAAGCACTGATTTCTGTTTCTGTCGGAGGGTGCTCAGAATAGTTGGAGGGGCCAACGCCGATAACAAACGCTGTATAGCCGCAGAACACTTTTCCTTAGCAGTGTTAAAACATGTTGCCGTGTTGAGAATTTCCACTGACACTATTTCATATTGCGCAAAAGTTTTTGAGTATGGCTAAACACCATTGGGCTATCCCACATAAATGCCAAGTACCTTGCATATCCTAAGTGTTAGCTTTATTTTTGTGATAGAAAAATGGCAAGCCTAGTTGAGCTTTTCTTGCCACTGATGTTATATTATGTTACAGACTTTGGAGTTTGGAGGTCAGAGATTCAGCTAATGATATGCATCAGAACAAAATGGCTGTATTAATGCCTCCAAAATCGTTTCACAGAACTGTTTGAACTAACATAAACAATCACAGGCCAAGTGCGCAATCCGACATGAAAGTCGCAATGAGACACCATGACTAAACCTAAAAAAAAGTTTTTTCTCGTTAATCACACTGTGGTAGGAGGCACTCTTCTCCTCCCCCTTACCCATCATTCCATCTGTACCTGCCTATTCAACCAATCCACTCCCATTGTTATCTTTTGAATGTCCCTCCAAACCCCATCTGTAGATCATTTATTGGTTTTCTCTGCCATTTGTCCTTTTGTATCCAATCACTTCAATTCTTACTGTAAAGAACAGCCCATCTTGTTTCAGCATAAATCTCTGGGCCGCCATCTCAGGGGCCTCCTACCAGACAGAGCCGCAGATTTCAGCAGTTGGTTTTCATTGGTATGATTCACCATTTGTTCACAATTGTAACAGTACAATAAACTTGTTAAAATACTATTTGTCGTAATCTCTCGGTTCTACGACAACACATTAAAGAAAACATGCAAGGGCATAGAGTAAAATACTATCGATCAACCACTGAATTCCGTAATCTCATATTCTTGGTTGTGTGGAATTGAGGCATCATTTTTTTGTGCTTGTTTGAAAAAGTTTTGCGCATGCAGATTTTATTTGCATATGTTAAAAAACGTTTTTGCCACTGCAGAAATAGTTTGTGTTTCAATTAAAATTTGTGCAGGAATAGTTTCATTAGTGACATTTTGCAAAGTCAGAGACAGACACACAAATTTCCTTTGTGCAAGTGCAACACTGAAGTTTCTAGCTCACAAATTACAAATTACAAGCGCAAATTTGGACCCAAATCTGACTCGTAAGGTTGACTAACCAATCAGCACATTGCCCACTGATTGGCCAATCAGGATATTGTCCTCTGCCAATCCAATCAGCGGAAGTCAAACTGTTAAATCACAGGGCAAAAGTTTCCAATGAAAGCCAGAGAGGAAAACAAGCCTTGATGGCCCCTTTTTCGTTGTTTTGGTCAGTCAGCTGAAATAATAAAAATACTCAAATATTGTTGTTTGGCAGCATGCACCACAAACAGGCGGAACAACACAAAACTAATTTTTTAAAATAAGACACTGAACTGCAAAAACCATGCAGTGGATCAGGGATAACTGGTGAAGCCTGTCAGCTTATGAAGCTGGGAGTGATCGTAGTGATCGTAGTTTGTGACACTCAAGTCTGTCAATTTTAAATAAAGATGTGCAAATCTGAGACTGTTGTTGCGTACTAATAGGGCACTCAGTTTTTTTTCTGAACATGTTGAATAGCACCTGGATAATAGTCCAGTTATCGGGAAAACGTGCTCTACTGACTGTTTCATTGGCAGTGGCAACCTGCCTCCTATTTCACATCCCTCACCTCCTGTCTGCGCCACTCTCTCAAGGCTTGACCAGAACTTTGAGAACCTCTAAATCTAGAGCCTTCTGAAAAGAGGGACGCCAACCCTGGTCCTCACTGGACAGTTGCTTCAGTGCCTGCATTTAGCTGATGTTTACCTCATGTCACAGGACTGAATAACTGAAAGGGGATGGGAGGTTTTAAAAAAAGTTACTTGGCCCAAACCTGCTTTAGTCTGAAACCAGCACCCCTCCCTCTTCCTGTCTCCCAGCTTTACTTCTGTCCATGTGCCTTCCTTTTGAAACACCTCCAGTAGTTCAGAGGTCTGTTGCATGTCAGAGCATTAGCCAGCAGTATACTCAAGTAATCTATTTTTCTGTTTTTCATAGTTTTCACACTTTTTTTTTTCATTTTCTCACCTGCTAAACCATTCCATATGAAGTTCATTCCAAAGAGATTTTTTTTTTTTTTTTTTTGGTGTTACAGCAGACTTGCTCAATCAGAGTCATCAAATGTTTCTTTCCGACTGAGATCATTCTTGGACAGAAGTATGTTTAGGGTCATTATCTTGTTGAAAATAAAAACCCTGACGAATCAGTCTCTTTCCAGATGGCTATGTGTGCCTCACAAGGATGCTGTGATGCTTCTTTTCATCCATGATTGAACAGATTTTCATGAGATCATTGGCTCCTTTCGATTAGACTGAATCCAAACCATAATATTATTAACACCTCCATGCCATATTGAAGGGGTTGAACAGTCATTTTTTAAATGTTCTCCAACTCTGCGATGCACAGATGTTCTGCATTTAGGTGATAAAATTTTTACATTTTGATTCATTGGTCCAAAGGACCTGTTCCCAGGTCACTGGGGTCCAATCCTTAAATTTCTTGGCAAACACAAGTCTTTTTTTTTGATGTTGCCAGCTCTTGACAGCAACACAACCAATCAGACCATGACAGCGGGCATGGAGCTGCTCTATTTATTTACGCAGTTACACTACTCTATCACTAAATGGCATTCCTGGATCAGTTATTGAATATTCAGTGGCAAGCTGAACTCGAACACAGTTTTGAAGATGGACGAGTTGTGTTCCATCCCTGCTTCAAGAGTTGTGTGAATTAAACTCCTCAGCTAAGCCTGATGCACAAACTGCTCAATATACTTGACCACAGTATCTATCCAGCAGTTAAAAAAAAAAAATTCTTGCAAGAGAAAACATTGCTGTCCTCTGTAACAACTACTTCAGCAATAGTGAGCCGATAGTATCCCAACTGAGTAAAGATCAGTGTTCTGAAGCAAAGAAACGGCACGGTATTGACACTTTGTCATGCTACGATCAATTATAGTTATCAGATATTAAAAATGCATCATTTGGTCCATCGATTTACATGTAGATTTTTCTGTCGAAGAATTCAGCTGTTTCTTAGAGCCTCGTACAAGCTCTCATGGTAATACAATCACTTCAATGGTATCTGCGTAACAGCAAAGGTATAGTACACACCAATGTGAAACTCTCCCGGTAAAAACTTATTGAATGACACAATTTTTGATCAATTTCAGACAATGTAAGCTTTCTTCAGTAATTGAAAGACATTGATTGGACCCTCAGAAATGTATTTAAATGCTTGTGTAATTGAAGTTAGTTTGTATTCTCTCAACTTTGCGCAGCTGAGAATGACGCGATTGCATGGAAAAAAAAAGTCTTCCAGTATCAAGCCTGGAGTGCTGGGCTTATATTTAAGGGATGGAAATGTGATTTTGAGAGGGAAAATGGCAGTTATTCTGAATGGAACAGACTAGAGGGCTGACAGCATTTGGAGGAGAAATTCAATGTCAGAGAGTTGAAGTGTGACTAAAGCTGTCTTTGTATGATGTAGCTTAATCTTACCTCTAGCCAGCTAGCTAACTAGCCAGCTATTTCTTATTTTCGGTTTACCACCGTGATCACAGAGCTAGTTTGTCACATTGGGTAACAAGAGCAGTCGATACTGCAATGTGCTGGCATTTTGCTGAATGTAGCAATCTGTTTTAGAATTTGTTGCGCATTCAACAAAATAGAATGCCTTGGACCTTTGCTCGTTTAAAATGTGAACAACTATAATTGTGTTGTGAGTTATACTTGCTGCTTATAGGGTGTGAAAGCATTGTTACAAGCTTGCATTTTGCTTGGCTGATCGGAATCGTCAACAGTAAGCTTTCCATCTGAGTGAATGTTCTGATGGTAAGATAAGCAGTTCGTTTAATGAGTATGTGTACTTGCTGGTGCGGCTTTGTAGAAAAATGGGTGAAACTCTGAACTTTATTTATGATTTGACAGTGTGCCATTTTCGGGCCTGTGAGTGTTTGGGAAGCCACCTGGAGAGCTGTCTTATTTGGCCTCCTCTTTCAAAGCAAAATATGATTTAATGCTCAGATGAAGAAAACTTTTGGTCGAAGAGTTTATGATCCCAGAAATGTATTGCTTTAACCCCCAGCAATTTTTCAATCCTCATTATTATTTTTTTATCATTTAAATGCAGAATTTTGATGACGATTTTTTTATGTTTGCAGCCGCTTACCAAAATCATGCAAATAAACTGAAATACAACTGAATACTAAATGCTGCAAGTGTCTTGTCTCAGTTGAACTATATATCCCCTCTCTATGAAGCTTAAGTCTTGAATCAGAAAGCATTAAATAGGGCCATGCATAAATATCCTTATTTGCCTTCTGCGTAAAGGGGTTAAACAAAATTTTTTAGCATCAGTAATAATGGAATGAACCTTCAAACATGCATTCAGGCTATGCAAGAGTCAAAAAAATAAAATTTGTGACAACTTTCAATTGTTATAAAAAATTGGTGTTTTCAGTGTTTTTGTTAATGATCCATATTTTTACCTCAATATACTTGTGGGAATGATTTATTTTATTTTTTTTGGTGTCATTGCCTACGATAGTATTTTCTTTACATTTTCATCAAAAAATTATAGAGAAGTAATATATTAGGACCCCTTTTAGATGAAAGTGGTGGTCTATATTCATCACTACATTCTACTGTAGACAGCGCCCTCCATAATTATAGGCACCCCTGGTTAAGATGTGCTAAAAGCCTTAAAATAAATTCATTTTTTTATTGCAGAAGCATACTCTCACACTGAAAATTGTAGAAAAATGTAACCATCAACTCAAGTGAATTTTAAGGGAAAAAAAATCCCTGACTAAGTAATAATTATTTTTCATAAAATCACCTGTTCCACAATTATTGGCACCCCCTAACAATTCCTAGGAAATAAATGTGATTGAAGTATTTCTGTCATTTCTACAGTAGTCTACAAAGTTGATCAGAGTATCTAGGAACATTTAATTAGTAATTCATCACTTCCTGTTTCCCTGGGGTATAAATATGACGCGACACAGAGGCCATTTCTCTTATCCACTCTTCAACATGGGAAAGACAAAGGAACACACCATTCAAGTAAGGCAGATGTGTGTCGAACTTCACAAGTCAGGCAATGGCTGCAAGAAAATAGCCACTCGCCTGCACCTGCCCATATCTACTGTCAGAGGAATCATTAAGAATTTTAAAACAACCGGAACAGTGGTGAACAAGACTGGACGAGGATGCAAGGTTATTTTGCCTCCAAGCACAGTGAGGAGGATGGTAAGAAAAATAAAAAGGTCTCCAAAGCTCACTGTCAAAGAATTACAAAAAATTGGTAGCATCTTGGGGTCACAAAGTCTCCAAAACAACCATCAGGCGCTATCTACATGCCAACAAGGTGTTTGGGAGGCATGCATGGAAAAAACCTTTTCTCACTCACAATCATAAACGCAAACGTCTGGAGTTTGTTAAGTGGTACTGGGACTTCAACTGGGACCGTGTAATTTGGTCAGATGAGACCAAGATAGAGCTTTTTGGCAACAAACACTCTAAGTGGGTCTGGCGGAACACAAAAGATGAGTATGCAGTAAAGCACCTCATGCCCACTGTGAAGTATGGGGGAGGATCGGTGATGCTGTGGACCTGTCTCTCTTCCAAAGTCCCTGAGAACCTTGTTAGGGTGCATGGCATCATGAACGCTTTGAAATACCAGGACATTTTAAATCAAAATCTGGTGGCCTCTGCCCGAAAGCTGAAGATGGGTCGTCACTGGGTCTTTCAGCAAGATAATGACCCTAAACATGTGGCCAAATCTACACAGAAATGGTTCACCTGACACAGAATCAAGCTCCTCCCATGGCCATCTCAATCCCCAGACCTCAACCCCATTGAAAACCTGTGGAGTGAGCTGAAGAGGAGAGTGCAGAGGAGAGGACCCAGGTCGCTGGATGATTTAGAGAGATTGTGTAAAGAGGAATGGTCGAAGATCCCTCTTTCTGTATTCTCCCACCTTGTGAAACATTATAGGAGAAGATTAGGTGCTGTTTTGTTGGCAAAAGGGGGTTGTACAAAGTTTTAACATCAGGGGTGCTAATAATTGTGGCACACATGATTTGATGTAAAAGATTTATTTCTTAATTTATTTTTTCCCCCTGAATAAATGCACTTGAATTAAAGGTTGGATTTTATAATTTTTTTCATTGTGGTCCTATATTATTTCGAAAAAAAAAGAATTTATTAGAGGTTGAAGAACACATCTTAACCAGGAGTGCCAATAATTATGGAGGGCGCTGTATTGCTTTCAGTGAAAAAACTGGCTTGGCGTTCCTTGCACTTTGGAGTGAGAGCTGATGTTCAGGCATGCCAAACACTGGGACATGCAGCGTGTTGCTGAGGGCTGAACTTGGCATCACTGCCGGTCCGCTGATGATGATCCTCTTGTCGCTGTGCCTCAAAAATTTTGAAAGTTGCATATATTGTGTTTTGCTGTGGAAGTCCTCATATGTATATATTCCTCTCATTCACCATTTATTCTTTGCCCCATCCCTCTATCCCTATTGCCCCCCTCTGTCTTCCCTCTGTTTCTCTCCTGTCCTCTGCACCCATCTCAGCTGTATGGTACGCTCAGGCGCTGGAAGTGATGGTTGGAAAGGTGAATCACATGGAGGCAATAAATGGTAGCACCGTGATTCTACCCTGTAAGTACAGCAGCTGCATCGGCATAAAGAACCTCTATTTCAGCTGGAGTTACCTAGACAACGGTACCCAAACTAAGGTGAGGGCCAGCCTCGACTTACACCCACCTGTCAGCCTCCTATCCAACCATGAGTGAGCGCAAGATGTCCACATCCAATGTTGAAGAGACTATACCAGGGGTCACCAACCCTGTCCCTGGAGAGCTACTGATTCAATTAATTACCTACTTAATTGCCCAGCTTGTTATCTTGTTAAGTAGCTTATGAGTTGAATCAGGTGTGCTGAATAGGAGGTAAAGCAGAAACCTACAGGATGGTAGCTCTCCAGGAACGGGGTTGGTGACCCCTGGCCTATACTGTTCGAAGCCCTGTGAATGACCACCTGGTGAGAAAAGCGCTTTATAAATGCAAGTAATTTTGACTGAAATGACACAGGAAGTAAAAAAAAAAAGGGATTCTGCTCACTGGCTGGAGACATTCGGTCAGATTCTCACTGGGTAGTGGACACATCTGTTATAAAGTGAAACCGGGGGTTGAGCAGTACCATTTGAGAGGGCTAGAAAGCACTGTCACCTTATCATCACCTCTTTGCGGTCAGTCGAAGCTGCTCTTATTATCACGAACACACAGATGTGGGTTTTCACAGGGCCTCACGGCTTCTCCTACATTTTGTACACACTGGTCTTTGCGACAGTGACACTGATCTCCTTTCTCTGTAGCTATGCGAGGGAGTGATTCCCCATGAGGATGCGACAGCAAACTACAAGATACATCACGCCAGAGTAGATTTCGTGGGTAAGGGGGACATCATCTCTATCCAGCTGCGAAACATCACCTTTGAGGACGATGGCGAATACATTTGCTTTGCCCGTAACCCCAAAGAGAAGGATCGCAACCACAGCGCCCACTTCTGGCTCAATGTGGTCGAAGAATGTGAGTCTGTTCTCTCTTTCCCTTTTTACTGAACTTATGGAGAAAAAAATCATAAAAATATATCTCCAAAACTACTTGCAGCTGCCTTTTAAAAATGGTTTTTAGTCCCCTGCCACTTCACAGGTTGGTTGGGGTACTGTTCATTTAGGCTGTGTCCATCCATCCATCGGTTTGTCGGTTTGTCCCAGTGTGTGCTCTTTGGCACGTCTTGGAGTGTCTGACTGGCTTGTAGAAAACCAGAAACCAAATTGAATCTTTAAATGTACTTGTCAAATACTGTACATCCCAAAGCCTTCCATGGAGAAGAATCTAGCAACCGATTTAAAAGTGATAGGAAAACAGTGCTCATACATGATGCAGTATAAGACTGGGGAGTCAATGTTTCCAGTACATTTAGACCACTAAACACTGCTTTGTATGGTCAGAGCCGAAAACAATAACAATGTTTTTTGAAAAACAGGAATTCCAATCAGACGCCAGACATCTGGCAACCCCACTTGATTGACAAATGACCTCTTCTTCTTCTCTGTTCCTTTTCTTTTCTCCCTTCTCCAGTGAAGGTGGTTGATAACACCCTGACAGTCATCATTGCATCTGTGATCGGTGGCGTTATTGGTCTCATCATCCTCATCATGATTCTGAAGGCCCTGATCCTCTTCGTGCTTCGCAAAGTTAGAGAGAAAAAGTAAGTTTTGGGAACAGGCTGGATGAGGTGTGGTGCACAGGTAAAATTATGAAAAAATTTAATACATACATAATTCTACAGCAACATTTATGATGATGTCACAAGTTTTGTCATGCAGTTGGAAAAAAGGCTCATCTTACACTAAGCTTACTAGTAGATCTCCATCTCTCTATGTACTGTACTTAGTAAAAGATCTGAAATAGCGATGCCCGTAAGTTGTTGTGTTATAAGTTGCACCAACAGGTTCACTAAGGGTTCAGGAGTCGCGTTTTTGACGATTCTAAGTGAAGAAACGAAGAGGCCACTGGCCTTGTTTCTTTGTGTTATGATCATGCTTTCTGCCAAGCTGTACACGCACAACTATGACATCACTGTTTATAAACAGTGAATATCGCTATATTATCTTTCTAATAAGAACCAAAACAGAACAAGTAAAAAATAGGTAAAAAAAGCATTTCATTAATAAATATTTTATGCTTCTGAGACCTTTTGTCTTATGTTGTTTATTTTTTGTTAACTTTTTTCCCATTATAACAGAGGCATATACCATAGGCCTTTATCGATGCCATATATTTAACCCTCTATTAACCAAACCCATTCCCAATTGTATTCAAATAATTTCCCGATGCAAAAATGTTTATTTTGGGCCATTATTTGAAAAACATTATACAATTTTTTTTTTGACACATTTGGCCCACCTTTCCAAATTGTTGCAAATCTGCTACATTGGGTTATAATGCTAATGAAAAAAGTGACATACCATTCAAGTTATTCTCAAATGTTTATTTGACAATAAGTAACCAGACCAACAGTGTGTCCAGGCTGTTAACCCTTTTACTTCATGTAGCAGATATGCTACGCTGGTTAAGGGGGGGTTAAAATGTACCTGCAGAGAGGTCTGTGAGCAATTGAAGCATGACAGAATTTTAATATTCCTGCAATTTTCTATCCTTACGGACAGAAGTATGTCCGAGTTAAAGCAAACTGGTCCAAACTTAAATTTCCCTTGTACACAGAGAGACCAGCGCAAGAATTGAAACCTCTAATACCGAGTCATCGTTCAAAAACTGAGGGACCTCGCTTTACTGTGTATGTTATTTCATAAATAACATTAATTGAGTGTAAAAATGAGAGTTGTGCAATTTTTTTTTTTTTTTTAAAAGATGAAAAGTAAAAATATGATTTGAATATAAATAGGTGTACTGTGTGTAGACAATGATTTGAATATGTGGAAGACTATAGAGCAAAAAATATCATTTGGATGTGTGGATGAGTACTATGTGAGAAATATGATTTGAATATGCGGATGAGTATTGAGTAAAATATGTGATTTCAATATGTGGTTGAGTATTGAGTGAAAAATATGATTTGATTATGTGGGTAAGTTGTTACATTATGAGAATATATAGATGAGTATTGTTTTAAAAATATGACTGGAATATGTGGATGAGTATTGGCTGAAAATATATGGATGAGTTTTGTGTTCAAAATATGACTTGAATACATAGGTGAGTATCGTGCAAAATATATGGTTTGAATGTATGGATGAGTACTGAGTGAAATATATGACTTCAGTATGGGAATGAGTATAGTGTGAAATATATGGTTTGAATAGGCACTGTCCGGCCAAAAAAAGTCACTCACTTTTACACTTCTTTGGACCGCCTGTAGCTTTGATCGCAGCACATTCATCCTGGCATTGTTTTGCCAATCTTATGAAATGTTATAATACGTATTTATTTTTGACCGGAGTTGCATCAGTTTTTGGCTGAGATCTTTTGTTGGTGAAGGTAGAAAGTCAAAACTCTCTAGAAAGCCTTCCTGAGCACATCCCAAAGACTTTCAACCGGTTAAATTCAGGAAAATGTGGTGGCAAATTCATGCTTGAAAATAATTCCACAAGTTTTCCGAACCACTCTTTCTCAATTCAAGTTCAATGAATCTTAGCATTGTCAACCTGGACTATGCCTATGCTGTAAGGGACTAAAAAAAAATTGGTAGGATAACCTGGTCATTCAATTTGTTCCAGTGGTTTGCTGACTTCATTTTATTGCTTCATAACGTTGCTGAGCCTAGATCTCACAAACTGAAGCAACCCCTGATCATAACACTGTCTCCAGAAGCTTGACAGGAGCACTATGCATGACAGGCGCATTGGTTCATAGGCTTCCTTTCCAACCCTGTCACGCCTTAGTCCTGCTTCTAGGCTAATGCTTATTGAGGACCAGCATGTAGGGAAATAGCTACCGAGGGACGAAATATTGATGACCGGCACACAGGGAAACGAGTGAGGGAATATGTACGTAGGTGACCGACAGGACTGGGGTTAATAATGCGTTGGACAGTTCTTAATCAAATTTTAGTCGTTTGAGCTATCTCTTTGGAAGTTTTTTTTTTTGCTTGATGCAGGCCGATAATTTGACCCCTCTGAAACAGTGTCTTTCCACCACCACAGGACATGTTGTCGGACATGGGTGTTTAAGAAATGAGAAGCTGCTCATGGCATCAGTTAGGGTGAAATAACTTGTCACCATCTGAAACATTTTAGTCACTGTTGTAATTATCCAATGGAAGGCTGTAACCTATTTGCTTAATTAAATCCAGGTAGTGACTTTTTTTGCCAGGCAGTGCATGAATGAGTGCTGTGTTAAAATATGATTTGAATACAGGAATGATTATTGTTTTGAACATGTGGATGAGAATGTGTTTTCTGTGGTACGCTCCCATTTTCCTTGTTTCTCCTATTTTTCTCAACAGTAAAGAGTGCCTTGTGAGTTCTTCAGGGAATGACAACACAGAAAATGGTGTCACAGGATCCAAAGCTGACAACAAAGCAACACCAAAGGCATGAGAATATGAATATGCATACACATGCAGTATATGTTCATATATACATACGCACGTATATATGTACATATATGATAGATATGTACAGTACATAGTCACAAATATACATATGCACACACATACATATAAAACCCTCTATGGTACAAACTGTGAATTATCCAAGACCGGATATTGCACCAATGTGTAGAATTAGAAGGAGTGCCATTATTTCATTGCTTATCTTTTTTTTTTTTCCGCACAGTATCCGTAGCTGTCGCCTACAATGACTTTCTTGTTAATGTACACAGGTAACATAACACATCACGCAACTCAAATAACAACTTTGAGTTAGCTTATCATGATCCACAAAGTGGCTCCAAAAGTTTAAGATAAAATGATTAACTGCAAATAAGATGGTACAAAAATCAGCTGTGAGTGTTGACAAGCAGTTTGAATCGTACACTAACATTCTGTTGCGTCGCATCGCAGGCCATTTGTGGCTGTGACTCCAGACTGTGCACGCTGAGATATTTAATTACGCTTATGTTTAAGTGCAATTATGCCACAACCATCCATCTGCTAAGATTTCAGACTACTAACCTCAAACCAATCACAACATCTCACTGATGTTGATGCCCCCCACAGTCTCACACTCGTCTCTCGCAACACTTACTCTCCAGTATATGACCTGTTCTCCCGTATTCGTCAAAACATTCACTTTTTCCACAAGCGTCTTGGTGCAAATGCTGCCAACGTGTGCTAAAAATGTATCCTCAAATGGCTCATTGTGATTCCTATACCATTTCTTTAAATCAATTAAGAGTTATCTTTCACGACTTCAAATCTTAAAAAGCACAACTTATTATTTGTTCTGATTCATTGTGAATGTTTGCTTGAACTGCACACAAAATGAGCAAATGACCATTTTGTATAACTGCGTCAAAAAATGATGGAAGACAGCTGTCTGACATTTGTGCATAACAGTATACCATAGAGGGATATGGCTTTGTGTGCATGTATATACTTATATGTGTACCTTAAACAGGTGTATATTAAAATGATATTATTATGGACTGTTTTATAGAAAGGTACAACGTAGATATCTGAAAAAAAAACATAGTACTTATATTTTGCAGTATGCTTGACCCTGGGGGACATTGATTGTGCCCTGTAGTATTTGAATGGTAATAGCTACACCCCCATGACTACACCAGCTGTAAACTGGACCCAAACCAGCGTGAACCTGGACTTATGTAGTCCTGACCAAACTAGATTCAAATTCCATTTCCTGCCTCATTTGGGCTAATATAAAGCCTATCCTGGTTGTCTGCCATTAGGGGAAAGAACATTGCTTTGCAAACATTGATGCAAATAAACTTGGTTGTTGCCGACTGACTGCCACTCACTCATGTCGCAACTGGCGACCCCTGCCTACACTTGTATGCAGCTCAAGTTTAGTACTGGAACGCTGCGCGGTCGCACTGCCAAGCCCTTCCAACTGCCGTATACCATAACACAGCACAAGATGGAAATCAAACACCTTGTTGATCTTCCAGATATAGAGCAGGATCTTGGGTGTTGCCTGTGAGAGTTTTGGGAACTGTAACCACAAGATTAAAAGGAACAGAGTCTCTGTCCCACCATAAGAACCTGAGGTTGCAGACAAGGCGTAGTTGCCATAAAGTCCTCTGAGGATTTCTGAGCACCAATAAGTGTAGCTAGCCGACTGGAACCATTGACTTTATGTAAATATGGACAACCTAACTGCTCCTCAAAGGCAAGCCAAAAAATCTTAATTGCTATTTAATGGCTGGCTGCAGGACAAGTTATGGACCTGCCCCCTCCATGTTAGTGGATGGGACATGGGTCACACTAAATAACTGAAATATGTGTCAAATAATTTCTTACTGACGATGGTTTCTGTCATTTCAAGTAGTTTTTACTTTGTTCGTGTATGTTCAAGTGTTCATGCTTCCAATAGGTTTGGTTTTATTTGCTTATTTGATACAATAAAAATGGGATATGAAGTCATGATTGGTAGAAGTGATTGACAGTGACTCTAAGGGAGGAAGTCACCTGCTGGCTTTATATCCGGGAATTCTTTGGTGCTGGAATGCGACCGTCAAGAAGAGATATAATGTTTACATTATACATGCAAGTTGCTTGGTCCCAGTACAGATGAATACATATATAAAATATACATTTTGATGGATTTTCCAAGTCCAGTAAAAATTGACAGTAGAATTGACTTTGCTCTAAACTTATGGTCATGTACTGCTTGCGATAAAACTGCTGATAAGTAAAGCCAGTTTGCTAGCTTGCTTGCAAGCTAGTACAGCAAAATGTTATAACAAGTCACCGTATGTTAAGTAGCAATGGAAATCAATAGTAAAACTTTTTCTACTCAAAACATAGCATAATGCACTGTTAGCAGCTATGTTATGTTCAGCACAAAGAGCTATTTTAACATTTATTATTGTGGCTAATATTAATTTAAGTGACCAAATTACCTATTACCCATTACAAAAGCTTGCTAAACAGTTAAAAACTTTTGGCAAGCTTCCTAACTAGTACACCGTGATTCAGTTACAGGTCAACAAATTAGCTTGCTAGCCAGCGAGGTAGTCAGAACAGATGTTAAAGAACATGATAGCGGGGAGTCCATTAACACTAGACTGTATTTAGCTACTTTTTTAATGGTTGTATGAGGTAACTTAACAGGAGTCAATGTATTAGCCACGTGGCAAGTGGTTAGCTAGCAGTCAGCACCAGTTTGTAAAGGCCGGCAAGAGCAATGGGCCTCAGTATGGATATCCAATGGATATGGATATGGATAACCCTTTAACAAGCTTTCAATTGCGGTAGAACGGTACTTTCAATAGGCCCAACATTTGGTTAAGTTTCCTACACAAAACATTCTACAGTATATTAGGGTAACAATAACGTTTGATGTGAATGAACACACTCCAAGTCTCTAGTCTAAAACTGAAGCAGCCGGCCAGGCTGCATAAAAAGTTCAGGGGGTGTGCTTGCGACTGAGTAGAGCGGGTGTACTGGCGAGACCTTGCTACCGCAGTTCAACCCCGCCCCCCCGGATCACTACTGCGCAGACTCTGGCTTCATATGTACTCGATAGCAGTGTCCATGTGAAGGATATTTTGGCTCCATTTTTGTACAGTGCTAGGAAGTGGAGACGCGTTGTCCATTTTTACATATAGTCTATGACTGGAACACACACGGACAGGGAATTGCAGTTATAGTGCAGAAATGCTGTCAGTAAGTTGAAAATGTGGGAGCAGATAATTAAAATATTAATCATATACAGTTTTACCTAATATTTGTCATTTAATTCAATTACAATTAACAAAAAACACTGACAGTTTTTAACTCCACTCCACAGGAACACCGCACTGTGTACTGAGTATATGAAAAGTTGAGCTGTGTACAACCATAAAAGGATTAGGCAAGTGTCGGCCAGTTTGGCGCAGAGATTGAAAGTTAATCCTGACTTCCTGTACAAAGCAAAATAGAACTAAAAAAAAACTTGGATTGAAGGGAATCGGATATAAAAATGGCCCAGTGAAGAGTCATGCTGGTGTGGTATTGGGGTGGTAGAAGTCCCACCCAGTGGTTTGTTTTGGATGAATCACAGGTGCCTGTAAACACTTCTAGCTCCCCCTGCCTTCGAGGAGGACTTTAACTGCAATGGAAAACATTTTCAAAATATGTATATTTGAAAAAAAGAAAATATAAAAAAAGATCTTGACAATCCCCTGAATCCAAACACCGCATAGAAATGGATGAACTTTTACGATGCAGCTTCTAACAAATAATCAATGCATTTTTTGGCATGTGAAACATTTTCTATTCTGTACACAAAGCTTTTCAGAAGGAAAAAACATAGTCTTCTTTTCTTGTTTTTGAATGCCGTGACCCTCAATATCGACCACGTGCAGTCAAATTTGTGCTTTGTGGTGGTTCACCCTCTCCACATGCAAAACGCAAATGTTCTTCTTTGTGTCTCCCCCCAACTGAATGGAATCCAGTGTTTTTAATATACATATGCTGCTTCATTGCAGAGCAGTACCAAAGCCCAGTCCAATGCCCACAGGCCCACTCCTGTTTTATCTTCCTTCAGCCCCATGATGCACGGTGACTAGATCACATGGGTCATGCCAGTAGTGCATCTCAATACTCAAAAATGCAAGTTCCTTTCCACTTCTCATCAGATCTCTGTACTTTCAGAGCGGTAAAGATGAGTGGAGGAAACTAGCTAGGATGCGTTTTGTGCATATGGGACGTGCATAGCTCACTGAGAGTCCTTGGCCGACCCGATTTTTGATTAGTGCACCCCCAAAAGTGAGCATCACCCTCAAAATTTCTCTGTATAAGTCCAGTACAGATTCCGTATTAAGAAGTCGCAGAAAAGCTGATGCTTCACTCTGTCAAGACATATTTGAAGGGCTGCTCAGGGAGTAGCCACACATTGATGATACACGTTGGTTCCTTTCGATGCTTGCAATCAAGTGATCAATCATCATACGGGGCAGGGTGGGGGGGGGGGGTGCAAGAAAGTGGAAGGGCACAGGCACCCATTTGCGCGATCACACGCCATAAAGGAACATATGACTCTCTCTCTGGGGGCTATGGTCAAGGTGACAGAGTTACCTAAACACTGCAATAGTACCGTTGAGGGACAAACACCACTCACTCCCAGCCTGATCTACTGCACTTTGCGCGTGGTAACTGTTCTGAATAAAGCAATTTTATTTTTCAGTTATAATACCAACAAAAAGTACCAAGGGGCATTCCTCATTCCAAATGGACATACAGCTTCCTTGAAGTCAAACTGTAGAAATCAATGGAGTAAAAGTGCCGTAATTACTGAGATTACAATTCAACTAATAATGAGCTTTATACTGTGGGTAAGAACGTAATTTAACTTCCTGCAATAAGTTACCCCTCCACAGTTTAGCAGTGCCAACGTTCCCACCCGCACACCCTCTGCAGGGGTATTCTGTAAACAGTGGCAAACTACTGAGGGTTAGACTTGTCTTAAACCAGGCTGTTTGAGGTGCAGGTTTGAGTTCTCTGCTGTTACATTGGGATACTGACTTCCATCTACTAAGCTAATGTTGGGTTCCTACATGAGAGGGAAGAGCTCCGTTGGGCATTTGATGAAGACCCTTTACCCAAAAGTCACCTTAAGGACTGCAGTGCCCCTTTTAATTCTTCCGTCTTGCAATTGTCACATGAAGGATTTTGAATAATTCAGAGCTCATATAGTATTTAATGGGTATAGCCAAAATGTAGCAAACTGTTCTGGGTAGAGAATACTTATTCGGTCAGCAGGAGTGCAGGAGTGGGCACTGGAAATGGGCTTCTTCCTGGAATGGACACCTGTCACCAGTAAACTAACCCAGTCAATTTTCGAGGGAATCCAGAGGGGAAAAAATGCCATTCTAGCTCACTATATTATAACAGAGAAAGATCCCTTAATTAATTTCAAATAGCTCGTTTACATTCATTTCAACATATTCTCAGATATGTTATTCTTTTTTTTTTTTTTTGATGTGCTTCAAATTCAAAGCAGATGATCAATGGTCAGTTTTAACAATGGATTTCACTATTAAAGAATGAAATCACGCCTCTTCATCAAGGTTTTGAAAAGAGGTACATTAATTGAATACAAGCAAATTGGGAGACGTACTTGCATATTAGTGAATGTCACAGTAATGCTGTTTTCAAACAAAAACTGAAAACTGCAATACTACCTCCACTTATTTCTTCACCTGACTCATCCCAAAGAGTTAGTTAAACTGTGTATTGTTGGTGGAAATGTGGGCATGTGATGACTTTTGTGCACTTTACAACACCAGAGTCATTTATGTTTGCGAGTGTAGAATGTGGCCGATATGAGAAAGAGAGACGGGGGAATACGGGCGCGGGGAAGTTGGTGAGACTTAGTCGGATGAAGGAAATTATTTGAGGCGAGATTGGGGTAACTGGGAATGGAAGTTGAATCAAGTTGAATGTAAGAGGAAGGACAATTAGAGTCGTTCACTCTTTCCCCCTCGTCCCCTTCTCTCAGTCTCTGAAATAAATGAGCACATGTCAAGAGGTCTTCCAAAACACTTGACTTTTTTTTCTGGAATCAGGGGTCTGGCCAATTCGCCAGAAATGTTTTTTAGGCAGAGTGGTGCTACACCATTGTCCCACGGCTGATACAGTGATGGAGGTTGCTAATTGGTTTTGCAGTGCGGGGCTAAAAATAGAGGTGGCGATATTGAAGCTCTTGATTCCACCCTGCTGAGGGGAAGCGCGAGTATTAATGATGTTCGTACACCACCACGGGAGCGTTTCGTAGCCCGCCCTTTTTGCGCATCGCTGTTTTGTGGCACACCGCCGCAGGAGTCACAAGACAAGTGTCAAATGTATGAGTTTTGTACTGTGACTCAAATCCTCTCTCGAACACAAAGACAGTTTAGTTTACAACGCGGAAAATATTAGCAATAAAATGATCTCATTAGATGTGAGGTATCCTTGCTGGGAACTAGGTTTTGCTCCACTCTGCCTGCCAAATGCACTGATGTATTTCCTGTTTGTGTTGATGTGGTCCCTGGTTATTGTACTCAACACTGTATGCCATGTGAATTCTCTGAAAGCGTGGAGAGTGTACTGTTCAGGTGCTGTCTGTCTAATCTCCAAACCCAACCCCTGAATCATCTATGTTCGTGGGTTAAGGCAACACACACACACACATACACACACAAACTGCATTCACACACTCATTTAAAAATACACTTGTAACAGGTGGCATATACACTTACATCCTTAACTGCATGTTTCTTTTGTTATTCTCAAGTCTCCAGTGTACTGGCAGCTCATGGTAATGCGGAGCCTGGTTTTGTTTAACTAAACAATTTTGAACAAAGGTGTCTTCCCAGGGTCACTGCCCATAACTAACTGTCCGAACCATCTGAGTAACCAGTTCTTAACAAACTGGTTGACTTTATAAACTAATTGCCTCCTCTATGTAAATACTGTTTTATCGCACCTGTAATTGGCCAAATTTTCCTAAAAATATTCTCAGACACTGACAAAGAGATTGCATTTTCATTAAATTCATATTTACCAGGGAATGCAGAACAACAAACGTATTAATCCTGCTTATTTCACTGTGGGCTTCAATATATAATTCATATTCACTTCTACATCCCCTATGATTCACTGCGCTGGCTTGCAAATCTGAGAGTGCTGTCAGCAAACAGCTTAGCTATCTTTTTTTCCCCCCCTATATCTCATGGATAAATGTTTATCCGTGTCGTTTCTGTGAGATTAAGATTTGCATTCAAGCAGAGTAATTGTGGTCTTGTCGCTAACAGCCTTTTTTGCTCCACACGTTCTGTTATGGTTGATCGCTGGTCCTGTATGTGCAGCCTCAGGGTATATTTTCCCTACCTTGATTGAGCGACACCAAGCTTCACTTAGCGGTACTGCGGCATATCCACACGGCTGCATCTCAGTGGGATTTATGTCTCACCATTTTCCTTATGCAGTTCCTAGGCTGGGCACTGCACCATAGTTACAACTGCATTAAAAAAATAACATTATTTCATAATTCAGGGGCAATCAGTGGCTTTTGAATTAAGGTGACAATAAAACACTATTAAGTCTGTACCTGCAGAAGCAGAAATGAGATAAGTAAGGCAGTTCATGTTATTACATATAGTAATAATTAATGATAAGTAGAGTCATAAATATTATCACTACTAACTGGGTTCTATAGAAACCAAAAATGGAACAGATGAAGAAACTGGTCCGAAGTTTTAGAAAACTGAAATGGGGCAAAAACAAACTTTAAATGCAATTTTATTTTACAAAAGCTATCCAAATCATTGATCAAAATGGCTGCCTTTAGCCCCGATGACTGCTTAAGTAATTTCTTTTCTAAAATGGCAGCCACGTGGTTCCGAAGGTTTATAACTCTGGAAGTTACTGAGGCAGTACTTCATTTGACTTCTTGGTTTTGGTTCCTGTCCAATTTGCACCAATTTAGATAGATTTCGTGAGAAAAAGGGCATTATTTGTTTATGTGTTTATCATACTAGATTTAATTTTTTTGATTAACTCCAAAAACTTGGTCACTATCTTAATTTTACAGATTATTTTGCCATTCTTTTGCACAATTTGAAGTCATTAAAATGTATTTTATTTCTGTAAAACATGAAAACACACGAGTAGAGTGTTTAAATATCTGTGACCGGTAGTGTCGTGACTTATTATTAACATTCACAGAACATACTATTATTATTATTATTATTATTATTATTATTATTATTGTTATTATATAGTTAATGACATCACTTTGGATCTAATTGGCATCATAAAATCAGTAAGGGAAAATATGCCATAGTCAAGCCTCACTCTTTCAGTGATGTACAAGAGGGCATCTTCAGTGGATGGCAGTTTGAGCTGTTTGTGGTTATGAGAAGGAGAACAATGACTGAGCACCACCTACTGGTGAAATCCCCTCAGTGCACCTGACTGTTCTCTGATTGGCTAGAACAGCTCAAGCCACAGTGTGGAGGGAGCACTATTCCACATTGTTGCTCCAACTCAAAGCAAAGTGTCCATTCCAATAACTTACTTTTGACCTCCACCTTCCTTTCCCGATGGTTCCTCCTCACTTCACCCAGCAACCGATTGCGGGCCGCCATCATGAAGGAGATTCAAATTCATTTTAAAAGTTCCTTCAAGGAGTTAAAGTTAGTTACAAGGAAATGCGAGCAAGAAAACCAGGGAACACGCTTTCCGGAAATATTTTCCCTAAATGCCTGACACAACTGGTCAGTGGCTTAAGCTCTCCACATCTGTTGAGCATTTGCCATGTTTGTAATTCACGTGGCATCCAACTGAGGTCTGAATCAGCAAGTGCATCCCAACTGCTCGATTCACTTTTCCGCAATTCCCCCACCTTCAATACCCTTTTCTGTCATCTTCCACTATCAAGGAAAGGTCACAAGGGAAGGAAGGAAGGAAGGAGGGAGGTGCAAAGTAAAAGAAGGGATTGAGCCCAAGAGTCCTGCTTGACAATAGCTTCATAAACTTCGCGGCTCACTGCCTGAGCAGCTCCAACTCTCACTGCCACGCCAAGAGTCTGTAGTCTGCTCTCTGCTCTCCACATTCCAGCGCAGAGACGGCGTCACTCACCAGTGGTTTAAAAAACTGCCGTCACCCATTGCCATTTTCAAAACCTACAAAATGGGTTCAATTTTCTAAAAGTCTCATACGAAGCCCAGTCGGTAAGGCAGAAGCCAATTTTTACTAGACTCTCCAGCAGAGTTTTTAAACCTTTATACAAAGTGAAACATATTATCTACATTAGGGGCATGACCAAGAGGAGACACAATCAGCCTTAGGCCCTGTCGTAAACTTGCGTACAGTTACTAAATGCAGCCGTACTTCCTGAGAGCTTTTGCCCAGATTTACAGACACGCACCATAGTCGCAGCTCAGCGAGGCCAAGGGCGAAGCGTAGGACCCCATTGCCTTTGCTTGACATTGTTACCCGTCAGTACCCTCCTGTACAAACTTTCACATCCTCCGCCTTGTCAGGCTCTCAAATCCTGCCTTGCCTTGCCAGAATTGCCTCCTCAACTGCGCCAGTGATAAAAAGTAAGCCATTGAAAAGTTGGAATTGGGGCACATAAATAGAGGGGCACAAAAATCTTGCCGAGGGTACTCGAGGAGAGGTTGATTGTTGGATGAATGTCGAGTAAACACGCGAGAAGAGGGAGGTTTGGCGAACTGTTGGAGGGGCAAGAGAAGCGTCCCTCAGCCTGACTGCTGCCACACGCTCTAACACAGCATCTGACAGAACCCACTGCTGACACCCACCTCCGAGCAGTCTTCCAGCACTGTCTGCGCTTACTTCAGCAATGATAAATAATAGATATGAATGTGCAACTCCCTTTCCTCTCCTCTGTACAATGTCCTCCATCTCCCCCTCTCATAACTATGCACACTATAGTTTTTGGATTGTAAAATGAAATAAAATGTATGACAAATAAAGCTTTGGATAAAAGTCCATCCGGTGTGATGTGGTTTTGCTCAGGCTGTTGTGATTGAAATTTGTTTTATACAAGGTTCTGGGCCATTCCTCGTCACGAGTGTGACCAAAAATGTAGCAAATAGTAGAAAAAAAATTTCCTCCATTTACAAAAGCATTGGAGGTTCATGATTGTGGACCTTATACAGCAGTACTACTGGTCCAAGTTCATAAAGTAAAAATCTTATGTTACATTAACTTTAACTGCTTAAGGTCAGAGGTCAAATCTGACTGGTCAAATGTGTGACTTCACAGGAAAACAGGTTTTTCATAACGCTACTTGACTTCAATAACTCTGCGACATCTGGTCACGTGTGCAACATTTTGATTCACTTGATTTTCTTTCGAAGTACAATGAGCACCATACTTTACTGGACTGCGACAGTTTATTTTGGTTCTGAACTCTAACACTCGAGTCTGAAACGATCCATTCAGCATGTGGTTGAACAGCAGACTGTCCGCTTTATTTTGATGGTGTTTTCATTGATATCGGATGAACTGTTTGGAGATGACCGTATCTAGTAAACAAAGTCCCCCTATTTTTGGGTGCATAAGACTACTGAACAGTTCAATGTAGAATATAGTAATTTTTTCACAACTGGAAGCATGTACTTTGCATATCATGCAGGGCTCGACATTTATTCTAAGAAATACATGTGCCCCCAAGTTTAAAAAGCTAGATGTGGACAAGGATATTTTGGAGCACAAACACAGCTTCAGGATCACATGGAATATCTTAAAGCAGATACAGAAACAGCACCCTTACAAGCAGGGCTTTTTGTTTACTTTTTGAGAGAGTTCGTGCTTGTAAATCCTCCTTCAAAGAACAGTGGGCCAAATTTCCTCCACAAGAACACCATGACTCATTGCCAGTTATTGCAATTGTTTGATTGCAAATGTTTGCAGTGATTGTTGCCAGTAGTGACATGAACAGCTATTAGGTTTAGCGGTATGAGTTTATGTCATCCATCTGGTAAGAGATGAAGCAACACTAGCCTGGTTTACATGCAGACTGTTTTTCATCCCGATTGAAATCATTCTGATTGAAGATTTCAGGTCAACTGTTTACATGAGACGTGATCTGTTCCGATCTGGTGTTTACATGGGTCACCTTATTTAATCAGAGCAGACCTCTTACAGCTGCAGGACATCCGCAGATTGATGGAAAAGGTATTCGCTTTCGGTATTGCACTGTTTATGCTTAGCTATAGTCGATGTTCAATCAATTTCTGCCACCAATCAAGATATGCTGCCTCGCGGTTCTGCACAAACCCACGATCTTGGGCTTTATTTCTTCCCTCATAATCTTAACTATTTGTAAGATATCTTAAGATATTATTTTTTTTCAGTGTACTTTTAGACCTACAGGCAAATAATTGCATGTACAAGCTGGCTTTTCCTGAAAATGCCGTGATCGGACGATAGTGGCGTGCGGCATGTTATCTAAAAAAAGAAGAAAAAAAGAAAAAAATTGTACAACTCATTTTAGCATCGAAGTAAGTTGTGATGAGCAAACAACCACTGTAGGTGGATTTATGTTGTAATATTAAGGCAAAAAGAAAGACTTTTGGATCACCCTGCATTAAGATATCATTTTTTGACAAGGCAGCACAAATTCTCAAAACACCGGTCTTCAGAGTTTACCAGCAGTTCTAATTTGTTTGACGTTGCGGTCTATCCCGGCTTCGTTGAGTTTCTCGTGGACTTTTTTTGAACTGTTCACTATTGTTTTTACTACCATCTAAGCATGCAATAATTTCCAATCTTCCAGAGTTTTTATAAAATTATTAAAATCGACCACTCCGCGATGATCAGTTCTGCAGTCTGCTCTTGAAAGCCACCTTAATTGCAAGTGAAGAAACGTCACTCTGCGCATTCACCACAAGACAGAGCATGCGCAGACAGAACGCAGCCAGACAGCTCTCCGTTTCACCGTTGTATGATACAATTTTACTTTTAATCGGTTTGGGAAATGAAATATTCCACCCCTCTGCAACCGAATGAAATTCCATTCGGTTTCGACCTCTTTATTTGGAATGAGGTGTTTATATGGAGCATTTTTATTCGGTTTGAGCTTCTAAACCGATTCTAATCGTAATATTAGGCTCCATGTAAATCCAGCTACTGTAATCGCCGTTATCTCAACGAAACCTTGCTTCCCGGAAGACTCTCAGCTGACCGATACTGAACCAAAATTGCAACCAGCCAATCAAACAGAAAAAATGCTCCAACTCACGTTTATTGTTTGCTTATATGAGGGAATTACAATTTTTATCTTCATGGTATCAATTGCACGCTGAAGTGTAATTTCAGTTTCAACCCTCATCAGAAGTTGCTCCAAATTTTTCATTTTTACTCATTAGCTATCATTTTAACTTGCATAAGCGAGTGAAACACTTGCACTCTTGAGCCCTGGAATGACTGAAGTTTGTGATGTATCGATATTACCAAACGCAGCGCATCTTCCCTGGTCATGCTCTGTTAGGCCAGAGTGGTCATCTTCAATTCCCATTTGTTCAGTATCCTCTTCAGAAAGTAAAGTGTATGATTTATAGGATTCAGAACTGTTGATTGACTCAGCCGGCAGAACCAAAAGAAAAATTTGTCACTGTCCAAAGAATGTTGATGCTCCTTGTTTGTGAATTTCTATTTACCGACTTTCTGCTTATTAAAATGATAGCTAGGCAAGTAATTAGTTTAATAATTTCTCCCAAACATTCATAAAACAGTGGAGGCTACTTTCTTTGTAATGATAGCTAGCTGGATGTATCATATATTTTTTTCCCAATAAAAACCATTAAAAAAAAAATAATAATGATATCCATGATCCATGATAACCAAACACACACACACAAACACCCCTGAGGTCAGAGGCAGTCAAGTGTTCTCAGGTCTTCAGTTTTCAAAAATTACCCAATTTAAAAATACACAAACATTGACTTTATTGCACATGATATTTACAAGACAATTACAAAAGTATAAACAAGTGTTTGTTTGTACTTATAACTTAGGCAAAAATCATTATGTTTACAATATTTACAAAACACAATATGATCATTGCCAAAACAATTGTCAAACAAGAGAAAGCCATTTAATTCCCTCCCTGATGCTGTCCAACATTAAGGCCACAATAACATGTCTGAGCTTAAAACTAGTTATAGAAATGGATGAAAATCAAAGAGAAATACCTAATACCAGAAAACTGCGAGTGAATAAAATGGACTTTGGTGGTAAACTTTAAAATCGCACTGGGTGCACTTTGCCATACCTGTGTTCACGCAGGTTTAAAGATCATCTTTCAGGCCCAAATTTGCCAAGAAGCAATAAATCATCACTGGTGATTTGCTTGGGAAGAACATTGAGACTATTTGTAAAATGCTACATTGCAAGTACAATAAAAATGAAAAAAAAAAAAAATTTGCAGCCATTTAATGTAAATTGCAGAATTGTACACTTTTGTTCCTTATGTCTTTTTAAAGGTAAGGAAACCCTGAGATACTCTGACACATTCACAATGGTCATCCATAAGAACTGCATCACTTCCTCTTATACTCTACCAGCTACATGAGCTCTATATACAATTTCATTCCATAAAATTCTCAGTACCAGTAAACAGGAGTACGATTTGTGTCCAGTGACATGCCAAAGGATGCATGACATTCCAAATTAGGCTCATCTGGTGCAAGTCACTAAAAACCTTTAGACGTTTAGGTGACTGACTTCAGATACTCAAAATCATATGCAAATCACTAGATTCATAAGCATCAATTCAGTGCCAATGTATGTGTTATACTGAGCACATTATGGATTTGCATAGCTCTTGTGCAGACACATTCAGAGAGGAAAATGAAATGTGAATTAGGGGATCCTGAATGGTATCATACTGGCTTGTAAGTATTATGTGTGTATGTGTGTGTGTGTGTGTGTGTGTCCGTCCGTCAGCATGTAAATGCATGCGTACAGTCATGTAAGTGTGTGTGTGTGCGCGCGCGAGTGTGTCCCGGCCATCCTCTGCATGCGTAACTACTGTTAACAACTTTGGCAAAGTAGAAATAGAAATTTCTCAGTGCATAAGAGCAGCTCCAACTCCTCGCTCCTCCAGTGCTGCTGACCCTCAGGAGTTTTTCTGAAAAGGCCAAGAGTAAAGAAACAGACTCACAATCACCCCCACTATGCGGCAGACAGGCATCATTTTATATAAGTCACCAATATCTCCTGAAATAAACACTCCAGTCTTCCAGAAGGTTGTGGAAAATGTAAAGAAATGGGTCTTCGCAGATATTAAGGACAAACTGATCTGGCTAGCAACAGAGTGTGCTTAAATATTCTTGGACATTGCATATGCAAATTTTCAAACAGTACATGAAGTGCTGGGGTGCGGCAGATGTGCAACTGTCCCAGGACCAAGGAAATGCAGTCATGTGAGCAGAGATCCACACTGCCCTATGCATCCACTAACCTCCATAACGGTGTAGATCCAGTTCAGCATCTCGTCTACGTTGCAGTAGACTCCTGGTTTGTTCTGTCGGGCACAGCCTATCCCCCAGCTAACTACCCCCACCAGCTGCCACTCCTTGGCCTGATACACCAGAGGTCCACCACTGTCCCCCTGAAGGCACATAGAGACCCATCGGTGTTTCAAACTGTGACATAAGAGTCCGAGATTAAAGCACAGCACATTACTCTGGGGAGTAATCCATTAGGACCTGAGACACCTTAAAAAAAAAAACACACAACATTCTAAACCCAAAAGGTTTTGTTCATAAAACAACCTCCTAAGACCTGAGGATTTTCTGAAAAACTTCTCGGAATGGTCAAAGTTGTCCAAAACCTTAATTTTTCAGCCTCTGTAGCAGACGGAAACATGAAATAAACCTTGTTTGAGAGCTATAAACCTTGGCAATTATTGGAAGTCATTGGCTTTGCTCTGATATTTATTAACATAAGAAAAAAAAATCAATTATCAATTTTCTTTTTTTTTTTTTTTTTTAAATTTACACTGGTGTTCACACAGGTAAGTATGTTCCTTACGATGGCAGCATGTGAGACACATAATTACTTCTAATAATAATAATAATAATAGACGACGACGACGACGACGACAACCATCATTATTACATACCAAAATCTATGATTTTGACATGTCTGTGGATCAGTTCAGTTTGCCTGTTTGCAATTTCTAGCAAAAACAACTGGCCACATTTCATTCCAAGTAAGCTTATATTGTTGGCACTGGCATCTATTTTGGGCCTCATGTTATTGAAAATGACAACTCTAGCCTCAAGGGCAAGGTCATAGTCATCAACTAATTGAACCATGAACTTTGACCCTGAAGATTTCGGCATGCCCTCGCTCTGAGAGATTTCATTTCTTATAGGCGATCACCAGCACCACCATGGTTTTCATCATAAATTAACATCATTATTACAAATAATCATCATCATCATCGTCTCCAGATAGTTAAAAATCGGTCCCATGAAATGGCTTTTGGTTTTCAATTCTTTCTCCTTCCACTTACTATTAGACAGCATTTCAGTCCTACTTTGTCCTGGATATGAATTTCTCTCTGTCACGAGTCACAGCCATGTTCTCTGGTAATGCTGCTGCATTGTCAGACAGGTCAATCTTTACCTCTGGCTTGCAGCCATACATGCCCTTACAATACAGTTCCCCAACTTACACTCGCCATGAATCCCGCTAACTTCCAACATGCCTCCTCAGAAACGTGTACCACCCACTGAGCTTAGGCCAGCCTGCTTGAAACGCAGCTTTGGAATTTTTTTTTTGAAATACAAATCCCATACCTTCCCATAAATCACAATGCATTTCATCGGTCGCATTTCTTGAAAATGATTACATCATCTTAACGCACAAACAGTGCATCCAATCCCTTTCATGCATCATACAAATGAGGCAATTTTTGCCTATTATGCATGAGCCTATTTAAGGCTTTATATTTCTGTATTTGCATCATAGAGACTGGGAGAAATTATACCGGAGAAGCAAGACATTTGGAAATTCAATTTCGAAGTTTGCGGACGCTGGTGTCTATATTTGCGCAATGGGGTTGTTAAAGGAAAAAGCATGTAGATATCAACTCCAGTCCTAAAGGGATATACACGCAAATGTTGTATCTGTTCTTAATGGGTAAAATTAAGTTTGCAAAAAAATTGCCAACTTTCTGGCGTCGGGGTGCCATAGATGTCCCTAACAGTTACTGCATCTGTACATAATCGGATCCAATAAACGGCTGGATGTCCTGAGCCTTCCAATCAGGTGGAATATTTCTTCTCAGCCTCTTAATAAAACATTAAACTCGCCTGGGCTTGCATTCACACCTCTTCCACATCAAACCCTTTAAGACGCGAGATCTCTGATAGCTAGACGGTAGTTCCTTGAACGTTCCAATGCCAGTATAGTGATGACAAGCCTAGTGCACCAGCTTGCAACATGCCCACTCTACTAAGTTGTTTAATTTTATCAGTAAGGTTTCAAAAAGCAAAATGTACG